>CM061062.1:157417459-158617459 GCA_030762895.1 Sophora flavescens
TTTTCATGGCTTTTTGATACTGAGTTTTTCTATTGCATCTTTGAGTCTCGTTGTTTTACCATAATAATTTTGGTTTGCGATCTGCACACTTAATACACATATTAGCATATTTCAAAAGGTTCAAGTAAAATCATTCTTTGTTTGGATTCATCAAAAATTAGAGATGTCAAAAACTTACACTTAACATTGCTTTCTCTCGCTCACTATATACTTTATGAAAATAGCTGGAATGTAATGCTTGGCAAGTTGGTCATCGCTAGGTCACTAGCGGCACAAACAGAATTGATGCTGCTTTGGAGATGTTATCCTTCTGCACCCGCCTTTTTGTACAAGATGGCTATGTTCAGATTTTGATGAAGAATCAAGCCATCCTTCATTCTGAAGAAACCATCTAGTCGCTTTCATTGTGTCCAAGGTCTCATCAAGATATCTAGAACTATATCATAGCTACCCAAGTCTTCTTCCTAAGCATTCCTCTTGGGTCATCCCGTCCCATGCTATGTCCGATTGCAGATGAAATAGTAGCCTCGTATACGATAACTTGTTTTAAGCACTCACTGACTTCCTTAGTCAGACTTCAGATTTCCAACTCCTTACCAACTCGTGATATGAAATCGATTCATTGAAATATCTTCCCATCCAGTTGTACTTTTGATGTAACTTCGTGATATACAATGTTAGTTCTATCTTAATGAAAATGTTATTTTTCTTTAACCTCATTAATAAAAAATCTACAAATTCCACCCTTGCACATTATTAATTCTATAAAATTTTCAAATTATATTTATCATTTAATTTGACCTTTAATAAAAGGTTCTTAGCTTTATTGCTGGTCTTCTTTTATAAATTTATTTTTAAACATTTCCCATTTTTATAAATTCGATGATTTATGGAAAATATATCCTAGTGTCAAATTATAAAATTCAATATAATAAATACCAATAAAAGAATTTTATTATCATGAAAAACTATAACCAGCGAATATCATTATTTTAATAGAGAAAAGCATGGCTTGCTCACCATATGTATGATCGTGTTGGCTTAGCGCCTACGTAGACGCTGGCTCCGTACTTAAGCACGGCCGTGCTGCGCATCAACACGACTGCTTGTGATCTAACTCGATCACAAGACACACGACTAAGCAATGTGGGCCGGATGATGGGGGCACGGGCCGTATATGTTCCGGTAATGATATTTTTTGAGCTTAAAATCCTCTTAGCCCTCTACCAACAACCCTAAGCAAACACTCAAGGTTTAAAACAACCAAACAAGCACACATAGAAGCACTTAATGTGCTCGGTGTTACAATCCCACCCTTATAAAAATTTTCTCTACTAAATTTATACTCACTCTCAACAAAAGGTGCGGTATGCTTCCACTATCTTGCTTTCCAACTCCCATGTAGCACTCTACCAACCCTATTCGTTGAGTAACTCTCAAGAACACATGATCACCTTCCTCAACAAGCGCTTCTCCTTTTGTCATGGTATCTTTGCCTACTTGTGCCACTTCCATCTTTTCCTAAATCATCCTAACTTTTTCTCGTTGTTTTTGCACCACCTCGTGTCCTAACAGAAACTATACAAAGCCTCATAAGGTGCCATCCTACTACTAGAATGGGAACTATTGTTATAGGTGAACTCTCTATCAGGCAAAAACTTGTCCCAACCACTGCATCGTCTAGCACACACGCCTTCCTAACAAGTCCTCTCTAAGGACCGATGGGCCTTCCCGACGCCCATCGTCGTGAGTGATAGGCTGAACTTAGCCTAAGCTTTGTTCCTAAGGGGCTCTTACAACTGATCCAAACCTAGAGGGTAAACCTTGTCTCTATCGATACTATGTTAGTGGTACACCATGTAGCCTAACTATCTCTTTTGATGTCAACTTACCTAACCATTCCAAAGGGTATTCCATGTTCATAGGACAAAATGGGTGACTTGTCACCTATCCACAACAACCCATATAGCTCCTCAAACCAACCTGGAGTCCTAGGGAGTCTAGACACAAAATCCACGGTGGAGATACCGTCCAATTTCCATCAGGATACTCAAAGGTTGCATCTTTCCCAAAGGCTTTTAGTGTTCTATCTTAGCCTTTTGACACATTAAACAAGCATACAAACTTTCCATATCTTTCTTCTTACTCCTAGGCCACAAAAATATCCGCTTAAGATCCTCGATACATCTTAGTGGCACTGGTGCACATCACCACTCCATGTTTCTTCAAGGATCAACTTTTCTAAGCTCCCGGACATCCGGTATACAAACTCTATCTTTGAACTCAAAATTGGGCCACTTCCATCCTGGAAACTAACGGTCTACCCCAAGCGAAAATCTCTTCGGTTCAAGAGAAACTTATCTAACTCGGGACCTCTAACCTCGCCCATCAAATCGTTTTAATCACAAGGTTCCAAGCCTAATGCTCTGTGTGGTTAACTTCCCAAACTAAACACTCAGTCTCTAAACTCCTCGATCGCATCCATCTCCCTAACCATCAAAGCGGAGACGTGCAAGGTTTTCCCTACTTAAGGCATCCGCCACTACATTGGCCTTTTTCCGGTGGTAGGTTAGATCAAACTACAATCTTAAAAACTCCAGGATCCACCTGTTAATCGCCTCATATTTAACTCCTTCGATCAAAGGAGATACTAAAAACTCTATGATCACTAAAGACCTCAAACTTTGCTCCATAAAGGTAATGCCTTCCAAATCTTTAAGGCAAAATCCACAACCACACCCCAGGTCATAGGTGTGGTAGTTATTCTCACGGGTTTTTCAATCGCTTAGTAAAGATAAGCTACTACCTTACCATCTTTCATCAACACCCGCCCAACCTGTTTTAATGCATCACAAGACACTACTAAAGTGCTTCTACAGATTTGGCAAAACTAACATTGTTCTTCATGTTAACCTATCCTTAAGGGTTTGAAAACTTTCCTCACGAAGAGTCCCACACAAACAACCCCCTTCGTGAGACGGGTTGGTGGTAAGGCCACCTTTAGAGAAACCTTCTATGAACCACCTATAATGCCTCGACACTAACCCTAAGAAACCCCCTAATCTCGCACATCGATTTCGCACTTTCCACTGGAGCTCCGCTTACCTTAGCCGGATTCCACGGCTTTGCTACCCTTGGGGAGATGACATGTCCTAAGCTCATCTCCTCTAACCAAAACTCACACTTAGACAACTTAGCATACAACTGCTTTTCCTTAAGGGTAATGCAAGACAACTCCTTAGGTGTTCCTTTCTTGATCCTCCTTGGTCTTGGAGTACACTAAGATGTCATCTATGAAAACTACCACAAACTTATCCAAGTAAGGGTGAAAGGTCATGTTCATGTAATCCATGAACACGTACAGGAGCACGTCACACCAGCGGCATAACCAAGTACCTCGTGAAGTGACCATAACGCATCCGAACGCTGTCTTCGAGATGTCCTCAAACTTAACTCCAAACCGATGGTACCTCGATTCAAATCTATTCTTAGAAAGACGCAAGCGCCTATCAACTAGTCCATAAGATCACCAATCCTAGGGAAGTATTACCGATTCTGTCGGTCACCTTTGTCGAGTCACGCAGAAGTTGACACACAACCTCATACCGCCATCCTTCTCTTCACCAACAACACTGGGTGCTTCCCACTAGACACACACTAGGCCTAATAAACTACTCAGACGTCCCTATCCGTTTTCTCAACTCAGCTTAGCTCTGTGAGAGACATTCTATGTAGCTGTCGTATTTGGCCTGCCGTGCAATTAAATATATGGTGAACTCAACATCTCTCTCAGGGGGTAAGTTATAAACATCCTCGAAACACTTCAGTGAAAGTCCAGACACAGGGTACACTTCCAACATCGAGGCTCTCTACTTCCATGGAAGATGCATCATGTATACTTTGGCTTCTGCTCTTTATCAAGCTTTCCTTGGTCGACAGACGTAAATCAGGGTCCTTAGACTCATAGTAAGCTAAAAACCAAGGTCTTAACAAAACAATTTAGAAGGACGTGCTGGAAATCAAAATCAATTTGGTCTTAGATTGTACATCATTCTTGGTTTTCACTATTCCCTCCTTTCATGAGAATTCGACTCCTCGTAATTTATTGCTCTCTTGGGAATTGTGTTCATCCTCCGGTTCAAACACAACTTTCTTGAATCCATGGGGCACCTCTCTTGGAATTACTTCTTTAACTTCTCTCAAAATAGAATCATCTCCTCTAGGCAAAGATATAGAACATCACCTTGATTTCTTATAAAGAGACCCTCAATTTTGTTTACAACCTTTGCCTCATCTTTTCGTTGCTCTGCTTTTTGTGTTTGGTCTTCATTATTCTTATCTTTGTGACCTAGGGGAGAAATGTTAGATAAAGTAGAAGAATACCGACATTTGATTCCACAAACTAATCTAGAAGAAGGTATTTGAGTAAAAGGGCCATGACTTCCCAGCGAATTTGAAATATGTATTCTCGCTTAGGAAGGCCATTCTCTATTGTCTTCATCTCCATATTTCCTCTTGTAATTCAACTCCAATTGATTGTTGGCATTCTTCCTTGAATCCAAATTTCAATTCATTTATTGTCTTCAAGTTTCCTTTTTAATCACATCTTCAAATTCATTGAATGTCTTCAAGCTTCCTTTGGAGGAAACTCTTCTCCAAGCGTCTTAGATATCTTTGCATTTCAAAGGATAATGTTTGCCATGATAGGTGGTGGGAAGAAGAATTTTTTTTTGTTGAAAAAATCGAAGAACAGATCAAAGTCACTCTAGGAAGGATGGCTCGTGACCAAATGATATGATCCTAAGAAGGAACATACAAATTTTTGGATCTATCCTTGAGTGACTACTTCAAAATATGAAGAAGAAGAACACAAGAAAATGGACAAGGTAAAGAAAATGGAAGGTGAGCGCCCAATCCCAAGGGAATTGATAAGCGAATATGAGGATCGCCACAAGGATGTGGACTCTTGATAAGACAAAAAGTTTGGCTCAATGAAGAACTCCAAGAGAGAACACTCACAATGGGTAAAACCAAAAGCAACTCAAAGTTGTTATTCATCATGTTTGGGGCATGTACAAATAGTGGTGCGGCTGCCAGCCTTGGCTACAAAAGATCCATAACCCCTCCAATAACTCACATAACTAAACCACTAACTGGTGTAATAGATGCTTTTACTACAAACAAATTGTGGCTACCATAATATTAAATCTCCTACTTAAACCAAATAATAAAATGACTCATAATCTAAGGAGTTACTTTTAGGCATGCAAGCCAAAAGATTCTTTCCCAACAAGACTAACAAACTCGTGTGAAAAATCGTTCTATAACTGCCGCCATTATTTTCATCGTGATAGAAGCCGAATCTAGTCACAGGCATGAAACAAGTTTTAGAAAATTTCCTTAGCTTTCTTGCCAAGAATGCATCAATCGGAGACACGAATCAAGATACAACCAACACAAGTCAACTGGTTCATTACTAATGAAAATACAATTTTCATCAAAATCAATTTGGTCTTAGATTGTACATCATTCAAGGTTTTCATCATTCTTGATGACAGCAAATGGATAATTGCCTTTGAAATGATCTTTTTGGTTGAATTTAAAACATATGTTACAAAACACTTCTTAGAACAAAATAAAGTTTGAATTCATAATTGTAACAAAGTTAAAGCGAAGAAACAAAGAAGAAAATGGATGATGTAATGACACAAGACTTACGCTGATGGCAAGAACCAAGTGTTCTTGGACAGAATTGTAGAAATAAAACTGAGATTTGTAGTGAGTAAAGGAAGAAAGAATGACAGCGAGTATGTTATCGTGGTTCAAAAGCAAATTGCTCTACATCCACACCGAGGACGATTTTACCTCTCGATCACAAGAAAAGACTTTCATGTAAAGTCACTTGGCACACTAATCACTTGCACTCAAGGTTCCAAGATCAATGAATGTAAAAAAAATCTCCTCCTATACAGCATATTAGCTATGACTTTATATCTCTCTATTCTCGACATGTATTTAGCGTAAATGGGATTTACAAGACTAACAACCATAATCGATTTATTTTAATAAAGCGATACTAGTATAGAGAGATCTTATACTACTACATAACGGTACTTAACTATTTCATGAGTATCCATAGTTAACAAGTTCTGGATAACCTAATTTCTAGCAGTTCATGATCCATCGCCTCAAATCTCCACCTTGGATCTTAATTCGGTACAAAAATTAAATATGCATCCAGTCTCTAAAGAGACTTATTTATCACAAATTCCAATCCTTACCAAATTTATAAAGCAATAGAATTTGGCTCTTGAACCACCTGGTTAACATATCATCCATGTTGTCTTCAAGAGTAACCTTTTTCACTTAACTATGCCTTTTGCAATGATGTGCACGAATGGTGCATTCGATGTCAATATGTTTTTCCTCTCATGGAACATTTTTAATTTGAGATATGGATGTGCTTTGGCTATCACTCCTCTGATAAATAAGGATTTTCCTCCTTCGAGTTCATTTACAAAACCTTTGAGCCATATTGCTTCCTTTATAGTTTATTTAAAGTAATATATGATTCAAGGGTAGAGGCAACTATGATTGTAAATTTGCCTTCCAGCACCACATTTCATACGAGAGTAAAACAGATATCCCTGTTAGAGACCTTCTTCATCATCCCTGTAAAATCAGCATCCACATATCCCTACATTGCTGTTTTACGATTTTGATTTTACCAAATATCAATCCATATTTTTGTCCCTTTTTTCAAGTATCTAAGTCACTTGACTGCATGCCATACTCCGGCCCCGAGTTCCCATGAATCCCACCATCATTTCTAACATAGGCGAGATCGTGCTTTAACATACCCTAGCATACATTAAACTCCTAGGCATTGGAAGAAGGAATGCTATCCATGTAGTATTCATTGTCTGGGGAGATTGTTCAACTCGATAGCTTGAAATGACCCAGCTATAGGAGCTTAACCGCATGGCATCTGCATATTGGACCATCTAAGCACCTTTTGCATAACCTGGCTGATGCAGAAGAGAAGTCTTTCATCTTCTTTCTCGATTTCCATCCCCAAAATCTTTCTTACAGCTCCTAATCCTTCATCTCAAATTCAGAACTTAGTAGACCTTAGAGCTTGCTGATTGCTTCTAGATCTTTACTTGCAATAAGCATGTCATCAACATAAGTAGATATATGTAGTGACCTTTAGCTTTGCTTGAAGAGACACGGCAATCAAAAGAACTTGTAGCCATTTGACACTACAAAAGTGTCAAATCTTCATCACTGTCTGCGATTGCTTCAGTCCATACAAGGATTTTTTCAGCAAGCATACCATTTGTTCTTTTTCTCTACTTCACCCTTCAAGTTGCTTCATGTATATCCTTTCACTAATTGACCATGTAAGAAGGATGGTCTTCACATCCATTTGCTCAAGTTCCAAGTTGTAGATATCAACTAGGAAGAATGACTCTAATGCTTGTGTGTTTCGAGAACGAAAAAATCTCATTGTAATCAATTCCTTCCTTGTGTGAAACCTGCAACGAGTCTAGCCTTGTATCTACTTCCCTCAACCCCCGGAATTTCCGGTTTCTCTTAAAAATCCATTTGCAACCTACAATTTTGTGATTTGCAGGTTTTTCCACAAGTTCCTAGGTGTTGTTTTTCATAAGGAGTTTATCTCATCGTCATAGCAGTTTTCCAGGAGTTCTTTATCCCAACTTTCCATTGCCTCCTTATAGTTAATAGGATCAATTACTTGATCCTCAAGTTCTACACTCAATGCATAAGCATGAGGTCTGCATGCGCTCTTTGAGGTGGTTTGATCTGCCTTCTAGCCCTGTCTCCTGACCGCATTGTAAGATGATTCTGGCTGCTTCATGTTGTTGTTCACGCATTTAGTAGGTGGTGACACGGCATCATCTGATTCGTCTGGATTCATGCTCCAGCTCCAATTGAACCTTGTTATCAGGTTCATCTGGTTCCTTAGGCATCTTAATTTTATGCCTTCGCATCCTCAAGCATATATTCTTCCTGCAACAAAGATTCTCACGATCACAAATTTTCCTCCACCGGTTTGGTTAACTACACCTTGTAACCCTTTACACCATCGGATATCCCAAGAAGATTCCTTCTTTGATCTAGGCTCCAATTTCCCTTCATTTACATGAATATAGGCTGTACATCCAAATGTTCTCAGTTGTCATAGGTTGGTGATTTTCCGTCCACAACTCTGGTGTCTTGAAATCAATAGCAGTCAAGGAGACCTATTGATTAGATAGCAAGCAGGTGGACCGCTTCTCCCCAAAACACCTTGCTTAGGTTGGCATTGGACAACATGAACTAACCCTCTCCAAAATGGTCCTGTTATTCATTCTCTCAAAGACCATTTTGTCGAGGAGTTAGTCTTCCTGCTTTGTGCCTAGTTATCCCATTATCCTTGCAAAACTATAAACTCTTCACTTAGATATTCAAGTCCATTGTAGTCTAAGTACCTTAACTTTCCTTCTGTTTATTCCTCAACAAGTGCTTTCCATTGTTTAAAACACTTGAATGCTTGATTCTTGTGTTTCAACAAATACACCAACACTTTTCTTGACCAATCATCTATGAAGGTTATGAAGTATCTAGCACCACCTAATGAGGGGAACCCTTCTGGGCCCCATATATCGAATGCATAATCAACCGAGGCTTTAGTTGTGTGTATGGCATAAGAAAACTTAACTCTTTTTCTTTTGCCATAAAGACAAGTGCTCACAAAATTCTAACCTTTCAAAGTCTCCATTTCCATTAGACCGTCTATACAATTCCTCCAAGCCTCTTTCACTAACATGAGCTAGTCCGAGGTGCCATAGTTGTGTAGAATTTAATTTTGATGCGAAATTAAACTTAGCGGATTTAATATAGTTGCACATTGTAATCTGTACAAGCCGTTGTTTCAGGTTCCTTTCATCATGACCATTGAGCCCTTGCATATCTTGTAACACCACCTTCTCCTTTGAATGTACATCCTACTTGATCCAGCATGCCAAGAGAAAGGAGATTTTCTTCAGCTCGGTACATGTCTAACATCTATGAACAATTTTGCTGATCCATCATCAATTTGATCGAGCATTGCCAATTCACTACTTGCGTAATATTGTTCCCCATTAGCACCTTTCCAGCATCAATCCTTTTGTAAGATTCAAACCATTCTTGATTAGGGGTCATGGAATGAACACCCTGAGTCAAGAATCCATTCTCATGCCAGAATCTTCGATCTTGCCAACACATCAGAGCTTTCATACCCATCGCTACCACAACCATATCATTTGAGTTTTGCTTGCCATTATTCTTTCTTTTCCTCTCGGGATGGTTCTTTATGTAATGTCCCTCCTTATGGCAGTAGTAACACTCTTCTTGCCTTTGGATTTGGATTGGTTCCTCCTATTCTTGCCTTTTTGCTTCTCTGTTATCGGTTCGCCTCCGACAAACAGTGCCAGATCTCCACTTCACCTTTATCATAAGTAATTCTCTTCTTCATTTCTCGAGAATTAAGATGACTTTAACTTATTCTAAGGTGAGTTTCTCTTTACCAAACATCATTGTGCCAACCAAGTTCTCATAAGAGGGAGGAAGTGAGCACAACGAAATCATAGCTTGGTCTTCATCATCAATCTTCACATCAAGATTCTTTAAATCAAGAAATGCCTTAGTGAATTGAGAGACATGTTCTTTGATTGATGATCCTTCCTCCATTTTCCAGCTGATGGAGTTTCTTCTTCAAATAGAGTTTGTTTGTCAATGACTTAGTCATGTATAGGCTTCCAAGCTTGAGCCAAACACCTGCAAAGTAGTGGACTCATCGCCTATCTCGAAGAAACCCATCTCCCACGTAAAGAATGATCATGCTATGAGCCTTGTTGATCAAGTCTTTCTTTTCTTTTTACAAAGCGTTTCAGGAAGTCTGCTCATTCCTCCCAAGGCTTCCTCGAGTCCTTGATGAACAAGAAGGGCCTTCATCTTGATCCTCCACAGTGAAGTCATTCTCCCCCATTGAATTTCTCCAAATCGAACTTGGCAGTTGCCCATCGCGGAATCCGTCTCCCATTCGACAAAGCTCTAGATACCGCTTGTAATGACACAACACTTACAAGTGATGGCGAGAACCAAGTGTTCTTGATAGGAATTGTAGAAATAAAACTGAATTATGCGGAAGGGAGTAAAGGAAGAGAAGAATGACAGCAGTATGTTATCGTGGTTTAGAGAAAAATTGCTCCTACATCCACACCGAGGACGATTTTACTCGATCACGGGTCAAAGACTTTCGTAAGTCACTTGCACACTACCTCACTTGCACTCAAGGTTTCTAGATCAATGAATGTAAAGAAAATACCCTCCTATACAAGTATATTATCTATGACTTTATATCTCTCTATTCTCCAGCTTTTTGATTTACAAAACAGTTTACAAGACTCAACAACCATAACTGACTTAGTTGTAACTAATCGATACTAGTATAGAAAGATCACACAACTAACTACTAATAGACTTAACTATCTCACAGATATCACATAGTTAACAAAGTTCTATGCATAACCTAATTTCTAACAGATTGATCATCCATCCGCCACAGATGAGAGAAAGGAATGAAAGAGGCCCACAAACAAGGATGTTTGATAAGCCAAATGATATTCGCCACAGAATCTTGGATTCTTGATAAGAATCCTTTGCTTGGTTCAACCAAGAACCTAGGAGAACAAATTCTCACAATATGGATTCAATCCAAAATCAACATCAAAGTTATTATTCATGTGTTTTAGGCCTCATACATATAGAAGTGTGGCTGATTTCATTTGGCTCACACTTAGTCTTCCAAATGATTCCAAAACCGCCTCTTACCTAGCCTATTCAAGACTGACTTAATACCATTTTAATTCAGCCACTAAAACTAACCTAACACCCACATAATTGTCCTAATAAAGACATTAAAACCCACAAAAACTAACTTAACTCAGCCACGAATAGATAGAGTTACCCCCCACCTATTCTCTATCTCACTCGTATGTGGTGGTTACACTTGCTTCTCAAATTAAAGGTAACCCCCCCCCCATAATTTATTCAAAATACCAACACGCTAATTTAGGAGTTCTTATAGCATTCAAGCTAAAGATTCCTCCCACTAAGACACATACAAATTCGTTTTCCATCATGGATTACAAGTGGGCTGCCCCAAAACATCACTTACTAATTGGGCTCACTTCTAAAACTCATTTACACTTATTGAAAAAAATAAACAACTAAATTGGACTCTTCTTCATGTTGCATGCCCCTCTTGTCATGGATCCTTTGGTTGGATAATATGAGTTAATAATTTGGGCTTCATTCCATCCAATCTTGCATTTGGCCTTGGTTCCATGATGAGAACCATAGTTTGAATTAACACTTGAAGCTTTCTTGGTTGTAACATTTGTCATTGGCCCACCAAGTCCTTGGCTAGCTTCTTGATCCACACTCCCAAATTGGGCTCATATCATAACTGATCCATGCCAAGAATAACATCAAGCTGTTTTAAAGGTAGGCATATAAGATCAATGATAAAAGTTCTACTATCAATAACAATATGGCGGTTCTTGCATGCATAAGAAACAAGAACAAGCTTGTTTGTAGGTGTGGAAACAATCAAATCAAACTCAAGAAAGGTAACATACAATTTAGACTCTTGACCCTATGATGCAATATAAATGAGTGAGTAGCACCCGAATCATACACTACACTCAAAGGAGTTCCATCAATCAAGCACATACCTTAGATCAAGTCATGAGACTCGGAGGCTTCAGCTCCACTTAAGGGTAAAGACTCTCCCAGTGGTCTTGATCGATTAGCTTGAGGCATTGACTCTTGCTAGCACTTGAGGCTGACTTAGCTCCTCCACAATCTTGGCGATGTGGCCTGGCTTACACTGAAGCGAGATAACTTATGACTCCTTGCACTGATGAGTGAAGTTATACGGTGTGCCGCCCATTTGCCGCACTTCATGAGCCTAAAGCATTGAATTACCTCCCTAGGCCTACCACAAGAAAACTATGGCTTTCCACCACACCGCTTGAAGTCATGACCGGTAGGAGAATGAGCCTGCTTGCCTTTGTGTCCTCCTCTGTCCTCTTTGTCCCTGCGGCTATCCAAAACCTCCAAACTAGCCACTTTGGACTTGTAGGGTGTCCTCGAAAATCCTACACTTGTTCACCAAGGTTGGGAAAACTATGATCTCGATAGTTGATCTCTCGCTTGATCTCTCGGGTGGAGTCCATATTCAAACTTAACACACTTGGAGCGTTGGCTGTATGTCGATCAAAGTGTATAGTACCTAGGCAATTCATCGAACTTTGCTGCATAGTCTCCAACTGACATATTTCCTTGCTTCACCCCAAAATTCCATTTTTTATCATGAATATCAAGAGGGAAATACTTCTACAAAAACCTATATCTGAACACGGCCCAGGTGGGTGATGCCTTCCCTCGGCTGCATCCTGGCGGCAGTTCTCCCCCACTGCTTAGCCTCCTCGGTGAGCATGAAAGTAGCAAAGATAAGACATTGCCGATCATTACAGTCCATAGCTCGTAAGATCTTGTCTCCCTCAACCACAAAGAAAGCTCCCTTGGGGTCATAAGCTCCTCTCGAAAGATGGCGGATTATTAGCTGGAACTTGTCGAGACCCAAACTCTGCTGGTCCACAATGATTGTTGTTATTGACATGCCCTATTGCATTGGCAAGTTGTGCCAACGCTGTTATTGATTGCCCGATCGTTCTGCCCCTACCGGCCATGAGTCCCTATACATGCCCAAAACAACTCTAAGATACAGAAACTTAAGAAGGTAAAAGCTCAGTGCTCCTAACTAAGCATCATTGTCTATAACAAGTATAGACAATCCAAACAAGAGCACACAATGGACTCACAATGGACTCATACCACGTCCGAACAGGGCCGAATTCTCTGATACCACTAAATGTGACACCAAACTGCCCCACATGTTATAAAGCATAAAAGATAAAGATAAAACATAAAAATATATGTTCTTTATTAAAAGGGTTCATGGTAGAAAGGTCCCACATGAACTAGTTCAAAAAACACGAAATAAAACCAAGTTTAAAAGAAATATGGACATAGATCCAAAACCATGATAAAACATAAACAAAGATCAACCCCGATGTCACACACAGAGCTGGTATAACTGCCCGAAAAACATCCTCGAATAACAACTGAACTAAACAAAATGAACAACTAAACTAAAAAGTCCTAACTATGAGTGGGCGCCTCCTCGTAATGACTCCTCTCCTGGTCGCCAGCCATCCTCGCACGAAACCATCCATGCCAAACAAGGAAAACATGGAACGTGGATTAAGATAAAATATAATCACAATGGCATTGAGATAGGAAGCAAGATGAACATACATCATGGCATAGCAACAACATATAACATATATCATAATCATGTATATATATAATCATCTCAACATAATAAATCAACCAATGTATGCTATGCGTTGCAACATTACTCGCTACTCCATTATGCATGTGGATCCAAACTACCTCGAGAAGAGCAACTTCAGAGTTACATATCCATATTGGTCAAAAAGCACCAATGCCGGCAGTTCACCAAACCATGGGTGAACCCCTTTGGATAGCCAACGATCAAACCTTGGATGCATCATCACGGGAAGCCACGGTCCACCAAACCTTGGGTGAACCTACCGTGGATGGCCGGATCACCTAACTCTCGACAACCTCCCCTATGCCTAACATCTCCAATGCGATGCATGAATACAACAACAACAATGACAACCGCCACTTCCATTGGGAAACTAAAGGCACCCAAGTATATCATCATCAACGCCAACACCTTAGACCCCATGGGTCAAGGCCCCTTGGCCAAAAAGTACCAAGGTACAACTAATCAACACCTAACCCGAAAAGCATCGAGGCCACTTTGGCAGAAAAGCACCAAAGTTTATCATCGCGTGCAACCCATTGGGCACCAAGCTTAACCAGCTTCATCGCCTCATCATCATCTTAATTAAGATTTCATTAAGTTATCTAGTCTTCATCATTTGATTGGTGCATTATCATAACGTTATCACAACCTCAGTAAGTGAAGCACTACCGTCGTTCCGTTTATGCAAGATCGTGCTCGGATGCAGGTTTGCTTCGCGCTGCATGGTCATGCTTAACACGCTGTCTTCTAGAATTAAACCGGAGCACGCGCGTGCTCCTGTTCAAGACTGTCCGCTGCTCCTATATGGGCAATACTATTCTGGGCAGTGTTTCTAGTTAGGTTCTTTATCCAAGAACACCCCCAAAACTCTCTTGATCCATCCCTATTATTATGGACTAAACCATTGGCATAAAAACCTCACCTCACACTAGCAAATCCATGTTTTATGACGTTTTAGGGAAATTATCCTATGTCCCATTTTATTAACAACATCCTATGTTAATCAATTATAGGTTATTTAAACGTATTAACTTTTAGCCACAAACATTCAACCAACAGGGTATATAAAAGATACCAAATCAACCAACATTATCATGATATAATCATTCATACCAATGCAACCAAATAAACATGGCATCATCATAACAACGTGGTACACATGATTGGCATACCAATTAATCAAGTAGGCAGATCAATCAGAATACCCCCTGGGCATTACATTGTAAACTCATGCGAAAATAAATTAAAAAGTAATTTGCTGGTTGTTTTCGGAAAGTTGTTTTCTTTTAAGTCGGAAAATCAAGTATAAAAATTTTCTTCTCAGTGATAACTCTGAAAAACCTAGATACATACATCTAAATAATAAAATCACATTCATAACAAAGTCGCTATGACATACAACTTCTCTCAAAAGTTTCGATTTTCAAAAAATAAAAATTAAACCAAAGACTAATGTATGACACCACATTTACTGCCCCTTTTCAAATATACAACCCAACCAAGACTCCTAAGCCGATCGCTCTACAAGACATTTATTGAAAGACCCCCGTGGTCAGCCCACGATCAAAAGCTTCTTCAAACATCTAGATCTAAGTCTCCGAGTGACTTAGGAAACACCCTATGCACTAGAGTACCAAGGTACAACACAAGAAACCAAAAGAAAACCCGATATAATTGAAAGGATGAGACACCAATATATGGATTTAAACATGATAACCACATGCGTGACGCACAAAACAACAAATAGACATATAAAATCATATATCATAATTTCTCAGAAATAGACAAGTATTTTTATCAATGGGTTTCTACCCAACAACCATCAACATTTAAAAAAAAATGCATGACACTTCAATATTCACGCCTAACTTAATCTCATGAGATCCCATCATCATTCTAAGAGTTGAACAAACTCAAATAGCCACCACTTTGGCATCACGTTAAGTGACTAAACATCCGTAGCATTCTCGTCCCATCCCAGATGCAGATTCCATGCTCATGGATTTAACAACACACTCGCTCCATCCTGGATGCAGTGATACATCGATTGTGAATACTCCGATCATCAAGGCATCACTCCTATCAACGGAAGCACGACTGCCTAAAATGCATGTAAAACAATTGTTCTCAACATTTTCTTTGTGTTCATTCTCTTTCATTGTCGAAGCTCAAAATCTAACGACTTTTCATAAAATCTTTAACTTTAAAATTCTTCAACATCAACACGGGACACTAAGTCCGAGTGCTCAATCACAACGCCCCAAACCGATGCACCGGTCTAGGCTTGTGGTCATAGAAAACAATATTCACCTTTAATAATGTTTATCACAACATGATTAGGACACACGGTCCCACAACAACATAATTAGTAACACAGTCCACAACAACGTTAATAGGACACAATCCCACAACAACATGACACTTGATCAAAGATCTACGGTAAATTACAGAACACTAGTATTCCGACATCTCGTATACTAGATTCACTTTCCAACGTATTTATTCTTTTTCGTTCAGTGAAACACATACAAAATGAAACTTCAACTTATCCAAGATTGCTTAGAATATTTTCAAAAGTAAATTTTTCCAGAAATCCTTTTCATTGAAATTCATTTAGAAACCCTAACTTATGGATAAATCCACTTTTCCATAAGCCCACCTTCTTTTGAAATTCTTCCCTTTTTCGAAACAACATCCTAACTTTGTAAAAAACCCTTTTTTGTTAAAATAATTGCTAACCCGAAAATAATTTTAAATCATTTTTCTCATGAATTCTATTTTATAAACACCTTTCGAAATCGTTTCCGTTTATATGAAAAGAAACTTATAAGTTAAATGTTGTTCCTTCTAACTTTAAAATCTTTCAATGCTTAGTTCTTAAAATGATTTTCCACTTCATTCTTGAAAATGATAACATACTAAAATGTATTTCTTTCTCGATTCCATTCTTATTCTTCTTCTTTCATCAAAAGAAATGACACATAAATTTCTTAAAATAACTTTTCATCTACATTTTGAAAAAGATAATGTACCGAAATATTTTTACGATTTCATCCTTGTAATTATCCATTACTTTCTATTTTATCAAAAGAAATCATCAACTAAATATTATCATTGTCAAAATTCCTCATAAGGCTTTTTTAAGGCTTTTATCTCAATAATTGATTGAGCACGGACGAATGTCGGCTTCTCGTACAACTAACCACAACAAAGATAATTTTCAAATCAACATCATTTCGGATAATACAGTTCATGCCATATCTCCAAGCTTTAACACATTTCTACAAATAAATCATCAAGCTCGGATATGTAAAGCGGATAATTTTAACCACATCGTATAAACTCAGGAAATCCCAATAAAATTTAAACAACTTAACGGACCACAAATAATAGCATATAGCTATCGGGGAAAAATCCCTCTGTAAGCTCCCCTTACCTGACTCCAAAGCAAACAAGGTCTTTCGTTCTTTTGTTGAGTGCTACGATCTTCCTCGACCTGCTTCGTGACGGAAGTCTAAAAATTCCAACACATAACACAAGTTAAAAACAACCAAAAACATCTAATCTCCCGTGAGGCATAGATTCGGCCATGATGACAAAATAGGGTTTGAGATATCAAACTTTCACTAACTCATGGATTAATGATCCTTAAGTATTAGAGTATTGTAAACAATGATCATTTAACAAGGATTGAACAAAAAATCCTCTAAGCTACATGCTTAGGGTTTCGATCTTGACCTCCAAAATAGACTAGAAATTTTAAAACTTTTTAAGCTCTTGGATTTAACAACTAAAGGTACCAAAGAGTCCAAATCAACGATCATTTAACAAAGTTGAAACAAAACTTCCTTGCTCCATCAACACCTAAATTCGGCCTTGTTAGGGAAATAGGGAGAGAAATTTTTGTTTGATGAAAGCTCTTAGATTTGCCAACAAAAGATACTCAAGAGGTTTAAATCCATGATCATATTACAAAAGTTGAAACAAAACTTCCTAGGTCCAAAACCACATAGGTTGGGCCATCATTGGAATAATGGGGTAAAAATTTTTGTTTGATACAAGCTCATATAATATAAAATAGAGATCATTAAGAGTTCATAGAAATTGGTTTCAACTCAAAATGATTTTTCTACCATTTTATAGAGATTTTAGAAGTTAAAAGAGCTTTATGAACAACAATGGAAAATATAGATTAAAATCATGAAATAAATGTAAAATTTGAAAGAGAAGAGTATGAGAGTGTTACCCTTGAAGCTAAGAAGAAAAAGTATGAAGAACTTGAAGTTTGAAAATAAGTAAAAATGGATGTTTTAAGTGATAGAACTTTGAGTTGGAAAATGGAGAAGATGATGAAAATGAAAGTGAAGTGATGAAGTGTGTATATATAGGGGAAAAGAGAGAGAGAATGGCATAATGAGAGAGGGAGAGTAATCTTGATGGCCAAGTTTTGGCTTAGGCCATGTTTGGTTGGAGAAGAAAAGAGAAAACGGGTTTTTAGAATATAATATGTTATAATTCAAAAAATTTTCATCATGACAACTTTTTTAGGATGTGACTTAGGCCATCCCCTAGTAAGTCACCTCACTCCCACATGTCACCTCAGCACTTTTGTGCTCCCTACTCTGCTCCATTGTGTACCCGGTTCAAATTCCCCATCATATTTCACCCTGTAAAGTATTACATTTTGACCCAGAATAAGAATTTTGAAAAATTCCAATATCATACAAAACAACACAAAAACACTAACCGCTTCGTTCTCGGTTCGGAATTAGGTTTTCTACTCAAGAGATCAGACTTATCGGCGAGTGAAAATACTGGACCGGCTTTCGTCTGAATTTTCAACCAAAAATTTTACCGTGACCTTCTACGATAAGGTAGAGCAAGACAATGATTTTAGTTTTTCCAAAATAATTCTCTTGGTTTTAAAAAAAATAAACACACATATACATGTATTTACTGTTATAGAAAGATAGAGAAATCGGGGTGTTACATCAACAACATATGATAGGCATTCATAACAACAGACATTTATAACAATAAACAAGTTAACGCATGGTATTTATCGCATACAAACAACTACGGGGTCATGGGAACCCCTAATCTTACGCTACCCCCTTACCTAATGATTATACTATTCTCCTCCCCATACCGGTATGAAGATTCCACCACAAGACTCCCAACGATAAACCAAACAAGTTCCCTTGCGGTTCAGTCAACCTCTAAGCTTTGGCCAAAACCAAAACGTCAACCGTTAGTTCCCAAATCATAAAACAAGAAAAAGAAACCAAAAAGGGAGAGACCATTACCTACACAAAGTTGGCACAGATCGACAAAACTCCCCAAAAGATCTCCAAAACTCCAAGGAAGAGATGGGATTAGAGAAAACCGGGAAAAGACGAAAGATAGCTGCACTAGGGAGGCTATGTTGCCAAAATAGGGTTTAAATCGTAACCCTCGTTTTTGTGCCAACATATATAGGCTGCACGTGAAGCATGGTCGTGCTCACCATATGTACGATCGTGGTGGACTTAGCATCTGCGAGACGCGGTCCGTTTTAAGCACGATCGTGTTGCCTAACAAGCACGGGCCGTGCTTGTGATCCAACCGATCACAAGACAGCGACCAAGCACGGGCGTGCTGGACATAAGCACGGCCATGCTTATGTTCCAGAATGAGATTTTTGAGCTTATAATCCCCTTAGGCCTCAGCCAACAAACCTAAGCTAACACTCAAGGTTTAAACAACCAAACAAGCACACATAGAAGCACTTAACAAAAAAACGGGGTGTTACAATTCAAGGTTTTTATCAGTAGGAACACTAGCCCGACTTTCTCAGTAATCCGAATCCAGCCCGATATTTCGGCAATCCAGATCCAGCCCGAATCTCTTAGCATTGGCAATATAGGTCCTTTCCTTTCCTCAAGCTCAAAATAGAAACTCTAGCCCGTTATTTCGGCAATCTAGATATAGCCCATAATTTCGGTAATCCAGGTCCTTTCCTTTCATCTTTTCCACTTGGTTTTTCGCTCACCGAAAACTAAATCGAAAAAAAGTTCAAAAGTTTCACAACTTTGTGTCATAAATAATTTTCCATCATTATAAATCCACTTTCACCGAAAACTTCATCTTTTAAAATCCATTTTATGAAAAACTTAGAAAACTACTAAATCTTTTTCTCAAAGTTTGACTAAATACAAAACTCTTATAATCGAATTTATCGAAGAGAGCATTTTCTTTAAATCTTTCCATTTTGAATGAAACCTTTCATAAAACTTAAAAGAACCTTTATTTTCAAAAGACTTCTCCATCAAATACTTTTAAAAACATTTTCACAGAATTTTGAAGTTTTCCATTTTCTTTCTTTTCCTAAACTTTATTCTATCATAACACTTGCATTCTTAGATATTTCTTCTCACTTTCCAAAGAAAACAAAACATCACTTTTTCAGCTTTTTCTGAATTAAGTTATTTTAATAAATTAATCTTTATCAACAAGCAATGACCAGTGTCATGCCCTCAGCCAATCACAATCAAGCAAAACACTAATTATAATCCAATACAAACATAAATCAACAACAACATATAGATAGTTTGTACCAGTGGGACCCTACTGATGGGGTACCCTAGATAGTTTATGTATTATGTTTATATATGTATATAGAGTGTGATGTTTACGTTCATGTCTTTTTATGTGTAAAGTTTTAATATATCCGTTTTCTGATATGTATGTTAACAATAATATCACGATTAAGGTTCGTTAAATTAGGTTTTTCTTTAATGGGACATCGGGGTCTCTCAAGTATTCTAATAAGAATAACTTAGAGAGCTTTGAATGCTTGAGTGATTAAGTTCAGGTGTGTATCTTCGCAGATCCTCAAAGTCTTCTACTACTCCACATGGATGCAAGCAAGCAGAGGAATTTGAAGGGAATATTCATAGCAGCAAATGTACCAAAGAAAGAACCAAAACAACAGAACATCAGCCTCCCAAAAATTCCTGTAAAAGCTGAAACCAGGTTCCTCTTCAAAGAAACCATTTTCTGTCCCTGAGACAACAACCTCAATATACTGAAACAAAAGTGTATATTCAAATGTACCACTAACTGAAACGTTAATTTTATTTAATTTTTGACTGGAATTACTTTTATTTAAATTTTGCTAAGTTTCTATTATTCAACTCATCTACATGTAATCAATTCAAGAATCAAAACTATTCTTAAACAAAAAGCATGAGACTAGTTGCAGTAAATTTTTTTCTTTATTACAGTAAGTGACCAAGCTAACTTACATACTCTTTGACTAATTTACATTTTTTTTAAAATTATGTCATCCATAAAAAATTAAGAAATTGAGGTATTCTTTACAATTATTTGGCCTCAAATGATTATCATAGTTAAGATTTAAATTTGAATTTAATACTTCACTACGTATTTGACACTCTTCTACCACTAATAAATCAATTACTTTCGATTTTAGTCAATAAATCATCTAATTTTTTTTATAACACGTGTCTTTCCATAATCAATGGTGGAGGGAAGTGGGTCAATAGTTACAACAATCAAATTTTTTTTTAACAAAACAATGTTACATTGTTAATTTTCACATATAATTTATTTTAATGTATACAATGTTATTTCTATCTTTTTAAATAAAATATTATTTTTCTTTAACCTCCTGAATAAAAATCTTCAAAGTTCAAACTCCACCCTTAGTCATTGTTATTTTAATAAAACTTTTCAAACTGCATTTATGATTTATGTATTTATCATTTGATCTCTTTAAATAAAGTATTATTATTTTACATTTTTAACAAAATGTTCTAATTTTATCGCTACTCATGGTTATTTTTTTGTAAATTTATTGAAATGTTTCCCCTATAAACATTTATGATTTATGGAAAATAAATATCCAAATAAAATTATATAAATCAACATAATAAATACAAAACATTTATATTTATTTTGATTAGAAACTAAAACCTGAGAATATTGCTATTTTAATAGAAAAACATCCTAGACAAATTATAAAATTGAATATTATAAATACAAAAATTTAAATTTATTTCATAAAAACTCTAACTTGAGTATACAATTATTTTAATATAAAAATATATTGATTAAGTTATAAAATTGAACATAATAAATACCCGAAATTTATTTTTCATATTAGAAACTGCAATCCTTCTTTTGAAAAAAAAAGAAGGAAATTGTAATCCTGAAAATACTATTGTAAATGCCAAATATCTGGTGCCAAAAAATTATTTCCTTCTCATAAAAAATGGTACCTGATGAAGTTGACACAGGGAAACACAATGTAACACCCTTCTCGGGCCCTACATTATCTGTGACATTTTCACAATATTGTTTAACACGGAAAATAAATTTTCATAAGATACATGTTTATTTTTCCCTGTTTCTTAAACGGATCCTTGTCTTAGACCTCGTGGCCTACATTTACTTCCTGAAGGTTTCACTTTGGGCTGCCAGCACTCCCTAGACCGTCATTATGGAATTCACACCTGCGTGAAAATGTCAGGTCAATCTCCTAGGCACAACGGCCTCACAGAACATAGTTTAACTATGTGTTTGGGTAAAATTTTCGAAATTTTCTTGTCTATCCACAGGATGACCTCTTGATTCCTCTAGAATCCATTCGACGTGCTTTCTTAGATGCTAGATGTTTTCAGGTCCGAATCATCGGCCCTTAATGTAACACCCTGCTTTTCATATACGATGTATTACCGGTAACGATATATTTATTTATCGGAGACCTAGGAAATGATTTTGTATAAAACGAAATCATATTTAAGCAGAAACCCTAATTTGACCTGAAACTGAAAAATTATAGATTCTATAATTATTTTAGTGATAAAGTCTAGCCCTAAAATTTTCGCACATAAATAAAATATTAGATTTTATTAGGGCAAATTTCGGCGAAAAACGGGTAAAAACCCTAATTAGGTAAACAACGGAACCAGATACGGATGCGCAGAGATACACCGAGAGACAGAACGGCGAGTCATCCATGATGACTCATAGAGGATGAGTCACCATGGTGAGTCATGGTGGTGACTCACCCAGTCATGATTGTAAAACCTAAAATATCTAGATATTTTCATTACTAACCTAACCTAGCTTAACTAACATCAACTATGGTTTCATTTGAAGTTAACAAGACAAAACCAAATTGGACTCTCCTTCCTCGTTGTGGTACATACACGGCCACACCCTCTGGACACACCTCCACAACACTTTTCTTTCCTAGAATGTTGATCCTTAAAATAGCTAGGTTATAATATAGTATTTTCTAACTTAACCTAACAAAGCTTTGGTTATCTTCCACCATGGTTCTCATTTAACATTAACAAAGCCAATTATTCTCCTCATTGGACCCCCACCTACACGGCCCAAACCCTTCTTTCTTCACTTGGCCATTTCACTTATACATTTTACAACATACACTAAGTTATTCTCTTTGAAAACCTAAGACTCCATTAGTGCAAAGTTTGAGATTTTGATCATTTTTCTTCAAGTTCTTCATCAATTTTCTTCATTTCAAGGTGAGGATCCTCTTACTCATCACCTTGGCTCTCTTGATCATCAATTAATTTTCATTTTCATCAAGTTTTTCTCCATTTCAAGTTCTAGATCTAGTTTTTCAAAAATCTTGCAAAAATACTTAGAAAAATGTTTGATGAGTTATGATTCTTGCTTTCAACTCTCTTATACCTATACTTTCATTATCCAAGAGCTTAGAATCAAAAGAAAATCCTATCCCTAATTTCTCCTCTTTTCCGAATCTATATATATATATATAGGCTAAATGAGTTTTCTTCAAATTTTTACTTGGTTAATGATTGTTATAAGCCATCTAAGACTTCACTATTCTAGATCCAAGAGTATGTGACCAAAGGAAATTTCTAGCTAATTTTTACTCTTATGGATGAAACCCTAGCATGTGGGTTTAATGAGTTTTGTTTTCAAATTTTGACTTGTAACAATTTATCCATGCTATTTAAGACTCTAGTAACTAGTATCCAAAAGATTGAAATGAGAAAAGAACACTAGCCCTATTTTGAAGTCCTTGGCCGAACCCTAGGCTATTGTTGCCATAGATGGATTTTGTTTGATTAATGTATTTTTATGTTGATTTGGTTGAAGGTTAATTTGGTAGATTTTGGTGTGGTAACGAGGAGCTTCAATTTCATGGTTCCGGTATTAGATCAGGTGGGAGAAAGAAATATCTTGTCTTCAGAACATTTAAGTAGTATATATTTTATAATAATGGCGTAGGGCAACCTAAACCCTACTAGTGAGTGAGTAATCGACAATACAAAAATCACATTGAAAACTACCCCGTAGTACCAATGATGATTTGGGGATTGTAGGTTTATCACCATTAGGATAATTTTATAATATTCGAGGATGTCTGATTTGTTGGGGGTTTTCATGAGATAATCCTCTTTAAAAATCACATCTCAAGGCGGAAGAAAACCATCCCCATGGATCGCGCATTACAAATACATGAATCACACAAGGGCAATTTGTGTTTACCTTTTGAAGCGTGCTTTCACTGTGATCACAAGTTCCATGAAGGAGAAGCACCTCTACTAAGTCCACGCGAGCGAACGGGTGTCGGAGCTTTGCGTCCTGTGCTAGCTTACGGCTATGGGAGGCAAGGTTAACCAGTCATGGTTTAGAGGGAGACTAATAGTCTATTTATAAGTCACAGACTCCTCTTGACCTAACTGCTCACTTATTAGGCCTTGTACACTACAAGTCCAATAACCTTTAAATTAATTAAATCATATTTAATTAATCGACCCGCTCCGCATTTGCTTTATGTGTCCCTGTAGGCTCCCACTAAGTTGACAATAATATTAACTATTAATTATAATATTAAATATTATAAATAATGAGCGACATCTAGCAATGCATCATTACTACCCAATTAGCAAGAGTATCGGTGATCTGATTTTAGCCTTACCGCGACCAAAATTTACTGTGCAGTAAATGTCCCTTCATCCATATGTCTTAATTGAACACAAAAAGGCATAAGAGTGTCATCCCTTGTTATGTTCAGTTATTTATTCCTCGATCCTTGAGCAGACGTATAATCACAAATGGGCCCAAAATCACATATTGGCCCACTTTCGCGTGGCCCACACATATTTCACGTCTCACTCTATTGAAGGCCCCAAGACATTACCCCTGTTATGTAGGAGGACGAATCCTGTCTACATCACTCACACTCCTCAACATGATTTATTGCAGGCCCAATAACTACCTTTACGATCACCCTGTTACGCATGACGTTTGATAGCATTAAAGCCTACAACTCCTTATGTAGGAATCATAGTGATTTCTAGTCGAAGGACTACTTCACTATGGTCGCCATGAGAATACTTATGACACTTACATAACTATTATGAAGTATTCTCATAGTGGGCCATCCGGTATAAATATTACTCCTAATATTTATAACTATGTGCTGACTTAATATCACATATCCATGACCCGTGAGAGGTGGCCATCTGGCACTCACACAATAGTCTCTATGTATTATTGTTGTCCTAATTAACAATAATACTCGACTACAGATATTTAAGAATAGCGTTCTTATTATTTAATGAGGCCTCACGATTAAGTCTCGTAATTGATGTCTCGTTAAATGAACTGCCTATTCTAAGGACTTTATTACGCTATTAAAACATATAAATAACATAATAAATAAAATGCCTTTATTTATATATAAAAAAATATAATCCAAAGTCATGATACAAAATGTAAATCTACTAATATATATTGGCCACTAGCACTTATACCAACAATCTCCAACTAGCACTAGAGCCAATCGGGCATAAATCTAATACCCATTGATCTAGTATGAGCGTCATGCTTCTGCTGAGCAAGAGGCTTGGTTAGCGGGTCCGCGACATTGTCGAGTGTGGGTACTCTGCGTATCTTCGCATCTCCTCTATCGATAATCTCTCGAATAAGATGGAAGCGCCTAAGTATATGTTTGGACCGCTGGTGAGATCCGGCTCCTTGACTTGTGCGATTTCCCCATTATTATCACAATAAAGGTCAATCAGGTGCACAATGCTAGGAACTATACCAAGTTCAGTTACGAACTTCCTGATCCAAACGGCTTCCTTGACTGCATTGGAGGAAATAATATACTCGGCTTCTATAGTAGAATCAACGATTGTTTCTTGCTTTGAACTCTTCCAGCTCACAACGCCACCATTTAGGCAAAACACATAACCAGATTACGATCTGGAATCGTCCTTATCAGTCTGGAAGCTAGCATCGGTGTAACCCATTACAACAAGCTCTTCCTTGCTTCCATATACCAAGAATGAATCCATAATTCTTCTTAAGTACTTGAGGATGTTCTTGACAACAACCCAGTGACTTTCACCGGGATCAGACTGGTACCTGCTCGTTATGCTCAAAGCATACGAGACATCTGGTCGAGTACATAGCATGTCATACATGATAGACCCAATTACGGATGCATATGGAATATTATCCATGCGATCCCTTTCTTCTTGAATTGAAGGGGATTGTGACTTTGATAGGTATATACCATGTGACATAGGCAAGAGTCCCTTCTTGGATTCATGCATACTAAAGCATCTCAACACTTTGTCTAAGTATGTACTCTGACTCAGACCAAGCAATCTCAGTAACCTATCTCTATAGACCCTGATTCCCAATACATAGGTAGCTTCACCCAAATCTTTCATAGAAAAACAATTCCCTAACCAAGTCTTTACCTGTTGCAAGGTAAGGTTGTCGTTTCCGATGAGTAGTATGTCATCCACGTACAACACCAGAAAGGCAACTATGCTCCCACTAACCTTTTTGATAAATTCAAATTGTCTTACAGCATCATCAAAACGAAGATTCCAGCTTCTAGAAGTTTGCTTCAATCCATAGATTGAACGCTGCAACTTGCATACCTTCTCGACGTCCTCTGAAGTGTCAAAGCCCTCAGGTTGTGTCATGTACACATCTTAAAGAAGATTTCCATTAAGGAAAGCAGACTTGATATCCAGCTGCCATATTTCATAATCATGGTATGCAATGATGGCAAGAAAGATCCGGACGGATTTAAGCATTGCAACAGGTGAAAAGGTCTCATCATAGTCTATACAATGAATTTACTTCAAACCCTTAGCGACCAATCGCGCCTTATAGGTATGCACTTTACCATCCATTTCAGATTTCTTTTTGAAAACCCATTTGCACCCTATGGGTTTTACCCTTTCAGGTGGCTCTACCAAGGTACATACCTGGTTAGTGTACATGGACTCCATCTCAGATCTCATGGCCTCAAGCCATTCCTCATATTCTGGGCCAATAATGGCCTCCTGGTAAGTCACAAGCTCATCTTGATCCAGGAGTAATACTTCACCTTGTTGAGTCATGAGAAATCAATATCTCTTATGTTGGTGACGTATCCTGTTAGACCTACGCTAGTCTTGTGCTATTGGAGCAGGCTGCTCTTCCACAACATCTTGTGAAGGATGCTCTTGTTCCTCCATAGGTATGTCGCTACTTTGTGACACTTGAATTTCTCAAAGTTCTATATTCCTCCCACTAGTTCCTTTGGAGATAAACTCTTTTTGTACTAATATACCAGTTCGCGCCACAAACACTTTGCCTTCGGAAGGATTGTAGAAATAGTATCCCATGGTTTCCTTAGAATACCCCACAAAGAAGCACTTATTGGATTTGGAATCAAGCTTAGTAGAAACATGACATTTTATATATGCTTCACAACACCAAATCTTCATAAAAGACACACTGGGTCTCTTACCAGTCCATATCTCATAGGGTGTCTTTTCTACCGTCTTGGATGGAACACGGTTAAGTGTGAAAGCTGTTGTTAACAGAGCATGTCCCCAGAAGGAATTTGGAAGATCTGTATGACTCATAAAAGACCGAACCATGTCCAACAAATTTCGGTTCCTCTTCTCAGAAACATTGTTCCATTGTGGTGTTCCCGATGGAATGAGTTGAGATAAAATCTCACACTCTCTCAGATGATCATCAAACTCTAGCCTTAAATATTCACCGTGAGACACCCCGTTGTGCCTCATTGTATTATTAAATTAAAACCTTATTAATTAAATTCTTAACCACGTACGTAACGTAAAAATACGTAAAAATTAAAACTTATATAATAATCATATAACTTCTATAAATTAAACACACCAACGTTGCAATATATAAATACACACATGTTTATTTATTACATTACCAAAACATTGTTGAGGGAAATCCTCTCAGTAGGATCCCTCACAGGCATATACATAAACAAAAGTTATACTAGCGGAAGCATGTAAAAATACTTCCATGAGACACACTGGCCAAACTTTCTAGAACCAAAACACCATGGATCACAGCTCATCCTACGGCCTCCGGTTCATACGGAGTGCCATCCAACTCCTCCTCAATCAGCTCATCAACAGGGTCTTCTAAAATGATTCCATAAAAAGATAAAATACCACACACAGAAAGATATAGGGGATAAGAAACATTTCTATCATCAAAAGCGGAAAAGAGTCATAGCATATCATACAATAAATGTCACAGACAATCAACATACATAACTAACAAATCATCCTCAAATTAATGTACCATCCTCTACCCCAATCTCACACAACTACACTTTTATACTGACTTAGCCACCACTAATCATGTCACACATTCCTCGTTAGGAATGTCAGTCAGTCATCCAGGTGACGTGTTCCCAATGCCGTGAACATTCTCATCCATGGTGAGAATGCTCATGCAAAGCAATGACACTATAGCAAAGATAGTACCACTGCCTGCACAACCTGGTTCTCTCTCATCTCTATCAAGGGTGCTCATGCATAGCAATAACACTATAGTTGTACAACTTAAATTCTAAGGTGGAACGGTCTAACGAGAACTCTTGACCTCGTATATTCCAAATATACGGTTGTGAAGAATAACGTAAACACATGAATATCACTAACCCATATTAATAACATCCTAGTGCCCTAACCTTCCATCAAAGCCTTAACACATATTCTATGTCACCCTTCCTCTTTAAAATAACTCATTTAGGTTAGGCACCTCTAAGTCACCATTATCCTCACACCCAAACAATTATCTCCCGAACAATCTATATATCTTTGCTTAAAATCCACTAAGCATCATATTAACAACAAGACAGATCATGCCCATCATAACATTAGAAAATATTCAAATATAATAAACCATAAAGTCAGACTCTGTCACGGCCTGGCCGTGATAGCCATCACGGCCGTGACAGCCATCACGGCCGTGACAGACATCCAAAAGTAAGATATTCTACAAACAGAACCTGTCACGACCTGGCCATGATAACCATCACGACCGTGACAGACAACAAACATCCTCAATGTCATAAATATTCAAACACCAAAATAAAACGTCACATGCATATGGAATACCTCAGCTAGCGTATCACAGTAAATTCAACAACATAAAGTCAGACATCCTCAATATCATATAATCAACCTAATGCCGATAAACCTACAATCCCCAAATCACCATTGGTTTTACAGAAAAGGTTTCCAAAGTGATTTTGGTCTTGTCGATTACTCGACTACTAGTAAGGTTTAGGTTGCCCTACACAATCATTATAAAATATACTACTTATCGTTTCCAACGATGGAATGGTTCTTTCCCCCACCTGATTGACGTGCGCGCTTTCCCGTACAAGCTCTGAATGCATCCACGGTACTGCCAAGAACCTCAGCACGCTGTCCAATAACATCCACAAATCTGCCACCGTCCATCCTTACACATCCACCGTTCCGCTTTCCGTCCCAATTACACCTACGAGTAACACAATTCGCCGGAAACACCAAATACCAACCGAATCAACAATAGGGTTTCAAATAAATAAATCTATTTGAATCAAGAGACAAAATCGATGGAAAAACTTATGAGAACAATGGCTGGACTTAGGGAAAATCGTATTCAAAATAAGCTCATGAATCCTAGGGAAAAGCTACCAAAGCAGGGCTACTGTTCGAGCTCCATTGCTCTGACCACAGATCCCTATTTCAATAACTATCCTTCATAAACCTCCTCACAAAGTTTCAGCCCGATCCAACGGTTAAAACATCTCAGATCACAATTCTTTGGTGACAGCTTAGATGGTATCCGGGTTGAGTTTCTCACCTCCTAGGCCTACTGTCCGAGCTTCATATCTCATACTCTGGAAGTTTGTTCTAAATTCTGACCGTTGGATATGAAGCACAACAATTCTTTAACCTTTTTCTAAAATTTGAGAATGATCCAACGGTTGACGAGTGTTGGCGACTCTCTCACTGAGACTGCTCCAACTAGGTTTCAAAGCTTCCAACAAAGGCTTCTTGTAACTATTGAGGTTTCTCTCTCAATTATTCTCCTCTAATCATAAGTAGTGGGTTATAAAGAGAGTTAAGAAGATGAGGAATATAATTAAGATCATAGAAGTGAGGGTTTACCTCTAGATAATGAAAGAAAGTGATAGAATGATCAAGTTGTGCAAAAACAATGGAGTTTTTGAAGAAAAAAATGAAGAAGAAATGGAAGAGATGAAGAAGTGAGTGAAGGGGGGAGGGAGGCCACGGTTTTGAGGAGTATTTATAGGCTAGATTTAGGCTTTGTTTGGTTATAAGGAATTGGTTTAATGGGTTTTGTGAATATTAAATTAATATATGATTAACTATGGTTAATAATTAACTTAACTAGGGTTACTTTGATAACTATGGTTAAAAAAAACATGTGGCTCACATTTAGTGAAGGGTGTGGCTGATTTTAGACCACACAAACTAACCATGGTTCCTTAACCATGGTTAAAATCTAACTTAACTTTGGTTAGGTTAAGCTAAAAGGGCATTTTGGTCATTTCACCAAAATTTACATTTAATGCTTCATAAATGCATGGTGAGTCATGGTGGTGACTCACCCCCTTACACATCTCCTCCGGTATCCGGTTTTGTCTCTGCACCTCCCTTCTCGACTCCATCGGGTCCCCGATTAGGGTTTTACGCCCGTATAAAAGCGTAATATTTCGTTTTCGACTAAAAATTTTCAAACTAACCAAACTCGATGGAAATATGATTTAAATATAAACCATTTCGTTCACAAGTCAAAATTAGGTTTTCTGATCATTAAAATCTTGCTGTCAGTGAAAATACCGATTGTTTTCCGTTCAAACTTTCACCAAAATTCGCCTGAATACACATAATATTTTATTTCTGATCAGAAATTTGGAAAGTAGACTTCCTCACAGACAAAATATAAAAAATCTATAAATTTCAGTTTTCGGGTCAAATTAGGGTTTCCCGTCAGTATAAAATTATGTCATCGGTTAAAAACGCAGTCGGGCTCAGTCAATATGATTTTTTTATTTAAAATCACTTTCTAACTCTCATATTAAAATATAATTAATTATATTTTAACTGGTTAAACAGTGTAATTAAAAATCAGGCTGTTACATTACTACCCCTCTTAGAAAAAAATTCCGTCCTCGGAATTTCTTAACTCAAAACTAGACATCATCTTGTAATCGTATCTTAATCTAAAGATCCCACATTATATTTCTCATCACTGTCTTTCCCCTAGTGACAGCGGTAACTTCATAACAAAATTCATTCTTATATCGTTCTATGTATCCTCGAAACAATCCATCACTACATTATATTCATTGTCCTTAACATTTCACCTTGATCTATCATCATTGAAGGACATAATTAAAACTTAATCCTTTCCTTCTTCTTACTACTGATCCACTAGAGAACCTTGTTTCAACATCTAACTCCCGCAATTAACACCACAATCAATTCCAACATCTAACTTTTACCATTACCCGCAATTAACACCACAATCAATTTCAACATCTAACTTCTACAATTAACATCGTGATCAAAAAGAACGACACCTGTTAGGATTCTCTACTTAACAAATTTGAATTTCTCTAGTAACATCAATTTACATCAGAAATCATCTTTTCTACTCATATTCAACTTAGGTGAAATTACTATATACATTTTTGTTTACTCTTCCCAAAATCATATAATCCATCTTAACTACTAACATTAATCATTGCCCTAGGTTCCATAATGATACTATGCCTCGATCAACATTTGACTTATAGTAATTTTCTTACTCACTGATATTGATCTTAAGGGTTCACATCCTACCAGTCACAACTATACATCAACAAAACTCTCATCACTTTCTTATCTATCATGCTACTTAGACAAACAAACAAAGTCTACTAGATATCAAATACATACTTTGTATAAGATCCCGGATTAAGAATTCATCTCACCTCACGGTAAGCACTCTTTCAGTGGCCTGAGGTCTGGCCATCTGCTATCCTGCTGCTGGAACTCCTTTTCCAGCTCCACCTCTCTGTACACTGGTATACGACATATAATGCTACATAAAACTGGTATATATATGCCATATAACTATTAACTATCGCGTCGGGACTCACTACCCAACTTCTAAGCATAGTCAATATCCGATGTGGATTCAAATAGACACGACCAGTAACAACATCCTAAACCTCTCAGTCTTTAATTCTGATCGAACATAACCCCACAGTCCATTTTAGAATCAAATTGCTCTGATATCACCAAATGAGACACCCCGTTGTGCCCCATTGTATTATTAAATTAAAACCTTATTAATTAAATTCTTAACCATGTACGTAACGTCAAAATACGTAAAAATTAAAACTTATATAATAATCATATAACTTCTGCAAATTAAACACACCAACGTTGTAATATATAAATACACACTTGTTTATTTATTGCATTACCAAAACACTGTTGAGGGTAATCCTCTCAGTAGGATCCCTCACAGGCATATACATAAATAAAAGTTATACTAGCGGAAACATGTAAAAATACTTCTATGAGACATACTGGCCATACATTCTAGACCCTAAACACCAGGGATCACAGCTCGTACTCCGGCCTCCGGTTCATACGGAGTTCCATACAACTCCTCCTCAATCAGCTCATCAACAGGGTCTTCCCAAATGATTCCATAAAAAGATAAAATACAACACACCGAAAAATATAGGGGATAAGAAACATTTTTATCTTCAAAAGCAGAAAAGAGTCATAGCATATCATACAATAAATGTCACAGACAATCAACATATATAACTAACAAATCATCCTCAAATCAATGTACCATCCTCTACCCCAATCTCACACAACTACACTTTTATACTGACGTGGCCACCACTAATCCTGTCACACATTCCTCGTTAGGAATGTCGTCCAGGTGACACGTTCCCAACGCCGGTGCACATTCTCATCCATTGTGAGAATGCTCGCAATGCCACTATAGCAGCACAGTACCGTCGGTGTACACCCTGGTTCCCTCTCATCTCTATCAAGAGTGCTCATGCATAGCAATGACACTATAGTTGCACAACTTAAATTCTAAGGTGGAATAGTCTAACGAGAACTCTTGACCTCGTATATTCCAAATATATGGTTGTGAACAACAACATAAACACATGAATATCACTAACTCATATTAATAACATCCTAGTGCCTTAACCTTCCATCAAAGCCTTAACACATATTCTATGTCACCCTTCCTCTTTAAAATAACTAATTTAGGTTAGGCACCTCTAAGTCACCATTATCCCCACTCCCAAACAATTATCTCCCGAAAAATATATATATCTTTCCTTAAAATCCACTAAGCATCATATTAACAACCAAACAGATCGTGCCTAACATAACATTAGAAAATATTCAAATCTAGTAAACCATAAAGTCAGACTCTGTCACGGCCTGGTCATGATAGCCATCATGGCCGTGACAAACATCCAAAAGCATCATATTCTACAAACAGAACCTGTCACGGCCTGGCCATGATAACCATCACGGTCGTGACAGACAACAAACATCCTCAATGTCATAAATATTCAAACACCAAAATAATACGTCACATGCATATGGAATACCTCAACTAGCATATCAGTAAATTCAACAACATAAAGTCAGGCATCCTCAATATCATATAATCAACCTAATGCCGATAAACCTACAATCCCCAAATCACCATTGGTTTTACAGAAAAGGGTTCCAAAGTGATTTTGGTCTTGTCGATTACTCGACTACTAGTAGGATTTAAGTCGCCATACACAATCGTTATATAATTTACTACTTATCATTTTCGACGATAGAATGGTTCTTTCCCCCACCTGATTGACGTGCGCACTTTCCCGTACAACCTCCGAATGAGTCCACGCTACTAGCAAGAACCCCAGCACACTGTCCAACAACATCCACAAATCTGCCACATCCATCCTTACACATCCACCGTTCCGCTTTCCGTCCCGATTACACGTACGAGTAACACAATTCGCCGGAAACACCAAATACCAACCGAATCAACAATTGGGTTTCAAATAAATAAATCTATTTGAATCAAGAGACAAAATCGATGGAAAAACTTATGAGAACAACGGCTGGACTTAGGGAAAATCGTATTCAAAATAAGCTCATGAATCCTAGGGAAAAGCTACCAAAACAGGGCTACTGTTCGAGCTCCATTACTCTAGCCACAGATCCTTGTTTCGAAAACTGAACAGTGACAATGAAGAACATGGTAGCAAGCATAAGACAGCTGACATCCAAGGAATCATCCTGATACTTCTTATGAGCATCCTTGTTAGCCTCGGGTGCACTCGAAGCTGGTGGCACCTCGAGAATAGACTCTACAAGAACATACAACTTTTTCTCTTGCTTGAGGACAATCCTCAAGTTTCTGTACAAGTCCAGAAAGTTTGTTCAGGATAGTTTGTCCTTCTCAAGGATAGATCGCGATGATAAGTTACTTGATGTGTTTGATGCCATGGTAATCTACAGAAAGAAATAAGCAAAATATAAGTATCATGCCATTAACATATTTAATTAGGTCTTTAATTAAATACGCCTCCCACTATTTTACTCAAATCAATGACCCTCATCATTGACTCGGAAAATCCCTTTGAAATATTTTCTATTGTGACCAAGATCCATATTTCACCTTGTTTTGAGTCAACTTTGGCTAATCTCCCAAAACTTAGTTATTTAGGTAGGAAACTCATTTCCAATTACATCTCATGTAACTCTTGGATCAGTTGGGTGAATAACTCTTATTCTAATGCATCCCATGGACTAAAGCCCAACTCAACACCTCTAAGCTTTTCAATCCTATTGAATTTGGCTTAGTTAAGTTAACCCAATGGATAGCATGGACATTACAATTGTCCCATCGCATCTTACTAGTATAGAAAAAATGCACCCCGCATTGGCGGACCTACACTCATTCGATATTAGTCTTGATGAGTGTCATGTATTGGAAGGCTCTTAAACTTAATATTTTCTTTTGAGGGATTTTTATTAAAATGATCTCACCGGTGTTGTATCCCATACAAGACGTCTCTAAGAATACATGCATACATGCTATCATACATTTAACAAACATATATAACATTTAAAACATACATGTATACATACATTTCATGCATCACATACAAAAAATATACATCCCTTACATTTCATGCATCTCATACATAAACATATAAGATAAGATAATATAGTTATGGCCTCCTAAAAGGGAAGAATTAATTAACTAATTTATTACAATTCTTTGACCCTCGAGCAAGCTTCTCAAACTTCTCCCACGGCATCATCATTTTGTGTTGCCTCCTGTTCAACTCGAGCAATTACATTTATTTAAAATAAATAAATAAATAATTAAAGGGACGACATGCATGCCGTATTTAAAATAAATAAATAACACCAAAATCTAGGGCCATAACCATATACCTTAAAACAAAATATTTAATAACAATCAATAATAAAAATAATAATAATAAAACATTTTAGTATTAAATAATTTATTATTATTATTAATTAAATTTAAAGTAAAATCATTTTGAATTTCAAAAATTCAATTGCAACTTATCAAAACAACTTCACATCTTATCTGGATATAAGAAAGTACTAACCTTTTGAATTTTAAAAATTAATCAAAACAAACTTCAATTCAAAATCCAAAACTAATATCACATATCAATATCATATACTTGAATTCAAAAGATTTCAATCTCTTAAACCAGCGCATGCGAGATTGTAGTTGCTCAGTTTAAATTCAATCACTTAAAAAGCGTACTGACTTGGTTCCTTCATATTTTCATATATCATTGATTTGAAAATCACTTAAAAAACAATTCATGAAATACATGTCAAAACACATGAATGAATTGTCAGCACTGTGCAGGATAGAACTTTCATTTATGCACAAAGTTTTGATCACCTACTTTATATATAAAAGAAAAACTTGCAATTCATTCTTTATACTTGTGATGATCTTGAATATAAAGGCCAAGCAAGAAACGCACATGGTTGTGCCTATAAATATTTTAAAAAAATAAATTTGAATTTCAAAATTACTCTTGAACTATTTTGCAAATCCCAGATTCACAATTCATAATATGTACATCATATGACCAAAATGAAAACAGCGCATGTCCAGTTTTTCAATAAAGAAGATCATTCATGTGCTCACATAGAGATAACATGCATTCTATTGAATCATATTCAAAAGCAATTAATCATGTTATAAAATAAGGCAAACAAGCACATAGGGATTCATGGTAATTACGACCATAGGCTCTTATACCACTGTTAGGATTTTCATGAGATAATCCTCTTTAAAAATCATATCTAAAGGTGGAAGAAAACCATCCCCATGGATCACGGATTACAAATACATGAATCACACAAGGGCTATTTGTGTTTACCTCTTGAAAAGTGCTTTCACTGTGATCTCAAGTGCCACGAAGGAGAAGCACCTTTACTCAGTCCACGTGAGCAAACGGGCGTCGTGAGCAAACGGGTGTCGGAGCTTTGCGTCCTGTGCTAGCTAACGGCTATGGGAGGCAAGGTTAACCGGTCATGGTTTATAAGGAGACTAATAGTCTAATTATAAGTCACAGACTCCTCTTGACCTAACTGCTCACTTATTGGGCCTTGTACACTAGTAGTCCAATAACCTTTAATCTAATTATAAGTCACAGACTCCTCTTGACCTAACTGCTCACTTAATTGACCCGCTCCGTATTTGCTCTATGGGTGTGACCCTGTAGGCTCCCACTAAGTTGACAATAATATTAAATATTACAATAATATCAAATATTAATTATAATATTAAATATTATAAATAATAAGCGGCATCTAGCAATGCATCATTAGTACCCAATTAGCAAGAGTATCGGTGATATGACTTTAGCCTTACCACGACCAAAATTTATTGTGCAGTAAATGTCCATTCGTCCATATGTCTTAATTGAACACAAGGCATAAGAGTGTCATCCTGGTTATTTTCAATTATTTATTCCTCGATCCCCGAGTAGACGTGTAATCACAAATGGGCCCAATATCACATATTGGCCCACTTTTTCAAGGCCACGCATATTTAACGTCTCACTCTATCGTGGGGCCCAAGACATTACCCCTGTTATGTAGGAGGGACGAATCATGTCTACACCACTCACACTCCTCAACATGATTTATTACAGTCCCAATAACTATCTTTATGATCACCCTGTTATGCGTGACGTTGATAGTATTAAAGCCTACAACTCCTCATATAGGAATCGTAGCGACTTCAAGTCGAATGACTACTTTACTATGTTCGTCATGAGAATATTTATGACACTTACATAACTATTATGAAGTATTCTCATAGTGGGTCATCCGATATAAATATTACTCCTAATATTTATACATGTGTGCTGACTTGATATCACATATCTATGACCTGTGAGATGTGGTCATCAGTCTACTCACACAATAGCCTCTATGTATTATTGTCGTCCTAATTAACAATAATACTCGACTACGAAAATTTAAGAAGAGCGTCCTTATTATTTAATGAGGTCTCAAGATTAAGTCTCGTACTTAATGTCTCATTAAATGAACTGCCTATTCTAAGTTATTTATTACGCTATTAAAACATGTAAATAACATAATAAATAAAATGCCTTTATTTATATATAAAAAATATAATCCAAAGTCATGATACAAAATGTAAATCTACTAATATAGATTGGCCACTAGGGCTTACACCAACACGATTTTGTCACCGTTGAGTTGTTTGTGATGCGCTGGTTGTGGTAAATACTTTATGTGATGTTTTGTGATATCTGAATATTTTATTATTATTTTACTGTGTATAATCTGTTTTGTTTGATAACATGCAATACCTATTATTTCATGATTAGTTGGCATCTAGGCAATGATATTTGTTGTTCAGGAGATATACATGTGGGTGAGAGAATGGATGTGAGTTAGAGGTACCTAGACTGATTAAATATTATTTTATGTATATGAGATGTGACATGGAATAAAGGTTGAGACTGTCATGGAAGGTTGAGGCACTAGGTTGTAACCGATGCGAGTAAGTGAGATTCATATGTTGGAACCAAAGTGGTTTTGGATTTAATAATCTCTAAGTTTTGATGCTTACAAAAGGATTAAATTTGCTTGGCAAAGTATTAGTTGAGATCTAACTAGTGCTTTCAGTTATGCAGGAACGCTTTTATAAGTAAAATAAACTTGGGATAAGTTCCAGTTGAAAAATACGAGTCCACCCCTGTAGACGGGCTGCTCAAGAATTGTGGTAAATTTACCTTGTTGTTTTCTTTAGTAGACGAGGCTATAAATGAATACCTAAATAAACTGATAGGTACAGCAAGTCCAAAGACTTGAAAATAAGCACGTCAATCTTGCCACGTCAGCAGACGAGTGCTATCCTTGAAACTCAAGTATACGTCAATAATGCCTAACTAAAATTCAGTAGACGTCCATAGTGCCACGTCATTGGATGAATCTTCTCTAAGGACTTAGCAAGTCCAAAAACTTGTGTGGAAGAGCACTTCTGCCACATCAGTGAACGAGCAGAAATAAAATCTTGTGTAGATGCATTCTTAAAACTAAGTAGACAGTTCTATATGTTCTATATCATTACTACCTTGAATATGATTTAATGTAATCTGGTCCACAATGAATTTATTTCAAATGATTGATATTTATTTAAAATTAATATTTGTTCTTCCCATTTGTTTTTATCCGATATAATGTCTTGTTTCCCTTGAGAAAATTCATAGTACTATCAAGGAAATATAAAAAGTAAAAAGTACAATTGGAATTGCAAAACGATCTGTACGATGACATCTTTATTGCTGAACAAAAGCTGGGTTATACACAAAGGAGGAAATAAAGTTTTTAAGGTACAATTACTCAGAATAGTGAGCCTCCATTTTGTGATTTTCTGATAACCAAGGATGCTTTTCAACATGGCCAAAATCAAGCTATCAGTCTCAACGGATATCATGCATTTAATGCTATCTCTAAACGGGATTATTCAAAGTAACCATCGAAGAAATACAAGAGAAGAAGAAGGTCACTATAAATTGAAGACCTCAGATACTGAAAAAAGAAGAAGAGGAAACTTGCCTGCACAATCTTGCTAGCTGAACTTTTCCCATTTGATAATCATTTATTCCTTTATCCTTTCAAGAGCAAGAGTTTGTATTCATTAAGTTTGAATATTGTTGTAATATTCAACTAATCTTAAACTATCATATTCTCACCCATAGTGAGTTAAGAAGATCAACCATTAAATCTCTTTGTTAGAGTTAGAGCCTGAGGAGGCTTGGTAAGAAAGGAATACTTGTAGCCTGAAGAGGTGTTGAATACTTGTTTATATTCTATTTGGAGAAATAGTGGAAAAATCCTTCAAGTCGAAGGGATTGGACATAGCTCTTGGTTGGAAGAGAGTGAACCAGGATAAAATCTCTTGCGTGAATTTTCTATCCCTAAACTCTTCGGTTTTATTTGCTTATACTAACTGTGGGGTTTTGATATTGCTTTTGTTAATCTTTTAAAAAGGATTTCTTGTGTGCTTAATCTTTTTATCTTCTTCTTATGAAAAAATTGTTCAAAAAGGGTTTTTGTGAAAACAATTAACAAACACAATTCAACCCCCCTTCTTGTGTTTGCCTATGCCTATTTCATCATATATATGCATTGTTGTTCACTACTGTGTGTTGGGAACACAGGAGGTCCGAAGTTCTCGCGGGACCGTCCTAACTTAGATTTAGGTTGTACAACTATAGTGTCATTGCTATGCATGAGCACCCTCAAGAGAGAATGAGGGTGTGCACCGGAGAAAATGCGCAGCTATAGTGTCATTACTAGGCATGAGCACCCTCGAGATCGAACGAGGGTGTGCATCGGGATTTGGGGGTGCGTTGCTTGGACGACTGACTAACATCCCTCAGCGGGTGAGGGATGTGTGACATGAGTGGTGGTGGCCACGTCAGCATAAAGGTTTAGTTGCATGAGATTGAGGGTAGAGGATGATATCATAAATTAAGGATGAAGGTTAAGTATATGTGATGCTATCTCTGACTGTTATTATTTATATGCTATGTATTCCATTTCCGCTTACAATGATAGAAATGTTTCTTATGAACCGGATGCTGGAGGACGAGCTGTGGAATCTAGTGGTAGAGTTTAAGGTTTATGGCCAGTACGTCTTGTGAGACGTTTTATTTTCTGTTGTTTAGGACAATTTGTATAAGTATGTACCTGCAAGGGATCCTAATGATAGGATACCCAAAACAATGTTTTGTATTGTGATGATAGACATATGTGTGTATGTATAATATAATTATGGTGTGGTGTGTTAACTTTCAGAAGTTGGATGTTTTAATAATTAAGCTTTTAATATTTGCGTATTTCGGTGTATACGTTAATAGCGCGATTAAGTTTTAATTAATGAGGTTTTAATTTAATGGCACAATGGGGCACAACAGGGTGTTCACTTAACGTTGAGTTAAAGTTCTCAAGTAACCTTTCATCTTTGTGCAAAAGTACCTAAAAGCACTTGATTAAAAATCCTAACTCATTATGAAGTTGGATTGCAAGTCCAATTATTTATTTCTTTGCACTTTTCTAGTTGAGCCATTTTCTTGGCTTCCAAGGAAAAAAAAATAACTCTTAGTCCATTAAATATTATGGAGGTATGAACAATGAATTATCCATACTTTATAACATAAGGTCTTGTTCCACCCTACGTCATAAATTATTAAGTTCGTATTCACTAATTCATTCATTACTTAAGTTTTTGAATTTTATAGTAAATACTCGTCCTTATGGACTAGAATCCTTTCTTTTATATAAAACAAAAATCTTTGGCTAAAATCAATAATTTTGAATTCAAATTCCACCAAAAGTACATAAGTACCAAATTCCTCAAAAACAGTTTCTCGAAAACATTGAAATACTTAAAACACAGTTTTGCCGCTTTTTACTTTATTTCATCTTTTATTTCGTATTTTCGAAAATATAATCATTTTTCTCAATTCCTTCACTTTATTAACTTCAAATACTTATGTTAAAGTATTAAAATGCTAATTTCGAGCCTCATTCTAAGGTTTGTACAAAAATCCTATAACTTGATCGAACGTCACTAAATTTGAAAATCGCGTATGTCATTTTTCAACGATTTTTAAACCTAATGGTCCAAAACTCATTTTGGAGTCTTAGGACACTTAAATAGACTTCAAAAATACATTTAAACTGTCAAAAACAGTTTTGGTCGAAATGAGAACCTTTGTTCATTTTACGTGTCCGATTTCGCGAAAATTCTATTTTTAAGTCTGCTAAAACATGACTTTTGTTCTCTTAAGTCTTATAGTCAAATTAAACCTCATTTAAAACCTTTAAAACATGGCAAGACAGTTTATACAACCTTAAAAACAGTTCTTCAAAGAAATTCATTTTCTTCTTGGTCTTGCTACTTTTTAACACCTTAACATTCATAGAATTACATAACTTTGAGAAACAATGTTGTCATGCTCTTTTTCAAATATTGGCTGAAACCAATTCACAAGCAATTGTGAAGATTTTCAATTCACCCAACCCTTCATAACCACATATACACATTCATGTACCAAAGAACTAAATCATGGCATGAATTTTAAAACATTAGGCATACTTGATCATCGATGTCTAAGTGAGCATATTCTGATTTTTTTTTTCTAATTTTTTAGGGGCATAAGGGTCACAAAATTAAGCCGAATTTTTAGGGGTATAACGCTCACAAAATTATTAGGACAAGCTTGGAATTTTAATGAAAGGCAAAGGACCACTGGACATTTCTTATGAAATAAAGATATTTTTAAAATTTGTAATCATGAAGATGGTGAGTCATAAGAATGAGTCATCATGGATGACTCGTCATTCTGTCTCCCAGCGTATCTCTGTATTTCCGTATCCGGCTCCGTCGTTTACCCAATTTAGGTTTTTGTGCATTTTCTTCGAAAATTCTCCCGAATAAAATATAATAGTTTATTTTTTTATGAAAATTTTAGAAATAGACTTCATCTATTAAATTATGATAAAATCTAGAATTTTTCAGTTTCGGGTCAAATTAGGGTTTCTACTGGTATAAAACTATACTATCAGTAAAAATGCATACTAGTTTCCGTCTGAGTTTTAAGTCCAAAATTAAACCCTAACTTCCTACAATATGGTAGGTTTGAGATATAATTTTGTTTTTTTCAAAAATCATTTTCTTGATTATCGGTAAAAATATAAACAGATAAGTAATTGCCGATATAGCAAAATAGATAAAACGTAGGTAAAAGACAGGGTGTTACACCCGTGAGACCAACATTAGAGTTCAGAGGTGATAGACCCAGTTGCAGTGATCCCCAAGGACGATATTCGCCACAGTTCTCACTACTGACGGTTTTTCCAGTGCCGTCGTCGAGTGATTATATCTAGTAGCAGTGAGGCGACAACGTATGCACTACCACCATAACGACTTCCATGGTGAGTCTACAGACGCAGAGCGTCTGATATATATAGGTTGTGTGTGGTGAGATATTTTGATGTATTGTGAGTGGGGATGGGCCAGGTGTTGAGCGTGGCAAGGATGTTGTCATAGTCAGAAATAGACAAGTATTTTTATCAATGGGCTTCTACCCGAACAACCATCGTCATTTAAAAAAAATGCATGACACTTCAATTTTCAGGCTCTAACTTAATCTCATGAGATCCCATCATCATTCTAAGAGTTGAACAAACTCAAATCTCCACCACTTTGGCATCACGTTAAGTGACTAAACATCCGTAGCATACTGTCCCATCCCAGGATGCAGTATTCCATGCTCATGGATTTAACAACACACTGTCCCATCCCAGGATGCAGTGATACATCGTATTGTGAATACCTGATCATCAAGGCATCACTCCTATCAACGGGAAGCACGTCTTCCTAAAATGCATGTAAAACAATTGTTCTCAACGTTTTCTTTGTGTTCATTCTATTTCATTGTCGAAGCTCAAAAGCTAACGACTTTTCATAAAATCTTTAACTTTATAATTCTTCAACATCAACACGGGACACGAAGTCCGAGTGCTCAATCACAACGTCCCTAAACCGATGCACCAGTCTGGGCTTGTGGTCATAGAAAACAACATTCACCTTTAATAACGTTTATCACAATGTGATTAGGACACACGGTCCACAACAACATAATTAGGACACACAGTCCACAACAACGTGAATAGGACACACAGTCCACAACAACATGACACGGATCAAAGATCTACATGTAAATTACAGAACACAAGTATTCCGACATCTCGTATACTAGATTCACTTTCCAATGTATTTATTCTTTTTCTTTTAGTGATACACAAATACAAAATGAAACTTCAGCAACTTATCCAAGATTGCCGGAATATTTCCAAAAGTAAATTTTTCCAGAAATCATTTTCATTGAAATTCATTTAGAAACCCTAACTTATGGATAAATCCACTTTTTCCATAAGCCCACCTTCTTTTGAAATTCTTCCCTTTTTCAAAACAACATCCTAACTTTGTAAAAACCCATTTTTTGTTAAAATCATTGCTAACCCCGAAAATATTTTTAAATCATTTTTCTCATGAATTCTATTTTATAAACACCTTTCAAAATTGTTTCCGTTTATATGAAAAGAAAATTATATGTTAAATGTTTTTTCTTCTAACTTTAAAATATTTCAATGCTTTGTTCTTAAAATGATTTTCCACTTCATTCTTGAAAATGATAACATACTAAAATGTATTTCTTTATCAATTCCATTCTTATTCTTCTTCTTTCATCAAAAGAAATGACACATAAATTTCTTAAAATAACTTTTCATCTACATTTTGAAAAAGATAATGTACTGAAATATTTTTACGATTTCATCCTTGTAATTATCCATTACTTTCTCTTTTATAAAAAGAAATCATCGACTAAATATTATCATTGTCAAAATTCCTCATAAGGCTTTTTTAAGGCTTTTATCTCAATAATTGATTGAGCACAGACAAATGTCAGGCTTCTCAGGCAACAAACCACAACAGTATAATTTTCACATCAACATTATTTCAGATAATAGAGTTCATGCCATATCTCCAAGCTTTAACACATTTCTACAAATAAATCATCAAGCTCAGATATGTAAAACACACAATTTTAACCACATCAGATAAACTCAGGAAATCACAATAAAATTTAAACAAGGTCCCCTTACCTGATTCCAAAGCAAACAAGGTCTTTCGTTCTTTGTTGAGTGCTACGATCTTCCTCGACCTGCTTAGCGATGGAAGTCTAAAAATTCCAACACATAACACAAGTTAAAAACAACCAAAAACATCTAATCTCCCCTAGGCATAGATTCGGCCATGATGACAAAATAGGGGTTGAGATATCAAACTTTCACTAACTCATGGATTAATGATCCTTAAGTATTAGAGTATTATAAACAATGATCATTTAACAAGGATTGAACAAAAACTCCTCTAAGCTACATGCTTAGGGTTTTGGCCTTGACCTCCAAAATAGACTAGAAATTTTAAAACTTTTCAAGCTCTTGGATTTAACAACTAAAGGTACCAAAGAGTCCAAATCAATGATCATTTAACAAAAGTTGAAACAAAACTTCCTTGCTCCATCAACACCTAGATTCGGCCTTGTTAGGAAAATAGGGAGAGAAATTTTTGTTTGATGAAAGCTCTTAGATTTGCCAACAAAAGATACTAAGAGGTTTAAATCCATGATCATATTACAAAAGTTGAAACAAAACTTCCTAGGTCAAAAACCACATAGGTTGGGCCATCATTGGAATAATGGGGTAAAATTTTTTGTTTGATACAAGCTCATATAATATCAAAATAGAGATCATTAGGAGTTCATAGAAATTGGTTTCAACTCAAAATGATTTTTCTACCATTTTATAGAGATTTTAGAAGTTAAAAGAGCTTTATGAACAACAATGGAAAACATAGATTAAACTCATGAAATAAATGTAAAACTTGAAAGAGAAGAGTATGAGAGTGTTACCCTTGAAGCTAAGAAGAAAATGTATGAAGAACTTGAAGTTTGAAACTAAGTAAAAATGGATTATTTAAGTGATAGAACTTTGAGTTGGAAAATGGAGAAGAAGAAGAAGAAAATGAAAGCGAAGTGATGAAGTGTGTATATATAGGGGAAAGAGAGAGAGAGAGAATGGCGTAAGGAGAGAGGGAGAGTAATCTTGATGGCCAAGTTTTGGCTTAGGCCATGTTTGGTTGGAGAAGAAAGAGAAAAATGGGTTTTTAGAATATAATATGTTATAATTCAAAAAGTGTCGCCATGACAACTTTTTAGGATGTGACTTAGGCCATCCCCTAGTAAGTCACCTCACTCCCACATGTCACCTCATCACTTTTGTGCTCCCTACTCTGCTCCATTGTGTACCCGGTTCAAGTTCCCGATCGTATTTCACCCGGGTAAAGTATTACATTTTGACCCACAATAAGAAATTTTGAAAAATTCCAATATCATACAAAACATCACAAAAACACTAACCATTTCGTTCACAGTTCAAAATTAGGTTTTCTGCTCAGTAAACTTGTACCGGCAGTGAAAATATAGACTGTCTTTCGTCTGAATTTTCAACCGAAAATTTTACCGTGACCTTCTACAGTAAGGTAGAGCAAGACAATGATTTTAGTTTATCCAAAATAATTCTCTGGGTTTTAAAAAAATAAACACACATATACATGTATTTACTGTTATAGAAAGATAGAGAAATCGGGGCGTTACATCAACAACATATGATAGGCATTCATAACAATAGACATTTATAACAATAAACAAGTTAACGCATGGTATTTATCATACAAACCACTACGGGGTCATAGGAACCCCTAATCTTACGCTACCCCCTTACCTAATGATTATACTATTCTCCTCCCCATACCTGGTATTAAGATTCCACCACAAGACTCCCAACGGTAAACCAGCCAAGTTCCCTTAAGCGGCTCAGTCAACCTCTAAGCTTTGTCCAAACCAAAACGTCAACCAGTTAGTTACCAAATCATAAAACAAGAAAAAGAAACCAAAAAAGGAGAGACCATTACCTACACAGGTTGGCACAGATCGACAAAACTCCCAAAAAGATCCCCAAAACTCCAAGGAAGAGATGGGATTAGAGAAAACTGGGAAAAGACGAAAGGTAGCCGCACTAGGGAGGCTACTGTTGCCAAAATAGGGTTTAAATCGTAACCCTCGGTTTTTGTGCCAACATATATAGGCTTCACGTGAAGCATGGTCGTGCTCACCATATGTACGGTCATGGTGGACATAGCATCTGCGAGACGCGGTCCGTACTTAAGCACGATCGTTTTGCCTAACAAGCACGGCTGTGCTTGTGATCCAACTGATCACAAGACAGGCGACCAAGCACGGGCGTGCTGGACATAAGCACGGCCATGCTTATGTTCCAGAATGAGATTTTTGAGCTTAAAATCCCACTTAGCCCTCAGCCAACAAACCTAAGCTAACACTCAAGGTTTAAACAACCAAACAGGCACACATAGAAGCACTTAACAAAAAACGGGGTGTTACAATTCAAGGTTTTTATCAGTAGGAACACTAGGCCGGCTTTCTCGGCAATCCGAATCTAGCCCGATATTTCGGCAATCCAGATCCAGCCCGAATCTCCTAGCATTGGCAATCTAGGTCCTTTCTTTTCCTCAAGCTCAAAATAGAAACTCTAGCCCGTTATTTCGGCAATCTAGATATAGCCCATCATTTCGGTATTCCAGGTCCTTTCCTTTCATCTTTTCCACTTGGTTTTTCGTTCACTGAAAACTAAATCGAAAAACAAAAGTTCAAAAGTTTCACAACTTTGTGTCATAAATAATTTTCCATCATTATAAATCCACTTTCACCGAAAACTTCTTCTTTTAAAATCCATTTTCTGAAAACTTAGAAAACTACTAAATCTTTTTCTCAAAGTTTGACTAAATACAAAACTCTTATAATCAAATTTATCGAAGAGAGCATTTTCTTTAAATCTTTCCATTTTGAATGAAACCTTTCATAAAACTTAAAAGAACCTTTATTTTCAAAAGACTTCTCCATCAAATACTTTTAAAAACATTTTCACAGAATTTTGAAGTTTTCCATTTTCTTTCTTTTCCTAAACTTTATTCTATCTTAACACTTTCATTCTTAGATTAAGGTATTTTAATAACTTAATATTTATCAACAAGAAATGACCAGTGTCATGCCCTCAGCCAATCACAGTCAAGCAAAACACTAATTATAATCCAATACAAACATAAATCAACAACAACATATAGATAGTTTGTACCAGTGGGACCCTACTGATGGAGTACCCTAGATAGTTTATGTATTATGTTTATATATGTATATAGGGGGTGCGACTAGAAATTTAAGAAAATCAGCTTTTAATGAAATGTGTTATATTAAAATTAGGTAGTTTCATCAATAAATTTTACCCTTTATAAACCCCCAAAATAATTATATTTTCATACTAGAATATTTATTAGCCAAAGATAAATATTATTTGATACTGAATTATAAAATACCATTTTATAATTATCAATTACAAATAATTATCGATGTATAAAAATCAAATAAGATTTTTATCGGCTCAGCCTAAAAATAATAAAGAGAGGCTCAACAATTCATATTCATACATTTGCATACTCATGAGATGTAAGGAATTAAAGCACACCAGTGATCACAATCATAATAAGATGACTAAAATATCCTTGGGAAAGGATATCACAAATATCTTTCCCATCTAGCAGCTTTGATGTAACTCATGATATACATATTTTTTAAAATGTATACAACGTTAGTTCTATCTTCTTAAATAAAATGTTATTTTTCCTTTAACCTCTTTAATAAAAATCTTCAAATTCCACCCTTGCTTATTGTTATTTTTATAAAAAATTTCAAATTATATTTATCATTTAATTTGTGACATTTGTAATAAAAGGTTCCAGTTTAATTGATGGTCTTCATTTTATAAATTTATTGAAACATTTCATCTATATAAATTGATGATTTATGGAAAATATATCCTAGTCAAATTATAAAATTCAATATAATAAATACCAATAAATAAAATTTATTATCATAAAAAACTATAACCAGAGAATATTGTTATTTTAATAGTGAAAATATACTAGTCAAATTAAAAAATTGAATTTAATAAATACTAAAATTTTAAATTTATTCTCATCAGCAACTGTAACTTGAAAATATTATTATTTTAATGGAAAAAATCTTAGTCAAATTATAAAATTGAACATAATAAATGCCAAAAATTTATTTTTCTTCTCATAAGAAATTCTAATAATGAGAATACTAGTATTGTAATAGAAAAATGTCAAAAAATGTTAAAAATTTATTTTCTTTTCATCGTAATTTTTAATCTTGAGAATAGTATAATTTTATTGGAAAAATGTCAAAACTCTTGCACCAAAAATTTACATTTGTTCTTATCACAACTGTAATTCTTGGAATATATTTTTTTTGTTTCCCATGATATTCTCCGTGCGCAACTAGGAAGACTAAACCCTCGAGATACATAACGACATTGAAGGGCTGACCACTCCCAACCAGATTTTCTCCATACGCAAGAATCAGGGATCGAACTCCTGACCACTTGCTTAAGGGGCCCGAGCTTGTTACCACTTGGACCAACCACATGGTGGTTATTATTATTTTAATAGATAGAAAAATGCCAAAACGCTTGCATTACTTAAACTGCTACAATAATGTCGGCCCATTATGGTCTGGCATAGTAGAAATGGTGCAAGCTTTGGGTTACTTTTTCGTAGACCCTCTATTTTATTTGCCAATGTTTTTTTTTTTTTTTAAAAAAGACAAATAAACATAGGCTTTCGAATTGCCCTCCCCATGGAACCACCCTCTAATAGAGACGGTGCAAATCACACCCTTCATATATATACATTGATGTTTTATGGATAATATATCCTAGTAAATTAAAAAATTCAATATAATAAATACCAAAAAATTAATTTTTTCTCATAAAAAACTATGACCATAGAATACTGTTATTTTAATGGAGAAAATATCCTAGTCAAAATATAAAATTGAACATAATAAATACAAAAAATTGAAAGTTATTCTCATCAAAAACACTAACTTGAGAATACTATTATTTTAATAAAAAAATATATCAGTCAAATTTTAAAATTGAACATAATAAATACCAAAAATTTAATTTCCTTGGCAGCAATAACTCTTTGCCAGGCTTTACTTACCTCCTGGCCGCACCCCAAATTAGTCAGGGTCAAAGACTCTGGACACCGGGTGGGGGTCAAAGACCCTCTGGACCAAAAAAAATAAAAATACTATTATTTTTTAAATAGAAAATATCAAAACTCTTGTGTCAAAAATTATTTTCTTCTTATTGGAAACTATAATCCTGGGAATACTATTATTTTAATAGAAAAATGTTGAAGCTCTTGTCCCAAAAATGTATTTTCTTTTTATCGCAAATTGTAATCATGAGAATAGAATTAATTGAATAGAAAAATGTCAAAACTCTTGCGCCAAAAATTTAAATTTGTTCTTATCGCAAACTGTAATCCTAAGAATATTCTTATTTTAATAGATAGAAAAATGTCAAAACTCTTGCGTTACTTAAACTACTACAGTTATGCTGGTCCACTTATGGTCTAGCACAGAGAAATGGTGCACACTTAGGGTTATGTTTTCAACAGACCCTTTGTTTTATCTGCAAAAAAAAAGTAAAAAAAAAAAGCCAAACAAACTTAGGGTTTCAAATTGCCTTCCACATGGAACCACCATCTATAGAGACAGTGCAAATCACGCACCAATAAGAAGAGTTTTATTTACAATGGGCACGGGAATAACCTTTAACCTTTAATGAACAAACACAATTTTTTTGAAAATTAATAAATGAAAACGATTAAAAAAAAGGGAGCATTATTCAACGCGTGTGGATTGTTCACATTTTTTGTTTCAATTTCACCTTTTGGGCCTAGGGTTTTCCTTTCCTTGACTCCACCGATCACAGAGTCCATTGTAAATGGTTAGTGATAAGAACTGCATATTCTCGACACGTGGCAAACATTCATTAGTACTCCTTCCTCTCTCTCTCTAAGTGTCTGCACGGTTGGGTTGGGTGTATAAATACCAAACAAGCTACACTCTCCTTCCAAGAACAACGAGATAAAGTTATTCTCTCTCTTTTCTTCTTATTTCTATTTCTCACTGTCTTTCTTCCCGAGAGAAACGAAAGTCCCCCTCTCTATCTTTTTATGGTTTCTATGCCTTTCACACTAAAATTCTCGCCATGTAGCTTCAAATCGTAGCTCTCAGCTTAGCTATGTAGCTTGTTGGTCAAATGCTCTATCTTACGGTTTCATTTATTTGTGAAGCCATTAATAATCGGTGACAAATCGGGTAGATCGCTTGTGCTGCTGTGAAGGTAATTTCGGGTGAGCCTTCTTCTTCAGATCAATTATTTTTTTTCAATTCGGTGATTGAATCTTATACTTGATCTTGAATGCTATTTCAACATGTTTTTTAAAGTAAAATTATTATTTTTGGATATTAAGGTCACTATACTGTATATGGTGTGTGCACTTCAGCTTTTGTTTTGCATTTCTTTTTTCTTGGTTTTTCTTTATCGCTCTCATTTTACGGTTTTTCTATTTTTCCTTTCCATTTCCATTTCTTGTTAATTTGAGCTGACTTAATTTTTTTTTCTCTTTAGTATAGGTGAATTTTTGTAAGCTAAGAAACCCTAGGATTTTGGGTCTATTGGTCGTTGCGCATCGTTTCATTTATTTCGTTTCAGCTCTTTTCAAGACTTTATATGGTGGGTTCCTTACCTCGCTTTGATTCTTATAATAAGATAATATTTTCACTGCAATTGGCTACTTTTGACTCGAATTTTTTTTAAAAAAAAACTAGTGGTACTACAATGGGTCTTGTTAGCTTTGTGTATGTCTCTATCTATGAGCTAAATATATGGTTGGATCGAATAATTGTTTGTAGTGTTGCATCTCTTACATTCAATTGTTAATTTTGGGCATTTATATAGTGGATTTTATTGACGAAAAAATAGGGTTTATCAACTTTCATATTTTTGTGGTTTGTCATTTTATGTGTTGTATATCAAGTTTTCATTGGTTCTATATTACTTTATCTTGCACTTTACCCTTGGTAAGATTGTAATTCATTTTTATTTGTCAGCAATTAAACTGTAGTAGTTACTGAAGGGTTGATTGGCATGTTACTTAATTCTTAGACCTTTTACTTTCCAATGTAGAAAACAGAATCTTAGTGGGTTATAAATCCACTACGAAAGGAAATCACAAATGACAGTTTGCAACACTGTATATGGCAAAGGGGGGTTGAGCTTGTTAAGAGAGGGCCAGAAGGAAAAACATCTAGGAACGCGTAACAAAAACAGCATGGCCACAAAAGGAGAGAATGCGAAGCCTACCAAAAGAAAGCCAATTCATTACTTTTCTCCATTAGATGGAAACAATTTAGATATGAATAATCTATGTTCACCTCAATTCCCCTTTTGTTTTGAAGTTTCCCAGTCCCAAAATATATGGTCTTCACCTATGGATTCTAGGCACCTCGATAGTGCAAGAAATTGCAAGTTCGATGGAGTAGAGAGCATGGATCCTCCAATGCAACCTACAAGGTGCAGGGAGGATGGGTCTTACATACGACAATCTTGCAAAATGGATGAAGAGGAATATTGATCCCAAAGAGGGGTATTGATCTCAACGGCATGATATTTCCTGCAAAAGTAATATCAATAGTGGCAAACATTGAAATTTATAATAAGAAAGCTATGACTCATGTGCAGGTTATACACTCATGCAGTAATTGAGCCATTCATAATAGCAACAAACAGGCAGTTGAGTATTCTTCACCCAAAACATAAGCTTTTGCAACCACACTTTAAGGACACAATGCATATAAATGCCTTGGCTCGGCACACGCTCATCAATGCTGGAGGGATACTAGAGAAAACGGTTTTCCCTGGTAAATTTGCCTTGGAAATGTCATCTGTAATATACAAAAACTGGGTATTCACAGAGCAGGCACTACCTGCTGATCTGCTGAAGAGGTAAGTTCAGAAACTTGAACCATAAAATGACTTGTATTGATTCTATCTAGGCCAATCCAACAAAACAAATAGTAATTCTATTTCAATGAATTTCAGAGGAATGGCAGTTCAAGATTCAACCTGCCCTCATCTTGAAGCAAAAGACTTGCTTCCCTACTCCACATGGATGCAAGCAGCAGAGGAATTTGAAGGGAAGATTCATAGCAACAAATGTACCAAAGAAAGAACCAAAACAATAGAACATCCACCTCCCAAAAGTGTATATTCAAATGTAACTAACTGAAACGTTAATTTAATTTAATTTTTGACTGGAATTTCTTTTATTCGAATATTGCCAAGTTTCTATTATTCAACTCATCTACATGTAATACGCCAATTCAAGAATCAAAACTATTCTTAAACAAAAAGCATGAGACTAGTTGGAGTAAATTTTTTACTTTATTACAGTAAGTGGGAAAGCTAACTTACATACTGTTTGTAACACCCCCACTTGGGTATCACATTTAAACCCAATAAAAAATTTAGAAATTTTCGATTAATTTCGGAAATTTAAGATTTTTCAAGTAATTATATTTTTCAAAATTATGATACTTTTCTTATAAAACTTTTTCTTTCATGCACTAACAAATATAACTGCATGGAGTAAATAAAGCAAATTGATACATAACACTTTATATATATATATATTAACATAAGGTCTTCACGAGGACAGGTCATTGACAGAAGTTTTACATGAGGAAAAGAAACCAAGATACACTAACAAAATAAAGTAAGATCAAAAGAGTCACAGATCAAAAGAAAGACGGCTCTCGAAGCCAGTTACAATTATCGGGACATCACTACCCCAAAATACATGGTCCTAAAGCTGGTCGGAACTAATGGTACTCATTGGAGAGACCATGGTTGTCATAGCCATCCCTAGGAGGTGTGTCAAGTGAAGACACAACTACTCCAGCTCCCTCATCGGGGGAGTCGTCATCATCATCTCCGAACGGGTGGTACTGGGGCTCCTCCTCCAATAGCTCCACCGGGTCATCCTCGACAATCTCCTTGGGGTCCTCCTCTATAGGCGAAGCTGGTGCTACTATCGACTGTGGTGGATCCTGTGGAGGGTCCAACACTAGAAGTCCCTCGTCTGCCAGATGCTGCAGATAGAACCATGCGGGCAGTAATGAAATCTGGATAGTCTCTACTATATGTGTCATCCGCTCTGGTCCGCCTACCTCTGTGCCATCGACCGAACAAACCGGGCCTGTATATACAGCGGAGTGAGTCCCCGGCTGGAACACCCACGCGGTGGGATCCTGGGTGTTCTAAAAAATGAGGGGCCTCACCCTCAAGTGAGCTAGGGGCATGGCCAGATCCATCTATACTCAAAACAAATATATACCACCCAAGGAAAAGAAAATGCAAGGATGAGATACCAATATATGGATTAAATACAATAAGTACATGCTCAACACACTCAAAATAACATGAACAAATAATTATTCACAAACATCATAAGATTTTCAAAATAAATATAGTTCAAAGAGATTATCGTACTAAAAAATCATCATCATTTTTGAAAAATGCATATCACTTCTATATTGAACATCTATTTCTTAATCTCCACAGATTCTAAACTTCTTTTCGTTTGAGTGGATCAGGCTCTTACATGGCACATGGTCAACAAAAGAAACAATGGTCAACTTAAACATGGCACATTGTCCAAACTCCTGGCACAATGGTTAACTTTATACATGGCACATTGTCCAAACATCCTGGCACAATGGTCAACTTGATAAATGGAACATTTGTCCATAAAGACACATTGTCCATTAGGCACAATGATCAAATATACATGGCACATTGCCCATTAAGGTACAATGGTCAACTTAGGCACGCCTACCAAAATAATGCATGTAAAAACCTTTTATTTTTTGCATCTTTTCTTTGTGTTTCATTCTTTCCTTTGTCAAGGCTCAGGGATCACGACCATTCTTAAGTTTTGTAGTGTTTTAAAACTCTACATTGTAAACACAGGACGTTTCAGTCCGAGTGTCCAATCACAAAAGTTCTAGACCGATACACCAGTCTTAGACTTTGCAGTCATAGAAAACAACTTTCACCATTTTACCACATTTCACCACGTTTATCACAACGAATGTAGGACACACAGTCCACAACAAACGTAAATAGGACACGAAGTCCACCACAATGTGACATGGATCATAGATCTGTGTTTTTGAAACACTAGTATCCCGACGTCTAAGTTACTAGGTTCACTTTCAATGTTATTTTTCGTTCAATGAAATACAAATACAAAACCAAACTTCGGTAACTAATCCAAGTTATCGGAATATTTTTGTTGAGTAGAACTTTTTGGTAAAAGAAAAACTTTTCCATATGAAATTCATTTCTAAAACTCTCAATTATAGAAAAATCCATTTCTTTTCCAAAAATTCACTTTATTTAGGGATTTTCCTTTTTCCGAAAAATATTCAAACTTTTTAAAGAAAATATTTTTAAAATATTAAAATAAACTTGTTTTTCTTTATGGACTTTCACCATAAAATATTTTCAAAAAATAAATTTTTCTTAAGATAAAATCATTTAAATCTTCAAATTCCTTCACATATAAAAATATTTTAACTTCTTAAATCCTTTATAAAAGTTTTGAAAAGGATAGTTTACTTTCTCTTCTACCAAAACATTTTCTTTAAAAAAATTATCTTCGATATTCTTCTTAAATTTTTCTTAAAGCTTTTATCTGTGATTGTTAATTGAACTCTAACCATTGTTAGGCTTTCCATGCAACAACCAATCAATCTTATAACAGTTTACATCATATATCAATCATATTCACATGTTCATAAATAATTAATCAAACATAAAAGTTTAAACATATTATCAATCAAGTAAACAACTTAAATCATCAAACAAAAATCGACAAAAACTCATAGAAACAATCACAACACAGCATATAGCTATCGTAAAGAATATCCCTCAGGCAGTCCCCCCCTTACCTTAATTTGAAGGGTAAAAAGAGTGTAGTTTTTCCATGTTTGATTTAAAACGAACGTTGTTTCCTTATCGCATTTGCAAATCTAACCAAAACCAAGCATGTAACATAAGTTAAAAATTTATAAAATCACCCTATTTCTCTCATGCATGTCTCGGCCATGACATGAAAATGATGATAAAAATATCAAATTTTTACAAGTTCATGGATCAATGATCCTTAAGCATTATAAAGGTAAGACCAAGGTTCATATCTTAAAAATAAATTTCAATTCATCTACTCCATGAATGAGTTGGTTTCAGCCTACTCAAAAAAAAAAAAAAAAGGCTAGGAATTGATTTTTCAACTCTTGAGCTACATGCATGAACTTATAAATATAATCAAAACAAGCACTTTTCTTAAAAATTGAAACTAGGCTGCCTCAACTCTCATAGCTAGAGTTTCGGCCATGGGTATGAACATGGGAAAGAAAACTCATTTATGATTTAACTCATGAACTTAAAAACATATATATTAAAGAGTTTTTAAATCAAGTATGAGAAAAATTGAACGAAAACACTAACTTGCCTACATAGGGTTTTCGGTCACCCTAAAAAAAATGTGTTTGGAAAAACTTTTTGTTACATGCAAACATGTAAAATGAAGGTAGAGATGTGTATGAGTTCATAAAAATTTGTTTCCTACTAAAAATATTTTTCTAAGAATTTTCTTAAAATTTTTTTTTTGACTAAAACTCGAACATGCAACACGATAGAGCAACATGCATGTAGATGGAAAGGAGATTTTTAAGAAAATAAAGAGTAAGGGAGAGGAGTTATACCCTTGATGATGAAGAGAAGATGAAGATGAAGATGAGCAAGACTTCAATCTTCCAAGAGTAACAATGGTGAAGTGAGTGAGCAAGTGAGTAAGTAGGTGAGTGAGTGAGTTTGAGAGAAAGAAGCAAAAGTGATGAATGGAGTTGGAATGGGGTATATATAGAGGGGGAGGGGGCTGCGGCTGGAGTGGGAGAAAATGGAGAGGAATTTTCAAATATTTGTTTTTTAATTTAGAAGCTTGTATTTAATATAATTAAAAGGTTTCTTGCAAGGTTTAGAAAAATGATTTTATGTGTAAGTCATAATTGCCTTTCCTTATGACACCTTCATCATTCCTATATCAAGTCTTGTCAAACCTGAACCTACTCCATTTTAAATTAATTCAGCTTCCTTCCAGTTCCATCGATTCCTCGACTGTAAAATCCGATCGTATTTCCTTTAAAGATTTCATCCGAAAAATGATATTATATTATTTACAAACGGAAATTTTTAAAATTTTTGGATTCATTGCAATCGTGTTATGAAATATGACGATTTCGTTTACGAGTCAAAATTTTGTTTCTCAATCAGTAAAATCTTACTAATAGTGAAAACGTAGACCAGGTTTCGTCTGAATTTTCAACTGAAATTTTAACTGCAGCTTCCTACAATAAGGTAGATTATGAAAAAAAAAAATCTTGGTTTATAATTGTTTTTTAATTTCTGTGAGTTAAAATAATAAACACACATACACATACATATACACTGATTATAGAGAAGTAGAAAAATCCGGGTGATACATTACTACCCCATAAAAAAAATATTTCGTCCTCAAAATTACGCACCTGGAAAGAGATCAGGGACATGTAATCTCATCTTGTTCTCAGTCTCCCACGTTGCTTCTCCAGTTGTCTCATCCCAGATAACCTTAACTATGGGAATTTGTTTACCCCTGAGTTGCTTAATCCTCCTATCCTCGATCCGTACAGGTGAAGTCTCTTAAGATAGGTTTTCTTTTAACTGTACTATATCGGGTTCGATTACGTGTCATGGATCGGGAACATACTTTCTCAGTTGTGAGACATGAAATACATCATGGATAATTGAAAGAAAAGGTGGCAAAAAAATTTGATAGGCAACTGAACCGATACGGCGAAGAATTTGGTAAGGTCCAATGAACTTAGGAGTGAGTTTTCTGGACTTTATAACCCTACCTACCCCAGTCGTGGGTGTGACTCTAAGAAATACATGTTCACCTTCTTGAAATTCGAGAGGTCGTCTTCTCCGATCGGAGTAACTCTTCTGTCTACTTTGCGAGGCCTTCATCCTTTCACGGATTTGTTTCACATTTTCCATTGTTTGTTGCACAATTTCGGGTCCTAAAATTGTGCTTTCTCCATCTTGGTACCAACCCAAACGCATTTGGCATTTCCTTCCTTACAGAGCCTAATAGGGTGTCATCCCTATACTCGAATGAAAGCTATTGTTGTATGTGAACTCAATAAGTGGCAAAAGATCATCCCAACTTCCACGATTATCTAAGACACACGTTCTCAGCAAGTCTTCTAACGTATGAATTGTTCTTTCCGTTTGTCCATCAGTTTGCGGATGATACGCCGAGCTTAACCTTAACTTGGTTTCTAGTGCTCTCTGTAAACTTCCCCAGAAACGTGAAGTGAACTTTGGATCTCAGTCCGAGACAATACTAGAAGGTACCCCATGAAGTCTAATCACTTCCATGATATACACCTTGGTTAACCTTTCCACAATATAATTGGCCTTAACAGGTAAGAAGTGTGCCGACTTCGTTAGCCTGTCCACGATCACCCAAATCGAATCAAAACCATTGGAAGTCCTTGGTAAACCTACCACAAAATCTATGGGTATACTATCCCACTTCCATTCAGGTACGTCTAGGAATTGTAACATTCCACCGGGTCGTTGATGATCTACTTTTGCCTTCTGACAAGTCAGGTAAGATGCCACATACTCTGTAACTTGCTTCTTCATTCCTGGCCACCAAAATCTATGCTTTAGATCATGATACATCTTGGTTGATCCGGTATCAATGCTCAATGTGCTCTTGTATGTTTCCTCAAGAATCATCTTCTTCATCTCAGGATTGTCAGGTACACAGATTCGTCCATTGCACCTTAAGATGTTATCTGGTCCCAAACTAAACTCGGTGATTTTTCCTTGCTCCATAAGCTCTATCTTCTATTGAAGGTATACATTGCCGAAACATGTATGGATTTCCGGCTCAAAGCATTTGTTACAACGTTCGCCTTCCCAGGATGGTATTGTAACCCGAAGTCATAGTCTTTCAAAAATTCCATCCACCGTCTTTATCTCATGTTGAGTTTTTTATGGTCGAACAGATACTTCAGACTTTTGTGATCACTGAAAACGTCAAACCTAGCTCCATACAAATGATGCCTCCATATCTTCAGTGCAAAGACCATAGCAGCTAGCTCCAGATCATGCGTCGGATAGTTCTTCTCATGAGTCTTTAACAGACATGATGCATATGCTACAACCTTCTGGTGCTGCATTAATACACATCCTAAACCTTGATGTGAAGCATCACAATACACCTCGTAAGGTTCATTTGGTTCAGGAAGTATTAACACTGGTGAAGTTGTCAAACGTTCCTTTATCTTCTGAAAGATTTCCCCGCATTCTACAGTCCAAACAAAAGGTTGGTCCTTTCTTGTAAGCTGAGTCAACGGCGCTACAATCTTGGAGAAACCTTCGATAAATCTTCGGTAATATCCAGCCAGACCGACAAAACTTCGAATCTCCGTTACTGTCTTCGGTCTTTCCCAAGAGAGCACTGCCTCCACTTGGCAGGTTCTACAGCAATCCCATCTTTAGAGATTACGTGACCCAAGAATTTCACTTCTTCAAGCCAAAACTCACACTTAGAGAGTTTTGCATACAACTCCTTCTCGCGTAAGATCTGTAGGACTTTTCACAGATGTTCTTCGTGTTCATCATGACTAGAGTAAATGAGGATGTCATCAATGAACACGACAATAGACTTATCAAGAAACGAACAAAAAACCCGATTCATATAGTCCATGAAGACAGTAGGTGCATTCATCACTTCAAAAGGCATCACAAGAAACTCATAATGCCCATAACGGGTTTGAAACGCCGTCTTTGGTATGTCTTCCGTCTTTACTCTAATCTAGTGGTTGTTGTTTTGGATTCAACGACTCAAGAGGGGGGTGAATTGAGTTTTCTTAAAATATTTCCCTCTTAAAAAAATTTTCACAAAACTTTAGTTTTCAGATTTGTGGCCTTAGCATCTTTTACAAAATCAATGAAGGGTTTATATAAAATCTTGAATTGGAAGATGATGAAGCTAAGAAAGATTAATTCAGAAAGATAGATTGAATCAGGTTCAAAACTCAGTAATAACAAAATACAGAAACTGATTAAACCTTTAAAGATTAAGAACAAGTTATGCAAGTTTCAGATACAAGCATTAACAATCAAGAACAAACTTGCAGGTTTCAGTTTCAGTATATGATGCAAGATTCAATTCAAATATTGATCCTTGAGAATAGAATTGAATACACAGTTATTATTACAGTTTACTCAATTCAATACTGATTATCCAGATCAAGAACTGATATCAATTGAATACTTAGAACATCAAGATCATAGTTATATGCACAAGACAAATTAAAGAGTTTGAGTTTAGCGATACCACACAACCATATTTATCTTGGTTCAGTCACCACCAATGTGACCTACATCCAGTCCCCACTCCACCTGTGAGTTTTCACACACTAACACAACAAGCTTTAGCCAGGTAGCTTGAAAAAACTTTACACCACAGAGCACTCCTTCACCTCGAGATACCACACTCTTGTGAAGAGCCTCAATGTTCTTCCTTAGGGATACCTCACCCTAATCACTCAGAGACTCCCTCTCTCTTTACAATCAAATAGAACGAAAAATTGATTCCTAACTCTCAATAGTCAGATATACAAATTGAAGCACTTATGAGAATGAAACACTCTTTTCACAATAAGCTCAAGAAAGATGATGAATGATTTTCACAATTGATTTCTCAAATTGATTTCGTGTAATTCTGATATGTTATGATATATGTATCGATCTTGTTAAAAGTGTCCCTTTGATCCCACTTTATATAGAAAACAAGTTATAGCCGTTGGGATCAATTAAAACAGATTTGAGTCTGATAACATAATTTGTTTTCTTGATTCTGGTTCTTGAAAAAAGATTCTACATCGGCGTCGTCTTCAATCCTCAGGCTCCATATGCTACGCCATTGGACGGATACTCCTCATTAAGGACTTAGCAAGTCCAAAGGCTTGTGTGGACGAGTGCTTTTGTCACATGTGTGGACGATCGCTTCTGTCACTTGTGTGGACGAGCACTTCTGTCACTTTAGTGGACGAGCGCTTGTATCACTTTAGTGGACGAGCACTTCTGTCACTTCAGTGGACGAGCGTTTCTATCACTTCTGTGGACGAGCACTTCTTATGAAATCTTATTTCCAAAAATCATTTTCATTATTGAAAACTTATTTCTTTTAATGCAGGTTATGAAAATTGATTTTCTTCATGCATCTTTTTAGTTGAGCTATTTTGTGACTAAGAGATTTCTTTCTCTTACAAATCATCTAAGACTTAAATCTAAAATTCTCCGTTAAGCTTGGTCTTGATGATCCTTTGATCTTTGACTTTGCTCTTTTGATTTCTACATGCAGCTCCTTGATTCCTTCAAGTTCTTCCTTGAATATTTTCCTTGAATTTGCTTAATGAACTTATTGATCACTGCTTGATACATGTCTTTGCAATTTGACACTAAAACACTTGCATACACATAAAATTGTATTTGTCGTATATCAAAATCTCTAAGTCATTGAGTCTAATAGTGGTAACCCGTCCTCAAGTCGATCTTTGTGAAAATAGCAGCTCCTTGTAATTGATCCATCAGATCATCTATGCGTGGCAGAGGGTATTTGTTCTTGATCGTCACTTGGTTAAGTTGACTATAATCCACGCAGAGTCTTGAACCTCCATCCTTATTTCGAACTAAAAGAACAGGTGCTCCCCACGGAGAAACACTCTATCTTATAAACTGTTTCTACAACAGATCTTCCAGTCGAGCCTTCAATTCAACGGGTTTTGTAGGTGACATTTGATACGGAGCAATCGATATCGGACCGGTTCCTGGAACTAGATCGATGGAGAATTCGATATCTCTTACTGGAGGTAACACTAGTACATCATTTGGGGAAACCTCCAGAAAATTTTTCACAACAGTTATCGTACTCAAATTGACTTCCTCCTCGACTTCTAAGTTAGTTAAAAGCAAGTATTTCCGATCTTTTTCCTTTGAAAAAGTTCTTACTTGGTTGGTAGATAAAAATCTAGAAATCTCAGGATCAGGAAGGACTAATGTTTTATGAGCACAATCTAAAAGATTGTGATTGGAGGATAACCAATCCATGCCTAAAATTACATCTAACTGTATTAAAGTCAAACAGATCAGATCAACAAGTGTCTATCCTGAATGACAATAGGACAGCTCAAGCACACAAAATTAACAGTAATGGGTTTAACAGTAGGAGTTGAAACAATTAGATCATATGGCAATGAAGAAACAGGCAATTCCAAAAGTTTCACACAATCCACCGAGATAAATGAATGCGTCGCACCCGAATCAAAAAGTACAGTCAAGAAATTACCGGCTATATCGCAACTACCTTGTATGAGATCATCGGAGTTCGAGGCCTCATCGCCACTCATGGTAAAAACTCTTACTCTAGTTATTGGTTTATCAACTCTTGCACTGTTGACAGTTGGCTCCCGCTTTGATGCCTTGCAGTCCTTTGCCATGTGTCACATCTGATCACAGTTGAAACACTTCACTCCCCTTACTAGACAAACATCCGCCATATGGTTCGGGTCTTCACACTTGAAGCATCTCCTTCCTTGGCCTTGGCCATGGCTCCTCCGACTTCCACTTCCAGTTTCAGAAGCAACAGGACGATACGGTTTCTGGTTCGGGTTGCTTCCAATTGGTTGAGTATATGGTTTTCTCTAGTTCCGGCTTCCTTTTCGGGTTCTGGTTTCAAAACCGGTTCTTGAATCGTGAGGGTCCCCCAACATTTCCTCTGTTGTCTCTTCCCTTCCTCATTTGTTCAACTTTCCTGCATTTCTCCACTAGAGCCTGAAAATTACTGATTTCCAGTGGCAGTACTGATTCCTTGTTCTCATACCACAAACCTCCTTCAAACCTTTCGTACTTCCAGTCCTCATTCGGGTTGTCTTAGAAAAAGCGAAAATACTTGGCTAGTGACTCAAACTTAGCCGCATATTCCCCGACATACATATCTCCTTGTCATAGACGCAAAAATTCTCGCTCCTTCTCAGCTCGAGCACTCTGAGGAAAGTACTTGTCTAAAAACGCGGTACGGAAAACCTCCCAAGTGATTTCCTGATGATTTGCCTCCAGTAGTTGTTTGGTGTCCCTCCACCAATATTCAGCATCTCCCATTAACAGAAAAGTAGCATAGGGTACTTTCACTCCCTTAGGACTGTGAATCAACTCGAAAATCTTCTCCAACTCCTGAATCCATAAGTCGGCTATTGTAAGGCCAGCATCTCCATGAAACTGTGGTGGGTTTTGACATCGAAAAGCTGTCAGACCACAGCTTTCAGTAGCTGCTCAGCACGGGTTTGGTCTTGTTGATGTTGAGCAAACATAGTAGCAGTTTGTTGTCCAATAGAAGATGCAGCATCCGCCATAGCTTGTGTTGCATAGTTCATCCCTCCACCAACATGTCCACGACCACCAACAAAACCACCCCTACGGCCTCTTCCATGTCCATGTTCCGCATCTAGTTCCATAACTGACCTACAAGATAAAATCAATTAAATGGCAACCAGAAGCGAAACGTTTATCTACTTACTAACACCTATTACTTTAAAGAAGTAATTAAAACAAGTCTGACTCAGAGATCACACAACACAAACACAACATGTATATTCCCAAAGATTCCTGAAAGACTCGTCTAGCTTTGATACCACTCTAATTGTAATACCCCACTTGGGTATCACATTAAAACCCAATAAAACTTTTAGAAATTTTCGATTACTTTCGGAAATTTAAAATTTTTCAAGTAATTATATTTTTCAAAATTATGATACTTTTCTTATAAAACTTTTTCTTTCACGCACTAACAAACATAACGGCATGGAGTAAATAAAGCAAATTGATACATAACACTTTATATATATTAACATAAGGCCTTCATGGGGACAGGCCATTGACAAAATTTTTACACGAGAAAACGAAACCAAGATACACTAACAGAAAATAAAGTAAGATCAAAAGAGTCACATATCAAAAGAAAGACGGCTCTCGGAAGCCAGATACAACTATCAGGACATCACTTCCCCAAAATACAAGGTCCTAAAGCTGGTCGGAATTAATGGCACCCATTGGAGAGACCATGGTGGTCATCCTCATCCCCAGGAGAAGTGTTAGGTGAAGACACAACCACTCCAGCTCCCTCATCGGGGGAGTCGTCATCATCATCTCCGAACGGGTGGTACTGGGGCTCCTCCTCCAATAGCTCCACCGGGTCATCCTCAGCAATCTCCTTGGGGTCCTCCTCTATAGGCGAAGCTGGTGCTATTGCCGGCTGAGGTGGATCCTGTGGAGGGTCCAACACTAGATGTCCCTCTTCCGCCAGATGTTGCAGATAGAACCATGCGGGCGGTAATGAAATATGGATAGTCTCTATTGTATGTGTCCTCTGCTCTGGTCTGCCTACCTTTATACCATCGACCGAACAAACCTAGTCTGTATATACAGCGGAGTGAGTCCCCGGCTGGAACACCCACGTGGCGGGATCCTGGGCGTTCTAAAAAATGAGGGCCCTCACCCTCTAGTAAGCTAGGGGCATGGCCGGATCCATCTATACTCAAACACAATTATATACCACATAGGGAAAAGAAAATACAAGGGTGAGATACCAATATATAGATTAAATACGATAATTACATGCTCGACACACACAAAATAACATGAACAAATAATTATTCACAAACATCATAAGATTTTCAAAATAAATATAACACTCAATCAAAGAGATTATCGTACTCAAAAATCATCGTCATTTTTGAAAAATGCATGGTACTTCTATATTGAACATCTATTTCTTAATCTCCGTATATTCCAAACTTCTTTTCGTTTGAGCGGATCAGGCTCTTACATGGCACATTGTCAACGAAAGAAACAATGGTCAACTTAAACATGGCACACTGTCCAAACTCCTGGCACAATGGTCAACTTTATACATGGCACAATGTCTAAACATCCTGGCACAATTTTCAACTTGATAAATGGAACATTTGTCCATAAAGATACATTGTCCATGAGGCACAATGAACAAATATACATGGCACATTACCCATTAAGGTACAATGGTCAACTTAGGCACGTCTGCCAAAATAATGCATGTAAAAACCTTTTATTTTCGCCGCTTTTCTTTGTGTTTCATTCTTTCCTTTGTCGAGGCTCAAGGCTCACGACCATTCTTAAGTTTTTCAATCTTTTAAAACTCTACATTGTAAACGCAGGACGTTTCAGTCCGAGTGTCCAATCACAAAAGTTCTAGACCGATGCACCAGTCTTAGACTTTGCGGTCATAGAAAACAACTTTCACCCTTTTACCAAATTAATGTAGGACTCACGGTCCACCACAAACGTAAATAGGACACGAAGTCCACCACAACATGACACGGATCATAGATCTATGTGTTTTCGAAACACTGGTATCCCGACGTCTAAGTTACTAGGTTCACTTTCAACGTTATTTTTCATTCAGTGAAATACAAATACAAAACCAAACTTCCGTAAGACATTTGAATCTTTGATGTGTGTGTCATGGGTTAGAGTCTCAAGTCACATAGTTGAATATCTGTTGTGTCGAGGGTTAGAGTCCCTTGTCACACAGCTGAATATCTGTTATATCGTGGGTTAGAGTCCCAAGTCACACAGAGGAATATTTGTTGTGTGTCGTGGGTTAGTTTCCTAAGTCACATAATTGAATCTCTGTTGTGTGTGTCTTGGGTTAGAGTCCCAAGTCGTACAGTTTAAATCTGTTGTGTGTCTCATGGGTTAGAGTTCCAAGTCACACAGTCGAATCTATGTTGGGTGTGTCGTGGGTTAGAGTCCCAGTGGGCACATTTGACTTCGTGTCATGTATGTTATGGGTTAAAGTCCCAGTTGGCACATCTGACTGCGTGTCCTGTGTTGAGAATTAACGAATTCGATATCTAAGTAAGAATGGTCGTGAGCGGTAAGCCTTGACAAAGAAAGAATTAATAAAAAGAGAAGTAAAGAGGATAGTATCAAGATGGAATGAAGGATGTTGAAGTGTAATGCAATTTTTATGAATTTCGACGATTGTCGGGTATGAAACCTTTTTGATAAAATTATTCTGCTATTTGGATAATTTTTGTATGTTGTGAATACCGAGTATATGTTGTTTTGTGTGTCACGCATGTGGCTATCCTACCAAAACTCATATATTGGTATCTCACCCTTGCATATTTGTTTGTTGTTTCCTCTATTGAGGGTAAGAGTTCAGGATCTACATCACGTACGTATCAGATGTTGACGGTGGAGATACCTTTACCACCTCTCTGGTTATTTACCGGTTTTCTTGTAGATTAGGACCTGTTATGTTCTGATACTTCCATAGTTCTGGAAGTATAGGTATCCTCACCGGATATCCCGATAGGAAGGGAAAACCGGGGTGGTCTTCCCAACTGTGATTACTAGTATTTACCAGCTGTATGACTTTTGGTATCTTGTGAGGTAGTGGTACTTTGTTAGTCTGGATGTTTGGCTATTGAGAGTCATTCTTTTGAGTTGTGAATACAGATTACCGCTACTTTATAATCATGTTGACACGTTCGTTCATCCCTTTGGGATTGTGTCAGACATTTGAATGAGGTACCTGTCGTGGAAGATTTTTCGGGAGAATTTTCTGAGAATGTTCTAGGTTAGCTGTTTGCAAAGGATATTGAGTTTTCGATCGATTTAGTTTCTAGATTCGGGTTGATCTCTATCACTTTGTGTAGGATGTCGCCTACAAAGTTAATCGGGTTAGACGACTCGATTCAATCTGGAGGATCTGTAGTCTAAATAGTTGGTTAGACCGAGTATTTTCAGTAGGAAGCATCAATGTTGTGTGAAGGTTTGAGGCTTTGCGTGGATTTCTGACAACTCAACAAAGTGATGATTATGAACAAGTATTCTCTGTCGTGCGTAGTTGATTTGATAGATCACTCGCGAGGAGTTGTTGTCTATTTAAAGGTCGACTTGAGAACAAGTTATCACCAGATTGGAGTAAGGACTTATTAAATATTTTGCACCGTTGACTCAGCTTATGAGTAAATATCAACTCTTCGTATGCCTTAGAGATTAACCAAGTTGTCCGTAATTGTGCCGATTCAGGATGACCATACTAAGCGAGTCATAAAAGACCTTTGTGCTTGTGGGGAACCAAGGCGAATAGATTTGAATCTTTAACCTTAGGTGAGTGTCTCATTGACAATTGCTTCTCAAATTCCTATGGTCGTATTAGACAATCACAGCGGTACGTTTTGTACATGCCAAATTCATTTTTTTCGGATCTTGATTTAAAGTCTATCATGACTTATCCATTGGTTCTGATAGTCTGGATATTTTCATATTTCTTTGAAAATAAGTTATGAATATTTCTTGAGTTGTGTAACATAGATGGTTTCTTGATAATAGAAGCTTCCTGATGGAACTTAGTGTAGTCACTTTTACTTTGGGTAATTGTGATCCAGTATGAATTTTGGCTCGTCTGTTTCCTTTTAAATCGTCGTTTTGTAAATTTCTGGTACAAATTGAAATCCTCTTGAGGTTAGGAATTGTTCATCTTTTGATTTTCTAACCGATGGAATTTCTTGTGAAAGAAGCAACGTTATTATAGTCATGTTTGTAATCATGTATTAGCTATGCATTTTTACACTCATGAACCTATTGAAGAATCTTTTTATATACTGGACACTCGTATCTTTCAGATTGATCAAATTATTCTTTGTGCTTTCTTGTGAAAGTGAAATCAAGAATTTCTTGTCTTGAAGATCTCTTTTAAAAATTGTGAGTAGGTTGACAAAGTCGACACCTTTCTTACCTGCTTAAGGTCCATTGTGTAGTGGAAAAGCTAACAGAAGTATGTATCAGAGGACTGATCCAACTACATAAAGAATCTTCCAGCAACGTTTTGAATGAAGCTTGAAAAACTTACCTCAAGTGTTGGGCAAAGTTGCATCGAGATTTAAGAACCAAGTTTGAAGTTAATGTTTAGCTTGTCATCAAGTGTTGGGAGTAAGTGTAGTACCTAAGCACGACAAGAGGTGAGCGGATTTTTATTTGAGGTATAGATGTGACTAGTGATCTGAGAATTTCTAGAATTAATATCCGTAAGTAAGATGATTTCGGGAGATTTTATCATGATCGAGGCAGAGTTCGCTAATGGAAATCTAGAGTAATGATCAAATACTCGTAGCTAAGATTTAATTTTATGATTTGAAGGATTACAGTTAAGTGTTTATAGTAGTTTTACCTACGCTGAATGTGAGTGGAAATGATGAGTTCTTGCATAAAACTAACTGTTAGAAAAGTTCAAAATTTATGAGTAGTATAATTCTACCCGAAGTGATTTCTTTTGGTTTAGTTAAATCAAGAAGACCAATAAGTTATTTTGAGGTTGATGTGTGAGGTGATATAAATTGGAGTGGTGAATTATAATCCAAAGGGACTAAGATTATGATTTGATACTTTGAGTAGGAAGTTGAGGCATGTTGCTATAAAGGTATTGTTGATCTTGGTGATAATTGTGACAGTTAAATTATTGGAATAAGGTTTTCTAGTGGAACAGTGTTGAGAAGAGAGTGATTAAGTTTTGATTATGTTCTTTAAGTGTGATAGAATCAGCTGAACGGTTGAGGATAATGAAGATAAATAGAAATGACATAAGAATGAATTATGTTACGGAGTTATTGAATAAGAGGAATGAAGCGAAAGAAAATTGAAATAACCAAAGTTAACACAAGAATGGGGGGTTGAATTGTGTTTACCAACTTTTTCGGAAACTTTGAAAATAGTTTATGCTGGCACAACAAGCAAAACTTAGACAACAGAAATTTAACGAGTGATACGTCTAAATTTAATATAAAACACACGTGCAGACAAAGAAGGGTAAAACAGAGGTTGCGTGTTTATTCCTTAAAACCTTAAAAACAAACGTTCTTTATCCTTTGTGCTATTGTCCAGAGGTCTTCGAGATCCTTAAGGAAGGCATCTGATTTGAATAAGTTGACTTGGACTTCATTTCTGACATTGTATCAATGTTGGAAACGTAGATGGGTGAAAGGCAATCCAGAATTTAGACGGGTACTCATGTAGTTCAAAAACTAGACGGGTGAACCAATAAGTCTTTTCCAGACAGATGCTTCTTGCCACGTTATCAAGTATGTTCGAATCTTGACTGAGCATTGACTTGATCTTTGCCTGTGTGTACTGAATTTTAGACGAGTCTAAAAACTGAGCTCTACCAAAAAGTAGACGGGTCATAAAATAGACAAATGACCTTAAGTCTATTTTACTGTACACTTATCAGATATGTCAGTAATTTCATATGGTTAAATATTACCATACTTAATCTATTTGGAATCATCAAAACTTAGAGAATTTACACATTGAATGTGTTTCAGACTTATGAGGTCTCAACATTCTCCCCCTTTTTGATGATGACAAATAACTTTTCTGATTTTATTGAACATCGGAAAAAAACATGTATTAGAGCACAAACAAGATACCAGAGCAGATATTAGTTTCAAACAACTTATATGAGAGCAAAAAATCAAACTTTTTGGTCAGATAAGTATAAATTCATGAATAATTTTTTTATTATATTTCCTCCCCCTTTTGGCATCAATCAAAAAGTAAAAAGCAGTAAAGTAAATATTTAAACAGAGAGCCAAAAGGTATACCAAAACACCAATTCATTTCATATAATCAGAGTCAAAAGGAGTACAAGTAAGGGACATCACTGACTAGTACATTGCATGACTCAAGAAAAAGAAATGAAAAAGACTAAGTCCTAAAACCTATGAGCTAGGTCCTCCTTGGCTATTGAGGAAAGCTTCCATCATCTTCTGCATTGCTTCTTGCTGAGCTAGCATCTGGGCCTGAAAAACAGCTTGTTGAGCAATTGCTTCATCCTGTCTTTGAATGACAGTCTGCAAACTTGATGCCATTTCATCCAGCCGTTGATGTGCAGCAGGATCATAGGCAACTACTGGAGCAGTAGAATCAGTTGTGGCCAGTGTAGTTGTAGATGCGGATGGAGGAGGTGGACTAGGAGGAGGGGTAGGAGGTAACTCTTCAACAATAATGTGGTCATCAGGCTGAAGGTCTAGAAAAACATTGGTTGAGAGAGTTGTGACAAAATCGTTATTGGGATAGAATTCCTCTAAGAAGGCATGAGTTTGTTCATCATGAAGAGGAGAGTCCACTACAGATAGGAGAAATTCACAAGATCTCCTAATGAGATTTATAGGAGTGATATAAGTGGATTCAGGGATGTTTAGGATAAATAAGGGAAAAACCATAAAGAATGGAGGTATGGTATAGATAGAGGGTGAGAAAGGGTAAAGGCAAAAGCTTGACTACCTCTGGTTGGGATGGTTTTATTCTCTTCCTCAGACAAGTTAGAGCTGGAACCACATCTCCAATAGATGTCTTTGACCTTCAAAAACTGGTGATGAGTCTCAGTGGTTAGAAGCTTCTTCCTATACTTGCATTTGTTGTCAGTTAGCTTGATCAAAGAGAACTTTTGTTCCCTAGGCATACTGATGACTTTCTACTTTCCTTGCAGAGACATTGAATCAGGAATCACTTTGATCTCAGTACAGGGCCTCATGAAGATGTGTGGATTGAAAAGCCATTTTCCTACACGCTTGAGTTTTCTGTCCAACTTTACAAGCTGCATTTCAGCTTCAAGAGAGGCAGTGACATCCAAGTCCTTGCCATTTAGGAAGTTGAAGCATGATTCATCTGTGACAGAAAAAGTTGTTTTGGAAGAGGGGTGATAGGGAGATAAGGTGGCTAAAGGGAGTGAGTTGTGTCTGGTTTCAGAGAATAAGTCTGGAAAGACTAAGGGACTTGGTTCTAGTTTCTGATACGGTCAGGAATTTGGGTTTTAGGTGAAGGTGGAGTAGGAGTGGGATTATCAAAATATGCAAAGTCATTGACATCCTCAGTGAGAAGGGTATCAGAATAGTGAGATGTTTGTGTTGTGGAAGGCTTGGATGAGTGAGTTTCAGACAGGTGAGTTTTTGAGACAGTAGGGTTAGGTTCATAAACTTGAATTTCAAGTGTTTGTGGTTCAGGAACAGAGAATGAAGGTAAAGGTTCATGGACATGTGATGATAAAGGAGGTGTTGGTTGTCTAATGGGTGATATATGTGGAGGAGTTGGAATTTTTGGTGAAGCAGGTGGAGTGGAGATTTTTTGTTGTGGTTGTGGTGTTGGTGTTCTTTGTTTGGTGCTCTTTGTGGTGACATAGCACGTAATGGTGATGAAGGTTGTGGAATGGAAGATGTTGTGGCTGTTTGTTGAGGTGAAAAAGATGATTCTTTCTAAGGTGATGGTGATGGTGAGGGAGTAGGAAGAAGAACAAGTTTTCTTTTTGTCACAGTGGTCCTCTTTTTCTTAGGGATTACAGTCTCTTCTGGTTGAGACTCCCCCTCAGCTTGTACAGCTCTTTTTCTCTTGAATACCTTGGTAATACTCATTGGACAGAGGTATCAGCTTGAACAACAGAGTAACCTGAGAGAAGGTTTCAACAGCATTTTGAAACATAGAAGCTTCATCAGAAGCCTGAGCAGATGACTCAACAATTTTTCTTTTCTTCCTTTGCAGTTGAGGCCTTTCCTCTTCAACTGGTTCCTCAAAGGGTTCAGTTTTATCAATGGGAACAGAGAGAGATTCTTGACAGGGGTCAGTAGCAACAAATGATGAGGCTTTAGAAGAAGGATCAATAGTGGGGGTCAGAGAAATCTTCATCAAAGACAGAGTCTTTGTGGTGATCTCAGTGTAGAGATCAGCATAGACAATAGTCCTCAAATCCAATTTGCTTGCCCTAAAAATCCTTGTCATGATCATAGCATAAGGATAAGCCTTTTCCTTTCCTCTAACAGCTTTCTCCATGTGAATGAAAATCAAATCAGAAATATCTATCCTAATTTTCTGGACTAGATGAAATAGAGCAAACTTCTCTATTTTACTGACATGATTCCTAGACCAAGTTCTAGGCATGACACAGTTTACGATTAAGACATGTAGAAATGTTGCCTTAGGAGATAAGTACTTGGAGTCTTTGTTTGCAGGTTTTGCAACTCCATACAGAATGAGATTCACGTTGTCTTCTCCTTGGTCTTTCAGTCATTCTTTGTAATACCCAACACCTTCCCTTGGGCATTTTGTTACTTAAGCAAGTACCTCATGAGTTATGAAAACATGATCTTCATCCACATCTCCAGAAATCATGGAGGTTGCATTGTCCTTGGTGATTTTTGCAGTGAAGAGAAGCGCTTGTAGTTGAAAGAAGGGTAACCATACAACATGGTTGAGTTCAGGAAGAACATCCAAACCCTTGGTTCTGAGTTCGTCAAAGTTAGGGACCCTCCCAGGGTGCACCTTTTTCAATTCAGAGATTGGAAGCTTAGTACTCTCTGCCAAAGTTTCAAGAAGACTTTTGAGTGCCATTGATTCAGAGAAGTGAAAGTTAGGTTTTTTGGTAACGAAGAGTTTTGAGAGGTTGAAAACGACGAGAGTTTAGAGAGATTGAGACTTGAGAGAAAAGATTGTGAGTGAGTAGTCTTCAAACGACACGGGTTGTTTTGTTAAAATGCTTGATTGCTTTTTGCATTGGGAACAAGGAGAAATATTATTTCCATAAACCACAATAAATTTTGAAAAGACAGTTGTTAGTATAATGAAACATTTTTTAGAAAAGGAGGGAAAAAATGCAATGTACACCTGTCTCAGTCAGGGTTTAGCACTGGCTGCTTTTAGCCACGTCATCAGATGCTTGGCTAAAGTAGACGAGTGAAGCATAGAGAAAAATAGACGAGTCAAGTAGATATAAAAAAAAAATTAGACAAGCAAATTTTCTGATATAAAAGTGTACACTCATTCACACACATTATGCAAATTAAGATTTCTTCTAATAAAAACAAATCTATCTTCACTCAAAGGTTTTGTAAAGATGTCTGCCCACTGATATTCAGTGTTAACAAACTTAATTTCAAAAACACCTTTTTGAATATAATCTCTAATAAAATGATGTTTTATTTCTATATGGTTTGCTCTAGAGTGTTGTATGTGATTTTTAGATAAGTTGATAGCACTAGTATTATCACACCAAACGGGTATATTATGGTCATACATTGAATAATCCTCAAGTTGATATTTTACCCAAAGCAGTTGTGAACAACAACTGGCTGCAGATATATACTCAGCTTCAGCAGTTGATAGATCAATAGTACTTTACCTTTTTCTTGACCGAGATATCATATTTGCTCCAATGAAGTGACATCCTCCACTGATGCTTTTTCTATCAATTCTAGATCCAGCAAAATCAGCATCACAAAATCCAGCTAACCTGAAGTCTTCAGTTTTCTTATATAATAAACCAAGGTTAGTGGTTCAAATTAAGTATCTGAAAATTATTTTAACAGCCTTATGATGAGATTCTTTTGGATTTGATTGAAATCTAGCAGAAAGGCAAACACTGAATTGAATATCAGGTCTCCTAACTGTTAAGTATAGAAGAGATCCAATCATACCTCGGTAGAAAGTTTGATATACCTTTTTACCTTCTTCATCCTTGTTTAGAACAACTGATGGATGCATAGGAGTAATCATAGGCTTTGAATTTTCCATTTTAAACTTTTTCAGAAGCTATTTGGTGTACTTCTGTTGATGGATATAGATTCCGTCACTTGTCTGTTTTATTTCAAGACAAAGGAAGAACTTCAATTCTCCCATCATGCTCATCTCAAATTCTTTTCATTTGTAGCACCAAATATAATATCATCAACATAAATCTGTACTACTATGAAATCTTTATTTGAGCATTTGTTGAAAAGTGTAGTGTTTACTTTTCCTCTAATGAAATTATTTTCCATTATATATGTGCTTCACCTATCGTACCAAGCTCTGGGAGCTTGTTTGAGTCCATATAAAGCTTTCTTAAGGTTATAGACATGGTGAGGATTTTAAGAATCCTCAAACCCTGGTTTCTTGACATAAACTTCCTCCTCAATGATTCCATTTAGAAAAGCACTTTTAACATCCATTTGATAAAGAGTTATATCATGTTGTGCAGCATAAGACATGAGAATTCTAATTGCTTCTAATCTAGCTACTGGTGCAAAGGTTTCAGTGAAATAAATACCTTCCTGTTGATTATACCCTTCAGCAACTAGTCTTGCTTTGTTTCTTACCACTCTTCCATCTTCATCTAGTTTGTTTCTAAATACCCATCTGGTTCCAATAACAGATTTATCCTTGGGTTTAGAAACTAAAATCCACACATCATTTCTCTTGAACTGGTTCATTTCCTCTTGCATGGCTAGAATCCAGATTTCATCTTGTACTGCTTCTTCAATCTTTTTGGGTTCCAAATCTAATATGAAAGACATGTTGTTGATTTCTTTGAAAGCAGATCTGGTTCTAACTCCTTGAAATGGACTTCCAATGATAAGATATTCTGGATGATAGGTCTTGAATTTCCAATCTTTCTTCAAATTCTGAGTTTCAAATGTATCAACACTTGTCTGATTTTCAGACACGTCTATTTTTGACTTGTCTGAAGATTCCTCCACAGCAGTATTCAGTTCAATACCTGCAACATCATCCTCTAGATCTGATAGTTCCCTATCAATCTTTACACCATCATTAAACTTTACATGAATTGATTCTTCTACAACAGAAGTTCTAGAATTAAAGATTCTAAAAGCTTTAGACATTTCAGAATATCCAATAAATATGCCTTTATCTACTTTAGAGTCAAATTTACCAAGATGATCTTTTGTGTTAAGAATATAACATTCACATCCAAATGCATGAAAATATGATATGTTGGGTTTTCTATCTTTCCAAAATTCATAAGGAGTCTTATTTAGGATAGGTCTAACCAGAATTATGTTTCGCACATAACAAGCAGTGTTAATGGCTTATGCCTAGAAGTACTTAGGGAGATTATTTTCATTGAGCATTGTCCTTCCCATCTCTTGAAGAGATCTGTTCTTTCTAGGTGCAGAGAAATTATGAGAAATACCATTTTCCTCACAGAAAAGTTTAAACTGCTAATTTTCAAATTCACCCCCATGATCACTTCTAATAGCAGAAATACAAAAACCAAGCTCATTATGTACTCTTTTACTGAATACTGTAAAGACTTTATAAGACCCATCCTTGTGGGTTAAGAAGAGTACCCATTTAAATCTAGAATAGTCATCAACTATGACAAAACCATATTTCTTTCCACCTAGGCTAGCTACACTGACTGGTCCAAACAGATCCATGTGTAATAGTTGCAAAGGTTTAGAGGAGGTGACTTCTTTCTTAGATTTGAAACTTGATTTTACTTGTTTACCTCTCTGACATGCATCACAGAAAACATCTTTCTTAAAAGAAATATTAGGCAATCCTCTCACAAGGTTATGCTTTTTCAATTTAGAAATTTGTTTCATACTAACATGTCCTAGTTTCATATGCCATAGCCACTTTTCATCCTCTTTAGACATAAAACATGTTACACTTTGATCTCAAAGTTCAGACATGTTAATCTTATACAGATTGTTTTGCCTTTTAGCAGAAAAGAGGGTATTTCCACTATTTTCATTGACTATGCATGCATCCTTAGAAAAAGATACAGAAAATCCACTATCACATAATTGACTTATGCTAAGCAGATTATGTTTCATCCCTTTCACATATAAGACATCACAGATAATAGGTAAGGGAGGTTTACCACCAATTTTACCTACACCAACCACTTTTCCTTTCTGGTTGCCACCAAAGGTTACATGTCCACCTTTCTTAGGTTGGAGGTCTAGGAACATAGACCTTTCTCCTATCATATGTCGCAAGCATCCACTGTCCAGGTACCATGATAGGTGTTTGTTTGGTCCTGTTAAGCATGTCTGCAACAGTAATGATCATGGACTTAGGTACCAATATTTTATTGGTTCCTTTTCTGTTAGTATGAGGAATCTGTGAAGACTTCCTTCTCTTTTTGTGGATACACTTAGACGTGATATGTGCATATTTTCCATAGTAGTTACATATAGGTTTACTTAAACTAACTGACACAGATTTGACAGTTATTTTTGAGAACTTTGTTGATCCTTTATGATGTTCTTGACTAGAATAACCTATAACTTCTTTGTTAAGGGAGTGCCCCTGACTTTCTAAAAGTTTAGTCAAATTATCTCTACCATTAACAAACTTGGCAAGATCTAAAGTGAGCTCTTCTACTTTCTGTTGAAGTTTACTAACTTCTTCAGGAGATAGAGTTTCAACTGAGATCTCTGCTTTAGACTTTTCAGCGTTAAGCATACTATTTTTTTCAACTAACTTCTCACACTCTTGAGATTTCTGTGTATACTCATTTGATAGTTTACTCATCAAGCTTCATTGTTGATAAGTCCTTGGCCTGGGATACAGCTGTTACAAGTGGTCTCAATTGTTTTTGAAGACTTATGAGAATCTTTTGAATGTGTTCCTCGGTCTGGTAAACTTTTCCCAGAGATTTCAATCCATTGGTTATAGTTTGAAATCTTCCATACATTTGGCCAATAGTCTCTCCTTCTTCCATTTTGAATAGCTCATACTTTCTGACCAACATGATGACTTTGGTCTCTTTGACCTTGCTGGTTCCTTCATGAGCAACAGTTAGTGAATCCCACATTTCTTTTGTAGATTCACAAGCACTTACTTTTTCAAATTCTTCTCTGCTCAAGGCACACATGATTGTATATCTAGCTTTGGCGTTTAACTGCCATTTTTGTTTTTTGATCAGAGGTCATGTTTGCTTTAGGAACTACAGCTCCTTCCTCATCTTTAGGAACAAAAGGACATTCTTCAATGATATCCCAAAGATTAGAGTTAATGGATTGTAAAAACCACTTCATATTTTCTTTCCAGTAGATGTAGTCCTCTCCATTGAAGTATGGAGGTCTCGCCATTGAGGATCCTTCTGCATAATGGTTCTTGCTTGTGCTAGCTTCTCCTGCCGTTTCCAAGATCTTTTCCTCTACACTGTTAAGTGCTCAACCCAGAGGCTGAGCTCTGATACCAACTGAAATAACCAAATTTAACACAAGAAGGGGGGTTGAATTATGTTTACCAACTTTTTCGGAAACTTTGAAAATAGTTTTTGTAAGCACAACAAGAAAAACTTAGACAGCAGAAATTTAGACGAGTGATACGTCTAAATTTAATATAAATCACACGTGCTGACAAAGAAGGGTAAAACAGAGTTTGATATTCACAAAATAACTCCCCAGGTTAAAAGCTTAAATAAATGATACTTAACCAAATTAAATAGATAAGGGAAGAGAGATATCACTCAAGAGGTTTATACTGGTTCACCCCAAAATCCACAGGACTACGTCCAGTTTCTTGGCTGCACCAAGTTTCCACTATATCTGAGTAAATTACAGTACAAGTATTCTTTGCACACCTAGCCTCTCCAGGCTCAACACTCATGCACGTATTCTTTTCTCACATAGCCTCTTTAGGCTCAAAACAGTAAGGAATAAAGGTTTTGTGTAATTAATACAACTTGCAAGTCTTTCAGATCACACTCAAGTAGTGAAATAAATATGAAGTATGAAAGACTTCAAATTAATATCAAATGATTGAATGTGTATTCAATGAAAGAATGAAGAAGTTAATGAAGAGAGTAAATGCTTATGCGCAGGGTTCTTAATGATATTCAACTTCTTGTCTTCATCTTCATTGTTTCGTCTATTTAAGGACTTCAATCAAATAAATTCGTTAGGCACAGCTTCAGAATTTGTGTTCTTCTGATTTGAGCTTCTGAGACATCGTTAATTCCAAAGAGTCGTTCTGAGAGAACATTAAATGCTTGTGAACATTGAGCTTTGAAAAGTTTGTCCAAAAGTACACTTTATTCTGAGCAGCTGTTGTTTCAGAGTTGTAGCAGCAAGCTTCTTGTACTTCCAGCAGCGAGCTTTCCTCTTTCAATGCAATACTTATATCACTTTCTGGAATCTAAAACTAACTATCAATTATGAAGATATTAATTATGATAGTGAGATCTAAGTTCACGAACTCACCTACCCAATTAAGCAATAGATCCAAGTGATTATCTTCTTATCCCTAAGTTAAATTACATGCCAATCGGGAACCCGAAATTATCCTAATGCCTCGGTTGATCACAAGAGAAAATACCCAAACATGCAAATTAACTATATCTCTATGATGTTAAACATGCAAGATTCATTAAGTTCTTGGTTCCCTATAACGATTGCACCAATCTCCTACTCCATATCTAGCAATACTCAATCGATGTTCCTAATTCAAGTCCTAAGCGCGAATTTCTGGTCGGACTCATCGCACTTGACTAGTTAACCACGTGCACTTTTGATTAACACAATCAAATCAAAATTAGAAAGCAAGAATTGAGAGGAGAGAATAAGAAAACATGAAATAGAATTACTATGCCGTAAGGAGCGGCTTCATCGAACCCTCAGAAAAGAGGATTAGCTCCTCATCACGTCCATAATCAACAAGCAATAATTGAAAAGAGAACATAAAATAATCCTAAACCTAAGGGAGACGCAGCTCCAAGAGAAACTAGGATTAGAAAATAAAGAGAAACTACAACTAAATCTGCTGTCCTTCGCTCTCCATTCAATTCGCACTGAACAAGCTATATATAGGCAAACTGGGCTGCGCTCTCTAGCGGGGGGAGCTTGGGTTCGCGAGGCGAGCCCATAAAATTGGTTCCAATTCAAATTTGAATTTCGCGGGGAGAAGGATGTCTCGCGGGGTGAGATAGAAAGATTACAACTTCTCTATTGTCTGCTTCGTGGGATGAACAATTGGGCTCGTGGTGCGAGCCTGAAGAGTTGCCTTTTCCTGCTCAGTATGCTGCTCTGGCTCGTGAGGCGAGCACTGTCTCGCGAGGCGAGATCCTCTTTTTGTCTGTTAGCTTGTTTTTTTCAATTTTTCCTGTTTCCATGAGCTTCACTTTTAACCTGAAAATAAAGGTAGAATTAGAATGCTTTATTGACTAAAAAATAACCAAAATATCCTAAAAATTATCTAAGAGACTCAAAATGTTGCACGAGGACAATTAAAGCTAAATTTGGGCGAAAACAAGATTAAACTCGGATAATTAGCATAAAAACCGTGACCTTACTAGCTATAATACTAGATAAGCCAAATGCTTATCACACACTTATCAGATATGTCAGTAATTTCATATGGTTCAATATTACCATACTTAATCTATTTGGAATCATCAAAACTCAGAATTTACACATTGAATGTGTTTCAGACTTATGAGGTCTCAACAGAAATGAAATGTAAGATCTTAAGGTTAAGATGAGATTTTAAAATCCTGTTTAGTTTTGAGTCACGAAATTTAGAGGACGAATTTTTTTTTTTAGTAGGGTAGTAATGTAACACCCCGATTTTCACTGCTTTCTAATATCGGTAATAAATATATATGTTTATATTTTTATCCGAGACTTAGAAATTGATTTTGGATAAACCAAAGTCATTTCCAAGTTATACTTATTTTTATAAGGTTACGGTGAAATTTTGGGTTGAAAATTCAGACGGAATTCGGTCTGCTTTTTTGCTGACAGTAAAATTTTACTGATCAGAGAACCTAATGTTGACTCGTGAACGAAATGGTTAGACTTTATATTTCATTTCCAAATATATGGGTTATTTTGAAAATTTTCAAAATAAATAAGTTATTATGCTTATTTGGGAGTAAAACCTTAATCGGGAAATCGACGGAGTCAAGAATGGATGTGTAGAGATAGAACCGGACACGTGAAGAGCTTAGCCATGGAGTGAGTCACCACCATGACTCACCAAGCAATTATGAAACATTAAATGTATGTAATCATGTCTTTTTTGTGAAAAGACCAAAATGCCCTTAACCTTGACCTAACCTACCTTAGTTAAAAGTTAACCATGGTTAAGGCAAAACAAGTTCAAATTTGCTTCTTCATCCTTTATGTGGACCAAAACTCAGCCACACATCCTTCAACCATGACCACACAATTGTAATGATTACTTTGGGTGTGAAATGTCCTAAATACCCTTGGTTTTTAAAGGAATTACAAGTTGGTCCCTAAGTGAGTTTACCATTATTTTCCTAAGTAACAAATTTTGGACCAAATCACCCCTCATTTCAACCTTATGTGTGCTGCCATTTCTTTCATTTGGCATGACTTGGGCAAATTTTGCTTCACTTTGTATCATCTTCATCTTCAAAGTTCATATTTTCTCTTAGGAACATCCAAGAACATCTTATTGATTTTGTGAAGAACTTGATCAAATCTCATCATTTCTTCAAGCATCAAGAGGATAAATAGTTGTTTGATTATCCTGAGTGTGCAAAGGAAACAGAGATCAAATCGAAAAACAGTTAGTGAAATGAAGACTTGAATCTTCAAGAGGTAAGAGGAGTTTACCTGAGGAGTTTAAGATAGCTATATGCTATATTAAAGTTGTCTGTAATTTTATCTGTTGTGGTTTTTCTGTGGCTTTAAAGTAATTGTTGTTTCATTTGCTATATGTTTAGGATGTGATATGTGGAATTGTGTGATTATAACTGAATTACTAAGTTATAATTTTGATGCATGAAATAATTGTGATGTATGCTATACTGTGTTGTGGTGAAATTTTCTACTGTTGAGTGATGGACTGAGGAACCTGTCAGTGGCTTGTGTTCAAATTAATTTGAGTATAAAAGTTTGATAAGCTTATATATTTAATCAAAGTGACTAGTTTGTGGAAATTTGAGGATAAGTGGGAAAAAATATTATTTTATTAATATTTTGGTGAAAGATTGTCAATAAGTGACAGTAAGGGCGGAACTGTGAAAAAATTTCGCAGGCCTTAGTTTTACCAAAATAAATTCATTTATATTATAAAATGTTATTTAAAATAAATAAGTTATGAAAACGGTGCCATATTGACGTCGGAATAATTATTTACAACAGAAAGGTCATTTTGAGTTATGAAAGGATTTTCACAGCATAAGTTTTGGGGGGGAAAACAGTTTTTATTTTGTTACAAATTTATTGAGAAAGGACTTTCAAGAAGTTGATGTTTTTATGAGAATGATTTTCAAGAATGAAGGGATTGGAGAAAAATGAATTTCTCTATGAGTTAACGTTTTATAAATGATTCTCAACGGAAAAGGTTTATCTGTAAAGGAGTTTTAAGTCAGGGGAAAACATTTTAGAAAATCATGGATAAGTTTCGGAACTTGGTTTTGATGAGTTGTTTTTCATAGAAAGAAAAATGTGTTTGAAAGTGGAAGTTGTGAGGACCTAAATAATCGAAAAAGTTGGGCTAGTGTTCCTAGAAGTAAGTACGTAGACTATGTGCCCTGTATGGGTCGTGGGTTAAAGTCCCAGTTGACACATTTGAAAATCCGTGTCCTATGTGTCATGGGTTAGAGCCTCAATTGGCACATTGAAAATCTGTTGTTTATCTGTCATTGGTTAGAGTCACAGTTGGCACAGTTGAATCCATATTCAATGTGTTGTGGGTTAGAGTCCCAGTTAACATATTTGAATCTCCATTTGGTGTGTTGTGGGTTAGAGTCCCAGTTAACACATTTGAATCTTTGATGTGTGTGTCGTGGGTTAGAGTCCCAAGTCACATAGTTGAATATTTGTTCTGTGGAGGGTTAGAATCCCTAGTCACACAGTTGAATATCTGCTGTGTCGTGGGTTAGACTCCCAAGTCACAAAAATGAATATATGATGTGTGTCGTGGGTTAGAGTCCCAAGTCACACAATTGTATATCTGTTGTGTGTGTCGTGGGTTAGAGTCCCAAGTTGCACAGTTGAAATCTGTTGTGTGTGTCATGAGTTAGAGTTCCAAGTCGCACAGTTGAAACTCTGTTGGGTGTGTCGTGGGTTAGAGTCCCAGTGGGCACATTTGACTTCGTGTCATGTATGTTGTGGGTTAAAATTCCAGTTGGAACATGTGACTGCGTGTCCTGTGTTGAGAATTAATGAATTCGATATCTAAGTAAGAATGGTCGTGAACGGTAAGCCTCGACAAAGAAAGAATGAATAAAAAGAGAAGTAAAGAGGATAAGTATCAAGATGGAATGATGGATGTTGAAGTGTAATTCAATTTTCATGAATTTCGACGATTGTCGGGTATGAAACTCTATTGATAAAAATATGCTGCTGTTTGGATAATTTTTGTATGTTGTGAATACCGAGTATATGTGGTTATCTTATCAAAACTCATATATTGGTATCTCACCCTTGAATATTTGTTTGTTCTTTCCTCTATTGTGTGTGTGTGTGTATAAATATACATATATATATATATATATATATATATATATATATATATATGAGTATAGATGGATATATAGAGGAGAAATATTATATATATACATACTTAGATGGATCGAGATCCTTGACCTGTGTGAATCCTGACCGTGAATGCCGACGATGGTGAGGCTTGGGTGATCTATACGGGAGCTAGGAGTGCTACTTACACTGAACCAGTTTGTACCATTGAGGATAACAATTCAGGACCTACATCATGTACGTATCAGATGTTGACGATGAAGATACCTTTACCACCTCTCTGGTTATTTTCCGATTTTCTTGTAGATCAGGAACTGTTATGTTCTGATACTTCCATAGTTCCTGAAGTAGAGGTATCCTCACCGGATATCCCGATAGGAAGGGAAAACCTGGGTGGTCTTCCCAACCGTGATTACTAGTATTGACCAGCTATAGGACTTTTGGTATCTTGTGAGGTAGCGGTACTTTGTTAGTCTGGATGTTTGGCTATTAAGAGTCATTTGAGTTTTGATTCCATATTACCACTACGTTATAATTATTTATTTATCATTCTTACGTTATGATTTTGGGGAATGACCTGTTTTGTGTAAAGGTCCTAAATGTTGATGATGATGATGATGATGATGATGATGATATATATATATATATATATATATATATATATATATATATATATATATATATATATATATATATATCTGAGTACAGATGGAATCCGAGGAGACGAATCTGTCATACTTAAGGATCAGATCCTTGACCTGTGTGAATGTCGACGATGGTGAGGCTTGGGTGATCATTACGGGGGCTAGGAGTGCTACTTCCACTGAACCAGTTTGTACCATTGAGGGTAAGAATTCAGGACCTACATCATGTACGTATCAGATGTTGATGATGGAGATTTCTTTACCACCTCTCTGGTTATTTACCAGTTTTCTGGTAGATCAGGAACTGTTATGTTCTGATACTTCCATAGTTCCGGAAGTAGCGGTATCCTCACCGAATATCCCGATAGGAAGGGAAAACCAGGGTGGTCTTCCCAGTCGTGATTACTACTAGTATTGACCAGCTGTAGGACTTTCCGCACGTGTTTACGAGGTAATGCCCAAGGGGGTGTTACAATATTGATCTTGGTGTATATTGTGGGAGTTAGATACTGAAATAAGGTTTTCTAGTGAATTAGTATTAAGAAGAAAAATGACTAAGTGTTGATTATGTTCTTCAAGGATGATAGATTAAGGTAAAATGTTAAGGATGATGAACATAATGTAGCGATGGATTGTTTCGAGGATAAATAGAATGATATAAGAATGAATTCTGTTATGAAGTTACCATTGTCACTTTGGGGGAAAACAGCAAAAGGGAAATACAATGTAAGATCTTTTGATAAAGGTACGATTACTAGATTCTATCTAGTTACGAGTTACCAAATTTCGAGAACGGAATTTTTTTTCTAAGTGGGGTAGTAATGTAACAGCACGATTTTCGGATATGTTGTATTAACGGTAAAGATATATTGATTTATATTTTTATCGGCGGCCTATGAAATGATTTTGGAGAAAACAAAATTATATCTAGAACCTATTCTATAGTAGTAAGCTTTGGTTAAAATTTGTGTTTAAAACTCAGACGGAAACCGGTCTGTTTTTACTGACAGTATAATTTTATACCGACAGAAAATCCTAATTTGACCCGAAACTGAAAATTAGTAGATTTTTTATATTATGTCCTTGAGGTATTCTAATTTCCAAATTTCTGATCAAAAATAAAATATTATGTTTATTCGGACGAATTTTGGTGAAAGTTCGAACGGAAAACGGTTTACGTTTTCACTGATAGTAAGATTTTACTGATCAGAAAACAAAATTTTGACTTGTGAACGAAATGGTTTATGTTTAAATCATATTTCCAACTAGTTTGGTTATTTTGAAAATTTTCGATCGAAAACAAAATATTATGTTTTTATTCGGGCGTAAAACCCTAATCGGGAAACCGACGGAGTCGAGAACGGATGTGCATAGACAAAATCGGACTTCGAAGGAGCTGAGTTAAATGCAATTTTAGGTGAAATGACCAAAATGCCCTTAAGCCTAACCTAACCTATCCTAGTTAATTTTTAACCATGGTTAAGGCAAGTCAAGGCCAATTTAACCAAATCATGATTACAAATTAACTCTAGTTAGGTTATTATAACCATAGTTAAGTTATTATATTATTTTCTAACTTAGCCTATGTGAATTAACTTAACCTTGGTTCCATTTTAACATTAAACAACTCACTCCCCTCACTCCCTAACTCAAGTCACGGTCCAAACCCCTCCCCACACAAAGACAACTTTCATTTTTTCATACCACACTTTCTAAGTCATATTCTTCTGATAATCAAAAACATTAAGAACTCCATTGGTGTTCTTGCCAAGTTCATCATTGTTCTTCATTTCCTTCATCAAACTTCTTCATTCCAAGGTGAGGAATCCCTTCCTCATCATCTTAGCTTCATTTATCATGCATCAAATCTTCATTTCCATCAACTTTTCACAAATTTCCATTTCTAGATCTAGATTTTCAAATAATACTAGAAAATTGTAGAAAAATCATTTTAATGTGAAACCAATTTATATGATCTTGATATCTCTCTTACTATCATCATCTAACATCATGTAAGCAAAAACTTTTTCTTTCCTATTTTTCTTGTTAAGGCCGAATCTATGCTTTAATGATCAAAGGAGATTTTGTTCAATTTTTAACTTAGAAAAATGTTTGATGAGTCATGACTACTGTTGTCAGCTCTCTTATACCTATACTTTCATTATCCAAGAGCTTGAAATCAAAAGAAATTCCAAGTCTTATTTTTCTCTCTTGGCCGAAACCCTAACCCTAGAGGTTAGAGGATTTTGATTCATATTTTTGAATTATAACACTTGTTTTATGTTAGTTAATACTCTAGGAACTAGGATCCAAAAGATGGAAATAAGAAAATGATCATATCCTTATTTTTAATGAAATGACCGAACCTAGCATAATTAGACATAGATGAGTTTTGTTTGATTAATTTGTTTTATCATTGATTTGGTTGAATGTGGATTTGGTAACTTGTGGCGTGATAACAAGGAGCTTCAGCTTTGTATTTCCGGTGTTAACTTAGGTGGGGGGAATTCAACCTTTCGTCGGAATGGATAAGTAGTTCATAATATAATAAATGTGTAGGGCGACCTAAATCCTACTAGTGGTAGAGTAATCGACAAGACCAACATCGCATTGGAATCTTTTCAGTAATACCAATGACGATTTGGGGATTGTAGGATTATCGCCATTAGGATAATTTTAGAATATTTGAGGATGTCTGACTTTAATGTTATTGATTATTTGTGATACACTGGTTGAGGTATTTTACTCTATATGACGTTTTATTTTGATGTTTGAATATTTTATTGAATATTGTGTTATGCATGATTTGCCTGGTTTGATAATGTGATTAGTTGATTTTAAGGAAAGATATATGTTGTTCGGAGGTATTTTGTTGGGTGAGAAAATAATTGTGACTTAGAGGTACCTCGTTTAATTAACTTGTTTTATAGATAAGATTATGAGATATGATTTGAGGATTTATACGAGTTTCTAGCGAGAGCTTGAGGCACTAGGTTGTTATTGATGCGAGTTAGTGAGGTTCGTATGTGTGTAGTGTTGTTTACAACCGTGTGTTGGGAACACACGAGGTCTAAAGTTCTCGCGGGATTGTCCCAACTTAGATTTAGGTCGTGCAGCTATAATGTCATTTGATATTCATGAGCACCCTTGAGAAAGACCAGGGTGTGCACCGTCTGTATCGTGCAGCTATAGTGTCATTGCTTTGCGTGAGCATTCTTACCATGGATGAGGTTGTGCACCGACTGTACCGTGCAGCTATAGTGTCATTTCTATGCATGAGCACCCTGGATCCAGGGTGTGCACCGACTGTACCGTACAGCTATAATGTCATTGGTGTGCATGAGCATTCTCCCATGGATGAGGTTGTGCACCGGTTAATGGGGACGTGTCGCTTGAACGACAGACTGATATCTCTAAAGAAGGAAGTGTTACCGTATTGGTAGTGATCACTTTTGCATCAAGGTTTAATCATATGGGACTGAGGGTAGAGGAAGATATCATGCTCGAGGATGATTGTTAGTTATGTGAGATGCTTGTCTTTGACTGTTATTATACTATGTGCTATGTATTCATTTCCTCTTTTGATGATAGAAATATTTCTTAACCCCAATTTTCTGTGTTATGTGTATGCTTATTTTATTCCATAAGAAGATCCAATGGAGGAACCCGTTACTGAGGAACTAGATGGAACTTCATATGAGCCAGAAGCTAGAGCACGAGCAATGGATTCGAGTGTTAGAACTTAGAGAGTTTATGGCCAGCGTGTCTTTAGACGTTTTATATTTCTGCTATTAATAGGTTGTATAAGTATGCACCTGCACGGGATCCTACTGCTGGGATACCCTAGACAATGTTTTAATACTATGATACTTTAACAAATGGTGTGTATGTATTATAAATATAAGGTGTGTGGTTGTAATTGATCTCATGCTGTAAGTTTCTAATTAAGTTTTAATTTTTACGTATTTTCAAAATATACTTTTAATGTTAAGCACGTGATTAAGTAATTAATTAATAAGGTTTTAATTTAATTGCACAACAGGGCACAACGGGGTGTCTCCGACCTCGTGGCCTACATTTAATGTCTTTGCTTCGACAGTCTCGCGTAGCGTAACCCTTACCACACTTCATGCACCTCAGTGGAGGGTCCTTATGTAACATCCTTGGCAGCTCTATGGATTGACGACTATCCAGACAGACCAACACATGACTTTTCAGTGTGCTTTGTCCTCACTCACACGCTTCCCGGGAAAACATCCCATGAGGTCATCCATCCCATAATTACTCCAAGTCAAGCACGCTTAACTGTTGAATTCTTAATTGATGGGCTTCCGAAAAGAAGATGCATCTTGTTAGTATAGGTAGTACCAATCAATTCATATAAGCCATCCTTAACTGTATAGTCCCATACAGGATCCCTCTCATCCTAGTGTTTAATCGGTTCATTCATGTGTCCCTCTGCCTAGAAGCCTGCTAGGAGCTGCTCCTTGTACGTGCCTTCTTGCACCGACGACCACTCCCCGCCCTCGTCAGTACCAGGTGTCACATTCCCATCAGCTTCCGCTTGGTTCGTCTCCGAACCACACTGTACTGGGAGAGGTGCCGCTCTGATACCATTTGTAACATCCCTAGCTGCTTTAGGGATTGATTGGCACTACTCATATACACAAGATGCATCTTCTTTTCGGGAGCCCATCACTTAAGAACTCCACAGTTAAGCGTGCTTGACTTGGAACGATTCTTGGATGGGTGACCTCCTGGTATGTTTTCCCAGGAAGCGTGTGAGTGAGGACAAAGCACGCTAAAAAGACCAGTGTTGGTTTGTGGGGACAGTCGTCAATCCATAAAGCATTTAGGGTTGTTACACCCTAGACGATCCAGAATCTCCACTGCTACCATCAAAAGACTTTCGTAGTTTCCAAGGGTCTAGATTTTAAATCAAGACTTCTCTTGGTCTTTAAGAGAGCAACGATAAAATTTTGCGAGTTCCCTCACTCGAGGTAACTTTGATTCATTTGGCAAAGAGATAAAAAAAAATTACCAGAATTTTTCATCTGCCAGTGAATTTGTAACTCTTTAACCACAGAGGTTATTAAGGTATGATCTAAATGAGCAAATGGTCATTTTTGTTATATTTGTTATGTGTTTCTTTTAAAACATGTTTTATTTCCACGTTGTTTGAGAAGTTGTTACAATGTGATAACCGCTACTAGTGGTTTCCATTTTATAATAAGTGATATGCATGTGTTTATCTTATTTTAAAATTTATATATTTCCTTTTACCTTCTTCTATGTTATTGCCTTATAAATACATGCGGGGTAGAGGATGTCACATTTAGTTGCATGAGAATAAGGGTAGAAGATGATTCAGTAACTTGAGGATGATTGCTACATATATGTGTTCTATCTATGATGTATGTCTTTGTTCTGGGTTTGTATTTTATGCTATGTATTTCTTTTCCGTATATGATGATAGAATAGTTTCTTATCTCCATATCCCTTTCTCTGTATGTTTGGTCGTCGATCGTGGAGCAGATCCAGTTGCTCAGGATGTCAGTCAGCAGCCATCCTTAGATAACGGGACCTCCGAGGGTCCTGATCGTGGACACTTTTGACCTGGAGTTCTACGATGATCGGGGCTGGCAGATTGATCCAGTGACCTTTCTTTATGTATACACTGGGTCAGTGGGTGTGTATATACGTTTTGGTGACGCTCCGACATCCTTCTTTATGGGTGTGTTCCGGATAGCGATTTGACTCCCTCTGCATGAGTTATGGCATCCGCTAACGATACAGCATCCGCGCCCATTGTAACACACTTCTCGGGTGCTACATTGTCTGTGACACATACATTCTATATGACCTAGTAAACCGGAAAATAAATATTTTTGACCAAAAATACGGGTTTACGTTTTTTTCCACAAATAATACGATTAATAGTATTTAACATACATCATCAAACTTATGCATAAATATTTTACAACACTTCTCCAGGTACTAGCAGTCAAAAACATAAACATCTAGAAAATGTCGGAAATACCAACGCTAGTAAAAAACAACATACTGGAAATATGTTTATAATAATAATAAAAGCATTAGAGACGCAGCTCCACAAAATATAGACATAGACACATGACTCATCATACTGGCCAATACAAAACAATGATGAAATGTCATTCCCGCACAACCGTAATAGTCAAGGATGATACACCTTCACTCCGTGGGTATACTCCTCACGTCCACTATACAAAAGCCATTGAGACTGTGTCCATGTACCCTTGTCATCTCAAACTCAAACTGGGTGTGGTGGCAAAACAGTACCGTCGTCATCTTCGCAGAACGTAAAAAAATGCAGAAAACCAAAAAATACGAGAAAATAGGGTGAGATCCCCATTCATCATACACATAATGTAGAAATGCAGTGAGTACGACACATAGGTACATACAACTATCAATATACTGATTATACCATCACTCATATCAGAATAATAATGTTTCACAAAAACATAATCACAGGGCAACGTTCACCTAGATAGGTGGCATATATGACTCGAGGAAAGACCTCTGATTCCTATACCGTGGTTTTAACGAATAGTCATAGAGAATGGTTAGTAGGATTGTTCCGGATTACACCAGCCTTGGGTAAAATAAGTCAACAGTCAGCAACGTGTGCGACACCCTGATCTTGGGTCATCACACTATTACCCAAGAACGGAAATTTAATTATTTACGCTGGTTACTTTCGGAAAATATATATTTAATTAAACGTTTATTTACAAAAATAGTGCTGATTTTTTTTTCTTAACATAGAACCATTGTAAACATAACAACACACACACACACACACACACACATATATATATATATATATATATATATATATATATATACATCAACTTTTATATACACAACACCTATACTAGGAGATAACAAAAGAGCCCTCATACGTATAGGTTATTCTCCAACAAACTAGACAAAGAAAATAAAGATATATACACATCAGCAACAAGTAGTTCAGAACCACATTCAAAACTCATGGCTCTCTGAAGCCAGATCAAAATTGTCAAGACTCACTACCCCAAAAACTCTACCTAAAGTTGGTCAAGCTACTAAAACCCATTGGGAAGATCATGATGATCAATCCCGCCTACAACTGACGAATCTGACGATGATGCCTCCGCTACGGCTGTATCATCAGAAGAATCCTCATCATCAACTGCAGGAGGTTGAAACTCAGGATCATCCTCAATGTATTCCTCCAGATCTTCCTCTCCCTCATTTAACTCCACTTCAACAGGAGGTTCCGCAGGTCCTAATATCTGAAGAGGATGTGGTTGAGGCGGATCCATCAATCCGTGCTCTTCCAAGTACTGTAGGTAAAGCCAAATTGGAGGTAGAGATACCTCGACCGTCTCCACTACGTGAATTCTCAATTGTGGTCCTTCCTCTACTGTCCCGATCACCTCTCTGCTCGGTCCATGGTAGGTGGTGCTGAGTGCCCCAAGGTTAATCTCCCAGGCACCACCATATTGTGCATGATCAAAAGTGATCGTTCGAACCCTCGATTGTACCAAGGGTATTTCTGGGTCCATCTGAATGTGTGTAAGAGTGAGAAACCAATACATGGATCTTACTCAATAACCACATTCTAGCCACCATATAACACATCAACATTTATCGAGTACAAATAGTTATAAACAAACAGTTTATCAATGGGTTCAACACCCCAAACATCATCCATCAAAATTATGCATGACACTTCATATTCATCATCTAATTTTCGTCCTAATCTCATGAGATATCCCAACATAAAATGAGTTGATCAGACTCCACAGCCACATTGGCTAACTTGGCACTCTGCCAACAGGTGCGCAACCTCTTCCCATCCACACAGGCACACAAGGCCAGGTACACAAGACCATTAAACATTGCTAATGTCCACACTCAGGGCACCAATAGCAAGTAAGATGGGGGCTTCATGTCCTCACTAGGCACATGAATTAAATGCATATCGGAATTACCTTTTGCCGCTGGTAATTAATGCATCAAACCACAAACCGCAGGCACATCTGCCAAATGCATGTGAAATACTTTTGTTTCGTTCTTTTCTTTGTGTTCAATCTTTCTTTGCCGAAGCTCAAAATGGCTTACGACTCACAGTTTTAAAACACTTTTAAAACTTTCATTACAACACAGGACCTCACTGTCCGAGTGCTCAATCACGACACCCTCTCGACCGGTGCACTAGTCTTAGGTTCGTGGTACTAGAAAACATCTTCAATGTTTCAACACAGTATACCTCATGGGTACAATATAGGACCTCAAAGTCCAAATGACTGAGTCCATCACAACACAGAACATTAGTACCCCGACGTCTCGGTTACTAAGTCCAACTGTACTTTCAACACGGTAAAAATCAACTTTTGATTTTTAGAAATTCTTTTCCAAGGTAGAAATTCATTATAAAATCCTTAAACAATAAAAACTTATTTTTTCACAAACTAATGAGTCACTTGAGGTTTAATTTCCTCAAAATAGGCACTGCCGTTTCGAAAATACTTGCCGTCTATATTTTTCCAAATTTGCCGTCAAATAATATTTTTAAGGCTTTTTAAGCCAAAACTTAATTTTTTTTCCACTTAATTACTTTTCTAAAATCATGATTAACTTATTTTCACCAATTAATTTTATAAAAGAATATTTTGTAATATTTTGGGTTTTCTTACGAAAAATTCAGCAGTGCTACAATATTTTCATGATTTCGCGCTCGTTGTGACTCATAATTCACTTTTCCAAAAATAAATTATTAAATAACAATATTTTCAAAACTCCTTATTTTTCTCAAAATAAATTCCCTTTAATATTATATATCAATATTTTACCGTTAAAACATTAAATATAATTTGCGAAGCTTCTTAAAGCTTTTATCTGACTTACTTAATTGTGCACTGACCACTGTCAGGCTTCTCACACATCAAACAACAGTTACATCACAGATATTTCCCAGGCAGATCATGCATCACAGTAACATAATATAATTGCAAATAAACAATTAACACAAATAAAACCACACAAATACAAATAACACAATAATAAACAACATAAATAAATACTAACAAACAAATAATTACAAACAACCACAGGATAGCATATAGCCATTGAATAAAATCCTCCGGTGTTCCCCCCTTACCTCTTGAAGACTCCTTGATGAACTTACAGATTCCTTCAGAATTTCAGTTACCTCGTAAACGTCGTACTCAACTAACCTTCAACCATTACAACCAAATAGTTACAAATCAAGAAACTAAAACATTCTAAACCCTAATACATAGTCACGACCTCTAGGGTTTTTGAATGATTAAAACTTCTAATCATGATTAAGTTATGGATTAATGATCCTTGATTAACCTAAATCATAGATTAGTGACTAAATAACTAAGTTTAAAACTCAAAACTTCCTAACTCTTTTATGCATGGATTCGGCCTCAATAGGTTCATAAGGCTAGGGTTCTTAGTTTAACAAATCAACTTGGATTTATAAAGCATACCTACTAAGAGATTGATTTCTAAGATCATTTATGAAAACCATGAACAAAACTCAACAAAACTCACCCACTTAGGGTTTGGCCAACATAAATGTTTTTGAGAAAAATATTCATTTTAAGAGACTAACATGGATTAGAGTGTGTAGTCATACATGCCATATAGAATACATGATCATACATGACAACACATGAACAAAACTCTACCAACCCTAATGTGATAGATTCGACCAAGGCTAGATTTTTAGGAAAGAAATATTTGATTACATCATGCTCTTGGATTTAGATAATATGCATGATATCAAGAAGATAGAAAGTAGTTTCATCATCATTAGATTTTTCTAGAATTTATTATGACTTTTCAAAGTTCTAGGGTTAGAAACTTTAAAGTGATGAACAACTATGATACAAGCCTTGAATCAAGAAACTTGCTAAAGAACATAGACATGATTAATAATGAAGATTAGGATTTACCTCTTGAAGATCAATGACAAAGGAAATCCAAGAAACTTGCTTCACAAATCTATCACTTAAGAACTTATAAACTTAGGGTTTTGAAAACAAATGGCAAAAGAAACTAAGTGAAAAGTGAGAGTAGGGTATTTATAGTGATAGTGGCGCCATCTTAGGAAGACTCTAGATGATGATGAGTTGTCTTGCTAAAGGATTCAAATGCAATTAAGTTCTAAGGACCAAGTTGCAAAGATTCCATAAGTTGAAGGACTAGTTTGCAAATTGTCAATAAAGTGTCATGATGATGATTTTGCCACATTAAATGCTAGCTTATCTTGACTTTGTTGGCTGAATTTATTAGTCAAATATATGTTAAGATAATTCATGCATTTGAGAAGAATCAAGAATATTGAGGAAAAATCAAGGATAATGTAGAAAAATGTGGAAACTTGTGGAAAACTCTAGAAACATCATGAGTCATTTAACAACAATGAGGCAGCCATAAATCCTCATGGGCTTGCGCATGGGCTGGGTTAGTTTGGGCTTGGGTTCATTCTTGTGGGGCCCACTTGAGAATTCAAGCATTAGACTTAAGATAGGAAACTTAAATGGGTTTTATGGAATCAATCCATGAACTAAAATTTTTGGGCTTCTAAGCCACGACCATTTGAGATTGGAAACAAGGATTCTAGCCCAATTCCCTTGAAAAAAACTTAAAAACTAATTTAGGGACAAAAGGGTAATTTACAGAAAGCTCAGAGGCTTAAATGTAAAATTCATAAATTTTCTATTTAACCCTGAAAAACCTTCTAGACTTAAAAATATGATTCATCCCCTTGAATCATCTCAAAATCCTAAGTTAAACCCTCTATCTACTCTTAGGAACTCTAATTTCCCTTTCGTCGTCTACCCGACACACGTTCCGCCACGAATGTCGTAAATTATTTTATTTTTCTGAAAATAATTCTAAAAATACAGAGTTGTAGAAAATAAAATACTGAACTTAAGTCTTTCGTTCACGAATTAAAATTTGGTCTTTTGAGCAGTATTATTATACTGTCAATGGAATTCGCGGGTCGGGTTTCGCCAGACTTTCCAACCTAAATTTTAATCGTAGCTTCCTACGGTCAAGTAGGATTGAGTATTAAACTCCGTTTATTCAAAATAATTTTCTAAAACTCAAATAAATTTATAAACATATTTATATGTATTACTGTTATTTAAAATAGTAAAATATTGGGTGTTACAACGTGCACATAGGCTTTTTCGGGAACATCCTACACTACCAGAACACACTAGCATCTAGTCGAGTATGTCGGTGTATTGCAAGATCACCACGCCACGGAGGAGCTACCAGCTCTGCCTATATGAGTATTTCATACCCCGACATCCCCAAGTATCAACCAGATCGTCACTACGGAATTCACACCCGTATTAAAGTGTCAGCTCAATCTCCTAGGCACAATGGCCTCACAGAAAATTGTTTCACTATGTGTTTGGGAAAAATTACCGGAAAATGTGTCCTCCGAAATCCATTCGACGTGCTTTCTCAAATGCTAGATGTTTTCAGGTCTGAATCACTGGCCCTTAACATCGAGCTAAAGTTCTCAAGTAACCTTTCATCTTTGTGCAAAAGTATCTAAAAGCACTTGATTACAAATCCTAACTCATTATGAAGTTGGATCGCAAGTCCAATTATTTATTTATGTGCACTTTTCTAGTTGGGACTTTTTCTTGGCTTCCAAGGAAAAACAAATAACTCTTAGTCCATTAAATATTATGGAGGTATGTACAATGAGTTATCCATACTTTATAACATAAGGTCTTGTTCCACTCTATGTCATAAATTATTAAGTTTGTATTTTCACTAAGCCGTTCATGACTTAGGTTTTTGCATTTTACAGTAAATGCTCGTCCTTACAGACTAGAATCCTTTCTTTTATTTAAAACCAAAATCTTTGGCTAAAATAAATAATTTTGAAGTCAAATTCCACCAAAAGTACATAAGTACCAAATTCCTCAAAAACAGTTTCTCGAAAACATCGAAATACTTAAAACACAGTTTTGCCGCTTTTTTCTTTATTTCAACTGAAATTTCGTATTTTCGAAAATATAATCATTTTTCTCAATTACTTCACTTTATTAACTTCAAATACCTATGTTAAAGTATTAAAATTCTAATTTCGAGCCTCATTCTTTGGTTTTTACAAAAATCCTATAACTTGACCGAACATTGCTAAATTTGAAAATCATGCAGTCCTTTTTCAACGATTTTTAAACCTAATGGTCCAAAACTCATTTTGGAGTCTTAGGACACTTAAATAGACTTCAAAAATAGTCTTAAACTGTCAAAAACAATTTTGGTCGAAATTAGAACCTTTGTTCATTTTACATGTCCGATTTCGCGAAAATTATGTTTTTAAGTCTGCTAAAAATGATTTTTGTTCTCTTAAGTATTAAACTAAAATTAAACCCCATTTAAAACATTTAAAACATGTCAAGGCAGTTTATACTACCTTAAAAACAGTTCTGCAAAGAAATGCATTTTCTTCTTGGTTTTGTTACTTTTTAACACCTTAACATTCATAGAATTACATAACTTTGAGAAACAATGTTGACATGCTTTTTTAAAAATATTGGCCGAAACCAATTCACAAGCAATTGTGAAGATTTTCACTTCACCAAACCTTTCATAACCACATATACACATTCATGTATCAAAGAACTAAATCATGCCATGAATTTTAAAACATTAGGCATATATACTTGATCATCTATGTCTAAGTGAGCATATTCCAATTTTTTTTCCAAATTTCTTGGGGCATCAGGGTCACAAAATTAGGCCGAATTTTTAGGGGCATAAGGGTCACAAAAATATTGGGACAAGCTTGGAATTTTAATGAAAGGTAAAGGACCACTTGGACATTTCTTATGAAATCTAGATATTTTTAAAATTTGTAATCATGATGATGGTGAGTCATAAGAATGAGTCATCATGGATGACTCGTCGTTCTGTCTCCCAGCGTATCTCGGCAGTTACGTATCCGGATCCGTCGTTTACCCGATTTAGGATTTTGCGTGTTTTCTTCGAAAATTCGGCCGAATAAAATAAAATAATTTATTTTTGTATGAAAAATTTAGAAATAGACTTTATCAATTAAATTATGATAAAATCTAGAATTTTTCGGTTTCGGGTCAAATTATGGTTTCTGTGAGTATAAAACTATACTATCAGTAAAAACGCAGACCGGTTTCCGTCTGAGTTTTAAATCCAAAAATAATTTTCTTGATTACCGGTAAAAATATAAACAGATAAGTAATTATAGATACAGCAAAATAGATAAAACGTAGGTAAAAGACAGGGTGTTACACCCGTGAGACCAACATTAGCACTAGTGTAGGAAGTGCTTTTTATGTCAGTCAAAATTGATTTTGGACGTCCGAATAATGCCTGATGTTATTGGAGGAGTCGTTAAAAGTGTAACTCTTTACGTCAGTTCAACAGTCGATTACATAACTGACGTTAAAATCCATTTTTTTAAAAAAATCACTTTTAACGTAAGTTGTTTAGTACAACTGACGTTAAAAGCCAATTTTTTTTTTTTAAAACTTACTTTTAACGTCAGTTGTAAGTAAACAGTCCCTTCCCCCAACTATCCATGCATTCAGCAAACAATCTAGTAACAGTCCAATATCTCACTTAAATTTCATTATATTAAAAGAAAAGCATATATATGGATAAAAAACCAAAACCCATTGTTAGAAAAAAACATAACTAAAAGTTTATATACTAATTACTACACACCTACATATAAGTTTCTATACTAATTACTAACTACACATCTTCTATATAATCATGAGGTATACTTGCGGGTAATCCTTTCACTTTAGCATACTTGAAGAAAAATTCTGCAAACCGCGTCCTCAAGTCTTTGAACTCTTTTTTGTCAAGAGGAGATTGGTCGTTGTTAAAAGCCTGCACACGTTCAAATAAATCACGGTAAAATTAATTAATGCAATGAAAATGAAAACTAAAATATATAATTAAATAAGTTGTTTAATTAAGTATTATTACCTCCTTCCATCCTTCCGTAATAGATGTGAAGACTATGTTTAGCATATGTTGCATCACACAATATCCACACGACCAAGCGTCATTCTCAAAGCGAGACTACAAAAGTAATGAAATTTAATGTCAGTTAAATAAACATATATATTTGGAATTAGTAATTAGTAATTCTAATATTATATACTATTTAACAAACTACCAACCTTGAGGATAATCCAATCAGGATTTCCTTTAGACTTAAGAGTCATACTCCTCCCGTTGGCACAGCTCAAACTATAAGTCTTCAGTGCACTATCATAAACAGAATATTCATGTCAATTAACCAATGCATCATGTGTCACATAAAATTAAAGTAAATGTTAAAACTTAAATTAAATAGAAGATTAATTACTAACCTATTGATAGGTTCCACCACCTCCAGTGGCGGGTTCCGGTGGAGAGAGCATAGGAAGATGACAGTATGCCTGGCAGGATGAATTACGAGTAACTGCCAATGCCTGCTCATTATGTACGGTGCCAGATATAGCTCCTTGCGATCATCACCTCCCAGTAATCTCGTTAAGTACGCTGTGACATCGTTGTGATTGGCAAAGAATTCAGGCTGAAAGGAGTAGGGCTCTAAGATAAGAATACAGTAAATCACAAAATTCAAATAAAATATATAAATTGAATTAATTATAAAATTATAAAGCATACTTACGTCGACCAAAGACTAACAATCGCGGTGGATAGTTGCTAGCCATCATTGCAAAGATACCCAATACCGTCACCACTAAATACAAATCCAAGCTCACGCTCATGAAGTGGTCATGCCAACCAACCATCATGCTCCAACTCCCATTGAAAAAGTACGAGAGCATAATCCTCGCCAATCGAGAACAATCGAGTCATGAGACATTTTACCTGCCTTTGCCTTCAATATTAAATAAATTAGGTATATAAGTTATTGATAGTTAAAAAAAAGTAATTAATTGACAAATTTGGACATTAATAATGAATATATACCTTCCGTACCAACTCGAGCTCCCGCCGTACCAGTTCAAACTCCCGCCGTTTGGCTTCCACCTCAAGCTCACGGTGTCGAACCTCCAACTCCTGCTTCCTATCTGTCAACTCATCCACTTCCCCATGTGTCCTATTATAGCTCTCTTTGTTCTCACATGTGAAGGGTTGGCAGCTCCCGCGGTGTCCAGGGAACCCATAGAGGAAAGCTCCCTAACAAGCTCTTGCTTGAAATCTGGGTTGGATAAGAAGCGGCTCATCAACTGGTCTGTAATGACCGGTTTAGAATGGAGCTTTTGTATAATGTTTTCTGTAAGTGCATCCTCATCGACGACCCGCCTTCGTGAAGTAGACTTGCCATAATATTCTTTGATGCCCACAGTCTCTGGAACACCGATCACCAGACTAGGATGGTCGTCCTTGCCTAGAGCAGTGAGCAATATGTCCTGGCGTCCAGAAGGGATGAATGTGCCCTGGGAGCATTTTTCCTTAAGCTCCATCTACAATGAAGAATTGAAAAAATGTGTAAGAGAAATTTGTTACTTAAAAATATCAACCATATACAAATATCAACTATAAATGCATATAGTTAGTTAGTTACAATCTCATCTACCACATCGAGAGTGGCTTCAGCTTTAAAAGAGCCTTTCTTTGTCATTTGGTCGGCTAATCAGACATCCTCACACGGGAAGGGTGACGGAGGACTAACTGGTGTGCCCTTAGGCACCTCTCCACGTGCTATCCTCGCAACCAGCTCCTCCTGCTTCACCCTCAGCTTCTCCGCTATCATCTCGTGGATCCTAGTGGCGTACCCACCCTGAGACAAGGTGTGGGTGTGGACGTTCTTAGCTTGATTCTACCTACCCCTCTCCGCCTTAGTCTGTTTAAACAAAAACACATAATTAATAAAGTTAAATACATTTCATTTCTTTACTTAAATGATCTCTAAGAAGCATAAATAAATTAACTTCATCAACTAACCTGAAATTTGTCCTCATGTCGAATCCTAACAAAGTCATCTCATGTCTCCCTATCAATCCAGGGGTAATCCAAGAACATCTTATCAAGCTTCTTCTTCCCAGATACATAGAACCTAGTAAGAACATGCTTGAACCCACTCCAGCGCCTTGCCCCCAATGAGAGCCATTTCTTCCAATAATGCACATCATTCGGCACGCTCCAAGCTATCTACACATTAAATACATAACAAACGGGATGAATTAGAACTTGAATAATTATTTAATAATGTACATCAAAAGAATCTAAATGTAAAATACCGTGATAGCCTCCCAAATCTGATCCTTAACGTTCTGTGGAACGTCATCCCAATGGTTGTATAGGATGCTAACGTGCTGCTTGGTTTGTAGAATCACCCATATTTTAAATTCTCTAGCACGGGGGCCGTGGGGATTTAGTTTTGCTTCAAAGGAAACCTCAAGCTTCTAACCACTTTGACTAGCCTTCTCTAACTTCTTCGATGATGTGGCTCTTCTACCCCGTTTCCTCCGAGACTGTGATGTCTGTTTGGACAAAAAAATGTTAAATTAGAGGGTTATGTATAACAAGGATAAATAAAGAATATATAAAGATCTTAAAATTACATTATAATTACTGGATAAATTTTATACAACATGTAAACTTAGAGTATCATCAGGTGTAGGCCCCATAGTGTCCTGCGTAGGCCCTATACTGTCCTCCCGTGCTTGCGGGTCCGAGTGATCCATATGTATACCTGCTCAGAAACGGTAAATATTAAAATATGTTTTTTTTAACATGGATAACTAAAGATAAAGATAAATACAGATGGATAAATAAAAATAAATCAAAACTAACATGGATAAATAAGATGTTTGCCTTAAAAGAACAAAGCTCACACTATAATCAAGTTTAAATTACCTATATCAATATCCCTTCGTGATGATCATCACGAGTGGCATGTGCATCGTCCACCTGTGTTTCCTCAATTATAGTAGGCATGTTTGTTGAAAAAGAAGGAGTCTCAGGAATATCAAGAGTTGAATCTTGATTTTCATCACTACCATTATGCATGCTTTTTCCTTGGAGAACCATAGACAACAGTTTGTTAGAAGGATCGGTGATGTAGAACACTTGTTTTGCTTCGGAAGCCATTATGAAAGGCTCATTTGTATGACCTAACTTGCAAAGGTCTACTAATGTAAACCCACATTCGTTGGTTTGTACACCACCTTTACTATCAACCCACTTACATTTAAAAACCGACACCGTAAGCTTAGTGTAATCGAGCACCCAAATCTCTTCAATGACTCCAAAGTAAAGTATCGGTGCTTTAACGGGTTTTGTGTCCTTTGAACTAGAGAAGTACATTTGTTCGGCCACGATCATAACCACACTATTTTACATGGTACTCTTGTTATCTTGTTCCTTTGTATAAAAGGAAAAGTTATTAATGTCGTATCCGCTCCAACATATGAAATTAAAGCTAGGTCCACGTGCTAGCCATCTTACCTCGTCAGAAGCAGTACTACCATCCCTCAGGATTTCATCTTTAAACCATTTTAAGAAAGTCTTGTTATGCTTGTTCAACAACCACTTTTCGTTCATTCAATGGTTTTCTTCCTTGACTTTTCTTTTATGTTCACAAAAGTAAGGTTGAACAAAATTGATGTTGTTTAATATATACAAATGTGCTTGCAGCACTTCCTCCCGACCCTTGCTATTAATTGTTAAACCATGTGTACCCCTACCTTGACATCTTCTCTCATCACGACGAGGCTTAGGAACCCCTATAGGATCCGTGTTATGAAGGTAGTCTGAACAAAACTCAACAGCTTATTCTGCAATATACCTTTGAACAATAGATGCTTCAAGACGATGTGGATTCTTCACATACCCTTTCAAGATCTTCATGTAGCACTCAAATGGGTACATCCATCTCAAAAAAACAGGCCCACGTAATCTAATCTCCCTCACCAAATGAACAATTAAGTGAACCATGATGTCGAAAAAGGAAGGAGGAAAATACATCTCTAATTGGCATAAGATTGTAGCAGCCTCAACTTCCAACTCACCCAACTTATGGGAGTCAACAACTTTGCTACATATAGAATTGAAGAATGAGCACAACCGAGTAATGGTATGTCTCATATTTTTTGGAGCAATACCATGAATAGCAACGGGCAGAAGTTGTTACATCAAGATGTGGCAATCATGAGACTTTAAGCCAACCAATTTGAGATTACCAGAGACAAGCCTCTTGATATTTGAAGAGTAACCATGTGGAACTTTGATGCCCTGAAGACACTCACAAAAACTTTGTCTCTTTTTTTTGACAATGTATGACATGCTGGAGGCAAATAAGTCTGCTTATCATCCTCAACAACTGGAGCTAACTGCTCTCATATACCCATAGCAACAAGATCGAGACGAGCATTCACACCATCCTTTGTCATGCCCTGAATGTTGAAAAGCATCCCGATCACACTATCACACATATTTCTCTCCACATGCATCACATCAATGCTGTGTCTGACATCAAGCTTGCGCCAGTATGGAAGATCAAAGAATATCGACCTCTTCTTCCATATGTTTTTCTCACAGCCTTACCCTTCTTTTTAAACTTGCCGAAGATAACATTGATGTCCTTTACTTTCTGATAAACCTGCTCTCCATTTAAGGTCATTGGAGCATCTTCAGTCTCTTGGCATCCATTAAAATCTTTTTTCATCTTATGATATGGAAGATCACGTCTAAGAAATCTCTGATGCCCAAGGTAAACCGTCTTCCTTGCATGATGCAACTGAGTGTAGCATGTGCCTTCCTCACATATAGGGCATGCTTTATGCCCCTTATCACTGTACTCGGACAAGTTCTCGTATACTGGAAAGTCATTGATGGTGCAAAATAACATGGCACGAAGCTTGTAAGTCTCATGATAATGCCCATCAACTACATCAACACCATCGACCCACAGCTTCTTCAAGTCATCAATCAAGGGACTTAGATAAACATCTAAGTCATTTCCTGGTTGCCTTGGGCCTCAAATCATCATAGATAACATCATGTATTTGCGCTTCATACACAACCAAGGAGGTAGGTTGTAAATTATCAAGAGAACGGGCCATGAACTATGAATACTGCTTAAGTTACCATATGGATTCATTCCATCCGTAGCAATATTCTTCCATTGCACAGAATCAGCCGAATGACGAACCCTTCCATCACGTTTCCTCTCATCATGATGCCATCTAAGATTCTTTGCATCTTTCACATTGGCAAACAATTTCTTGAACCTTGGAATTATTGGAAGATACCACAACACCTTCACAAGAGGACCCTTTTTTCTCACATCACAAATCGAATCATCAAGATCATCACCATCGTCACCATCCTTCACTTTCTAACGTGATAACCCACACTTGGGGCAAGCATGATTGTCTTCATAATCACCCGTGTACAATATGCAATCATTGGAGCATGAATGTATCTTCTTATACTCCATAACCATTGGATACAATACCTTCTTGACCTCATAGTTACGGTGAGGTAATGTGTTGTCCTCTGGAAGCAAGTCTTTCAACAATTCAAGCAATTCGGTGAAGCTTTTATCGCTCCAACCATTTCTCGCCTTCACACAAACCAATTTTAACACTACCGACAACCGTGTATGTGCAGTACACCCCGATACAAAGGCTTATCCGCATCATTGGACAACCTTTCATAGACATGTGCTCGCTGAAAAGATTCTTGTCCAATATTATGGATCATGTCCTCTACTCGATCATCCTCCATATCTACACCAACATCTTCACTTTGAGAGACACTTGGCTTAGTACTTAACAACACATCCCCATGACATATCCATCTTGTATAATTCAAGAAAATCCCAAAACAAATAAGACGGGTACGTATATCCTTCACCGTACATTTCCTCGTATTCAAACATTTGACACAAGGACAACAGAACATTCCTTTACTATTAGGAACATTCCTTTGAGAAAATTCTATAAACTCATCCACTCCCTTCAAATACTCATCACTAGTGTGTTTACAATCCATCCAACAACGATCCATAGCTAGATAGGTTCTATAAATATAAACACATATATCCAATATAAGCACAATAGGGGAGATTGGAAAATCGCACTAGTATTTGAAAACCTAACAACCATATATATACACCACTACCTGTGTCACATAACCTCAGTCAAAATGGAGATATGAATTGTTACGTTAAAATATAATTTCATTTAGCATTCATTCTCATCAAATTAAGTTGAGGATAGGATGCACCCTTAACCCTAGTTTGTGTCATTCCTTATTCACACCAAGCCACATTTACAACCAATGTCACAAAACTTAGCTCACCCGGCCAGCTACAATCTTTTTCTCTTTGAACCCACCTAAGATTCAAACAAGCATAACCCAAAAATACAAAGCAAGATAAGCATAACCCCTATTAATGATTATTATAATTTATTCCAGTATAAAAAATCCTGGCATGTTCACCGATAGTGGAGACTTGTTTTGAATGCTTCCCATATGATAACAGTTAATAAATTAAAAATTTAAAAAGTATATGATACATTTTTTGTTTGTTTGTTGATTGCCATACTTTACTCATCAGCTATAACTCATGATCATCAGCATAACAAGCATATGATACATCATTGCCATATATTTCAAGAGCATATTCTCTTCTATAACTCATCAACTTCAGATAAAGGGGAGGGAAGAAAGCAAGATAGTTTCAAAAAATAAAAAACCTTCAGATGAGAAGTTGGTAATCTGAGAAGTGCCCAATATTCCTAGTTTCAAGTCCTGTAAATACTGCTACTCACGCCACAGGCTAGTAGGCAAATGCTCAGTTGTTCTTGTAAAACCCTGCAAATGAAAGCAAACAAAGGGTAAATGCATCATTATTAGTATCAAAAACTAAAAGAGCAAGAAAATGCCAAAAAAATGGGAAATGGTTAAGCTCTGTATAAGCTTTTTCAGAGTGAAATAAAAAAAAAGGAGAAAGTTAAAAATAGGAATGGAACCTTGATGAGTGGTGAAACTCAAACAGCGAGAAGCAGAAGAAGGAGAGGAATGGGAGACGCTCGCGATTCGTGGTGGTGGGGAAAGGAGCTCGCGTGGTGTCCTCTAATGAGAATGAGGGAAATCGAGTGAGCACGAGTTAGGGCACGCAAGAAAGAGTGTAAAGATGAGAGAGAGAGAGAGAGAGAGAGAGAGAGAGAGAGAGAGAGAGAGAGAGAGAGAGAGAGTATGTACCTCGCGGTGGTGGCGGTGGAGACGAGCTCGCGGTGGTGGAGGTGGAGAGGAGCATGTGGGGGAGAGGAGCACGCGGTGGAAGGGTTAGGGAAGAGAGGTGTGAGAGAACAGAGAAGTGCAAAGTGACTGAGGAAGGAAGAAATGCACGAGGGGGTTTACAACGTATACCTTGCTAAAAAAATTCAAAACTACCTTTTACGTCAGTTGTTATAAGGACTGACATTAAAAGTTAAGTCACTTTTAACGTCGGGTCAATAAACAACTTGCGTTAAAAGGTTCACTTTTAACATCAGTTGTTTATAGAACTGATGTTAAAAGTGAGTTACTTAACTTTTAACGCCAGTCCTTATAACAACTGACGTTAAAAGTGAATTAAGGGAACCTGATATTTACAAAACTGCCACCACCTCCTTTTTAACGTCTAACTTTTGGTTAACTTATGTAAACATTTCCCGTTTATTGTATATTTTGCACAAGTGTAGAGTTCAGAGGTGATAGGCCGAGTTGCAGTGATCCCCAGGGACGATGTTCGCCACAGTTCTCACTACTGACGATTTTGTCAAGCGCCGTCGTCGAGTGATTATATCCAGTAGCATTGAGGCGACAGCGACAGCGTCAGCACCACCACCACAACGACTTCCATGGTGAGTCTACAGACGCAGATATGGAGAGAGTAAGGGTAGTAGTAGATATCCATGTTAGTGATCGTGGAGGCCAGAGCGTCTGATGTATATAGGTTGTGTGTGGTGTGTAACACCCTAATTTTTGCATAAGGGTATATGTTCTTATGGGTGCGTAGTTGTTGTTATTATTATTTTTATTATTATTATTGTTATTATTAATATTAATGGAGTTAGTATTGTTATTTATATAATTGATACTTTAATTGTTATTAATGTTGTAGTATTTTTATACACACACACACAGATATATATATATATATATGTGTGTGTGTGTGTGTGTGTGTGTGTGTGTGTGTGTGTGTGTGTGTGTGTGTGTGTGTGTGTGTGTGTGTGTGTGTATTAGTACATATGATAATATGTATATTAATATATGATTACTTGCAATAACATGATATTGTGTCCCTTAATGTGTGATCTTATATGGATATATGATTTTATATGTGATTTTATATGTTAATATATAATATGTGTTTTTATTAATAATAAGTAATTAAGAATGATATTATGAGATATCGTGTGATTTAGTATTTAAATCGAGATAGTGTACTCCTAGGTTTTAGTCCCTCAATCAATCAGATTTAAGTCCTTATTAATATAGGATAATCCTTTTTTTGGTTATCTCTTAAGATCTTATCATAATCTCCTAAGAATCCAATCTAGAAATAACTACCAAATCTGTCTCTAAACTTCCATCACACTTTTGACCATCTTAGAATACGAGTTAGGATTCGATCATTAGACATGAATTTTTAGAATCTCTAAGCTTTCTAACAACACCAAGAACGCCTCAATCAGACACTTGTAGCTCGGGATATGGTCAAAATAACGATATGTATACAGTTTGGGATGAAATAGGAGTCTGTTATGCCCTAACTTGTTTTTATACCATAAGACTCGGTCTAAACCCTAATTCCCATGACTCAAGACCCAGAAAAGCTCCCTCTCGTCATCTTTAGTTTCTCTTAAGAATTCTTGAACGAAATTTCCCCCGTTCATCGTTCTTCATCGTTTTTGGCCAGAAGGACATCGCTGACGATATGCGCTTCTTTTAGTGTCGACTTTATCCCTTTGATTATGAATTTTGGGCTACTTATAAGGTAAAATTTTGTGTGCCTTGTTCTCCTTATTTTCCCAATTGAGTTTCTTGATTTTGAAGCTTAATCCATGTGTTTCGTTTTCATTCTTGAGGAAGTGATCAAGCGTTTGTGAGACGAGAATCAAACATACTTTTTCTCCTCTTCTTGTTTCTGTTCTTTAGAGTTTAATCTCAAGGTAAGCCATACTTCTTGTTCCCTTTTCGATTCTCTCATTGGTTTCGGAGTTGGGGTCCTCTTATGAACTCTTCGTATTTTGTAATGGTAGGAACCAGTGAAGGAGGCTAGGATTCGACACTCTCATCCTTTTGAGGCTGGAGAATTTGATTGAGGTATGGGGAGAAGGAATAGTATTGACATGTAGGCATTGGGGGTAGCGTAAGATGAAGGGTTAACCCATGACCCTGTCATATGTTGTTTGTCTATTTGATGTTAATTTTTATATGTATAGTATGATTCTAATGTTAATGGAATGCTTTAATTGTTGCACTGTTGATGTTAATTATTGGTGATGTATGATTGCATGTTATTGGTATGCCCAATTGAGTATGATGTTTAATGATGCCTTGAATGATTATGATGATGATGATGTTGTTGTTGTTTTGATCATAATGATGTTGTTATGATGATGATGATGATGATGTGCTCTGAATGAGTGTTGAGTGTTGATTGTTGAGGCGTTATGCCAACAATGATGTTAATAAGACTCTAACCAATTAATAGGGCTTATTGACGATTTTAAGACCTTAGAAGAGATGTTAATAAAGATGATAGCATTTAAGGGATCTTTCCCAGTTTGTTCATAAGACATGAATATAGTATGAGAGGCAAGGTTATGTTCATAGGGCTTAATAAAAGACCCTAGGATTGATTAGTGAGTGTTTTATGGACGTTAGTAATGAAGCTGGAATTAAAAGGCATGGAAAACAAGTAAAGATGATGAAACTGATGATTGATAGTGTCGCTTAAACCAATAGGTTTGATCCTTGAACGCCCTAGGAAATATAGTGAGGGTTATTCAACCCTTCTGCCCAGAAACAGTACGGCCATGCTCCGTTGAGCACGGTCGTGCTCAACAGTTAGCACGATCGTGCTTGACTTAATAGTCAGCACGCCCGTGCTGGGGGAAGCACGGTCGTGCTTCCTTGTACAGATCAGAACTCAGAACAGTAACAAGGGGTGTTTCGCCCCCAAACGCTTCTAATAATAAAGAAGACACCGAACCAAGTAAAGACAAGTTAAATAAATTAAAGATAATAATGTACCTTAGTAGCCGAGTGGCCAAGGGGGACCCTGATGCTTAATGGTCAAGGTGTTGAGCTCTGGTGCCTATAGGCCAGAGTGTTAATAACTAAAGTGAAAAGATGTTGTTATGTACATTGGTTGCCGAGTAGCTAAGGGGGCCTCGATAGCCGAGTAGTCGAGGTGTTGAGCTCTGGTGCTTATTGACCAGAGTGTTTTTGTTCTGTACCTTGGTAGTCGAGTGGCCAAGGAGGCCTTGATGCATAGTTTCAAGGTGTTGTTTAAAGATATTGGACCTTGGTAGTCGAGTGGCCAAGGGGGCCTTGATGCTTAATGGTCAAGGTGTTGAGCTCTGGTGCTTTTTGGCCAGAGTGTAAGTGACAAGATGATTTGATAAAAGATTAAAGACTACAGATGAAAGATAACGTTGATGATGATGTTGAACTTGGGTAGCCAAGTGGCCCAAGCGGAGGTGGTGATTGTTGGTTGTGCGCTGTGTTGCTTATTCTTGCATTGGAGTAGTGGAGTAGCGCTGCATCACATATCATACCTTGATTGGAATGTGCTATGTTTATATGATGTATGTTCATATTGCTAACTGCTTCAATGGCATTATGTTGATATATATGTTTCTTACTCCCCGTCTTTTGTTGTTGCTTGCATGTGTCTTTTGGATATGCAGAGGACGATGAGCAGCTTGCTGAGGAGTGACACTAAGGAGCCGCTACTCATAGTTTAGTTTGTTTATCTGAGTTGTTTTATTGGATTGGTTATACCAGCTCTATAATTTGACATCAGGGTTGGGTTTCGTTTATGTTTTCAGTTATGTTTCTTTAAAACATGTTTTATTTTCCGCGTTTGAGAATTTATGTTACAATGCAGCAACCTCTGCCTGGTTTTTATTATTATGATATAATATGCATGTGTTCTCTTTCTTTTAATTTTTTTATCGCTCTTATTTGTTAGGAATACATGCGGGGTAGAGGGTGTCACATTTAGTGGTATCAGAGCATGTATGTCCTATCAGGCCGTGGTATGAGTCTATCATGAGTCTTATGTGTGTTCTTGTTTGGATTATCTATATTTATTATATATAATGATGCTTAGTGTTAAAAACCGTTAGTTCTTCCTACTTGTTTCCCTGTATTTAATAGTTGTCTTGGCAAATGCAGTAACCAATGGCAGGAAGAGGTAGGAACGACCAAGCTATCGCTGACGCATTGGCACTGCTTGCCAATGCAATAGGACAGAACCAGAACAACAACGACCATGATGGACCAGCTGAGTTTCAGGGTCTGGATAAGTTCCAGTGGAACCACCCTCCCAAGTTCAAGGGAGCTTATGACCCTGAAGGTGCTCTTTTATGGATGCGTGAGATCGAGAAGACCTTCCCGGCTATGGGATGCAACGACGTTCAGAAAGTCATCTTAGGGACATTCATTCTCTCAGACGAAGTTGACCACCGGTGGGAGAATTATCGCTATCATATGGAAGCTGAGGGTACAGTGGATACATGGAATGTCTTTCAAGACAAATTCCTGGAGAAGTACTTTCCAGCTCACATCCGCGACAAGAAGGAGATGGAGTTCTTGGCTCTGAAGCAAGGAAGTATGTCTGTGGGAGAGTATGCTACGAAGTTTGAGGAGCTTGCTAGTTATTACACACCATATCAGTATGTGAATGACGACCACTCCAAGTGCGTGAAGTTCGAAGATGGTCTGCATCCAGAGATCAAGAAGGCGATCAGCTATCAGGAGATCCGAGTCTATCCAGTCTTGGTTAACAAGTGTAGGATCTTTGAGGATGCCTACAAATCCAGAGTAGCAAGCCGCAAGAGTTCAGAAGTTCAGAGCATTAAGAAGAATGATCAGAAGGACGAGGTGAGACAGTGTAACACCCCGATTTTCATATAAGGGATTATGTTACTATGCATGCCTAGTTGTTGTTGTTGTTGTTGTTGTTGTTGTTGTTGTTGTTGTTGTTGTTGTTGTTGTTGTTATTATTATTATTATTATTATTAATGAAGTTAGTATTGTTATTTATATAATTGATAATGTAATTGTGATTAGTGTTGTAGTATTTTTATGCCTATACATATATATGTATGTATACATTATTACATATGATAATATGTATATTAATATATGATTATTTGCATTAATATGAGATTGTGTCTCTTAATGTGTGACACTATATGAATATATGATTTTATTTGTGATTTTATATGTTAATATATGATATGTGATTTTATTAATAATAAGTGATTAAGAATGATATGATGAGATATCGTGTGACTTAGTATTTAAATAGAGATAGTGTAATTCTTAGATTTTAGCCCCTCAACCAGGGTTATAATAACCAATCAGATTTGAGTCCTTATTAATAAAGGATAATCCTATTTTTGGTTACCTCTTAAGAGATATCATAATCTCCTAAGGATCCTATCTAGGAATAACTACTAAATCTGTCACTAAATTTCCATTGCACTTTTGATCATGTTAAAGTACGATTTAGGATCCGGTCATTAGACATTAATTTGTAGATATTTCTCTGGGATTTCTAATGACACCAAGAACACCTCAATCGAAAACTTGTAGCTCATGTTATGGTTAAAATACTGATTTGTATACAGTTTGGACTGAAATAGGAGCCCGTATGCCCCAACTTGTATTTATACCATAAAACTCGACCTAAACCATATTTCTCAAATTGTTAAACTCAGAATAGCTGCCTCTCTTCATCTTTCTTAGTTTTCCCTTGAACCCCTTGAAGTTCTTGGAGTTTGAGTCTGTTTGGGGGAGAAGTTACATATGTTAGCATCGTTTAATGTAACGTAGTTATTCCACCTTAATCTCTTTTTCCCTTTCTTTTGAATTGGGGATTAATTGGTTATGCTCTTCCCTTCTGGTTTGACCAAGGCTTGAGGGACTCGTCGAGCCGCTAGAGGGAACGTATCTAGTTTGCCAACATTATCATTTTGGGAATCTTCATTCTAGGTATGGGGAGAAGGATAATGTATACATTAGGCAAGGGGGTAGCGTAAGATGAGGGGTCCCCATAACCCCGTTATTATTGTTAATGGCTATGAATGCCTATTCGTTATATGTTGTAATTAATTGTTATTGATATTGCTACGTTTAATATGACTATGCCTAAACTGTTATTGATGCCATGATCTGCCTGGTTGTATAAGTTAATTGTTATAATTGATAATTGGTTGATGGTATGCTCAATGTTTATGATTTTCATGTTGTTCATCAATGATGTATAATAGTTGAATATGTTCATGGTCTGATTATGATCGTTATGTTGTTGTTGCTATGCATTGACTGGCTGAATGTTGATTGGATGAGGTTGTGTTGTTGTTATGATGGTCACGTTAATAATACCCTAATCAGTTTTAAATAAGACTCTTAGTTAACATAGGATTTAAGGGGTTAATTCCCCAAAGCTGCATAAGACATGAATTGTTAGTGAGAGGTGAGGTTTTATGCCAACTGGATTAATCAAAAGACCCTAGGATCTGATTTGAGAGTGTAAGGGAATTTTGACTCTAAAAATACGTATGAATCTGCCCAGAACAGTATGGCTGGCTCAGAAGCACGGCCGTGCTGAACAGGGAGCATGCCCGTGCTCCCAGTTACATTCTGGAAGGCAGGCCGCGTATTGAGCACGACTGTGCACGACAGTGAGCACGACCGTGCTCCACTTAAGTGGCAGCACGACCATGCTGGAGTGAGCATTCCCATGCTTCCCTTGCTGGTTAGAATCTGAGACTAAAGGAATAAAGGGGTGTTTCACCCCAGTTGTCCCCAATAATGCAATAATACATCAATCGAAAGAAGAAGAGTTAGATAACTTAATTAAAGGATTAATTATGATAAAGAAGAATAATAAGTTGGTTAAGTCGGTACGATTAGGTTACCACACGTTGATACACTTTGATTCTTTTTGGCCAAAACGCCCTCGATGCTTTTTGGTCGAGGCGTTGATGAGTTGAACCTTGGTGTTTTTTGGCCAAGGCGTTGATTTTGATGTTGTTGATGATGGTGATAAGTCTTGGGTGCTTATTGGCTCGAGCAAAGGAGGTGGTTACTTTGTATGTCGTTTGCTCATGCATTCATACGTTGAAGTTGATTAGTGGGGGATGTTCAACATAGGGGAGGTCGTCCAAGTTATGATGATCTGGCCTAAGTCTTGGGTGGTTCACCCAAGGTTTGGTGAACCGTGCGCCCTCGAGGTGGCGTATCTACTTGTGATACATCGGCTACCCAAGGGGTTCACCCAAGGTTTGGTGAACTGCCGGTCTTGGTGCTTTTATGGCCAATGTGGATATGTAACTCCGAAGTTGACTTCCTGAGATAGTTGGATCCACATGCATAACGGAGTAGCGGTGTAGTGTTGCACCGCATAGCATATGTTGATTGAGATGATATGTTGTTATGTTATTTAATATTGATGTTATGTTGTATTTCTATGCCATGCTATAATGTATGTTCATCTTGATTAACTACTTCCAATCCGATGTGTTTACATGATTTCTTACTCCTTGTTTTTCCTGTTTCTGTTGTTGCATGTATCTCTTATACAGAAGACGGTGAACAGCCAGTGGAGGAATGACTCTGAGGAGCCGCGACTCTAGTTAGGATGCTTAGTTATAGTTGTTAGTTTTGTTTAGTTGTTTCAGTGGTATTTCGAGGATTTTATCTCGGAACGGTTATACCAGCTCTATATGTGACATCGGGGTTGGGTTATGTTTATGCTATACGTTGTTAATGTTTTATTGTTTTAATACTATGTTCTTTCCGCGTTAAGTGTTACAATGTGGTATCTTTCTATCAAGTTTTATTTTTATCAAACAAATGCATGCTTTTATATTACCTCTTTTAAGTAAATGTTTTATATTAACGTGTGGGGTAGGAGGGTGTCACATTTAGTAGTATCAGAGCGGGTCTGTCGTATCAGGTCGTGGTATGAGTCTGTTATGAGTCTTCTATGTGCTCTTGTTTGAATTGTCTATATTTATATAGACAATGTTACGTGGTATTAAGTACCTATAGCCTCATTTTGGTTTGACTTACTGCATTTGGTGGTTTGTCTTGAACGATCCAAGAAACATGCGAGTGCTTCGTGTGTTTTGGAAGGTTGTTCTATTATCTTTTGATAATAAGAACTCTATAGTTGATCTTGTATGCTTACCTTTAAAACAACTTGATATTATTCTTGGAATGGACTGGTTATCTTCCAACCATGTGCTTTTAAATTGTTTTGATAAAACCTTGATTTTTGGAACTTCTGAGGAGTCTAAGAATCCGACCTTTCTCTCTGCCAACCAAGTGAAAGATTCGATGAAAGACGAAGCCCAAGTGTTCATGATGTTGTCTTCCCTGGAAGTTGAGAGCCCTCCTGATGTCGGTAGTGTGCCTGTTGTGCGGGAATTTCCTGAAGTGTTCCCGGGGGATGTTTACGAACTAACCCCAGAGAGATATGTAGAGTTCACCATAGATTTAGTACCGGGCACCAGACCTATTTCCATAGCGCCCTATAGAATGTCTCCTCTAGAGCTAGTTAAGTTGAAGGAACAATTAGATGATCTTTTCCAGAAGCAGTTTATTAGGCCTAGCGTATCCCCCTGGGGAATGCCAGTATTGCTAGTAAAGAAGAAAGGTGGTAGTATGAGGTTGTGGGTTGACTATCAACAGCCCAACAAGGTGACCATTAAGAATCGGTATCCCCTCCCTAGGATTGATGATCTTATGGATCAGTTAATCGGAGCCTGTGTCTTTTCGAAGATAGAATTGAGGTCAGGGTACCATCAGGTTCGGGTTAAGTCTAAGGACATCCCAAAGACAGTGTTTAGGACGCGTTATGATCACTATGAGTACTTGGTTATGCCCTTTGGTGTAACCAATGCCCCTGCTGTGTTCATGGGCTACATGAACAAGACCTTTCACCCTTACTTGAATCAGATGACATCTTAGTGTACTCCAAGACTAAGAAGGAACATGATGAGCACTTGAGGGTTGTCTTGCAGACCCTTAAGGAGATGCAGTTGTATGCCAAGATGTCTAAGTACGAGTTTTGGTTAGAATAGGTTTGTTTCTTAGGTCATGTGATTTCAAAAGGTGGGATAGTCGTTGATCCGGCTAAGGTTGAGACGGTGCTCCAGTGGGAGGCATCGAAGTCAATGACCGAGATTAAGAGTTTCTTGGATTTAGCAGGGTACTAAAGGAGGTTTATAGAGGGTTTCTCTAAGTTAGCCTTACCCTTACTCCATCTCACCAAAAAGGGACAGTTGTTTGTGTGGGACTCTAAGTGTGAAGAGAGTTTCCAAACCCTTAAGAATAGGTTAACATCTGCACCAGTTTTAGTGTTGCCCGATCCTAATAAACCTTTTGTAGTATACTGCGATGCATCGAAGCAAGGTTTAGGTGGAGTGTTGATGCAAGATAGTAAGGTAGTAGCTTATGCTTCTAGGCAGTTGAAAACCCATGAGAAGAACTACCTTACCCTATCCTTGAGGAAGGACATAGGAGTGGACTGAGTGTGCACCTAGGTGCCACTAAGATGTATCAGGACTTAAAGCGCATGTTTTGGTGGCCTAGGATGAAGAAAGATGTGGCTGAGTCTGTGTATGCCTGTTTAGTGTGCTAAAAGGCTAAGATAGAACACCATAAGTCATCAAGAAAGATGCAACCTTTGAGTATCCCAGAATGGAAATGGGATAGTATTTCCATGGATTTTGTGTCTGGACTCCCTAGGACTCCAGCTGGTTTTGAGGCTATATGGGTTGCTGTGGATAGACTTACTAAGTCCGCCCATTTTATCCCTATGAACATGGAATACCCTTTGGAAAAGTTGGCTAAGCTATATATCAGAGAGATAGTTAGGCTACATGGTGTACCTTCTAGCATAGTATCAGATAGAGACCCGAGGTTTACCTCTATGTTTTGGAATAGTTTACAAGAGACCTTAGGTACCAAGCTTAGGCTTAGTTCAGCTTATCAACCACAGACTGATGGTCAGTCTGAGAGAACCATCCAGTCCTTAGAGGACTTGCTTAGAGCTTGTGTACTAGAGCAGTCAGGTAGTTGGGACAAGTTTTTGCCCCTAATAGAGTTTACCTATAACAATAGTTTCCATTCCAGCATTGGGATGGTGCCTTATGAAGCTCTTTACCTGAAGTGTGTAACACCCTGTTTTTCGTGTGCTTAATTATTAGTAAATGCATGCTTTAATGTATTTAATTGTGATAAAATCCAGAGGATGATTTTATTTTAAATAAAATCATTTTCTTGTGTTATTTTACTGTATGAAGTCACAGTAAAATTTTCGGTATAAAATTCAGACGAAAGCCGGTCTGGGTTTTCAAAGCCAGTACGAGTTTACTCAGCTAGAGACCTAATATTGACTCGTGAACAAGACGATTAGTGTTTTTTTTTATGTTTTGTGTGGGTTTGGAGTGTTTTGATAAATCTTGTTCGGGGCCGAATTTCCGAGTATTACCCGGGCGAATCGTCGGGAAATACGATCGGGAAATTCATCTGATGCATGTTGGAGCAGAGCAAAAATGGAGTAGATTGACTGATGTGAAGGCTATGACATAGGCATGTCCATGGCCATACCTTCCTTACACCAATCAAGTCAAATCACCATACTTTCTTACACACACCTTACCTACACCATACCTCCTTTCTTCTCAACCAAGTCAAGCTCTTCTCTCCCCTCCAATCTGCCCCAAAACTGACGCCCTCCCCTCTCTTTTCCTTCTTCTATTTAAGTTTCAAAGTGTAACCATTTCACACTTTTGCTTCCTTTCACAAAAAAACACTTTTTTACAACTATTCATCTTCTTCTTCACACAACTAAAGGTACCATTTTTACTAAGTTTTTCAAGTTGTGTTCTTCATCAAAGTTGTTCATATTGGTAAGGGTAATGTCACTATACCATTTGTTTTTCAAGTTTTGGCTTTATTTTCATAGTTGATGTTTTGAGTTCATAATATGCTTTTAAACTTCAAAAAATTCTCAAAAATTCTAGAAAACTCCGATTGAGGTGAAACCAATTTCTATATTCTTATTTTTACTTCCTCTACAACATACTAAAATCTTGTGGAAAACAAAAATCTCGAACACCATTTTCTGTACTGGACAGAATCTATGTCTTTTGTGCCATATTAGTTTTGTTTCATCTTTGCTTGGTTAAGCTTGTGTTTGAGTGTTATTCCAACATGATCATGACCAAGAGCTCCTATGTACATAAGGATGCTAGGTTTAAGTGATTGGAAAAGTTTAGAAACTTTTATGTATTTTCATGAAAAAGTGAAAACTCTAAGTGTTTTGTTATATGTACTTTGAGGTTTTTCCAAAGTGATCATGGATTTGGGCTCCTTGATGTATAAGGATGCTAGATCCAAGAGATTGGAAAGTTTGAAAACCTCTAACCCTCATTTTTACTCAAGGCCGAATGGTAGTGTTTGTGGCCTAGGGTATTTGATTTTTTCATTTTTCCAAAATGATCAAGGTTTTAGGCTCCTTACTAGGTATGGATGCTAACCTAAAGAGATTGGAAAATTTAGAACATCCTAACCTATTTTAGAGGATGAAAACCGAAACCCTAAGTTGATGACTTAGTGGGATTCTTGATTCAAACTTGTTAAACTTTTGGTGTTTTAAGAACTCCTAGCACTTAAGGATCATAAATCCATAAGTTGCATGATTTTTGGAAAACATTAATCCAAAACCATTGTTGAAAACCGAACCTATGCCTTGTGGCTAGTGTTCTTTGATTAAAAATCTAACCTATGGTTTCATGTGTGTAACCTTAGATTCGTTATGCGCAGACGTTCGTGATCCTTAGTTTTCGTAGTCGGAACCCTTATCGTCTTTTGAGGTAAGAGGGGATTTCCGAAAGATATTCAATAACTGTATGCATGTGTGTATTTGATTAATTGTTTACTTGACTGTTATTGAGTTACTGGATTATCTGAAATGTTATGCTATTATATGAAGTTGAACTGTATCGTTATATATGTTGAGATGTATAACTGTGATGAACTGTGATATTGGCATTGAACTGTGAATATATATATGTGTACATACTGCTATTGTTATTTGAAGTTTGCTAAGCCGGACGTGTGTCTGTGCTCAATCATTAATAAGGATTAAAAACCTTAATAAGCTTTGAAGATGAAAGGATGGGTGTTCTTTTCCAAAAAGCTTGAATGTTTAAAAGTACTTGTTTTATGTGACAATATAGTTTTAGTGATTTCTAGAATGCAAGAGAAAAACCCTTTTCGAACTATGTGTTTTAAGTGAAAACTTTCGAAAATATTTTACAATATCCTATTGGGGATTTTCAAAGTTAAAAGTGTTTCAAAAACGTTTTATAAAGGATTTTCAAAGGAAAAGGTTTTCTCCCAAATGATTTAGAAACTTTCCGATAGCCAGCATAGGTTATCGAGGCTTTCGATTTCAAAAACTGTTTTCGTCAAATGAAAGATAAGTACTAAAAGAATTGGAATCTAGACGTGAGACGTCGCCTCTAGTTTTCCATGCTTAGCACGTGATCTTGGATCAGTGTTAATTCGGGACCGTAAAGTCCTATTCGTAATGTTATGGACTTCAAGTCCAATTCGCGGAATCGAGGACAGTTCGTTCTGATTTCCGTTGTTGTGGGCTATTGTCCTTAGCATGATAAGTAAAACATGACTAAAAGTATATTGATTTCCATTACCACAAACCTTGACTGCGGCCACGGTCTAGGTGTTGGGATTGAGCATTCGGACTATGTGTCCTATGTTTCTAAGTTTTCAAGTGATGGGGAAATAATGTTAAGTCATTAGCTTTGAGCTTTGACAGTGAAATATTTACACAAAGAAAAACCTTAAAAGGAAAGCTTTTATTCATATGCATTTCCCCTGGCAGACGTGCCTTTGCTTATTGAGGATACCCATGGGGTATCTGAGAGTCAGTCACATTGCTAGCTGTTTCGTTAAGGGCATGTGGCGTTGTCTGACCAAGAGGCCTGGTGCATCAGGATGCGGTGGCAACAGCCCGGTGGGCAGAGCTTGACCAACTCTATCTTCTCCAGTGATAACATGGTGTTGTGATCTCATGAGATTAGGATAGAGCCTGATATTGAAGTGTCATGCACATTTTCGAAAACTTTTTGTACGGGCTTGAGGACCCCTTGATATAACACTGTTATATTATGATGATTATGCATGCTTTAACTGTTGATCTGATTTCGTGTTGCATGTATCATGTATATGGTTGTTGTGGGATATATCTTATGACGGTATCTCACTCTTGCATGTCTGTATGTTCTTTTATTTTCCTCGTACCGGGTATGCGTATGCTTTAGATGGACCCTCTTGTCCCTCTTGTACCTGAGGTCACACGGACAGAGACTTTTGACGAGGCCGACAGGATTGGGAATTGGAGGATGGACGCGAATGCGACTACGGCGACGTATCGAGGGCCAATCACTACCATCAAGCTAATATACATGGAGAGCATGTTAGGAGTATCCACTCCGTGGAATCAAGGAATTACATTCATCCACAGCCATGGATGTACCAGAACACGCTACACGAAGCCGGACTACAACACCCACGCGTTTAGCCAGCCGAGCCAGAAGAGTAGGAACCGATGGAGGAAGATCCTGAAGAAGATCCCGAAGAGGATCCTGAGGAGGAGCCTCATGAGCTGGTAGACGACTGGTGGGATGAGGAGCTCGAGACGGGTTATCACCCTTTGGATATTGAGGAGGAGGATGTCCCGTTGGAGGACGGAGGAGAGGTGATTGACCCGGAGCCGGAGACTTCTTCTTGTGGGAGCGTTTGTGGCCACTCCGAGTGTCGTAGGCATTGGTAGTGGTTGGAGGCTTTGTTTTGAGTGGTCCGTTAGTCTTGGCTTTTGTGCTTTTCTTTTGAGTTTAGATTCCCAGATTCCCATTCCCAGTTGGTGTTTTATTTACCTTATCTTCTCAGTTATGTTTCAGTTATGTTTTCGTTTCTGTTGGCCATATTGATTAAGGCCGTGGTGTAATGTTAAAACCTAAGACCTTTCGAGGCAATATTATATGTATGTATCTGTTGTCGTTTTCAAGTTGTGAGTTTCTTTACCTTTAACTTCTTTTCTTTAAAGAAAAAAAATTAAGTACCTTTTTGGTAACCTTGTGTATGTTGAATAATCTTTTTTCCGAAAGCGACCAGCGTTTAAACGAGCATTTTTCCGCAAAAAGGGTAACCATGTGATGACCAAGTTAGGGTGTCACAAAGTGGTGCAAGCAACCACGAAGAAAGTAAGGATGATTCAGGAAAATATTAAAGTGGCACAAAGTAGGCAGAAGAGCTACCATGACAAAAGGAGGAAGGAACTCGAATTCCAGGAAGGTGACCACGTGTTCTTGAGAGTTACCTCGATAACTGGGGTTGGTAGAGTAATGAAGGCGAGGAAACTTACTCTGAGATTTATTGGTCCTTACCAGATTTTGAAAAGATTCGGCGAAGTCGCCTACTAAATAGCCTTGCCACCGTTTTTGTCCAATCTTCATAGTGTTTTTCAAGTGGCTCAATTCAGAAAGTACATTCACGACCCTAGTCACGTGAAAGTCCCCGATGCCATGCAGTTAAAAGAGAACTTGACTTTTGAGGTGTTACCCCTTCGAGTCGAGGATAGGAGGGTGAAGCAGCTAAGAGGCAAAGAGATCCCTTTGGTCAAAGACGTTTGGAGTGGGGCTACTGAGGAAAGTGCTACATGGGAGCTGGAAAGCAAGATGATGGAGTTGTACCCGCATCTTTTCAATCGAGGTGAGTAGAAATTTTGAGGATGAAATTTTTATAAGGAGGGATGGAATATAACCTGATTTTCGTATAAGGGATTATGTTACTATGGATGCCTAGTTGTTGTTGTTGTTGTTCTTATTATTATCATTATTAATGAAGTTAGTATTGTTATTTATATAATTGATAATGTAATTGTGATTAGTGTTGTAATATTTTTATGCTTATACATATATATATATATATATATATATATATATATATATATATATATATAAATATCTATGAATGTATGTATGTATGTATGTATGTATGTATGTATGTATGTATATATTATTACATATGATAATATGTATATTAATATATGATCATTTGCATTAATATGAGATTGTGTCTCTTAATGTGTGATATTATATGAATATAAGATTTTGTTTGTAATTTTATATGTTAATATATGATATGTGATTTTATTAATAATAAGAGATTAAGAATGATATGATGAAATATCGTGAGATTTAGTATTTAAATAGAGATAGTGTAATTCTTAGATTTTAGTCCCTCAACCAATCAGATGAGTTCTTATTAATAAAGGATAATCCTCTTTTTCGTTACCTCTTAAGATCTTACATAATCTCCTAAGGATCCTGCCTAGGAATAACTACCAAATATGTTGCTAAACTTCCATTGAACTTTTGACCATCTTAGGATATGATTTAGGGTTCGATCATTAGACATTAATTTGTATATATTTCTCTGAGATTTCTAACGACACAATAACGCCTCAATTGGAAACTTGCAGCTCAAGTGATGGTCAAAATACCGATCTGTATACAGTTTGGGCTGAAATAGGAGCCCGTTAGCCCCAACTTGTATTTATACCATAAAACTCGACCTAAACCCTATTTCTCACATTGTTAAACTCAGAATAGAGCCTCTCGAGGGAACGTGTCTAGTTTGCCAATGTTACGTTTTGGGAATCTTCATTCCAGGTTAGGGGAGAAGGTTAGTGTATACATTAGGCACGGGGGGTAGTGTAGGATGAGGGGTCCCCATAACCCCGTTATTGTTATTAATTGGTATGAATGCCTATTTGTTATATGTTGTTATTAATTGTTATTGATATTGCTATGTTTAGTATGACTATGCCTAAACTGTTGTTGATGCCATGATCTGCCTAGTTGTATAAGTTAATTGTTATAATTGCTAATTGGTTGATGGTATGCTCAATGTTTATGATTATTATGTTGGTTGTCAATGATTTATAATTGTTGAATATGTTCATGATCTGATTATGATCGTTATGTTGCTGTTGTTATGCATTGACTGGCTGAATGTTGATTGGATGAGGCTGTGTTGTTGTTATGATGAACACGTTAATAAGACCCTAATCAGTTTTAAATAAGACTCTTAGTTAACATATGACTTAAGGGGTTAATTCCCCAATGCTTCATAAGACATTAACTGTTAGTTAGAGGTGAGGTTTTATGCCAACTGGATTAGTCAAAGGTCCCTAGGATCTGATTTGAGAGTGTTAAGGAGTTTTGACTCTAAGAATACATATGAATCTGCTCAGAACAGTACGACTTGTCCAGGAGCACGACCGTGCTAAACAGGGAGCACACCCGTGCTCCCATTTACATTCTGGAAGGCAGGCCGCGCATTGAGCATGGCCGTCCAGGATAGTGAGCACGACCGTGCTGGGGTGAGCACGCCGGTGCTCCCCTTGCGGGTCAGAATCTGAGACTAAAGGAATAAAGGGGTTTTCACCCCAGTTGTCCCCAATAATGCAATAATACATCAATCGAATGAAGAAGAGTTGGATAACTTATTTGAATGATTAATTAAGATAATGAAGAATAATAAGTTGGTTCAATCGGTACCATTGGGTTACCGTACATTGATACACTTTGGTTCTTTTTGGCCAAAGTGCCCTAGATGCTCTTTGGCCGAGGCGTTGATGAGTTTAACCTTGGTGCTTTTTGGTGAAGGCGTTGATGTTGATGTTGTTGATGATGGTGATAAGTCTTGGGTGCTTATCGGTCTGAGCAAAGGAGGTGGTTACTTTGTATGTCGTTTGTTCTTACATTCATACGTTGAAGTTGATTAGTAGCATATCCAGTTATGATACGTCGGCTACCCAAGGGTTCACCCATGGTTTGGTGAACTGCCGGTGTTGGTGCTTTTATTGCCAATGTGGATATGTAACTCCGAAGTTGACTTCCTGAGATAGTTGGATCCACATGCATAACGGAGTAACGGAGTAGTGTTGCACCGCATAGCATATGTTGATTGAGATGATATGTTATGTTATTTAATATTGATGTTATGTTGTATTGCTATGCCATGCTATGATGTATGTTCATCTTTCTTAACCACTTCCATGCCGATGTGTTTACATGATTTCTTGCTCCCTATTTTTCCTGTTTCTGTTGTTGCATGTATCTCTTATGCAGAGGATGGTGAGCAGTCAGTGGATGAGTAACTCTGAGGAGCCGCGACTCTAGTTAGGATGCTTAGTTATAATTGTTAGTTTTTTAGTTGTTTCAATGGTATTTCGAGGATTTTATCTCGAAACAGTTATACCAACTCTGTTTATGACATCGGGGTTGGGTAATGTTTATGATATACGTTGTTTATGTTTTATTGTTTTAAAACTATGTTCTTTCCACGTTAAGTGTTACAATGTTGTATCTTTCTATCAAGTTTTATTTTTATCAAACAAATGCATGTTTTTATATTACCTCTTTTAAGTAAATATTTTATATTAACGTGCGGGGTAGAAGGGTGTCACAGACAGCGTCTAGCTCTAGTCGACCGGGATTTCAAGCAGAGTGGCAAGGAATCACAGTTTTCAGCAAGCGAGCCCAAGGACTGGGATCCTTCTATCCCTAGACCTATCTGGTGTTATATATGTGGAAAGGATCACTATACCAAACAGTTCAAGGAGACCGACGTCATCTGCTTCAAGTGTGGCAAGTCTTGCCACATCAGTCGGGAGTGCATAGGGGCAATGTCAGAACCGCAGAGCGCTAGCAGGGATCATAGACCCGAAGTCAATCGACTGAAGATCACTGGGAGAGTCTTTACTCTTAGTAGGGCTGGAGCCTCCGAGTCAGAGGACGTGATCCAAGGTATGTGCCTAAATAGTGAAAGTTTAACCAATCAAGGTGATAGAAATTTCGAGGACAAATTTTTTATAAGGGGGTGGAATTGTTACACCCTGATTTTTGCATAAGGGTATATATTACTATGGGTGCCTAGTTGTTGTTATTATTATTGTTACTATTATTATTGTTATTATTAATATTAATGAAGTTAGTATTGTTATTTATATAATTGGTAATGTAATTGTTATTAGTGTTGTAGTATTTTTATACATATACATATATATATATATATATATGTGTGTGTGTGTGTGTGTGTGTGTGTGTGTGTGTGTGTGTGTGTGTGTGTGTGTGTGTGTGTGTGTGTGTGTGTTATTACATATAATAATATGTATATTAATATATGATTATTTGCATTAATATGATATTGTGTCCCTTAATGTGTGATCTTATATGGATATATGATTTTATATGTGACTTTATATGTTAATATATAATATGTGTTTTTATTAATAATAAGTGATTAAGAATGATATCATGAGATATCGTGTGATTTAGTATTTAAACCAAGATAGTGTAACTCCTAGGTTTTAGTCCCTCAATCAATCAAATTTGAGTCCTTATTAATATAGGATAATCCTCTTTTTGGTTATCTCTTAAGATCTTATCATAATCTCGTAAGGATCCTATCTAGAAATAACTTCAAAATTTGTCTCTAACCTTCCATCCCACTTTTTACAATCTTAGAGTCCGATTTAGGATTCTATCATGAGACATGAATTTGTAAATATTTCTCTAAGCTTTCTAACAACAGCAAGAACCAAGAACGCCTCAATTGGACACTTGTAGCTCAAGATATGGTGAAAATAACGATCTGTATACAGTTTGGGTTGAAATAGTAGCCCGTTATGCCTAACTTATTTTTATGCCATAAGACTCGACCTAAACTCTAATTCCCTCAACCTAAGACCCAGAAAAGCTGCCTCTCTTCATGTCTTAGGTTTTTCTTTAGTTTCTCTTAAGAATTCTTGAAGGAAATTTCCCATGTTCATCATTCTTCGCCGTTTTTGGCCAGAAGGACATCGCGGACGATACGCACTTCTTTTAGTGTCGACTTTATCCCTTTGTTTCTGAATTTCGGGCTGCAAACAAGGTAAAATTTCGTGTGCCTTGTTCTCCTTATTTTCCCCATTGAGTTTCTTCATTTTGAAGCTTAATCCATGTGTTTCATTTTCATTCTTGAGGAAGTGATCAAGCGTTTGTGAGACGAGAATCAAACAAACTTTTTCTCCTCTTCTTGTTTTTGTTCTTTAGAGTTTAATCTCAAGGTAAGCCATACCTCTTGTTCCCTTTTCGATTCTCTCATTGGTTTGGGAGTTGGGGTCCTCTTATGAACTCTTCGTATTTTGTAAGGGTAGGAACCAGTGAAGGAGGCTTGGATTCGACACTCTCATCCCTTTGAGGTTGGAGAATTTGATTGAGGTATGGGGAGAAGGAATAGTATTGACATGTAGGCATTGGGGGTAGCGTAAGATGAAGGGTTAACCCATGACCCTGTCATATGTTGTTTGTCTATTTGATGTTAATTTTTATATGTATAGTATGATTCTAATGTTAATGGCATGCTTTAATTGTTGCACTGTTGATGTTAATTATTGGTGATGTATGATTGCATGTTATTGGTATGCCCAATTGAGTATGATGTTTAATGATGCCTTGAATGATTATGATGATGATGATGATGTTGTCCTCTGAACGAGTGTTGAGTGTTGATTGTTGAGGCTATTATGCCAACAATGACGTTAATAAGACTCTAACCAATTAATATGGCTTATTAATGATGTTAAGACCTTAGAAGAGATGTTAATAAAGATGAATGCATTTAAGAGATGTTTCCCAGTTTGTTCATAAGACATGAATATAGTATGAGAGGCAAGGTTATGTTCATAGGGCTTAGTTAAATACCTTGGGATTGATTAGTGAGTGTTTAGTGAGTGTTTTAGGGCTATTCAACCCTTCTGCCCATAAACAGTACGGCCACGCTCCATTTAGCACGGTCGTGCTCAACAGTCAGCACGCCCGTGCTAGGGGAAGCACGCTCGTACTTCCCTGTACAGATTAGAACTCAGATCAGTAACAAGGGGTGTTTCACCCCAAACGCTTCTAATAATAAAGAAGACACCAAACCAAGTAAAGACAAGTTAGATAACTTAAAGATAATGGTGTACCTTGGTAGCCGAGTGGCCAAGGAGGACCTTGATGATTAATGGTTAAGGTGTTGAGCTCTGGTGCCTATGGGCCAGAGTGTTAATAACTAAAGTGAAAATATGTTGTTCTGTACCTTGGTAGCCGAGTGGCCAAGGGGACCTCGATAGCCGAGTGGTCGAGGTGTTAAGCTCTGGTGCTTATTGGCCAGAGTTTTATTGTTTTGTACCTTGGTAGCCGAGTGGCCAAGGCGGCCTTGATGCATAATGTCAAGGTGTTGTTAAAAGATATTTGACTTTGGTAGTTGACTGGCCAAGGGGTCTTGATGCTTAATGGTCAAGGTGTTGTGCTCTGGTGCTTTTTGGCCAGAGTGTAAGTGAAAAGATTATGCGATAAAAGATTAAAGACTAAAGATGAAAGATGACGTTGATGATGATGATGCTATGTTTATATGATGCATGTTCATCTTGCTAACTGCTTCCATGCCATTATGTTGATATATATGTTTCTTACTGATCCCCGTCTTTTGTTGTTGCTTGCATGTATCTTTTGGATATGCAGAGGATGGAGAGCAGCTTGTTGAGGAGTGACTCTGAGGAACCGCTACTCGTAGTTTAGTTTTATTTCAGTTTAGTTTGTTTATCGGAGTTGTTTTATCGGATTGGTTATACCAGCTCTGTAATGTGACATCGGGGTTGGGTTTCGTTTATGTTTTCAGTTATGTTTCTTTAAAACATGTTTTATTTTCCGCATTTGAGAATTTTTGTTACAATGCGGCAACCTCTGCCCGATTTTTATTATTATGATATAATATGCATGTGTTCTCTTTCTTTTATTTTTTTTATCACTCTTATGTGTTGTGAATACATGCAGGGTATAGGGTGTCACATGGTGAGATAGTTTGATGTATTTTTAGCTGGGATGGGCTAGGTGTTGAGCGTGGCGAGGATATTGTCTTAGTCAGATCTTTTTATGTATTTTCTTTATCTTTATTACTTTGCACCAGTGGGACCCTACTGAATGGGTACCCTAGATAGTTTATGTATTATGTTTATATATGTATATAGAGTGTGATGTTTATGTTCATGTCTTTTTATGTGTAAAGTTTTAATATATCCGTTTTTCTGATATGTATGTAAACATTGATATCGCGATTAAGGTTCGTTAAATTAGGTTTTTCTTTAATGGGATATCGGGGTGTCTCAAGTACTCTAAGAATAATAACTTAGAGAGCTTTGAATGCTTCAGTGATTAAGTTCAGATGTGTATCTTCAGCGGTCTTCTATTTATACTCATTCAGCAATAAATCCGTTGAGTTGTTTTCTTCAAATAAGTAAAACTTTTGCTCTTCATCCATTAATGTCAAAGAGTCGTTATGAGTCTTCATTTATTGTTTATGATCATTGGAGAGCTTCAAGACAAGTTGAACGTATTTGTTGGTATTACTTTATCAGAGTGTAGCTTGATTCAGAGCAGAAGCAGTTGCTTTTCAGACTTGGGCAGCGCGACTTTCCTTATTTGTGCAACACAGGTCTGTGACCGTGTAAAGGTTACTTCGCTTATTACAACAAAAGGAATGTCAACACGGATTGATGCTTTATGCTTCTGAATTCAATTCTCTTGATTTGAAAATATAAGGGAATATTCTTGTCTTTCGAATAAGAGGGGAGTGAAAGGCTTCCAGTCAAGTTGTAGGGTCAGACGTATTTTCATGGCTTGTTGATATTCATTATTTCTACAGACGAATTGTGTAATTAAAACACGGACAGGTCTTTGAGACTCGTTTTGCCATAATGATTTTGGTTTATGATTTAATACACATATTAGTATATTTCAAAATGTTCAATTAAAATCATTCTTTGTTTAGATTCATTAAAATTAGAGATGTCTAAAACTTACACTTAACACTGCTTTTTCTGTTTAGTACATACTTTATGAAATTGTTGAACAAAATGTTGGGCAAGTTGATCATTGTAACACCCTGATTTTCGTAAAAGGGATTATGTTACTATGGATGCCTTGTTGTTGTTGTTGTTGTTGTTGTTGTTGTTGTTGTTGTTATTATTATTATTATTATTATCAATGAAGTTGGTATTGTTATTTATATAATTGATAATATAATTGTGATTAGTGTTGTAGTATTTTTATGCTTATACATACATACATACATACATACATACATACATATATATATATATATATATATATATATATATATATATATATATATATATATATTTGTGTGTGTGTGTGTGTGTATGTATGTATATATTATTACATATGATAATATGTATATTAATATATGATTATTTGCATTAATATGAGATCATGTCTCTTAATGTGTGATCATATATGAATATATGATTTTGTTTGTGATTTTATAAGTTAATGTATGATATGTGATTTTATTAATAATAAGTGATTAAGAATGATAGGATGAGATATCGTGTGATTTAGTATTTAAATAGAGATAGTGTATTTCTTAGATTTTAGCCCCTCAACCAATCAGATTTGAGTCCTTATTAATAAAGGATAATCCTCTTTTTGGTTACCTCTTAAGATCTTATCATAATCTCCTAAGGATTCTATCTAGGAATAACTACCAAATCTGTCGCTAAACTTCCATCAAACTTTTTACCACCTTAGAGTCCGATTTAGGATTCAATCATTTAGACGTTAATTTGTAGATATTTCTCTGAGCTTTCTATCGACACCAAGAACGCCTCAATCGGAAACTTGTAGCTCAAGTTATGGTCAAAATACTGATTACTATACAGTTTGGGCTGAAATAGGAGCCCATTATACCCTAACTTGAATTTATACCATAAGACTCGACCTAAACCATATTTCTCACATTGTTAACCTCATAATAGCATCCTCACTTCATCTTTCTTAGTGTTCCCTTGAACCCCTTGAAGTTCTTGGAGTTTGTCAGTCCGTTTAGGAGAGAAGTTACGCGTGTTAGTATCGTTTAAGGTAACGTAGTTATCCCTCCTTAATCTCCTTTTCCCTTTCTTTTGAATTAGGGATTAATTGGTTATTCTCTTCCCTTCTTGTTTGACCAAGACTTGAGGAATTCATCGAGCCGCTCGAGGGAACGTGTCTAGTTTGCCAACGTTATCTTTTTGGGAATCTTCATACCAGGTATGGGGAGAAGGAATAGTATTGACATGTAGACGTTGGGGGTAGCGTAAGATGAAGGGTTAACCCATGACCTTGTCATATGATTTTGTCTTTTCGATGTTAATTGATGTATGTATGATATGATTATATTGTTAATGGCATGCTTTAATTGTTGTACTGTTTGATGTTAATTATTTATGATGTATGATTCAATGTTATTGGTATGCCCAATTGAGTATGATGTTTAAGGATACAATGAATGTTCATGATGATGATGATGCTATTATGATGATGATGTTGCTGTTATGATACTGATGAGACTGTTATGATAATGATGATGATGTGGTGCTCTGAATGAGTGTTGATTGTTGTGCATGGTAATACCAAAAATGACATTAATAAGACTCTAACCAATTAATAGGGCTTATTAATGTTGTTAAGACCTTAGAAGATATATTAATAAAGATGAATGCATTTAAGGGATGTTTTCCCAGTTTGTTCATAAGACATGGATATAGTATGAGAGGCAAGGTTATGTTCATAGGGCTTAGTCAAAGACCCTAGGATTGATTAGTGAGTGTTTTAGGGACGTTAGTATTGAAGCTGGAAGTAAAAGACATGGGAACAATTAAAAGCAATGAAGCAGATGATTGATGGTGTAGCTTAAACCAATAGGTTTGATCTTTGAATGGCCTAGGATACTTTGTAAGGGTTGTTCAACCCTTCTGCCCATAAACAGTACGGTCACGCTCCATTGAGTACGGTCGTGCTTGACTTAACAGTCAGCACGCCCATGCTGAGGGGGAAGCATGCCCATGCTTCCCGGTACAGATCAGAACACAAACAGTAACAAGGGGTGTTTTACCCCCAAACGCTTCTAATAATGAAGAAGACACCAAACCAAGTAAAGACAAGCTAGATAACTTAAATATAATAATGTACCTTGGTAGCTGAGTGGCCAAGGGGGCCTTGATGCTTAATGGTCAAGGTGTTGAGCTCTGTACTTGATCAGTCGGAGTGTTAATAATTAAAGTGGAAAGATGATGTTCTGCACATTGGTAGCCTAGCGTTCGCTCCAAGGGGGTCTCGATAGCCGAGTGGTCGACGTGTTGAGCTCTAGTGCTTATTGGCCAGAGTGTTGTTGTTTTGTACCTTGGTAGCCGAGTGGCCAAGGGGCCCTTTATGCTTAATGGTCAAGGTGTTGTTAAAAGATATTGGACCTTGGTAGCCGAGTGGCCAAGGGGGCCTTGATGCTTAATGATCAAGGTGTTGAACTCTGGTGCTTTTTGGCCAGAGTGTAAGTGAAAAGATTATGCGATAAAAGATTAAATACTAAAGATGAAATATAACGTTGATGATGATGAAGAACTTGGGTAGCCGAGTGGCCCAAGCGGAGGTGGTGATTGTTGGTTGTGCGTTGTGTTGCTCATTCATGCATTGGAGTAGTGGAGTAGCGTTGCATCGCATAACATACCTTGTTTGGAATGATATATATATATATATATATATATATATATATTATGGTGAGATGATTATGTTTGATATGCTATGTTTATATGATGCATGTTCATCTTGCTAACTACTTCCATGCCATTATGTTGATATATATGTTTGTTACTCCCCGTCTTTTGTTGTTTGTTGCATGTATCTTTTTGGATATGCAGAGGACGGTGAACAGCTTGGTGAGGAGTGACTCTGAGGAGCTGCTACTCATAGTTTAGTTATGTTTAGTTTTAGTTTGTTTATCTGAGTTTTTATCGGATTGGTTATACCAGCTCTGTAATGTGACATCGGGGTTGGGTTCGTTATATGTTTCCTGTTATGTTTCTTTTAAACAATGTTTTAGTTTTTCCGCGTTGAAGTTATGTTATAATGCGGCAGCCTCTGCCTGTTTTTTTATTATTATGCTATAATATGCATGTGTTCTCTTTCTTTTATATCTTTTACGTTTTATGAATACATGCGGGGTAGAGGGTGTCACAATCATCGCTTAGGTCACAAGGTGGCACAAATAGAATTGGTTAGTTTTGGAGATGTTGTCCTTCAACCCAGTCTTTTGCAAGATGGCTATGTTCAGGATTTGATGAAGAACCCTAGCTTCATCCTTCATTCTTGAAGAAACCGTCTTAGGCTGCCTCCTTGTGTCTGCTCTCGTCAAGATAACTAGAACCATATCATAGCCATCCAAGTCTTCTTCCCAGTAATCCTCTTGGGTCAACCCAAATTTGGCACAGTTGATTGCAAATGAAATAGTAGCCTCAGATACGATAAGTGCTTTTTGCGTTGGGAACAAGGAGAGAGGTTATGCCATAAACAGTAATAACTTTTGAAATGACAGTTGTGAAAAGATGGAACGTTTTTAAGAAAAATGAGGGAAATTTTGCAATGTACACGTGTCTCAGTCAGGGTCAGCACTTTGTGAGTGCTCTTAGCCACGTCTAGAGACACTTGGCTAAACTAGATGAGTGAAGCATAAAAAAAATAGACAAGTAAAACAGAAAATTTTAAGTAAATTTTCAGACATATGAGCATACAATCATTCAGACAAGTTATTCATATTGAGATTCCATCTTATAAAAACAAATCTACCTTCACTTAAATGTTTAGTAAAGATGTCAGCCCACTGATTTTCAGTGTCACAAACTTAATTTCAAAAGCACCTTTTTGTAGTTAACCACTAATAAAATGATGCTTTATTTCTATATGCTTTGTGTAACACCCTTCTCGGGCGCTACATTGTCTGTGACATTTCTATTTTTATAAGATCGAGTAAAACGGAAAATAATTATTTTGCCAAAAATACGGGTTTATTTTTTTTTCTTTTCTCTTTCGCAATAATACCATACATAGTCTTTAACATATAACATCAACTTATGCATCAATATTATACAAACCAAGTTCCAAGTATTATCAGTCATACATATTCAGAAAGAAGGCGGAAATACCAACGCCAGTAAATAACAACAGACTGAGATATGTTTATAATAATAATATCTTTAGAGACATAGCTCCACAAAATATAACATAGACACGAGACTGGCCAGACACAAAATACTGAGAAAAATCCATTATACTAAAGCCCTCGAGACGGTGTCCATGTCTCCAAGTACACTCAAACTCCATCGGGATGTGATGGAGAAAGTGTTGTCATCATCTTCGTCCAACGCAAGATAGAAAACAACAAACCAGAAAATACAGAAATGAGGTGAGATTTCCGTTCATCTTACACTTAACGAAAACATGCAGTGGTACGACACACAGGTACGCACAAATATCAATAAACAGTTATATCATCCATCACAACAGAAATAATAATGTTTCACAACAACATAATCACAAGGCACCGCTTTTTCTAGATAAGAGACATCTAAGACTCCAGGAATGACCTCTGATCCCCTATACCATGGTTTTAACAAACAGTCGGAGAGTGGTTCGGAGGATTGTTCCGGACTACGCCAGCCTTGGGCAATAGAATGTGTCCAGAGTCATCAACGTGCACATTGGCTTTTTCGGGAACATCCTACACTACCAGAAAATACATAGTGTCTACTAGAGTATGTCGGTGTATTGCAAGATCACCATGTCACAGAAGAGCAACCAACTGGGCCTATATGAGTATTTCATACCCCGACACCCCCAAGCATCAATACATCGTCACTATGAAATTCGCACCCGTATTAAAGTGTTAGCTCGATCTCCTAGGCACAACGGCCTTACAGAACATAGTTTCACTATGTGTTTGGGCAAACTTTGCCGGAAATGCGTTCTTCTCGTCTATCCATCGGATGACATAGTTTGATTCCATCAGAATCATTTCAACGAACTGTAACAAATGCTAGATGTCCTTAAGTCCGAATCACCGGTACTTAATCATCAAGCTAAAGTTCTCAAGTAACCTTTCATCTTTGTGCAAAGTTTTCTTAGAATACTTGATTACGAATCCTAGCACATTATGAGATTGGAACATAGGTCCAATTATTTATTCCTTTGTACTTTTCTACTTGAGCCTATTTCTTTGGCTTTCAATAAAACAAATCATTCTGAGTCCATTAAATTTTATGAGATATGGATAATAAATTATCCATACTTTATGACATAAGGTCGTGTCCACCCCACATCATAAATTATTACGTTCGTATTTTCACCAAGCCATTCTTGACTTAGGTTTTTACATTTTACAGTAAAATCTCATCTTGAAAGACAAAAATCCTTTTGGCTTAAAACCAAAACCCTTAGATAAAATCAAATCCATTTTCAAGAGTAATATCCCTCAAAGATACTTAGGTATCAATTTCTCCAAAACATTTCCTCAAAAATCTTTAAAACGTTAAACAACGATTTTGCCGCTTTTTACTTTTTTTAGGCTTCAAAAGCCAAACTTTTAAAGATATGATTCTTCACCTAAAACGTCTTATTCTAATAAGTTATATTACTCATGTGAAAAAGTTGCAACACTGATTTTACATCATTTATACAAAATTCCTAAAATTTGACCGAACATCGTTAATTTTGTAAATCGCGTAAATCCTTTTTCAACGATTTTACACTCTAATGGTCCAAAACTCATTTTGGAGTTTTAGAACAGTTTTATACGCATGAAAAACAGTTTCTAACTGTCCAATTACATTTATTTTCGAAAATTACATTTTAGTCCCTAAACTTTCATTAATTACAAAATAGTCCTTTTCACTTAAAACCTTATAACTTTTTATTTATAACTCCAAATCACACCAAACTAACTTCTTTAGAAATAATTTTCAGTTGCCCTCAAAATTTCCAGAAATCACTTTTCTGTCCCAAATATTTTTCAATAATTGTGAAAGGTCCTTTTTCACTAAAAAGCTTATAACTTTTTATGTATTAATCCATTTAACACCAAACCAATTTCTATGGTTTTGTCTCATCAAGGACTACAATATTAACATTCAAGAACACGAATTTCAGTACAGCCACTGAAATTCTCAGAAATTGCAATTTAGTCCCTAAGGACTCATAAATCCATAACTTTCAATATACACATCCAAATCAATCCAAACCAATTTCTATATTCTTATATATTCATTTACTTCTCATAAAAATTATTCAAACAATTTAACACATCATAGAACCCTTTTAAACAGCCAAGGCCGAAGGGCCTAAAAAAGTGATTTATATAATTTTCTCATGTGGTCATGCATCATATAATCATATTCAACATCAATAGTAATTCTACCACAAACACAAATATCAACCAATCCCTCCAAGAGGCTCACACACATATAAATCAATAAATTACACAAATTATATACTTATAATTTATAAGACCATTTACACTAAATAGCACTAAGTAGACCATCAACATGTCTACCCTAAGGTAGGATGATGGTAATCTCCCCCATACCTTTGTTGATCACTTGAAACAAGAGGATGATGTTCACCTAGAACTCAAGGTTTGAAACACCGAAACCTAGCCATGAATCATCAACAAAACAACAAGTTAAAATTGAAGAAAAACTACCAAACCCATTTTGAGGATGGTTCGGCCAACTCTAAAAAAAATGCCTCGAAATATCCAAAATTTTCAAACTTTTGGATAATGAATATAGAAGTCATATGAAGATCATAGAAATTGGAATCACATTAAAAGTATTTTTCTATGATTTTCTAGAGATTTTTGAAGTTCTATATCTAAGAATTTGAAATTTGTAAAAACTTGAGATATGAAGAAAAGTTGTGAAAGGAAAGGAAGATATGATCATGAATCACAAGGATCTGCCTTTGGAATTTGAAGAAACCAACGACAACTTATACTTCCTTTGTAAATCAAGTGTAAGGAACTTAGGAGATTTTGCCAAGTCTATGATGAACACATGAACAAATGAGAGAAATGAGTGAAATGAAATGTCCAAGTGTGGTTTATGAGGAGTTGGCCGTGAGTTTCTAGGGTCCAAAGAGTAATTTGGTGTCATGGCAAACTTGTAATTAAAATGAAGGATTTAGGGTAATTTGGGTTTTTCACATTTTAGTCATCATTACATGCATTTAATGCATGGTGACTAACCCCTTATGACTCACCCCCTTGAGCCATCACAAATGAGTCATTGTTCCTATCCGTCCGGGGTCGGGTTTTGTCTCTGTACCTCCGTTCTCGATTCCGTCGATCCCCGATCGTCGAGTATTCACCCGAATATCGTATAATAACCTATTTATTTTGAAAATTTTCAAAATAACCACTATGGTTGGAAATAAAATATAAACCTAAACGGTTTCGTTCACGGGTCAAAATTAAGTTTTCTGACCAGTAAAATCTTACTGTTAGCGAAAACGCAGACCGGGTTTTGTCTGAATTTTAAACCCAAATTTTTACCATAAGGTAGAGTATAACTATGATTTTATTTTATTGAAAATCGTTTTCTAGATCCTATACAAAATTCTGAACAATTAAAATTCTACCGATAATTGAAAAATAGTAAAAACAACAAAAACAACAAAACAGTAAAAACCGTAAAAACAGTCAAAACAGTAAAAACAGTAAAAACGGGGTGTTACAATACTACCCCTCTAAAAAGAATTTTGTCCGCGAAATTAAAGTTACCTTAAAACAAATGTGGATATTGTTCCTTCATCTTGTCCTCCAATTCCCAAGTAGCATCTCCTGTCGTTGTGTTCCAGATCACTTTAACCAATGAAATTCTCTTCCCTCTTAGTTGTTTCACTCTTTGATCCTCGATCCTCACAGGTAATGCCTCATAGGTTAAGTTATCTTTCAATTGTACTGTATCAAGTACTATGACATGACTAGGATCTGGAATATACTTTCGCAATTGAGACACATGAAAAACACTATGAAGATTTGAAAGAAAAGGCGGTAAGGCAATTTGGTAAGCTAGAGGACCTACTCGATGGAGAATTTGGTAGGGTTCAATGAATTTAGGAGTAAGTTTCCTGGATTTAGTTACCTTGCCAACCCCAGTCATGGGTGTGACTCTCAGAAACACATGATCGCCTTCCTCAAACTCCAGAGGTCGTCATCTCTTATCCGCATAACTCTTCTGTCGACTCTGAGTTGTCCGCATTTTCTCCTGAATCATTTTCACCTTTTCTGTTGTCTGTTGCACGATGTCTAGTCCCAACACCAAACTTTCTCCATCTTGGTACCAACACAAAGGTGTTCTACATCATCGACCATATAAAGCTTCATAGGGTGCCACTTCTATGCTCGAGTGGAAACTGTTGTTGTAGGTGAATTCTATCAACGGTAGAAATTCATCCCAACTACCAGTATGATCCAACACACAAGCTCTCAGTAAGTCTTCAAGTGATTGGATTATCCTCTCCGATTGTCCATCCGTCTATGGATGATATGCAGAACTGAAACTGAGTTTTGTTCCGAGTGATTCTTATAAACTTTACCAGAATCTTGACGTAAACCTTGGATCTCGATCCGAAATAATACTCGAAGGTACACCATGTAATATGACAATCTCCCCGATATATAACTAAGTCAATTTCTCCATTGAATACTTTATGTTGATAGGCAAAAAGTGAGCCGACTTGGTTAGTCGATCAACTATTACCCATATCGCATCATGTTCCTTTCGGGTCTTTGGAAAACTTGTCACAAAATCCATCACGATACTATCCCATTTCCATTCTGGAATGTTCAAAGGTTGTAGCATTCCTGATGGTCTTTGATGTTCAGCCTTAGCTTTTTGACAAACAAGACAGGAAGCGACATATTCCATCACGTCTATCTTCATTCCGTACCACCAATACAATCGCTTAAGATCTTGATACATCTTTGTTGCTCCTGGATGTAAACTTAGTTTACTCTTGTGAGCTTCCTCCAGAATCAACTTTATGAGCTCGGAATCGTCCGGTATACAAATCCTTTCTCCGAATCTTAGGATTCCATCAGTTCCCTCTTTGAATTCTGATACTGCTCCTTGTTGCACTAATTCCCTTTCTTCTTGTAGGTACTGATCACTTTCTTGTTTTTCTCGTATCCATTCCATCAATTCATTGGAAACAGTAATCATGCCTAAGCAAAGCTTTCCTGGTGACATTTCAATTGTCAACTGTATATCTCGGAATTGCTCTAACAACTCTTGCTCTTTGACCATCATTGCAGACGCATGCATTGATTTTCTACTCAAGGCATCCGCTACTACATTTGCTTTCTCAGGGTGATACTGTAGTTGGAAATCGTAATCCTTCAGAAATTCCAACCAACGTCGTTGTCGCATGTTGAGCTCCTTTTGATCAAACAAGTACTTCAAGCTTTTATGATCACTGAAAACGTTGAACGTTGCTTCATACAAATAATGCCTCCAGATTTTCAGTGCAAAAACCACAGCCGCTAGCTCCAAGTCATGCGTTGGGTAGTTCCTCTCATGAATTTTCAATTGTCTTGAAGCATAAGCTACCACTTTCCAATTTTGCATTAGCACACAACCTAACCCTTGATGTGAAGCATCACAGTATACCTCGAAAGATTCCTTAGGATCAGGTAATACTAATACAGGTGAAGCAGTCAACCTTTTCTTCAACTCTTGGAAACTTTCCTCGCACTCTTCAGTCCACACAAACGCTTGGTCTTTCCACATTAGTTGGGTAAGAGGTCCTACTATTTTGGAGAATCCCTCGATGAATCTCCTATAGTATCCAGCTAAACCTACGAAACTACGAATTTCTGTTACCGTCTTTGGTCTCTCCCATTTTAGAACAGCTTCAACTTTTGACGGATCCACTGCGATATCTTCATTCGAGATAACGTGTCCTAAAAATTGAACTTCATCTAACCAAAATTCGTACTTTTCAGGTTTTGCGTATAGCTTTTTCTCTTTTAAGATTTGGAGAACCATACTGAGATGTTCAGCATGCTTCTCTGGATTAGGAGAATAGATTAGAATTTCGTCTATAAAGACAACGACAAACTGATATTAATAAGGACGAAAAATCCTGTTCATGTAATCCATGAATATAGCAGGTGCATTCTTCACTCCGAACGGCATCACAAGACACTCATAATGCCTATAGCGTGTTCGAAACGCTGTCTTCGGGATATCCTCCGCCTTCACACGAATCTGATGATAACCAGATCGTAAATCTATCTTTGAGAAAACTGCTGCTCCATGCAACTGATCCATCAAATCGTCAATCCTCGGTAGTGGATATTTGTTCTTAGTCGTCACTTTGTTTAACTGACGAAAATCTACACATAAGCGAGAAGTTCCATCCTTCTTCTTCACAAGAAAAACTGGAGCTCCCCAGGGTGATACACTAGGTCTTATGAATTCTTTACTCATCAGTTCCACTATTTGATTCTTCAAGTCTTCTAGCTCTGATGGCGACATACGGTATGGTGCCATGGATATCGGTCCAGAGCCCGGTACCAGATCAATCGCAAACTCAATGTCTCGAATAGGCGGTAGTCCAGGTACATCTTCAGGAAAATCTTTGAGAAACTCATTGACGAGAGGTATGGATTATAAGTCAATCTCATTCTTGACGTCTAAGGAAAACAGTAACATGTATCCTTGAGCTCCCTCTCTCAAAGAAGCTTTTACTCGGTTAGCAGATAAAAATCCAGAAATCTCATCCTTAGGAAAAATTAAGGATTTATTGGCACAGTCTAACAGGATATGGTTAGAACATTACCAATCCATTCCTAGTTTCACATCTATTTGTGAAAGAGTCAAATAGATTAAATTAAACAAAAATTTCCTATCTTCTACAAAGATAACACAATTCAAACAAGTTGTAGTAGTCAAAATAGGTTTAGCAGTAGGAGTAGATATAGTCAAGTCAAAAGGTAAAGAAGACACAGGTAATCCTAGCAATTTAGCACAGTCATATGCAATGAACGAATACGTCGCACCCGAATCAAACAGTACAGTTAAAGATTTACCTCCTATGACACACTGTCCCTAAATCAGATCATCATTATGAGAGGCCTCAGTACCACTCATTGTATAAACTCTTTCTCCAACTCTAGGCTTTGCAGCTCGCACATTGTTGACCGAAGGTTCCATAATAGATCGTCCACAATTTCTAGCAACATGTCCAGGCTGTCCACACTTAAAACAAATGATTCCCGTAATCTTGAAGTCTTTGGTTGCGTGACCCATGCCACACTTCATGCATTTCTGTGGAACATTCCTAGATGAACCAGCACCTCCACTGCTTCCACCAAAAGATCGTTGTTGGAACTGCTGCTGACCTTGTGGCCTATTGTATGGCTTCCTCTGGAATCGATTGTTATTCTTGTAGCTTCCCCTATTGAACCTAGATGGTCCATAACTCTGTTGATTAGCATCACGACTCGCCTTCAGATCCTCTATATGTCTACACTTGTCCATCAGCCTAGGAAATACAGATATTTCCATTGGAACCACTACTTCTTTCAGTTCATATCGCAATCCTCCTTCGAATCTGCGACACATCCACCCTTCATGTGGATTGTCACTCAGTTAGGCTCAAAACTTTGACAGGCTTTCAAATCTGGCGCTGTATTTAGCTACAGTCATACTGCCTTGCTTCAGTTATAGAAATTCCATTTATTTAGCATCTTTGGCACTTGTCGGAAAGTACTTCTCCAGAAACTTCCTACGAAAAGCTTCCCAATTCACCTCTTGTTGATCATGCTCAAGAACTTGGCGAGCTCCTCTCCACCAATTCTCAGCATCGCCCACCGGCATGTAGGCAGCATAAGTAACCTTGTCGTTATCAGTACACCTCATCGCAGCAAAAATCTTCTCCAAAGATTGAATCCACAGCTCAGCTTTCCCAGGCTTAAACTCTCCCTTTAATTCTGTCGGATTTCTACGCAAGAATTCATCCAGTCCTCTGCTTTCAGCTCCACTTTCCTCGCGTCGAACAAATGCGGCAGTCATTTGTGACATTGCTCTCACAGCTGCAATCATAGCCGTAGTTCCTCCTCCACGAGCCATTATAATCCTGCAAGACCAAAATCAATTAGTAAACTCACCCCAAAAAATGTCATTTCTTCTAGAAATAATACAAAAAGCACACAGAGAACACACAGAACAACCAAAGATAGACCTAAACCACAAACCCTTACAGACTCGGCCAGCTCTAATACCAAATAATGTAACACCCTTCTCGGGCGCTACATTGTATGTGACATTTCTATTTTTATAAGACCGAGTAAAACGGAAAATAATTATTTTGCCAAAAATACGGGTTTATTTTTTTTCTTTTCTCTTTCGCAATAATACCATACATAGTCTTTAACATATAACATCAACTTATGTATCAATATTATACAAACCAAGTTCCAAGTATTATCAGTCATACATATTCAGAAAGAAGGCGGAAATACCAACGCCAGTAAATAACAACAGACTGAGATATGTTTATAATAATAATATCTTTAGAGACATAGCTCCACAAAATATAACATAGACACGAGACTGGACAGACACAAAATACTAAGAAAAATCCATTATACTAAAGCCCTCGAGACGGTTTCCTTGTCTCCAAGTACACTTAAACTCCAGCAGGATGTGATGGAGAAAGTGTTGTCGTCATCTTCGTCCAACGCAAGATAGAAAACAACAAACCAGAAAATACAGAAATGGAGTGAGATTTCCATTCATCTTACACTTAACGCAGACATGCAGTGGTACGACACACAGGTACGCACAAATATCAATAAACAGTTATATCATCCATCACAACAGAAATAATAATGTTTCACAACAACATAATCACAAGGCACCACTTTTTCTAGATAAGAGACATCTAAGACTCCAGGAATGACCTATGATCCCCTATACCATGGTTTTAACAAATAGTCGGAGAGTGGTTCGGAGGGTTATTCCGGACTACGCCAGCCTTGGGCAATAGAATGTGTCCAGAGTCATCAACGTGCACATTGGCTTTTTCGGGAACATCCTACACTACCAGAAAATACATAGTGTCTAGTAGAGTATGTCGGTGTATTGCAAGATCACCATGTCACAGAAGAGCAACCAACTGGGCCTATATGAGTATTTCATACCCCGACACCCCCAAGCATCAATAGATCGTCACTATGAAATTCGCACCCGCATTAAAGTGTTAGCTCGATCTCCTAGGCACAACGACTTTACAGAACATAGTTTCACTATGTGTTTGGGCAAACTTTGCGGGAAATGCGTTTTTCTCGTCTATCCATCGGATGACATAGTTTGATTCCATCATAATCCTTTCAATGTACTGTAACAGATGCTAGATGTCCTTAAGTCTGAATCACCGGTACTTAATCCTCAAGCTAAAGTTCTCAAGTAACCTTTCATCTTTGTGCAAAGTTTTCTTAGAATACTTGATTACGAATCCAAGCACATTATGAGATTGGAACATAGGTCCAATTATTTATTCCTCTGTACTTTTCTAGTTGAGCTTGTTTCTTTGGCTTTCAATAAAACAAATCATTATGAGTCCATTAAATTTTTTGGGATATGGATAATAAATTATCCATACTTTATGACATAAGGTCATGTCCACCCCACGTCATAAATTATTACATTCGTATTTTCACTAAATCATTCTTGACTTAGGTTTTTACATTTTATAGTAAAATCTCGTCTTGAAAGACAAAATTCCTTTTGGCTTAAAACCAAAACCCTTAGATAAAATCAAATCCATTTTCAAGAGTAATATCACTCAAAGATACTTAGGTATCAATTTCTCCAAAACATTTCCTCAAAAATCTTTAAAACGTTAAACAACGGTTTTCCCGCTTTTTACTTAATTTAGGCTTAAAAAGCCAAACTTTTAAAGATATGGTTCTTCACCTCAAACATCTTATTCTACTAAGTTATATTACTCATGTGAAAAAGTTGCAACACTGATTTCACATCATTTATACAAAATTCCTAAAATTTGACCGAATATCGTTAAGTTTGTAAATCGCGTAAATCATTTTTAAACGATTTTGCACTTTAATGGTCCAAAACTCATTTTGGAGTTTTAGAACAGTTTTATACGCATGAAAAAAAGTTTCTAACTGTCCAATTACATTTATTTTCCAAAATTGCATTTTAGTCCCTAAACTTTCATTAATTACAAAATAGTCCTTTTTCACTTAAAACCTTATAACATTTTATTTATAACTCCAAATCACATCAAACCAACTTCTTCAAAAATAATTTTCAGTTGCCCTCAAATTTTCCAGAAAACACTTTTCTGCCCCAATATTTTTCAATAATTGCGAAAAGGTCCTTTTTCACTAAAAAGCTTATAACTTTTTATTTATTAATCCAATTAACACCAAACCCATTTCAATGGTTTTGTCTCATCAAGGACTACAATATTAACATTCAAGAACACGGATTTCAGTGCAGCCACTGAAATTCTCAGAAATTGCAATTTAGTCCCTAAGGACTCATAAATCCATAACTTTCAATATACGCATCCAAATCAATCCAAACCAATTTCTATATTCTTATATATTCATTTACTTATCATAAAAATTATTCAAACAATTTAACACATCATGGAACCCTTTTAAAAAGTCAAGGCCGAAGGGCCTAAAAAAGTGATTTATATAATTTTCTCTTGTGGTCATGCATCATATAATCATATTCAACATCAATAGTAATTCTAGCACAAACACAAACATCAATCAATACCTCCAAGAGGATCACACACATATAAATCAATAAATTAGACAAATTACATACTTATAATTTATAAGACCATTTACACTAAATAACACTACGTAAACCATCAACATGTCTACCCTAAGGTAGGATGATGGTAATCTCCCCCATACCTTTGTTGATCACTTGAAACAAGAGGATGATGTTCACCTAGAACTCAAGGTTTGAAACACCAAAACCTAGCCATGAATCATCAACAAAACAACAAGTTAAAATTGAAGAAAAACTACCAAACCCATTTTGAGCATGGTTCGGCCAACTCTAAAAAAAATGGCTCGAAATATCCAAAATTTTCAAACTTTTGGATAATAAAAATAGAATTCATTTGAAGATCATAGAAATTGGAATCACATTAAAAGGATTTTTCTATGATTTTCTAGAGATTTTTGAAGTTCTAGATCTAAGAATTTGAAATTTGTAAAAATTTGAGATATGAAGAAAAGTTGTGAAAGGAAAGGAAGATATGATCATGAATCACAAGGATCTACCTTTGGAATTTGAAGAAACCAACAACAACTTATACTTCCTTTGTAAATCAAGTGTAAGGAACTTAGGAGATTTTGTCAAGTTTATGATGAACACATGAACAAATGAGAGAAATGAGTGAAATGAAATGTCCAAGTGTGGTTTATGAGGAGTTGGCCGTGAGTTTCTAGGGTCCAAAGAGTAATTTGGTGTCATGGCAAACTTGTAATTAAAATGAAGGATTTAGGGTAATTTGGGTTTTTCACATTTTAGTCATCATTACATGCATTTAATGCATGGTGACTAACCCCTTATGACTCACCCTCTTGAGTCATCACAAATGAGTCATTGTTCCTATCCGTCCGGGGTCGGGTTTTGTCTCTGCACCTCCATTCTCGATTCCGTCGATCCCCGATCGTCAAGTATTCACCCGAATATCGTATAATAACCTATTTATTTTGAAAATTTTCAAAATAACCACTATGGTTGGAAATAAAATATAAACCTAAACGGTTTCATTCATGGGTCAAAATTAAGTTTTCTGATCATTAAAATCTTACTGTTAGTGAAAACGCAGACCGGGTTGTTACAGTTTTTCTTCAATTTTAAACCCAAATTTTTACCATAAGCATCTACCATAATGTAGAGAAAAACTATGATTTATTTTATTAAAAATCATTTTCTAGATCCAATATAAAAATTACAAACAATTAAAATTCTACCGATAATTGAAAAACAGTAAAAACAGCAAAAACAACAAAATGGTAAAAATAGTAAAAACAGTAAAAATAGTAAAAACAGTAAAAACGGGGTGTTACACTTTGCTCTAGAATGCTGTATGGAATTTTTAGACAACTTAATAGCACTGGTACGTTATGACACCAAATAGGAATGTTATACTCAAACATTGAGTAATCCTCAAGTTGATATTTTACCCAAAGCAGTTGTGAACAACAACTTACTGCAGATATATATCCAGCTTCAGCAGTTGAGAGAACAATGATACTTTACCTTTTTGCTTGACCAGGAGATCATGTTTGCTCCAATGAAGTGACATCCTCCACTGGTGCTTTTTCTATCAATTCTATCTCTAGCAAAGTTAGCATCACAGAATCCAACTAACCTGAAATCTTCATATTTCTTATACAATATACCAAGGTTAGTGGTTCCAATTAGATATCTGAAAATTCTTTTAACAGCCTTATGATGAGATTCTTTAGGATCTGATTGAAATCTAGCACGGAGACAAACACTGAACTGAATGTCAGGTCTGCTAGCAGTTAAGTATAGAAAAGATCCAATCATACCTCAGTAGACAGTTTAATCTACCTTTTTACCTTCCTCATCTTTGTTTAGAACAATTGATGGATGCATAGGAGTACTCATAGGCTTTGAATTTTCCATCTTATACTTTTTCAGAAGTTCCTTGGTGTATTTTTGCTGATGGATATAGATTCCATCACTTGTCTGTTTTATTTGCAGACCAAGGAAGAACTTCAATTCTCCCATCATGCTCATCTCAAACTTATTCTGCATCAACTCAGAGAAATCTTTACCTTTTCATTAGTAGCACCAAAGATAATATCATCCACATATATTTGTACTACGATGAAATCTTTCTTTGTGTATTTCTTGAAAAGTGTAGTGTCTACTTTTTCTCTAATGAAATTATTTTCCATTAGGTATGTGCTTAACTTATCATACCAAGCTCTAGGAGCTTGTTTGAGTCCATATAAAGCTTTCTTAAGCTTATAGACATGGTGAGGATTTTCAGAATCCTCAAACCCACGAGGTTGCTTGACATAAACCTCATCCTCAATTATCCCCTTTAGAAATGCACTTTTAACATCCATTTGACAGCATAAGACATAAGAATTCTAATTGCTTCTAATCTAGCTACAGGTGCAAAGGTTTCAGTGAAATCAATACCTTCCTGTTGATTATACCCTTGTGCAACTAGACTTGCCTTGCTCCTTACCACTTTTCCAACTAACTTTATTTTGAACAAAAGAGTATGTGAGCAAGTTAGCAAACAAACTTTCTCTAAGTAATCCAACACATTCCTCAAAATTGTTGTGATCAACCAAATGAACATTAGAAAGCACAACAACACATTTATAAAGGAACTCATTCAAGTCTTGGTTCATAATTCTCAAATCAATCTTAGGAAGATGGCAAGAATCATGCAATTCATCAAGCAAGTTTTCATTCCTATCAAATGTAGAAGAATAACAAGACCCATGCAATTTACCAAGCATATTATCAAATCTTGTGTTAATATATCCATAATTTTGGGAACCCATGCAAGTTCCCAAACCATGGGGTACTTCCCTTGTGATTAACTCTTCAATTACATAGGTTTTCTTGAAAGCTTCCATTGGAGGAACATCTTCGATTTCCTTCAAAAAAGAATCAACACAACTAGACAAAGAGTTAGGAAAAGCATCAAAATAAACATTTTCTTTTTCCACCTCACCTTTTGTTTTGCTCTCATCTTTTTCTTTTCTCTCATTCTTTTCCTTACTCTCATCTTTCTTTTCTTTCTCTTCAAATTTACTATCAACTTTTACCTCATTCTTTTCACTCATTTTTTCACTTTCTCTTAAACTAGGAGAGGCATCTATAGGTTTCTTTCCATGAGCACTAGCCACGGCCTCCTTAGAAGTTGAAGTGTTGCCCTCCTTCTTTGATTTGTTGTGAAGAAATCTTTGGTAATGGTATGGAACAACTCTTTTCCTCATGATTTTTCTTATTTCGGCCCAAACCTCAATAGGCTCCTCCTCATATCTTCTTCAATCCTTTTGCAATTTATCCCACCAAACTAGTCCATAGTCCTTAAATTGAAGAGCTGATACCTTCACTTTCTTTCTCTCATTGTAATTGTTGCAATTGAACACTTGCTCTATCCTCATCTCCCATTTCAAATACGCTTCGGGATCATTCTTCCCATGAAAAGTAGGAACTTTGATCTTGACCCCTTCTCTATTTTGGAGGGTGGCAAGTTGTTGAGTGAAATTTGTATTCATTTGCTCCATTTGCCTTGTAAGGTTTTGTATTTGAGTAGCCATCCTAGCATGAAGAGTTGCTGACCTTGGAGAAAGAAGTGGACTATCATCATGGGGTGCCATCACTTGAAAACACGAGATCAAAAGATAATAAGAAATTATAAAATTCCTCACTACACTCCCTCACTTGTGTAAACAAATTTATTTCACTTAAATTGGCTTTTTCCACACAAGATGTAATTTTCACTCTTGCCTTTTTCCACTCAATTGTTCTCTTTTAAGCCTTAGAGGAGTCAAACAATATTCCACACAAAAATTCAAAATCAAGTAACAAAATTCACAAAACTTATCAAAACAAAGGAAAACAAAAGGAAAGTCTAGAAAGGAAAAGCTTTGAGAATAATGAAAACAAGAAAGAAGGGAAAGCTTTGAGATCTATCCTTGAGTGACCAACCAAAATTATAGAAGAAGATGAATACAAAAATGGATAAGATTAGGAATGGAAAGAAGGCACCACAATTCCAAGGGGAATTGATAAGCCAAGTGAAGTTCGCCACAAGAATCTTGGATTCTTGATAAGAACAAGGGTGGCTCAATGAAGAACCTAAGAGAGGCTAAACACTCTCACAATTGCAATCAAATCCAAAATGAACTCAAAGTTATTCATTCATGTGTTTTGGGCGTGTACGGCACTTAACTCTCAAAATTAACTCAGCCACTAATGGTGAGCTACTATTGTCTCTCCCTTCCATTATGTAGCAGCCACACTTACTTCTCACATTAAAAGTGTAACCCCCACATAATTAACAAAATACGTAAAAGACTAATAAACTCATGTAAAATTCGTTCATAACTTCCACCATTATTTTCACCATGATAGAAGCCGAATCTGGTCAAGAGGCATGCATAACATTTTGTAGGAAATTTCCTTAGCTTTCCAATGCACCAAAGAATGCATCAATCGGAGATCCGCAGCTCAAGATATAGCCAAAACAAGTCAGTTGGTTCATCGCTAATGAAAATAAGATTTTCATCAAAGTCCTTGAATTTCTTCTTGACCCATGGTCTTCATTGGGCTCATATCATTCTTTTTGAAAAGTTGACTTGCCCCCCTTGGCTCGTATCAGTTTCTAAATACCCATCTGGTTCCAATAATGGATTTGTCTTTGGGTTTAGAAACTAGAGTCCACACATCATTTCTTTTGAACTGATTCAGTTCTTCTTATATAGCTAGAATCCAGCTTTTATCTTGTAAGGCTTCTACAATTCTTTTGGGCTCCAAATCTGATATGAAGGTCATGTTATTGTTCTCTTTGAAAGCAAATCTGGTTCTAACTCCTTGAGATGGACTTCCAATGATAATATCTTCTGGATGATAAGTCTTGAATTTCCAGTCTCTTTTCTCATTCTGTTTTTCAGACATTTCAGCACTCGTCTGATTCTCTGGAATTTCAAACACGTCTACTTTTGACTTGTCTGAAGACTTTTCCTCAGAGGGACTTAGATCTACCTGCAATATCATCTTCTAGATCTGATAGTTCTTTACCAGTCTTTAAATCATCATTAAATTTCACATGAATTGATTCTTCTACAACAGAGGTTCTATAATTAAAGATTCTAAAAGCTATAGACATTTCAGAATAGCCAATGAAAATGCCTTTATCTACTTTAGAGGCAAATTTTCCCAAATGATATTTTGTATTTAAAATATAACATTCACATCCAAATGAATGAAAATATGATATTTGGGTTTTCTACCTTTCCACAATTCGTAAGGAGTCTTATTTAGGATAGGTATAACCAGTATTCTGTTTTGCACATAACAAGCAGTGTTAATAGCTTCTGCCCAGAAGTACTTGGGGAGATTATTTTCATTGAGTATTGTTCTACTCATTTCTTGAAGAGATATTTTCTTTCTCTCAACCACTCCATTTTGCTGTGGAGTTCTAGGTGTAGAGAAATTGTGACAAATGCCATTTTCCTCACATAACAGATTAAACTGCTCCTTTTCAAATTCACCCTTATGGTCACTTCTAATAGCAGAGATACAAAAACCCTGCTCATTATGTACCCTTTTACTGAATACTGTAAAGACCTTAAAAGACTTATCCTTGTGGGTTAAGAAGAGTACCCATGTGAATCTAGAATAGTCATCAACTATGACAAAACCATATTTCTTTTTCCACCTAGGCTAGCTACATTGTCTAGTCCAAACAGATCCATGTTTAACAGTTGCAAAGGTCTAGAGGAGGTGACTTTTTTCTTAGATTTGAAACTTGATTTTACTTGTTTACCTCTCTGACATGCATCACACAAAACATCACTCTTAAAAGAAATATCAGGCAATCCTCTCACCAGGTTATGCTTTTTCAATTGAGAAATTTGTTTCATACTAACATGTCCTAGTTTCTTATGCCATAGACACTTCTCATCTTCTTTAGACATAAAGCATGTTACACTTTGATATGAAAGTTTAGACAATTTAATGTTATACAGATTGTGTTGCCTTTTGGCAGAAAAGAGGGTCTTTCTGTCATTGACTATGCATGCATCCTAAGAAAAAGATACAGAAAATCCACTATCACACAATTGACTTATGCTTAGCAGATTATGTTTTAACCCTTTGACATATAAACCATCACATATGATAGGTAAGGGAGGTTTACCTCCAATTTTACCTACACTAACAACTTTTCCCTTCTGGTTGCCACCAAAAGTTACATGTCCGCCTTTCTTACGTTGGAGGTCTAGGAATAACTTTTCTCCTGTCATATGTCGTGAGCATCCACTGTCTAGGTACCACGACATGTGTTTTTTTTTTGTCCTGTTAAGTATGTCTGCAACAGGAATTATCATGGACTTAGGTACCCATATTTTCTTGGGTCCTTTTCTGTTAGTGTGAGGAGTCTGTGAAGACTTCCTTCTCTTTTTCTGAATACACTTGGACGTTATATGTCAAGATTTTCCACAGTAGGTACATATAAGTATATTTGAACTAACTGAAACAGATTTGACATTTACTTTTGAGAACTTTGTTGATCCATTATGATGTTCTTGACTGCAATAACCTATACCTTCTTTGTTAAGGGAGTGTCTCTAACTTCCCAAAAGTTTAGTTAGATTAACAAACTTGGAAACATCTGAGGTGAGCTCTTCTACTTTTTGTTGAAGTTTAACCACTTCTTCAGAATATAGAGTTTCAACTGAGATCTTAGCTTTAGACTTTTCAGTCTCAACCCTATTGTTCTCTTCAGCTAACTTCTCACACTCTTGAGATTTCTATGTATACTCATTTGAGAGTTTAACATACTGTATTTTGAGGGATTTGAAAGCTTTAGATATACAGTTGGATTCTTCCAATAGTTCATCATATGCATCACTCAATTTCTGAAGTTCAAATTGTACCTCAGTTTCAGATTCTGAACAAGTATCTGCTATAAGATAGAGATTGGCTTCAAGCTCCTATCCTTCACTTTCACTGGAGCTTTCATCAAGATCTTCCCAAGTGGCCATCATTCCCTTCTTCTTTTTGTCGAATAATTTCTTGGGAGGTTGCTTCTTGAGTTGAGGACATTCTGCCTTGATATGTCCTGGCTTTTTGTATTCATAGCAGACAATGACATTTTTGTCATTAGATCCACCATCTTTGTTGTATTTATCTTTGTTGAAGCACCTGAAAGGTTTGTCTTTTCTGAAATTTCTTTTCTTCCAGTTCTTTTTCATTTTTCTGGTAAGAAGAGAAAGTTCATCATCTTCATCACCAGGGTCGTCCTCATTTGATTCTTCAGATTCTTCTGAAGGTTCATCAACCTTGAGGGCTTTAGACATAGATCCCTTAGATGATTTATTGTCAACCTTGAGTGCTCTTTTTTCCATTGTTTTCTTCAATCACTTCTTATTCATAGATTTGAACTGTGTAACACCCTATTTTTACTGTTTTTACCGTTTTGCTGTTTTTACTGTTTTTCTATTATCGGTAGAATTTTAATTGTTTGTAATTTTTATATTTTTTATATTAGATCTATAAAATGATTTTTAATAAAATAAAATCATTATTATACTCTACCTTATGGTAGAAGCTTACGGTAAAAATTTAGGTTTAAAACTCAGACGAAACCCGGTCTGCGTTTTCACTGACAGTAAGATTTTACTGGTCAGAAAACCTAATTTTGACCCGTGAACGAAACCGTTTAGGTTTATATTTTATTTCCAACCATAGTGGTTATTTTGAAAATTTTTAAAATAAATAGGTTATTATTCGTTATTCAGGCGAATACTCGACGATCGGGGATCGAGGGAATCGACGACCGATGTGCAGAGACAAAACCCGACGCTGGACGGATAAGGACAATGAGTCATTTGTGATGACTCATGGGGGTGAGTCATAGGGGTTAGTCATCATGCATTAAATGCATATAATGATGAATTAAGTGTGTAATACCCAAATTACCCTAAATCCTTCATTTTAACTACAAATTTGCCATGACAACATTTTACCCTTCACTCCCTCATTATGTGCGCAGCCTCTCCCCTATAAGACTCACTTGACATTCATTTCAACCATTTTTTCTCATTTCTTACACTTTGACACAAAAGCTCTTAAGTCTTACACTTGATTTACAAAGGAGGTCTAAGTTCTTGTTGGTTTCTTCAAATTCTAAAGGTAGATTCTTGTGATTCATGATCATACCTTCCTTTTCCTTCACAACTTTTCTTTCTATTTCAATTTCTCACAAATTTCAAATTCTTAGATCATAGAAAAATCCTTTTAATGTGATTCCAATTTCTATGATCTTCACATGACTTCTATTTTCATCATCCAAGAGTTTGAAAAATTTAGAGATCTCTAGCCTATTTTTCTTCACAAGGCCGAACCTAACTCTCAAGTGGGTTAGATGGTTTTTTTTCCATTTTTAACTTGTTTTCTTGTTGATTGTTCATGGCTAGGTTTTGTTGTGCAATACCTTGAGGCTTAGGAACAAAATCATCTCATTACTTGACTTTTCAAGTGATCCAAAAAGGTATGGGGGAGATTACCATCATCCTACCTTAGGGTAGATATGTTGGTGGTTTATTAGTGTTTAAGTGGTCTTGTAATTCCTAAGTATAAATTTGTATATTTATTTGCACATGTGTGTGATCCTCTTGGAGGATTTGGTTTGATATATTTTGGTTGTGATATATGTGGTTTTGGAGTTATTGATCTTTAATTGGAACCTTGGTTAATGATTGATTGTTTTGTGAAACAAAAATGCCTAACATGATGAACTAAGGCGATTCGGCCATGAAGAGTTTAATTGGTTCCATGATGTTTTAAATTTTTTGAGTAAATTTTATGAGAATTGTATTATCATACAAGAATATAGAAATTGGATTGACTTGATTTGGATGTGTATATTGAAAGTTATGAATTTATGAGTCTTTAGGGACTAAAATGCAATTTCTGAGAATTTCAGTGGCTACACTGAAATTCATGTTCTTGTGTGTTAATATTGTAGTCCTTGATGAGACAAAACCATAGAAATTGGTTTGGTGTTAATTGGATTAATACATAAAAAGTTATAAGTTTTTTTGTAAAAAAGGACCTTTTTGCAATTATTGTAAATATTTGGGGCAGAAATGTAATTTCTGGAAAATTTGAGGGAAACTGAAAAATATTTATAAAGAAGTTGGTTTGTTGTGATTTGAAGTTATAAATAAAAAGTTATAAGGTTTTAAGTGAAGAAGGACATTTTTTTAATTAATGAAAGTTTAGAGACTAAACTGTATTTTTTGAAAATTAAAGTAATTGGACAGTTAGAAACTTTTCTTCATGCCTATAAAACTGTTTTGTTACTCCAAAATGAGTTTGGGACTATTAGAGTGTAAAATCGTTGAAAAATGATTCACGCGATTTACAAAATTAACGACGTCCGGTCAAATTCTTAGAAATTTTGCATAAATGGAAATTTTGATGGAAAATTAGTGATTCAACATTTTCATACGAGTAATATAACCTAGGAGAGTAATACATTTTAGGTGAAGAACCATAATTTAAAAAATATGGCTTTTGAGCCTAAATTCAGTAAAAAGCAGCGAAACCGTTGTTAAACGTTTTTAAGGATTTTTGAGGAAATGTTTTAGAGAAATTGATACCTATGTATCTTTGAGGGAAATTATTCTTGAAAATGAATTTGATTTTATTTAAAGATTTTGGTTTTAAGACAAAAGGATTTTTGTCTTCAAAGAGGAGATTTTACTACAAACTGTAAAAAACCTAAGTCAAGAATGACTTAGTGAAAATACGAACGTAATAATTTATGACATGGGGTGGAACACGACCTTATGTCATAAAGTATGGATAATTTATTATCCATATTCCATAAAATTTAATGGACTCAGAATGATTTGTTTTATTGAAAGCCAAAGAAAATGGCTCAATTAGAAAAGTACAGAGAATAAATAATTGGACTTGTGTTCCAAACTCATAATGTGCTAGGATTTGTAATAAAGTATTTTAAGAAAACTTTGCCCAAAGATGAAAGCTTACTTGAGAACTTTAACTTGATGATTAAGTATCGGTGATTCAGACTTAAGAACATCTAGCATCTGTTATAGTACGTTGAAAGAATTCCGAAGGAATCACGATGTCATCTGATGCATGGACGAGAAGAACGCATTTCCGGTAAAGTTTGCCTAAACACATAGTGAAACTATGTTCTGTAAGACCATTGTGCCTGGGAGATTGAGCTAACACTTTAATGCGGGTACGAATTTCGTAGTGACGATCTATTGATGCTTGGGGGTGTCGGGGTATGAAATACTCATATAGGCCCAGTTGGTTGCTTTTTTGTGGCATGGTGAGCTTGCAATACACCGACATACTCTACTAGATACTATGTATTTTCTGGTAGTGTGGGATGTTCCCGAAAAAGACTATATGCACGATGATGACTGTTGACGCATTTTATTACCCAAGGCTGGTCGTACCACTGCATGTCTGCGTTAAGTGTAAGATGAACGAAAATCTCACCTCATTTCTGTATTTTATGGTTTGTTGTTTTCTATCTTACGTCGGTCGAAGATGACGACAACACTGTTTCTCCATCAACCCATTAGTTATGGTTTGAACTCTCCCATACATTTGGCCTCTCCTTCTTCGATTTTTAACAACTAGTACTTTCTGACCAACATGATGACTTTGGTCTCTTTTACCTCACTGGTTCCTTCATGATTAACAGCTAGTGAATCCCACATATCTTTTGTAGATTCACAAGCATAGAATTTTTCAAACTCTTCTCTGCTCAAAGCACACATGATTGCATATCTAGCTTTGGTATTGAACTGCCATTTTGTTCTTTGATCAGAGGTCATGCTTGCTTTAGGAATTTTTGCTCCTTTGTCTTATTTAGGAATGTAGGGACATTCTTCAATGATATCCCAGAGATCAGAGTTAGTGGACTGTAAAAACCACTTCTTCTTCTCTTTCCAGTAGATGTAGTCCTCTCCATTGAAATAGGGAGGTCTGGACATTGAGGATCCTTCTCCTACATGATTCTTGCTTGTGCTGGCTACTCCTGCCATTTCCAAGATCTTTTCCATTACACTGTTAAGTGCTCAACCCAGAGGCTGAGCTCTGATACCAACTGAAATAACCAAAGTTAACACAAGAAATGGGTTGAATTGTGTTAACTAAATTTTTAGGAAACTTTGAAAATAATTTTCGCAGTCACAGCAAGAAAAAATAAAGCTATGGAAAGTTAGATGGGTGACTCGTGTAATTTCGGAATAGACCACACGCGCATACAAAGAAGGTTAAAACATGATTTCATATTCACAATATTAACTCCCTAAGTTAAAACCTTCAACAAATAACTCTTAAACAAATTAAAAAGATAAAGGAAGAAGAATATCACTCAAGAGTTTTATACTAGTTCACCCCAAAATCAACAGGGCTACGTCCAGTTCTTGCAGAACCAAGTTTCCACTATAATTGATCAGATTACAGTACAAGTATTCTTTTCACACCTAGCCTCTCCAGGCTCACACTCAAACAAGTATTCTTTTATGACCAAGCCTCTTCAAGCTCACCACAATAAAGGGTAGAGGTTTTGAGTAATTAATACAACTTTGTAAGTCTTTCAGATAACACTCAGAGAGTGGAATAAATGAAGGAATGAAAGACTTCAAAATTTATGTCAAATTATTGAAGAGCTATTCAGTGAAGGAATGGAGAAGTAAGTGAGCAGAGTAAATGCTTATTTGAATATGTGCGCAAAGCTCTTAACTTCATCTTCATGGTTAGCCCTATTTAAAGACTCCAATCAATTTGATCCGTTAGACACGGCTTCAGAAAGTGTGCTCCATTGATTTGAACTTATGGGATGCTATTAATGCCAAAGGGTCATTCTGTATGAACATTAATTGGTTAAGGACATTGGACTTTGACATATGCGACCAAGAGTACACTTTGCTTCTGAGCAGTTGTGGTTTTAGGGTTGCAGTAGCAGACTTCTTGTACTTGCAGCAGAGAACTTTCCATTTCAGTGCAACACTCGGTTCATTTTCTGGAAAGTACTTTTACTTTGTACTAAAACAACTAAAAGCTACTGACTTAGTCCAGAGGTAGCGTGTTTATTCCTTAAACACTTGAAAGATTGAATTCTTTAATCTTTGTCCTTGGTGCTTTTATCCAGAGGTCTTCGAGATCCTTAAGGAAGGCATATTTTTCAAATAAGGTTGACTTGGACTTTATTCTGACCGGTCTGACAAAAAGATTGATTCAGCAGAGTCTGAAAATTAGATGGGTGTTGTGCAGTCCAAAAGTAGACGGGTGAGGTGAACCAAAACTTAGACGGGTGAGCAAGTCATTTTTAGACGGGAGATCCACGAAGCTTCTTCAGACTTTTGATTCTTTCCACATCATCAACTAAGTCAGAACTTTGACTGAGAGTTGACTTGGTCTCTCTCTGAAATGACTATCTTTCAGACAGGTGGTTTTTTAGACGAGTCTGAAAAACGAATCTTTAGAGAAAAATAGACGGGTCAGTTTTATAAGAGTGACCGTAAGTTTATTTTTCTGCACACTTAGCAGACTTGTCAGTAATTTCAAATGGTTCAATATCACCATACTTAATATATTTGGAATCATCAAAACTTATAGAATTAACACATTGAATGTGTTCCAGACTTATGAGGTCTCAACATCAGTATGATGGATGCATGTGGAAGTGTAGAGCTATCCTCCGCACGACCTAGAAATCGGAGATCCGAAAACTGGAAGTAGAGCATACGTGTGCAGTAGCAGCACTGTAACAAGATCATCGGAAGCTTCACTCGAACATGATTTGTGAAAGAATCAAGGGACTTGTTAAAGATGATCCCTCGATTATAGTGTCAGTTTTGATTACACATATTAGGACATAATACAGGTACACCACCAACTACAGGAAGGCGTGGATAGCCAAGCAAAAGGCTATCGATAGGGTCTATGGAAATTGGGAACAATCTTACAATGAACTACCTAGATGGCTCCTAGCAATGCAACAGTTTGTCCTAGGCACGATCATTGAGTTGGAGACAATACCGGCCTACAACGGTCACCAATTAGTGTGGGACAAGGTGATATTCGATCGTCTATTCTAAGCCTTTGAAGCTTGTATCAATTTCCATTTTGCAAACCCATTGTCCAGATTGATGGCACCTGGTTGTACGGAAAGTACAAGGGGACCCTTTTGATGGCAATTGCTCAAGATGGGAACAACAACATATTCCTCATCGCCTTTTCCATCATCGAGGGGGAGACAGCGAACACCTGGTTTTTCTTTATGCAGAACTTGCGAGGGCACGTTACCCCCCAAGCTAACCTCTGCTTGATTTCAGATAGGGCCAAATCAATCAAAACTGCTTACAGGCAACACGATGGTGGATGGTTAGACCCTCCCTCGGTGCATGTATACTGCATCTGTCACATCGCACAGAACTGGATGAGACATTTCAGGAATAAGGACCAGCGAGGGCAAGTGGTTAATATGGGTAAGTACTAGTCATTTAGTTTGTAATTAATATTTGTCAAATTTTTTGATACGAAATTTGACAACCTATTATTCCAACGTTTCAGGACACGCCTTGACTCAGCCGACATTCAATTGGTACTACAACAATCTGGAAGCGGACAACGGAGAGGGCGCTAAGTTTCTATATCGTATCCCCAATGAAAAATGGACTCAAGCTTGGGATGGAGGGCGTCGTTGGGGACACATGACAACCAATCTTGCAGATTCAGTCAACGGTGTACGCAAGGGAAATATAAATATTCCAATCACTGCGTTGGTAAAGGTCACCTATTATGGATTGGTGAAAAACTAAATCGAGAAGGGACAGAAGACTGACGTAATAATCCGATCCGGCCATAGATATACCGAAATTCTCACAAAGTCCACCGAGGAGGATCGAGCCGTTGCCAACTCACACCATGTGCGTACATTCGATCGGTAAAAAAGTGAATTCCTGGTGGAAGAGTTGGCAAACCCAAGAGAGGGGCGGATAGCTGGCAACTTCCGGGTGAACTTGAATGAAAAGTAGTGTGATTGTAGAAAATTTCAGGCAATATGCACCTCCCCTGGTTGTATGTCCTCGCTGCTTGAGCACACACGAATCTCGGCTAGAACAACCAAGTGGCAGATGTGTACAGGTTGACACATGTGTTCTGTAACACCCTTCTCGGGTGCTACATCGTAAGTGACATTTTAAGGCCGAAAAGTAAGTTAATTAAAATTGGCTATAAAAGAATGGGGTATTTTTTTATCTTTTTCGTAATTCGTAAATATAACTACTTTGTTTTAAATGAATGGACAATCAAATATTCCATTATCACAATTGGGATCATAAGTTCGAAAATCATTTAGTTAATACCTAACCCGACTCTTAAACAGAAATCATAGAATGTACAGACTCAACATAAAAATGTGGAGACACAGATCCTAAAATATAAGATACTTGGAGTGACAGCTCCATAGATAGTTACATTAACTCCCAAACATACCCCGCTGGCCAAATTAAAGTAGAAAAGACAATCCTTTCTCATACATCGTGAGAAAGACAAACCCAACTGACGAGATCTAGTGGAAACTCTATTTGAGTTCACTACCGACTTCGCACAAAAGACTCTACTGGAGTTACTACAACAGTAACTCTCGAACCAAAACCCTTTCCTTTTCCAAAAGGAAAAACATGGTCTACGAACCATCGACGGTATAAAAGACGTCCACTAGAAATTCCACCATAACATCCACAAGTTGGAACCTCAATGCATCAGCCAAGTGACATCTTGGCATCTCAATCTTCTCAAAATAGTACAGAAGGCACATAGCCAGTCAACATAGACAATATAAAAATAAGGCGGTGAGATTTCCATTTATCTTACACATAAGGCAGACATGCAATGGTACGACTCTTAGGTACGTACAATTAACAATTATCAATCATATCTACACTCATATCAAACAATAATGTTTCACAGAAACATGACCACAACACCGCATTTTCCTAGATAGAAGACATCTAAGACTTGAGGAATGACCTCTGAATTCCTATACCATGGTTTTACGAACAGTTGGAGAGAGTGGTCCATAGGATTGTTCCTGAGGTACCAGCCTTGGGTAATAAAGAATGCGTCAATAGAAGAGGACGTGCACGTCATAGGCTTTTTCGGGAACATCCTACACTACCAGAAAACATGTAGCGTCTATTCAAGTATGTCGATGTATTGGCAGATCACCATGCCACAAAGGAGAAACCAACTGGGCCTATATGAGTATTTCATAGCCCCCGACATCCCCAAGCATCAACCAGGTCGGCCCTACGAAATTCGCACACGCATTAAAGTGTTAGCTCAATCTCCTAGGCACAACGGCCTTACAGAACATAGTTTCACTATGTGTTTAGGCAAAATTGCCGGAAAATGTGTTCTTCTTGTCTTTCCATCGGATGATGTGACACCCTAACTTGGTCATCACATGGTTACCCTTTTTGCGGAAAAATGCTCGTTTAAATGCTGGTCGCTTTCGGAAAAAAGATTATTCAACATACACAAGGTTACCAAAAAGGTACTTAATTTTTTTTCTTTAAAGAAAAGAAGTAAAAGGTAAAGAAACTCACAACTTGAAAACGACAACAGATACATACATATAATATTTCCTCGAAAGGTCTTAGGTTTTAACATTACACCACGGCCTTAATCAATATGGCCAACAGAAACGAAAACATAACTGAAACATAACTGAGAAGATAAGGTAAATAAAACACCAACTGGGAATGGGAATCTGGGAATCTAAACTCAAAAGAAAAGGTCAAAAGCCAAGACTAACGGACCACTCAAAACAAAGCCTCCAACCACTACCAATGCCTACGACACTCGGAGTGGCCACAAACGCTCCCACAAGAAGAAGTCTCTCGCCCGGTCAATCACCTCTCCTCCGTCATCCAACGGGACATCCTCCTCCTCAATATCCAAAGGGTGATAACCCGCCTCGAGCTCCTCATCCCACCGGTCGTCTACCAGCTCATGAGGCTCCTCCTCAGGATCCTCTCCGGGATCTTCTTCAGGATCTTCCTCCATCGGTTCCTCCTCTTCTGGCTCGGCGCAGCTCAACGTGAGGGTGAAGTAGACCGGCTTCCTGTAGCGTGTTCAGGTACAACCATGGCGGTGGAAGAATCACGTTCCTGGATTCCACCGAGTGGATCCTCCTAACAGGCTCTCCATGTATATTAGCTTCAGTAGTAGTGATTGGCCCTCGGTACGTCGCCGTAATCGCATTCGCGTCCATCCTCCAATTCCCAATCCTATCGGCCTCGTCAAAAGTCTCTGTCCGTGTGACCTCAGGTACAAGAGGGACAAGAGGGTCCATCTAAAGCATACGCATACCCGGTAGGAGGAAAATAAAAGAACATACAGACATGCAAGAGTGAGATACCGTCATAAGATATATCCCACAACAACCATATACATGATACATGCAACACGAAACCAGATCAACAGTTAAAGCATGCATAATCATCATAATATAACTTATATCAAGGGGTCCTCAAGCCCGTACAATCAGTTTTCGAAAATGTGCATGACACTTCAATATCAGGCTCTATCCTAATCTCATGAGATCACAACACCATGTTATCACTGGAGAAGATAGAGTTGGTCAAGCTCTGCCCACCGGGCTGTTGCCACCGCATCCTGATGCACCAGGCCTCTTGGTCAGACAACGCCACATGCCCTTAACGAAACAACTAGCAATGTGACTGACTCTCAGATACCCCATGGGTATCCTCAATAAGCAAAGGCACGTCTGTCAGGGGAAATGCATATGAATAAAAACTTTCCTTTTAAGGTTTTTCTTTGTGTAAATATTTCACTGTCAAAGCTCAAAGCTAATGACTTAACATTATTTCCCCATCACTTGAAAACTTAGAAACATAGGACACACAGTCCGAATGCTCAATCCCAACACCTAGACCGTGGCCGCAGTCAAGGTTTGTGGTAATGGAAATCAATATACTTTTAGTCATGTTTTACTTATCATGCTAAGGACAATAGCCCACAACAACGGAAATCAGAACGAACTGTCCTCGATTCCGCGAATTGGACTTGAAGTCCATAACATTACGAATAGGACTTTACGGTCCCGAATTAACACTGATCCAAGATCACGTGCTAAGCATGGAAAACTAGAGGCGACGTCTCACGTCTAGATTCCTATTCTTTTAGTACTTATCTTTCATTTGACGAAAATAGTTTTGAAATCGAAAGCCTCGATAACCTATCTTTGGCTATCGGAAAGTTTCTAAATCATTTGGGAGAAAACCTTTTCCTTTGAAAATCCTTTATAAAACGTTTTTGAAACACTTTTAACTTTGAAAATCCCCAATAGGATATTGTAAAATATTTTCGAAAGTTTTCACTTAAAACACATAGTTCGAAAAGGGTTTTTCTCTTGCATTCTAGAAATCACTAAAACTATATTGTCACATAAAACAAGTACTTTTAAACATTCAAGCTTTTTGGAAAAGAACACACATCCTTTCATCTTCAAAGCTTATTAAGGTTTTTAATCCTTATTAATGATTGAGCACAGACACACGTCCGGCTTAGCAAACTTCAAACAACAACAGCAGTATGTACACATATATATATATTCACAGTTCAATGCCAATATCACAGTTCATCAAAGTTATACATCTCAACATATATAACGATACAGTTCAACTTCATATAATAGCATAACATTTCAGATAATCCAATAAATCAATAATAGTCAAGTAAACAATTAATCAAATACACACATGCATACAGTTATTGAATATCTTTCGGAAATCCCCTCTTACCTCAAAAGACGATAAGGGTTCCGACTACGAAAACTAAGGATCACGAACGTCCGTGCGTAACGAATCTAAGGTTACACACATGAAACCATAGGTTAGATTTTTAATCAAAGAACACTAGCCACAAGGCATAGGTTCGGTTTTCAACAATGGTTTTGGATTTAGGTTTTCCAAAAATCATGCAACTTATGGATTTATGATCCTTAAGTGCTAGGAGTTCTTAAAACACCAAAAGTTTAATAAGTTTGAATCAAGAATCCCACTAAGTCATCAACTTAGGGTTTCGGTTTTCATCCTCTAAAATAGGTTAGGATGTTCTAAATTTTCCAATCTCTTTAGGTTAGCATCCATACCTAGTAAAGAGCCTAAAACCTTGATCATTTTGGAAAAATGAAAAAATCAAATACCCTAGGCCACAAACACTACCATTCGGCCTTGAGTAAAAATGAGGGTTAGAGGTTTTCAAACTTTCCAATCTCTTGGATCTAGCATCCTTATACATCAAGGAGCCCAAATCCATGATCACTTTGGAAAAACCTCAAAGTACATATAACAAAACACTTAGAGTTTTCACTTTTTCATGAAAATACATAAAAGTTTCTAAACTTTTCCAATCACTTAAACCTAGCATCCTTATGTACATAGGAGCTCTTGGTCATGACCATGTTGGAATAACACTCAAACACAAGCTTAACCAAGCAAAGATGAAACAAAACTCATATGGCACAAAAGACATAGATTCTGTCCATTACAGAAAATGGTGTTCGAGATTTTTTTTTCCACAATATTTTAGTATGTTGTAGAGGAAGTAAAAATAAGAATATAGAAATTGGTTTCACCTCAATCGGAGTTTTCTACAATTTTTGAGAATTTTTTGAAGTTTAAAAGCATATTATGAACTCAAAACATCAACTATGAAAATAAAGCCAAAACTTGAAAAACAAATGGTATAGTGACATTACCCTTACCAATATGAACAACTTTGATGAAGAACACAACTTGAAAAACTTAGTAAAAATGGTACCTTTAGTTGTGTGAAGAAGAAGATGAATAGTTGTAAAAAAGTGTTTTTTTGTGAAAGGAAGCAAAAGTGTGAAATGGTTACACTTTGAAACTTAAATAGAAGAAGGAAAAGAGAGGGGGAGGGCGTCAGTTTTGGGGCAGATTGGAGGGGAGAGAAGAGCTTGACTTGGTTGAGAAGAAAGGAGGTATGGTGTAGGTAAGGTGTGTGTAAGAAAGTATGGTGATTTGACTTGATTGGTGTAAGGAAGGTGTGGCCATGGACATGCCTATGTCATAGCCTTCACATCAGTCAATCTACTCCATTTTTGCTCTGCTCCAACATGCATCAGATGAATTTCCCGATCGTATTTCCCGACGATTCGCCCGGGTAATACTCGGAAATTCGGCCCCGAACAAGATTTCTCAAAACACTCCAAACCCACACAAAACATTAAAAAAAACACTAATCGTCTCGTTCACGAGTCAATATTAGGTCTCTAGCTCAGTAAACTCGTACTGGCTTTGAAAACCCAGACCGGCTTTCGTCTGAATTTTATACCGAAAATTTTACTGTGACTTCATACAGTAAAATAACACAAGAAAATGATTTTATTTAAAATAAAATCATCCTCTGGATTTTATCACAATTAAATACATTAAAGCATGCATTTACTAATAATTAAGCACACGAAAAACAGGGTGTTACAGATGACATCTTGATTCCATCGGAATTCTCTTAACGTGCTTTCTCAGATACTAGATGTTCTTAACATCGAGCGAAAGTTCTCAAGTAACTTTTCATCTTTGTGTAAAGATATCTTAAAACATTTTGTTTAAAAGTCCTCACGCATTATGAGATTGGAATACAAGTCCAATTATTTATTTCTCTGTACTTTTCTAATTGAGCCTTTTTCTTTGGCTTCTAAGAAAACAAATCCTTCTGAGTCCATTAAATTTTATGAAATATGGATAATGAATTATCCATACTTTATGACATAAGGTCGTGTTCCACCCCACGTCATAAATTATTACGTCTGTATTTTCACTAAGTCATTCTTGACTTAGGTTTTTTACAGTTTGCAGTAAAATCTCGTCTTTGAAGACAAAAATTCTTTAGTCTTAAAACCAAACTCTTTAAATAAAATCAAATCAATTTTCAAGAATACTTTCTATCAAATATACATAGGTAGCGGTTTATCAAAACATTTTCTCGAAAATCCTTAAAAATGTTTAACGACGGTTTCGCCGCTTTTTACTGAATTTAGGCCCAAAAGCCATATTTTTTAAAACATGGTTCTTCACCTCAAATGTATTACTCTCCTAGGTTATATTATTCATATGAAAATTTTGAAACACGGATTTTACATCTTGCTCTCCATTTATACGAAATTCCTAAAAATTTGACCGAACGTCGTTAAGTTTGTAAATCGCGTAAATCATTTTTCAACGATTTTACACTCTAACAGTCCAAAACTCATTTTGGAGTTTTATAACAGTTTGATAGGCATGAAAAACAGTCTCTCACTGTCCAGTTAAATATATTTTCGAAAAATGCAATTTAACCCCTAAACTTTCATTAATTGCAAAAAGATCCTTATTCACTTAAATCCTTATAACTTTTTATCTATAACCTCAAATAACACCAAACCAACGTCTTTAGAAATATTTTTTAGTTACCCTCATATTTCCAGAAATTACAATTCTGCCCCCAAATATTTGACAGTATTTTCAAAAAAGTCCTTTTTTACAAAAAAAAAAAAAGCTTATAACTTTTTATGTATTAATCCAATTAATACCAAACCAATTTCTATGGTTTTGTCTCATCAAGGACTAAAATCTTAACACACAAGAATCTGAATTTCAGTACATTCACTGAAATTCTCAGAAATTGCATTTTAGTCCCAAAGGACTCATAAAATCATATCTTTCAATATACACATCCAAATCAATCCAAACCAATTTCTATATTCTTATATATTCATTCAATCCTTATAAAATTTATTCAAACAAATTAACTCAACTTGAAAGCCCATTAATCAGCTATGGCTGAATGGCCTTAAATAAATATATTAGGCATTTTTCTTACAAATTCAAGCAAACAACAATCTTTATTCCAACTTAAGGTCATTGGAATCAAAACAACCATATGACATATCATACCACAACCAAACATCAAATCAAATCCTCCAAGACGATCAAACACATATAAATCAATAATACATAATCCTAACACTTAGGATTTTCAAGACAACATACAAATACTTTAAACCACATACATATCTACATTAAGGTAGGATAGTAGTAATCTCCCCCTTACCTCTTGTAGACACTTGGAAAGTCAAGTAATAGAAGGATGTTGTTCACCTAAAGCCTCAAGGTTTGAACCAACAAACCTAGCCATGAACAACCGACAATAAAACAAGTTAAAGATTGAAGAAAATCATCCTAGCACATTTGAACATAGTTTCGGCCAAGATAGAAAGAAATGGCTAGAGATCTCTAAATTTTCAAGCTCTTGGACAGTGAAAATAGAAGTCATATGAAGATCATAGAAATTGATCTTACATTAAAAAGATTTTTCTATGATTTTCTAGGAATTTTCAAAGTTCTAGATCTACGAATTTTAAATGATGATCATGGCATCAAAATCATGAAATGAATGAAAAATAAGACATGATTGATCATGTAGAAGAGAGGTTACCTCTTGATGATGAGTACTGATCACAACTTTGAGGGTGTGGTGGTGTTATGAGCATATCTCACGATTTACTCATCTAAAAATTACAAACTTTGGCTTGTTAGAAAGGTAAGAAGGAGAGGCACAACTTTTGTGTTTAAGGTTTTGTTTGATTCGGATCAGAATAGGGGTGTAAAGATCCTTCTTTCCACTGCTCTCCTGGGATGCTGAGGATTTTGAGCTGTTTTGGTAATTTGGGCATATCTCCGAATATACTTATCTATTTTTGGTGATCTTTAGCTCGTTGGAAAGAAGAGATGTAGAAAGTTTTTCGAGTTTCAGAACAGAAAAGGGTCATAATTTTGGTACAGTTTTGGATGAGTATAAGCATATCAATGAAGCCTTTATGTGTTCTTTGAGAAAATGATGAACAACCTTATGAAGAAGATAATGTTGTTAGGGCTTCAAAGACTCTCCGCGGGGGGGTGAATTGAGATTTCAAAAATTCTTCCTTTTCAAAAACTTTACTTTTCAAATCAGAGTTCCCTCGGTATCTTTTACAAAAACAGTGAAGGGCTTTTTATGAAATCTTGAATAGAAGGTGATGAGGTGAATCAGTTCATAAAGATAAATCAGTGCTACTGTCACTTTAGTGGATGAGCGCTTCTGTCACTTGTGTGGACGAGCGCTTCTGTCACTTTAGTGGACGAGCGCTTCTGTCACTTGTGTGGACGAGCGCTTCTGTCACTTTAGTGATTGAATCAAACAGTGATTAAATCAAACAGAAAGAAGTTCAGTTTCAAAACTCAGTAATAACAAAATACGGAAACTGATTAAACCTTTAAATATTAAGAACAAGTTATGCAAGTTTCAGATACAAGTATTAACAATCAAGAACAAACTTACAGGTTTCAGTTTCCGTGATTAAGAAACATAAATTAAGCTATTCAAATTTGATCACATATGATGCACGATTCAATTCAAATATTGATCCTTAAGAATAGAATTGAATGCACAGTTTTTATTACAGTTTACTCAAGGTTCAATACTGATTATGCATATCAAGCACTGATATCAATTGAAAACTTACAACATCAAGATCACAGTTATATGTGCAAGACAGAAATTAAAGAGTTTGAGTTTAGAGATACCACACAACCAGATTTATCCTGGTTCAGTCACCACCACTGTGACCTACATCCAGTCCCCACTCCACCTGTGGGTTTTCACACACTAACACAACAAGCTTTATCCAGGTAGCTTGAAAAAACCTTTACACCACAGAGCACTCCTTCATCTCGAGATACCACACTCTTGTAAAGAGCCTCAATGTTCTTCCTTAGGATACCTCACCCTAATCACACAGAGAGACTCCCTCTCTCTTTACAATCAAAAAGAACGAAAAATTGATTCCTAACTCTCAATAGTCAGATATACAAATTGAAGCACTTATGAGAATGAAACACTCTTTTCACAATAAGCTCAAGAAAGATGATGAATGATTTTCACAATTGATCTCTCAAAATGATTTCGTGTAATTCTGATCTGTTAGATTGATATGTTTTTTATATATGTTTGATATTGTAAAAAGTGTTCCTTTGATCCCTCTATATATAGGAAACTAGTTATAGTCGTCAGGATCAATTAAAACAGGTTTGGGTCTGATAACAGAATCTGTTTTCTTGATTCTGGTTCTTGAACAAGGGTTGAGTACAAGGTTGTATTAACCAATTTCATACTGATAGTTTCTCAAAATCTTGAACTTGGTTAATCCATCAGTACACCCATTCAGTACATCTATGTATTGAATCAAGAACCTTAAATTCATTTGTCTGTTACAGTAGCAGACATACATCTATTGATTACATGGCTGTACTTGACAAATAATTTTCTTATTTCCAAAAATCATTTTCATTAAAAAAAACTTATTCCTTTTAATGCAGGGTATGAAAATTGATTTTCTTCATGCATCGTTTTAGTTGAGCTATTTTGCGACTATGAGATTTCTTTCTCTTACAAATCATCTAAGACTTAAATCTAAAATTCTCCTTTAAGCTCGGTCTTGATGATCCTTTGATCTTTGACTTTGCTCTTTTGATTTCTACATGCAGCTCCTTGATTCCTTCAAGTTCTTCCTTGAATATTTTCCTTGAATTTGCTTAATGAACTTGTTGATCACTGCTTGATACCTGTCTTTGCAATTTGACACTAAAACACTTGCACACACATTAAATTATATTTGTCATATATCAAGATCTCTAAGTCATTGAGTCTTACAAACTCCCCCTTTTTTATTATGACAAATCTTCTAACAAATTATAAGATCAGAGTATAAGTGTAGCAGAAGCTAAGTGTTTTTTGACAGATTTATATCATGGTATCAGAGCAGAAGTATATCAGAGCAAAAAAGATATTATCGTAGCAGAATTTGATTTACTCCCTATTAATCATGTAAGCTTATAAGCCCCCCCTCAACATATGCATGTATAATTTGTTATTATCCCCTTTCTCTATATCATACTTTTTCCTCCCCCTTTTGGCATTATCAAAAAGGTAAAGAAAAGAAACTTTCAAAGCAATAGAGAAGGCAAGCATTTAAACATTCAAACATAGCATATAAAATTGTTCATGATAGAGGGATAGGTGCAGGGATAAATCAAAAAGAACAGAAACCATCAGCCAAAATTACAAACTAAGGCATTTTACCTTTTAATAACTAAGTTCCAATTCCTATGAATTCCTAGAACTAGTTCTTCCTTTTTCATTTTCTTTTGTTTCGGCCTTTAGGTGATGGTTCAGCAAGGGAGTGCTCAGCTTCCTTCACAGGAGCTTTTGAGGGTGAAGATCCAGTATTTTTGGTTCTTGCCATATTAGGGTTGGTTTGGGTACAAGAAGGATTAAGCTTAGCTCTGCTAGGGTTGCGGAATTAGGTGAAGAAAGAGTGGGTTTCAGAAGAATTGAAGTTTTAAAATAAGATTCTACATCAGTTCTTATAGCATTCGCGTCCATCTTGAAAATAAGCGCATCCATCTTGCCACGTCAGCAGATGGAAGTACTAAAACACAAAGTAACTTAGTAGACGAGCTCCATATGCCACGTCATTGGATGGAGCTTCTCATTAAGGACTTAGCAAGTCCAAAGAACGTAACCTAGTAGATGAGCTCTATATGCCACGTCATTGGACGGAGTTTCTCATTAAGGACTTAGCAAGTCCAAAGAACGTAACCTAGTAGACGAGCTCCATATGCCACGTCATTGGACGGAGCTTCTCATTGAGGACTTAGCAAGTCCAAAGACTTGGTTGGACGAGCAGAATTAGAATCTTGTGTATTCTGAGTTTATCAGACTAAAAACACAAGGGATCCATTCCTGATCAAATCTATTTCTTCTGAAACTCTCTTATAATCATTAATAGATATTCCAAATCAAATCATACAAGAATCAGAGCATATTTACACAAAGATACAGTCATATAAACAGTTTCTTTAGAGATTAGATATAGGATTGATCAATTATGCCAAATTCTCTTCTAATGAAAAAGAAGCTTTCCTTGTTCAAGGGCTTGGTAAAAATATCAGCAAGTTGGTTGACAATGTGAGTGAATCTCTTTTGTATTTCAGTCATAGGTTCTCCTTGCTTCATTGAATAGCTCATACTCATGTGTGATGGTGTTCATTCTTGCTCTTTTGACATCTGTGGTTCCTTCATGTGTTACTTGCAATGTATCCCACATCTCCTTTGCTGATTTGCAATTTGAAACCTTGAAAAACTCATCACAGCTTAAAGCAGATGTTATAATATTCTTAGCATGTGCATTATATTGAACTCTTTTCTTATCATCCTCATTCCATTCAGTTTTAGGCTTATTTCTTGGAGCACCATTAGCATCTACAATGGAGGGGACAAATGGTCCATTTTCTACTGCATCCCAAATGTCTACACCTGCTGCCTCAAGAAAGATTACCATTCTTTCCTTCCAATAGATATACTCAGATCCATTGAAGGCAGGAGGGCGTGCAAGGGAAGCCCCTTCATTCAAACAGTCATTGGAAGCCATGCTCTTATAGCTGTTGAGCCAAACTTAAGAGTTTAGCTATGATGCCAATTGTTGTTTTGGCTTCAAAGACTCAAGAGGGGGTGTGAATTGAGTTTTCAAAATTCTTCCTTTTCAAAAACTTTACTTTTCAAATCAAAGTTGCCTCAGGATCTTTTACAAAAACAGTGAAGGGTTTTTTATGAAATCTTGAATAGAAGGTGATGAGGTGAATCAGTTCAGAAAGATAAATCAGTGCTACTGTCACTTTAGTGGACGAGCACTTCTATCACTTGTGTGGACGAGCGTTTCTGTCACTTTAGTGATCGAATCAAGCAGTGATTGAATCAAACAAAAAGAAGTTCAGTTTCAAAACTCAGTAATAACAAAATACGGAAACTGATTAAACCTTTAAAGATTAAGAACAAGTTATGCAAGTTTCAGATACAAGCATTAACAATCAAGAACAAACTTGCAGGTTTCAGTTTCAGTGATCAAGAAACAGAAATTAAGCTATACGAAATTGATCACATATGATTCAAGATTCAATTCAAATATTGATCCTTGAGAATAGAATTGAATACACAGTTATTATTACAGTTTACTCAAGGTTCAATACTGATTATGCAGATCAAGAACTGATATCAATTGAAAACTTATAACATCAAGATCACAGTTATATGCGGAAGACAGAAATTAAAGAGTTTGAGTTTAGAGATACCACACAACCAGATTTATCCTGGTTCAGTCACCACCACTATGACCTATATCCAGTCCCCACGCCACCTGTGGATTTTCACACACTAACATAACAAGCTTTAGCCAGGTAGCTTGAAAAAACCTTTACACCATAGAGCACTCCTTCACCTTGAGATACCACACTCTTGTGAAGAGCCTCAATGTTCTTCCTTAGTGATATCTCACCCTAATCACACAGAGAGACTCCCTCTCTCTTTACAATCAAATAGAACGAAAAATTGATTCATAACTCTCAATAGTCAGATATACAAATTGAAGCACTTATGAGAATGAAACATTCTTTTCACAATAAGCTCAAGAAAGATGATGAATGATTTTCACAATTGATCTCTCAAATTGATTTCGTGTAATTCTGATATGTTAGATTGATATGTTTTTTTATATATGTTTGACATTGTAAAAAGTGTTCCTTTGATCCCTCTATATATAGGAAACAAGTTATAGTCGTTGGGATCTATTAAAACAGATTTGGGTCTGATAACAGAATCTGTTTTCTTGATTCTGGTTCTTGAACAGGGGTTGAGTACAGGGCTGTATTAACCAATTTCATACTGATAGTTCTGATAGTTTCTCAAAATCTTGAACTTGGTTAATTCATCAGTACACCCATTCAGTACATCTATGTATTGAATCAAGAACCTTAAATTCATCTGTCAGTTACAGTAGCAGACATACATCCATTGATTACATGGCCGTACCTGACAAATAATTTTCTTATTTCCAAAAATCATTTTCATTAAAAAAAACTTATTCCTTTTAATGCAGGTTATGAAAATTGATTTTCTTCATGTATCTTTTTAGTTGAGCTATTTTGTGACTAAGAAATTTCTTTCTCTTACAAATCATCTAAGACTTGAATCTAAAATTCTCCTTTAAGCTCGGTCTTGATGATCCTTTGATCTATGACTTTGCTCTTTTGATTTCTACATGCAACTCCTTGATTACTTCAAGTTATTCCTTGAATATTTTCCTTGAATTTGCTTAATGAACTTGTTGATCACTGCTTGAACCTGTCTTTGCAATTTGACACTAAAACACTTGCACACACATTAAATTGTATTTGTCATATATGAAAATCTCTAAGTCATTGAGTCTTACAGATGAACCACTTGTGAAGGAAGAAAAATGAAATGGAGATAGACTTTTATAGAGTGGAGGTCGTGGCTTCAAGGGACCAAAGGGTCAAAAATGTTGTCATGGCAAACTTGGAGTTACAAGGAAAGATTAAGGGTAATTTGGAATTTTCACATATATGTAATCATTATGCTATGAAATGAATATATGGTGGAGATACTCTTAAGGTGGTGTGACTGAGTTTGGGCCACAAGAAGGAAGAAGATATTTTTAGTTACAAATCATGGTTGGCTAACCTTGGTTGGAGTTAACTAGACATAGGTAAGGTTAGGGGTATTTTAGTCTTTTCACATTTACTTGTCATAAATGCACATTAATGGCTATGGTGAGTCATTATGGTGACTCATTCCTCTTGAGTCATGATGGACGACTCGTCGTTCTGTTCTCTCGATATATCTCTGCACATTCGTGTCTGGTTCCGTTGTTTACCCGATTAGGGTTTTTGAGAGAAAGGTGATGAAATGAAATCAAAATGAAATGAGTTTGGTTTAGTGGAGGGACTGCACGATATTAAGTAGATTTAGAGGGTATTTTGGTCAAAATTCACTTAGGGACAATCTTGGAATTTTACTTAAAGATCAAGGGCATTTTGGTCTTTTTATATATAACCATCATTACTTACATTTAATGCAAGATGACTAACCCCTATGACTCACCCCCATGAGTCATCATAGATGACTCATTGTGCTCATCCACCCGGCGTCAGGTTTTGTCTCTGCACCTCCGTTCTCGATTCCGTCGATCCCCGATCGTCGATTACTTGCTCGATTACGTACAATAACCTATTTATTTGAAAATTTTCAAAATAACCACTATCGTTGGAAAAGAAATAATAATCTTAACTATTTCGTTCTCGGCTCAAAATTAGGTTTTCTGATCAGTAAAATCTTACTGTTAGTTAAAACGCAGATCGGGTTTCGTCTTAATTTTAAACCTAAATTTTTACCGTAACTCTCTACGATAAAGTAGGGTATACATATGATTTTGTTTTATTCAAAATCATTTTCTAGGTCTCGGATAAAAATATAAACAAATATATGTATATATTTATCGATATTAATGAACAGTAAAAATCGGGGTGTTACATGTTCAACGTTTACCGAGAACAATTTGGCATGGTTCCCAATGTGACACCCTCTACCCCGGATACATTTAGAGCATTTAAAAGATAAGGTGATAAAATAAACATGCATCATTTTTTAAAAGTTAAAACCAAACAATGGGTAGAGAACACCATATTGTGTCAAGTCTCAAACACGAAAAAATAAAACATAACATAAAGAAAACCAAACCCCGATGTCACATTACAGAGCTGGTATAACTGATCCGAAAAACAACCTCAGATACAACTGAACAAACTAACTAACTACTGAAAAACTGGAAATCCTAACTAATGAGTCACTACTCCTCGAAGTCACTCCTCAACTGGCTGCTCGCTGTCCTCTGCATAAAAGATACATGCCACAACAAGAAACATAGAGATAGGGAGTAAGAAACATGAATATGAATATAATGACAAGGAAGCAGTTAGCAAGACAAGCATACATCAAACAATCATGTTATAGAAAACAACAATATAACACATCAACATCATTTTATAACGTGTATGCAATGACACTCTGCTCCACTACTCCGTTATGCACTTGGATCCATTTATCTCGGGAGGTCAACGTCGGGGTTACATTTCAAAATTGGCCAATAAGCACCAATGCCAGGACAATCCAACTTACCTTGGTAGGATCTCTAGGACAGCCGACGCACCTTACTCACGGATGCGCCACCGCGGGGGTACTAGGTCCCACGGACGGCCAGATCGTCTTACTCACGGACAACCTCCCCTATGTTGAACATCCTCCACTAACATCTTCGATGCATGCATTCATGCTCAACACAACACAAAAACATCACCACCACCTCCACTTGGGCCCATAGGTTACCCAAGTTTTAACACCATCAATACCTCGGCTATCGAGGATTATCGTTATCGTTTTGTATTCATTATTTAAATACTCTAGTTGTTCTGTACTAGAGATTACCACCTTGACCATCAAGCATCAAGGCTCCCTTGGCTACTAGGCTACCAAGGTATCGTATCATCATCAACACTCTAGCCCAGGGACGGAGGCAGAATTCATTGACTGGGAGGACCGATTATAAAAATTCAAATTCATCTATAAAATATATATGCATTATATTTCATTCAAACTATTCAAAATTATATGTTCTAAAATGTTAATTACATTGGTAATTTATCAAAACACAAAATGTCTTTTCTACATGTTACAAAAATCATCTATAATTAAGTATTGCTATGTAGTAGCTATAAAAACCAGGAAGTATGAGAATAAGAGCTAACACTTTATACATAATACAATAAACTTTTACTTTTGTATTTTTTACCAACATAAAATTAATATTTCTATACTATTAATAATTTCATACCATTTATATATATAAAAAAAAATTAGGGAGGGCCTTGGCCCTCATTGAGATATACATAGCTCTGCCCCTGCTCTAACCATTAAGCACTAGAGATTACCACCTTGACCATCTTGCATCAAGGCCCCCTTGGCCACTAGGCTACTAAGGTACAGTAATCTTATCACTTGACTTTGGTCTTCATGTGTCGTTGGTATTTTATTAAGTCTTTTACAGCATCTGGGGAGAAACCCCCGCTTCTTCCCTATTCAAGTTTCTGTTATGCACAGGTGAGCAAGGGCGTGCTCACCCTTAAGCACGATCATACTGAGCTCACAGTCAAGCACGTTGTGCTGACTGTTGAGCACGAGCGTGCTCAAGCAGCGTGCCCAGTTCTGGGTTTGAATAGGAGCACGGGCGTACTCGAATGTATGCCCTGTTGTTCTGGGCAGAAGGGCCACAGACCCTATTGCCACTTGTTTGGGACATTCTCAGATTCAATACTAAGGTCTTTCTAATCCATAACTCATCAGTTTCGTTAATATTAAATTAATGTTCATGTCTTACGAATTGAAGGGGAATTAGTCCTTTAGTCTCAGTTCATTAAATTGTCCCTAATCACTCATAAATCGATCCCTAAGGTCTTGCCAAAAACCATCAACAATAACCTCACCTCCCTTAATATTGTTTAACAGTTTTAGTCTTTTACACAAATGCGTCGTAACAACAGACAACGACCAATAATCATAATATCACAAATATGACAAACATCCAATCATTGCAACTTACATCATCATGTTCATAACAGTCAACGATTCATAACAAGACATTCACACTAACATCAATAATTAATAATCATACTAATACAACAGTTAACATCAATAGAAAATAGGCATATAGACATACAACATATTATCAAACATAAAGGGTTACGGGAACCCTTCATCTTACGCTACCCCTAAGCCTACATACTCATAGTATTCCTTCTCCCCATACCTGGTATGATGAATTCCCGTTAAACCGACGACGCTCCTAAATCGGTTCCCTCGAACGACTCGACGAACGATCCCAAGCCTTGGTCAACACAAATAGGGTTAACCCATTAGTTCCCAATTCATGAAACAGAAAAGGAAACAAAAGAGGGAAAGACCATTACCTTATAAGACACTAACGTGCACGTTCCTCTCCCAAACGCCACAAGGATTCCTAGAACTGAAAAGGGTTCAAGGGAGAGAAAGAGGAAGAGAGGTTTCTACCGTTTTGGAGGCAGAGAAACCAAAATAAGGGTTGCTCACTAAAACCCTCGCGCACTGTTCTTAGTTATAGCCACTGTGACTTGAGCACGGTCGTGTTTACTGTTGAGCACGGGCGTGCTCACAATAGCGTCAACGAGACGTATGCAGTCTTAAGCACGGGCCTGTTCATGCATCAGGAAGGGATTTTTAACTTCAAAACCCCACTTAGCCCACTCTAAACCTTCCTAACAAACAAGGCACACATAAAGGCACTTATACAGAAAATGGGGTGTTACACCCAACGAGGGATAATGACCACAATATGACTGATTCATGGTGTGCCACAATCCCGAGATGCGAAGAGATCCTAAGGGTCGTCCACAATCCTCTCGGATTCGTATTGAAATGGACATGAAGGAATCAGGCCAGTCAAAAAGATATGGCCGGACTATACCGGATTCCAGGTAATAACAAGAGCAATTGCCCTCACCGTGCTGGAAGCTCTTCCTAACCGTAGAAATTTATTCTTCTGTTACAGTGCTTTACTTTTGATGTAATTTTTAATTATTATAAATAATTATGTTTTTAATTTATGTTGTTATTTCTTAAATTTATGTTTTTAATTCTGTAATTAATTTCTTAATCTCCTAATTAACACATTAATTAGCTAAACTAACCTAATTAATTAAACTAAGAATTAAAACTAATCAAAATTAAATAAATACATTTTAAATGAATAAAAGAAAACCTAGTTGAGAAGTCGGCAATGCTAAAGTCCACTTCTCACTAGGTTAAAAAAAAGTTACATAGGGAAGTCAGATTTAGCATTGCCGACTTCGCACATAGCTGCAAAAAGTGGGGCATTTTGGTACATAATTGGGAAAGGGGGGTTGCTCAAAATTCAAGCAATTTGATTAACCCATAGTTAACTAACCCAGTTAAATTTCAACCCAAGGTTATAATAATTTCCTTCACTTACACACCACAACTAGAAACACATTTTTTTTAAAAGTCAAAATAATTTTATTGAAGACTGACAGTAGCACAAGATGTGCCCAGCCATGGATCAATTACAATCAGCACCCAAGATCCCAAACAAAAGCCGACAAACAAAAATAGGGAAGAGAATAGTTGAAGAATAAAATGAAAGAGGGAAGTTATACCAAAAAAACAAAAAAATAAAAAATAAAAGAGGGAAGAAAATTTCACGTTCCTGCAGATAGGTTCTCACAATATAGCGTCCACCAAGCCGAAGCTAACTCAAAGTTAAACGTAGTGTCGGTCAGACTGATGCTAAATCTCACACAATAGTGTCAGCTAGGCCCACACAAAAATAGATTCATAAAATAAAAATAGACACTTGCCAGTGTTGTTCCATTTTGCCTAGCTGTCGCTGTTAGTGTCGGTGGGGTCACCAGCGGCGGATCTTGAGAAAAAAATTTGGGGGAGGGCCACTAGACACCTGTAAAAAAAAATTCACTTAAAATTCATAATTAATCATGTATATTTTTATCACTCAAATATATAAAGTGAGCAAACATTCAATATATGAAATCTCAGCAAGTATTTACTCATCTTAGAAGAATGCACATCGAAAATAATGATGTTGAATTGGAAATAATATTCAGTTTAATGATGTTGTTCAGCTATTTGTTTTTTTAACATAAGTATGATTTAATAATAATGTTCCACAAAATAAAATATATGATAGTGTGTGAATTTTGCATGTATAATATTTGTTGTACAATTTTTTTTAGGGTATCATATATAATTTTTTATATAAAAAAATTTGGGGAGAGCCCGGACATCAAGAAGATCCACCACTGGAGGCAACGCTAATTGTTCGACACTAAATCCTATTTTTCTTGTAGCGTTGTCTCTCTACTCTCTCGCATCTCTCTTCATCTCCCATTTAACACACTTGCCATTTTGTTATGATTTTGGTTTCCAGGACTATAACTCGTTAATTAAGTAAATGATAAAATCTTCGAATATAACTAAATTATAATGACAAAAAAAAGAATGTTATTACAAGGCTACATTGGAAAAGATCGTAAACCCAATGTATTATTGATGGGTATATAGCCCGAGGTAAAATTGAATGAATAAATGAAATTGAAGGTTATTTTTGCAGATATGCATAGTTCCGACTTCAGAAGTGGCAACCGCAACAAACGTAGAATACGCACACCGTGGAGATAAGGACAACACCTTCTACCACAGAGACTATCTTGAAAACGACGGTGTCCATGATGGTCGTGTGTAGATGAAGTCGTTTCCAACGAAACGCAGAGAAACTCCAAGGCCACGACTCCTTGCTCAACTTCTTAAATGACCACCTGGTTTTCTTCTCCATCCTATGAGATATTTCTCAAATATCAGGCTATGTTTGTCACTCTATTTTCTTTGGTTTGATCGTTTCGTTTATGGAGTTTGGAAAAAGAGAAAGGGAGTAGGTGCGTTTTATATGTATAGAATGGGATGGTGCTAGTGCCTTGGATGCTTCAACGACAAGGGTGTTTGCTGGCTTTGGCTGTCTTGCTGGCTTAAGAATACACGTAAAATAGCACTTTAGTTCTGGACTGGTCCTCTTGCAGATTCGTCTCAATAATAAATTGATATTTTGAAATTGTGTAATGTTTTTACATATTTATTCATTTTTTTTATATTTGTTTTTACATATTAATAAATGTGTAATAAAGTAATTTGTATATAATTGACGGCATTTAAAAAAAATTATATTTGAACCAAAATTTTTTATATTATTATATTAACTTTCTTATACCTATATATTGATTCATAAAAAATTTAAAAAAAAAATAGAAAACTTTCTTATATCTATATGCTTCAAGTTGGAAAGCAGCCTGATAACGTTTGCAACGCTGGTTCAAGCCTAAAAGAAAGCCCTTGTATAAGAGGAGTAACTTAATTTAGTAATGTGCCATAGGTTAGTTTCACCTAGTCCAGTTTTTGCGAATTACCTTGTGCAAATGGTGAGATTGATATTCTCATTATCATTTGAATATTATATCTTCCTTGCATTTTTTACTTTAAAATCATTGATAATTTTTTCATAATCAAAGTTTTTTAAAAAATCATTTTCGATAGAAATCAAAACAAGACTATTTAATCTACCTTGTAATATAGATAGATCGCAAATAAGATTTTCGTAGTGTGCGATCTACTATGTCACATGTATGACAACCACATGATGTGTATATAATGCTCTAGGATTTGTATCTAATAATTTTCTTTGTATACCTTGGTGTTTACCTTTCATGTTTGATCCATTATCATATAATTGTCCCCTCATGTATATTCTATTAGTCTACTATTAATTTTTTGAAAAATTTAGTTTTTATTACTAAAAGTTAATTATAGAAAAGTTTTATTTTAGTTCACCAAAAAAAATGAGGCCTTGTGCCATCACCCACCCTAAACATGCGAAGAGAACCACCATTCACATATGACTAGAATGGAAAAATATCGTTTTTTTGATAAAGCACTAAACCCAGGTTGTGAGATTTGACATATCACATATGAAACCTTTACTAATGTCACTAAATGGGAATTTAATTAATTGGAAGTGGAGTTATGGATAGTTAAAAGAAAATTAAGATGAAAAGCACTAGCACTCGTCGAATTTGGTTATTTTCCTTACATATTTTTAACTCATATACCAACTCAAAGGAGGTATGGGGAAGGAAGAGAGGAAAGAAGCTAATGAGAGTTTCGCAAAACGCATTGTGGAACTTTGAACTCACATACTTATAATTTATGCTCGCACCTAACCAACTAAAAGCTCATGATTATGTACATAATTAGATTTGAAAAAATATAAATTAATGATCGTTAAGTTAAAAGCATTAATTTTTTATTTTGATAAAAAAATCTGTTACTTGAAGGAATGCACCTGAATTCAGGTCCTGAATCTTCTGGCTTGCTTATTAATTTCTCGATTTAACAAGATTCGGAGTTTCAAGATCTTAAGATATCCCAACACACTAGCTCGAAGCCTGCTGTTTTCGCCTTTCGAAGTGCGATCTCCTTTTGGTGTGTTACCACTTACCAAGTCCACATCAAAGAGAAAAGTAGCTAGTTTTCTCATATTCCATTCACTTTCATTTTTATTTTCAGATTCTTTTTACTTTCATTTTTCTATCCAGGTTCTATTCTTTTCGTTTTCAATATCATCAACCGCAATCAATTATTGCGCAAAAGCTGGACTTCATTCAGTTTGAGTCTATATTGTTATAGAAAGAAGGAAAAGCAGTGATGGGTATATATTCTTTTCAAACCAAACTTTTACCATCAGATAAAAGAAATCAGTGTAAGGCAAACGCGCCTAGAAGTTTAAATTGTAAGTTTATAAATGATTATACTTCTTCCCGTAACAAATCTTTCAGTCTTTCAGACTTTTATGTCAAAGAACAGAAATAGTAAAAATCAATCTTATGCTCAATTAAATGTTTGAGTTGAGCAGTTGACTGCTTATGACAAACGCAATGTCACTTGAACTGATAAGAATGCCTGCATGCTAATTTACTGCCGAAAATAAATAACAAGCCAAATTTTTTAACTTTATCTCTAATGTATTAAACATCTAAGTTGTAGATGATTAGGAGAAAGAATTCTCTTACATGAGCTTCCATGGTGATTTCAAGAATCCCTCCACCAAATACACCCAAGTGAAGATTCAAAGAAGAAGCAGCTTTGATGATGTAATCTTTTGTTTATATTTTTCTTAAGATTTTGATTTAAATCATTTCGCATTTAAGTTTTGATTAGATGACATAACTAAAATGAAAATATTATTCACGACAAACCTAAGATAGAAATCAATTAAGAGCTAAGTATAAAATGCCAATGTTAGAAAAATGTTTTTAAATATATCGTAATTACTTACAGGGTTGGGCTATGGTGCACCACCCACATTTTACATCACCCACTACATCACCCATGTGGCAAATTTTGGGTCAATCAAATTGTCACATAGGTTGGTCAAAATTTCAAACTTTCTAGTTATATTATACTGTAGTCAAAATATATGAATACAATATTGTAGTATAATATATGCGTTTTTTGTATTTGCAAATTTAACTCATATTAAAATAATGTTTTTTGATTAAAAAAACTGATTATATTGTAAAATATTATTGACAACAAATATTATTTTAATTCATATTAAAATATTATTTTGCAATATAATAAGTTTTTTTAATCAAAAATCATTATTTTAATATGGGTTAAATTTGCGAATACAAAGAATACATATACTATACTACAATATATTGTATTCATATATTTGACTATAGTAAAAATACAACTAGAAAGTTTGAAATTTTGACCAAACCCATGTGGCAATTTGATTGGTCCAAAATTTGCCACATATGGATGGTGTAGTGGGTGCATGGTGCAAAATATAGGTGGTACACCTTAGCCCAACCCTTACTTACATAGTTGAATATTGATTTACTTTAACGAATTTTTGAACTTCCATCAAAAGTATTCAAATACCAACTTGTGTATGCAATTACTTAAGAAAAAATGATATGTTTGCATGAAGTATTTGAATACCCTCACTTAAGGTTGTTGGGAGCCTGTTGGAGCAGAGTATTCGAATACCCTTGAAGTGTATGTTTTGGTGGCCTATGATGAAAAAGGATGTTACTGAGTTTGTTTACGCATGCTTAGTGTGCCAAAAGACTAAGATAGAACACCAAAAGCCGTCAAGTAAGATGCAACCGTTAAGTATCCCAGAATGGAAATGGGATAGTATCTATATGGATTTTTCCCCTAATAGAATTCACCTACAACAACAGCTTCCATTCCAGTATTGGGATGACACCCTATGAAGCGTTGTATGGGAGGAGATGTATAACACCCTTGTGTTGGAATGAACCTGGTGAGAAAGCTGTGCTAGGACCATAAGAGAAGGAAGGCTCTCGAATTCCAGGAAGGTGATCATGTGTTCTTGCGAGTTACTCCAACAACTGGGGTCGGTAGAGTGATGAAAGCGAAGAAACTTTCTCCCAAATTCATTGGCCCTTACCAAATTCTAAAAAGAGTCGGTGATGTTGCATACCAAATTGTGTTACCACCTTTCTTGTCCAATCTTCATAACGTTTTTCATGTGTCACAACTCCGAAAATACATTCATGATCCTAGCCATGTGACAGTACCCGACACAATTCAGTTGAAAGAGAACTTGACTTTTGAGGTGCTACCGCTTCGAGTTGAGGATCGAGGGCGAAGTAGCTAAGAGGCAAGGAGATTCCTTTGGTTAAAGTTGTTTGGAGTGGGCTACTGAGGAAAGTGATACGTGGGAGCTTGAGATCAATATGATGGAAGCGTATCCGCACCTTTTCAATCGAGGTGAGTAGATAAACACACAACGACGCTGATGCATTCGTCGATACTGTAAGCTACGACGCGTGCTCCCTCTGGGGTCTACTCCTATCGGTCCCACTACCTCCGACCTGTAGGATAAGTCCCATGGATATGGCTGCAACCTGGGTGGTGGATGCCAAAACTGGTGAAAAGGAAGGCACTATCCCAACCTGAAGACTCTAATGAAACACAAGTATGGAACCTCACCAAAACGCATGTATACTATAATAGGCCTAGTATAAATAGAGAGGAATATGGATGGGTCAATCCTCCATCCTCTCTCATCATGGAACTCGATCTTGTAACACCCCATTTTTCGTATAAAGTCTTTAAACGGTGTTATATGTTATATATACTTTAATAAAGGGCTAAATGGGATTTCAAAGCAAGAAAACCCTTTCTGGAGAATGAGCACGACCGTGCTCATGTACCAACATGATCGTGCTCATGTACCAGCACGCCCGTGCTTGTTTGGCGTGTTCAGTGGCTGCCTTAGCCACGAGTATGGTCGTGCTCAAGGGAAGCACGATCGTGTCAGAAATGTGCATTCGTGACTCTAAAGTTGAGAGCCCGTGCTTAAATGAGAAAGACCCCGTGATCACGTTAAGCACGACCGTACTTAGTGGGAGCACAGCCATGCTTTGGGTCTGATGCTTATATAAGAGATTTTTAGAGAGGGTTAAGAGTTAACCCTCATTGTGACACTTTTAGGAATCATAGTACGACATAAAACCTCCGTTAACCCCTTTCATTCGAACTCATCATAGTTCTTCGGTTTCTTGCCGTCGTTTGGGAGAGAAAATGCAAGCTAGTGTCAATAAAGGTAAACTGGTTATCCCTCTCTTTAATCTCCTTTTCCTTTTTGTGATTTGGGATTAATTTGTTACCCTTTTGTGTTGGCCAAGGCTTGGGAAGTTCGTCGAGCCGCTCGAGGGAAACCGAGTAGAGTCGCTTACGTTGGTGTTAAGGGGGATCTTCATACCAGGTATGAGGAGAAGGGATAGTATGAACATGTAGGCATTGGTGGTAGCATAAGATGAAGGGTTAACCCATGACCCTATTGTTTGCTATTCACTATCTTGATTATGATTATACGTGTTTAATTGTCATTGGTATGCCTAATTATGAGCTGTATTTGATGATGCCAAGTTTGGAATGATGATGCCATGAATGATGTTTTTGGTTTGATTATGCTATTCATGATTATGGATGAATGTTGATGATGATATTGTCATAAATGAATGACTTGGTTGTTGGTTGATGTTGTGAGACGATGACAATGTTAATAAGACATTAAAATATGTTAATAATGATGAATGAAGTTAAGGGATAAATTCCCAATTTTTCATAAGACTCGAACCGTAGTAAAGAGAAGTGAGATTATTGCTTAAAGGTTTAGTCTAAACCCTAGGATTGATTCTTGAGCATTTTAGAGACATTAATAATGAAGCTGGAATTAAAGGACTAATTCCACAATAGGTACAAGACATGGAGATTAATTAAGAGTAATGAAACTGAGGATTGATGGTTAGTTAAAAGCCAATAGGATTTATCTTTGAACGCCATAGGAAACTTAGGAAGGGTTCCTAACCCATACTACCGAGAAACAGTATGGCCATGCTGTAGTAAGCACGACCGTGCTTAATAGTCAGCACACCCGTGCTTGACTTGAAAGTCAGCACGCCCGTGCTGGGAGAAGCACGACTGTGCTCCCTTGCTCAAAACAGAACGCTGAAGACAGAAACAGGGGTGTTTCACCCCAATCGTCTCAATGGTGTAATAAGACACCAATAGAAGTAAAGACAATATAGATAATTCAATGGAGACCTAAAAAAGATAATTAAACACGAGCGTTAAAGATGGTTAAGTCGGTAACTATGTTACCGCATGTTGTTGTACCTTGGTGCTTATTGACCAAGGGGACCTTGATGTTTAATGGTCACGGTGTTGTTAACATTGAACCTTGGTGCCTAGTGGCCAAGGGAGCCTCGATGCCAAGTGGTCAAGGTGTGGATGGTGATAACACTTGTGTAGCCTAGTGGCCCAAGCGGAGGTGGTGATTGTTGATTGTGTGTTGTTGTTCCTCACGCATTCATGCATTGGAGATGTTAGTGGGGGATGTGCAACATAGGGGAGGGTCCTCCAAGAGTAAGGCGATCTAGCCGTCTGTGGTGATTCATCCGAGAGTTAGTTGAATTGTGTACACTTGCGGTAGTGCATCCGAGAGTAAGGTGTGTCGGCTATCCAAGGGGTTCACCCATGGTTTGGTGAACTGCCAGCGTTGGTGCTTAATGACCAATGTGGATATGTAACTAAGTTGACTTCCTAAGGTAGATTGGATCCACATGCATAATGAAGTAGTGGAGTAGTGTTGCACCGCATAGCATACATTGATTGAATTGTTATATAGATGATATAAATGTGTTGGGTATGTTGACTTGTGATAACATGCTATCATTATGATGTATGCTCATCTTGCTAACTGGTTCCATGCCGTTATGTTTTATACATGTTTCTCCCTCCCCGCCTTTTGTTGTTTGCTTTGCATGTACCCTTTTTGTTATGCAGAGGACGGTGAGTAGTCTGTTGAGGAGTGACTCTAAGGAGCCACTACTCGTAGTTTAGGATTTCCCAGTTTTTAGTTTGTTTATCCGTGTTGTTTCTAGATTTTGGTTATAGCAGCTCTGTAATGTGACATCGGGGTTGGGTTATGTTTTTCATGTTATGTTTTTATTTCCGCGTTGCTTATGTTTTGTTACAATATGGTACTTTCTACCCATCGCTTTTCATTTTATAATAAATGATATGCATGTTTTTATTTTAGCTTTTCTATGACATTGCGTTACAAATACATGAAGGATAGAAGGTGTCATAGAGCTCAATGGTCCCCATGATAGGGACCCATGTAGGCCCCGTCATCCAAGAATGGGGCAAATGTAGCATCCTACTCTACTGGGTCTACTCCACTGGTTGATAAAGAAACATACAGAGAAATGGATAGGCAGATAAGAAACCATTCTATCATCATGTAGTGGAAAATGGTACATGACATAAAATACAATAACACTATAAAGACATGCAACACATATAGGTAGCAATCATCCTCGAGTTGTTGTATTGCATCCTCTACCTTTGAACACTCATGAAACTAAGCATGTATGATGATGTGGCCACCTACAATCCTGTCACACATCCCCCATTACCGTTACGGATATTAGTCAGATGTCCAAGAGGCGCGTCCATAAACGCTTTAACATCCATGGCTACTTTATGGATTGACGACTGTCCCCACAGACCAACATGAGTCTTTTCAACGTGCTTTGTCCTCACTCACACGCTTCCTGGGAAAACTTCCCAGGAGGTCACCCATCCCATAATTGCTCCAAGTCAAACATGTTTATTGGTATAGGTAGTACCAATCAATTCATATAAGTCATCCTCAACAGTATAGTCCCATACCTACACAGTCTCAGGATCCCTCTCATTCTAGTGAGTAGTCGGTTCATTCATGTGTCCCTCCACCTAGAAGCCTTCCAGGAGACACTCCTTGTCTGTGTCTTCTTGCATCGGCGACTACTCCCCGCCCTCGTCGACCCCGGGTATCACATGCCCACCAGCTTCCGCTTGGTTCGTCCCCGAACCACACCATACTGGGAGAGGTGTCGTTCTGATATCCTTTGTAACATTCATGGATGCTTTATGGATTGGCGACTGTTCCCACAGACTGTAACGCCCCCTTGAGGGCATTACTTAAGTAACACGTGCGGAATTTAAATTAAAAGATAATTTGCTGGTGCTTTCGGAAAATAATTTATATAAGTATACAAGTGTCTGAAATTGGGTATAAAAATTTTGTCACGACTCCTAAGCCTTGATTGGCACACAGACTTACTATCATAGTATGGCAAGCCTATTTAATTTAAAGAATATACTTGAATAAAATCTAGTATTTTACGAAAATTTCGACAGAGTCTCCTCTGTAAATCGGACATCCCAGGTAAAATAACACCTGCTAAAATAATTACATTTTCATTCCAGAATTCCAGTTACACCAAATACAACCAGGCATTAATATGCTAAAGATAGTTATGTCAATTAGCTATACATGACCAAAAGGAAAAGTTTAAGTTTTCATTCAAAAGAGACGCTCTCCGAGCCATAAACATTTCGTTTTAAAATATAGACTCTCTGAGTCATACTCATACATACTTATCAAAAATCCAAGTCTCAAACCCTAAGCTGGTCATTCTAAAAGTTATTCCTGAGAAGAACTCACGTGATCGTTCCACAATCAAATACTTCATCAAGCAACTAGATCTAAGTCTCTGAGTGACTTAGGAAGACTCCTCTGCACATCTGTACTAAAATACCCAGGGTACAATAGCAAACCAGAAGAAACCTGATATGTTTGTAAGGGTGAGATACCGACAAATGGATATATCACACAACAACCATATACATGATACATACATCACATAATCATATAAGCAGTTAAATCATGCATATACATAACATAACAGTGTTATATCAAAGGGTCTCAAACCCGCACAGTCAATCTTTTGAAAATATACATGACACTTTAATATCAGGCTCTAAGTTAATCTCATGAGATATCAACACCGTTTTTCACTGGAGAAGAATTAGAGTTGGTCAATCACTAGCCCACCAGGCAGTTGCCTCCTTACCCTCATGCATTAAGGTCTCAGGACGAGCAACGTCACATGTGCCTCTTCACTCGGTTTACATGGACAGACTCCCAGATACCATCTTTGTATCTGATATATATCAATAGCACGTCTGCTTGGGGAAATGCACATGAGAAAATATTTTATTTAAAAGGTTTTCTTTGTGTTCATTCTTTTTCGCTGTCGCAGCTCAAAGCTAATGACTTAATCATCATTTCCCCATCACTTGAAAACTTAGAAGCATAGGACACACAGTCCGAATGCTCAATCACAACGCCCGAGACCGATGCACCAGTCCTAGGCTTGTGGTCGTAGAAAACAATATTCACTTTTAACAATGTTCATCACAACGTGGTTAGGATACGCAGTCCACAACAACGTGATTAGGACACACACAGTCCACAACAACGAAATCAGAACGCACTGTCCTTGATTTCGAGAATTGGACTCTCAGTCCATAACATCATGAATAGGACTCATGGTCCACAACGACGTATTTAGGACACACGGTCCATCACAGCGAAATCAGAACGCACTGTTCTCAATTTCGAGAATTGGACTCTCAGTCCATAACATCATAACCAGGACTCGTAGTCCCGAATTAACACTCATAACCAGGACTCGTAGTCCCGAATTAACACTGATCCAAGATCACGTGCGCATAACTCAATACTAGAGGCGACGTCTCGCGTACTAGATTCTCTTTCTTAAGTACTTATTTTTCGTTCAGTGAAAAACAAATTCAAAACCGAATCCTCGATAACCTATCCAGGCTTATCGGAAAGTTTCTAAAATATTTAGGAAAACCTTTTCTTTAAAAATCTTTTATAAAGCATCCTTGAAATACTTTTGTCTTTGAAATATCTCCCCCAATAGGATATTGCCAAATAACCTTGAAAGTTTTCACTTGAAGACACATAATTCAAAAAGGATTTTCTTTCTCTTGTATAACAATAGTTCACCAAAACCATTTCAACATTTAAAACAAGTACTCTAAGTTAATGAGCTTTTGGAAAAGAACACCAATCCCTTCATCTTCAAAGCTTATTAAGGTTTTTAATCCTTATAACAGTTGAGCACAGACACAAGTCTGGCTTAGCAAACTTTCAATCAACAACAGTATATATCATCAGTTCAATGCTATTATCACAGTTGAAAGCAGTTCATCACATATATGCATTATATCATTTAGAACAAGTACAGTTCAACACCAGATAATAGCATAACAGTTCAAGTACATTAGATAATCAAGTAAGCTCAATCAACATGTAAATATCCAATTAAACACATACACACATGCATACAGTTATTGAATATCCCTAGGCAAACTCCCCTTACCTTTGAAGACAAGTAAATGATCCTCGTCTTAATACTCACATTAGCTCCAAGAGTGTAACTATCTACTCCGTCAAGCAAGCATAGCCGTGTCAAACGTCTCAGAGAGGGAATCCAACAACGCGCAACAACCAAAAATCAAGAAATAAATTTCACCTGATCAATCACACATTCTAACTTTATCTAAACACTTAATCTAATTACCAAACAAGGTTATTTTTAAAGAAAATCATGTTTGAAGCTCACGCTTCCCAATACCCTTTAAGGAAACATTGTTTTGATTAAAAGATCATGAAAAGAACTTTGGAAATCATCCATTAAGAGTCCTAATTGCACTAAATCATACTTAATTTCGCAAAAACATACCCAAATTCAAATAAAATCAAATTGGGGGTTTATGGCTCCTTATTAAAATTTAGGGAAAACTCAGAATAATGAAATTGGTTTAGGGAAACACAAATTCACATTCCCAATCTCATAAAACAACCTTAAATTTCAAGATTAAAATCTGAAATCAAAGGGTTAGGGTTAGGGTTTCAAAAATCAATTTGGGGATTTACAAAAGAGAAGAGGTTAGAGGTAAAACTCTTACCCAAGGTGAAGAGGAAGTTATGATGGTGCTGTCTTGGAGGTCCAGCACGGCGGCTGACGGTGGAGACGCGACGGATCAGCGGCGGAGCTCCATTTTTTTTGAGCTGCTGCAACAGTCCGGGAAGATACCAGCCGGCCCTAGGTGTTGCTCCCTACCAGGCGCGGCCAAACGGCGTCTGGAAGACGGGTTGCAGGCGACGCTCGCGGCGGAGATGATGATGAACAGTGGCGGGACGAACCAAACGCGTTGGAGGACGACGTGCTCACGGCGACGCGCACAGTAACGCACGGTGAGGAGGAGCTAGGTCACGCGACCGTGACGGCGATCTCCCTGACAATGGCGCACGGCTGGACGTGCTCAGGCGGTGGCTGGGAACTAGGGTGGAGGAGGAGAAGATGAAGTTGAGGAGGAAGAAGAAAAAGAAAGAAGAAAGAAGAAGAAAGAAGCAGAGAAAGAAAAGAGAAAATGAGAGAGATAGCGTCGAGAAAGAGAGAGAGAAAAGAGAGAAAATGAGTTTTTAAACTAGTTACTTAGTGATAGGTACAAAATGAGTGATAAATATTAGGCCTAAAATAAACATGTTTTTACTTTTTGGATTCTAAAAATAAAGGTTGATAAAGATATGTTTTCGAAATTCAAGTTAGAGTAAAGATTAATAATTGAACTGATCAACTAAGAAAATACTCAGTCCAAAATTTAATCTCCGATTAATGTCAAACCAAAATATTTTCAACTCTAAAATTAAATAGAATGAGAATATGAAAATATTTTTCTCTTAATCATATTATTTAAAATATTTTTCTGTACCGGTATAATAGTGACAATAACGTAAATTATTGTCTAGTAAGCGTGCATTCACTGAAATAAGTCAGTACTAACGCACCCAATAAAATAATTTGAAGAGAGTAATTTAATTACTCAAACTAAACCACATAACAAAATAAACTTAAACATCCAAATAAAATAATTAATCATAGGTGTAAAAACTAGGGTGTTACATTACTAAGTCTTTTCAGCGTGAGTTGTCCTCACTCACACACTTCCTGAGAAAACTTCCCAGGAGGTCACCTATCCCATAATTGCTCCAATTCAAGCACGCTTAACTATGGAGTTCTTAAGTGATTGCTATCGAAAAGAAGATGCATCTTGTTTGTATAGGTAGTACCAATCAATTCATATAAGTCATCTTCAAGTGTATAGTCCCATATACCTACACAGTCTCAGGATCCCTCTCATTCCGGTGTGTAATCGGTTCATTCATGTGTCCCTCCGCCTAGAAGCCTGGCAGGTGCCCCTCCACATCTGCTACAGCTGTTTCGAATCTGCCACACGTGTTTTGGGTACCTTTGGGCTCCGAAGATTCTCCTGAACACAAACACAAAAAGCAGATGATGTTGGTAACCCTAATACAAAAATGGAATTCGAAACTGATAGGTAAATGAAAAGAAAATCTCAATATCAACACAGTTTCAAGCATAGACTTACCTTATTCTTAACAAGAAAAGAAAGATAGGGATAGGAAGCTTATGTTGCTACGAGTGCAACAACGTAGTCGGTGTCGCGATACGTTGACCGGTATGATCACACCAAAGCCTGGAGCTATTTTTCTCTTCTATGGTCCCTCTCAACACTCTACTATCTCTTTTCTCTGTTTATTTCATGGGTGGAAAGGTGAAATTGTTTCACCTTTCTATCCTTATTATACTTAACTGCTAGACTGCGCAAGCTCTAGCGCAAGCTCTAGCATGCAGAGTGCCCATGCTAGATCGTTCTAACGCTCTGACGTGGAGTACTCCCACGCTCGAGCGTTGACCATGGTCAACTACTTCCTCCTAAAGTCTTCGATGCCACGCGTCTTAGTCCACGCTTCCCTTCATGACACGTGTTGCCACGTATCAGAACTTCCAGCACGCTCAAGTGCCCATCCCTCCCACGCTAAAGCATCCCAGTGCTAGGGCATGGGGCTAGTGCACGTCCTAGCATGCTGGTCTGGGCAGCATGCCCTAACTCGAGCACTCATCCGATTCTGAGCCGATCGATCGTGTAGTTCTCGAACAAACCTTCAAACATTTAATAATACATAACAAGCATATAAACTAGGGTTCTAAAACATAGATGTTATAGAAGGAACTTCTAAAAACAAACATCTTATTTTCAATGGTGAAGGTTATATCTATTGGAAGGAAAGAATGAGAATTTTCATTGAGGAAAATGACATGCAAGTTCGGAATGTTGTAGAAAAAGGTTCTTTTGCTCCTACCTAACTATCGAATGGAAAAGACAATGAAACCTAAAAATGAATAGAATAACGATGAAAAGAAACATAAATATTATAACCCTTGCTTAGAGATTTGATTTGTTTTTTATGGTATCCAAATGTAAAATTGCACAGGAGATGTGAGATATTTTGTAAGTCACCTATGAAGCCACAAGTGAATGAATGTGCTAGGATGAACACCATCACCCATAAATACGAGTTATTCAGAATGAATTAAGACAAGAAATATCCAGGACATTAGGAAATGCTTCGCTCATATTGTTGACCACCTTGCATCATTGGGTAAGACATTCTTACTTGACGATCTGATTAACAAATTGACAAATGTTGTATATTTTAGAATAAGCCCAAGATTACAATAATCGAGGAATTAAGAAACCTGTCTACAATGACACTTGTCGCTCCAAGAACATGAGTTGAAGTTAAATAGGCTAAGTGAATAAGAGGAGCCACACAAAAAGAAAATAGGCAAGCTAGCTAGTTATGTTTGCTTATTTTGTAAATTTAATTTTGTTTGAGGTGTTCATTTAAGTTTGTTTTTGTGTCTTTCTCTCTCACAATATGATAGGAAACATGATTGATCAAAAGGAGATGATTGAAATCCGACTAATCCAATCCATATGTATATCCATGTGTATTTAATGTCAGATGATATTATATTTCCAAGAATATATTAAGACAAAAAAGGAAAAAATAAATGAAGGTCAAACGTCACTTAGAAGAAATGGTTAACAAAACAATCACTAAACTCGTCATATTTTTAGAGAAATTGAATAAGAAATTGAACATCGCAATATCACCAAGACTAAAAGCCTGCCCATGAATTTTTCGATAACATAGTACTCCCTCTAGACCTAAATATAAGCAAAAAGTAGCTACATTTTTTGGACTCAAATATAAACAAAACTCAATTAAGTCAACAATATTAAATGTTAGTATTGCAAAAATCAAGAAAATTAACCAATCAAACAAATTATTCATTTACTTTTCTAGAAGCATTGCATATTCCCTATACAATTAACTCTTTTTTTTTAGATAAATGAAGATAATTAAACTAACTTAACTAATTTTTTTAATAAGTGTGAATTTAGTTTTTTTTTCTTATAATCAGGTCCGGAGGGAGTATTAAATAACTTTGGAGATTGGAAATAGCAGTATCCTAACTCCACTGGACTGAATTTTAATTGTCTAATTGCAGCCATTAAATATAGTATTTGGAATAAAGTATCAACAAAAATAGCTAAACCCTGACAATTAGTTGGAAAAAGAAGATCATCAGCACAAGAAGTTGGTCTATAAATAATAATGCCTTGAAGGTAATTCATAGCATCATTGCAATAGAAAATTACATTCAAGGAAACCTGTAACAAACAAACAACCCAAGAATATCACAAATCCAACTTACAAATAATTTTGAGGCAAGTGGATCATAAGACTTGTAACAAGATAGAGGAATCACCATCCCAAGAAAGGTTTTGAAATTAAGTATTGTAATACTTGAAAGGTGCTGACTGGACTATATTCATTCATGTCAGGCGCAAAAAAGGATTGAAACCAGTGAGTCTTCTAATTGAATGGTCCAAAAGATTATAAGATATAACTCCACCACTAGCAAAAATCACAAGCCGCACTTAGTCCTCTTCTTTTTCTTGGCGAAAGATGCATAACACGCCAAATGCTAGTCCATTATCCAGAAACGATTCCCTAAGGTCCACAGTAAATGTAATTGACCACCCAGAATTATCTTCCTTTAGCTCCAAAATATCGAACAAGAGTGAAGGGTGGCCATATATTTGTAGAATCATATGCAAATGACCACTGGACTCACCAAAGTACCAAACAACAGAAGTCTAAATATTATGTGGCATTGGGAATGTTTTAAAACATTGATTTTCCACATCGAAGTACCACGACTTATTGGCATAGTTAAACCAATATTTAGCACCATTGCAATAAGTCCCTGAATTTATAAACAAACATCCTGTGACACGAACGCAAACCCCAAAGTCACTCCAACAAACATTAATTTCAAATTCGTGTTGAGTATAGACTTGTGTGTCAAAGTTCCACCTTTCTCTATTAAGGGAAAATGATTCCTTGAATCGCATAGAAATGACTTTGTAATGGGATGAACTCAGAGGGTTGTAAGCCAGATGAAGCTGAAATGCCTTGTAAGTAGGGACTTTTTGTCTTGGCAAATTAAGGACAAGGAATTTCTTAGTGATTGGGTTGCACACAAAATACCTGATTGGTAAATACCCTTTAATACATGACTTCTCAATGGTGAAATCCATCATATTCAGAGAATTAAAGTCGGCAATCATTGAAGTATATGGAATGTTATCACTATCAGAGCTTGTGCATGGAAGGAATAATCAACCTGGTTAGGTTGCACAAACTTTTGGCGCTGACTAGCAGGGCTGAAGGAAAAGGGTGAGGAGGGTGGTATTGTTGAAGAGTGTGGGAATGGCAAAAACATGGATTGGAGATGTGAGCCAGCCGATTCTTTGACATGCATTTGAATCCCATTAGTGATTTCACAGGCAAACGAAGAAGGATCTCATTTAGAAGGTTGTCGTTTCCTTCGACTAAGGAAGCCATTCATAACCAAACAAAAATGTTATTTTTATTAAGCTTTTGGATATCGGAATTATCTATCCAATCTCGGATAGTAGTTGAGTTAGCCCAATTCATGTGGTCCCAAAGAAGAGAGGCACAACCATAGTGGTCAATGAAATAAATGAGATGATTCCGACAAGGACCGTCATTGGATGGAGAGTGTGTGTGGACTACCAGAAGCTCAATGATGTAACAAGGAAGGGCCACTTTCCCCTCCTATTCATAGATCAAATGGTGGAAAGGTTATCCGGATATGAGTACTATTGTTTCTTGGATGGTTATTCCGGGTATAACCAAATTGTGGTGGATCCTTAGGACCAAGAAAAGATGCCCTTAACTTGTTCATATGGTGTATTTGCATATAGGAGGATGCCCTTTGGTTTGTGCAATGCTCCGACGACTTTCCAAAGGTGCATGCTTTCTATTTTCTTGGACATGGTGGAGAAATTTATTGAGGTCTTTATGGATGACTTTTCGGTCTTTGGGACTTCGTTTGATGATTGCTTGAAGAACTTGGCATGTGTGCTACAAAGGTGGCAAGAGACTAACCCCGTGCTCAATTAGGAAAAATGCCACTTCATGGTTAGATAAGGTGTGGTCTTGGGACACAAAATCTCCCAGAAGGGGATTGAAGTGGACAAAGCCAAGATTGAAGTGATTGAGAAGTTGCCCCCCACCAACTAATGTGAAGGGGATGCAGAGTTTTCTTGGGCATGCCGGCTTCTACCAGTGTTTCATTCGGGATTTTTCCAAAATAGCGAAGCCGCTATGTGACCTCCTTATGAAGGATGTATCCTTTGAGTTTAATGTTTCTTATTTAAATGCTTTTATTATTTTTAAACATAAACTTGTGACTGCACCCATAATGTGTGCACCCAATTGGGAATTACCTTTTGAAATCATGTGTGATGCAAGTGATTATGCGATGGGGGTTGTGTTAGGACAAAGGGTGGAAAAGTTAGTCTATGTGATTTATTATGCAAGCAAAGTTTTAAATGATGCACATGCTAACTATTCCACCACTGAAAAATAATTATTTGCGGTGGTATTTGCTCTTGATAAATTTAGATCTTATGTAGTAGGGTCTAAGATTATTGTATTCACCGATCATGCAGCCATTAAACACTTGATGACAAAACAAGAGGGCAAACCTAGACTAATCCAGTGGATATTACTTTTGCAGGAGTTTGATCTTGAGATTAGGGACCGGAAAGGTTCTGAGAATGGAGTTGCGGACCACTTGTCAAGGTTAGTAAATCCAGACCGAGAGGAGAAATTATTAGATATCCAGGAAGAATTTCCGGATGAGCGCTTGTTCGCTATTTGTGAAAAATTCTATCCTTGGTTCGCGGATATGGCCAACTACAAGGCTTCCAAAGTGGTCCTAGAAGGCTACATTAGGAAACAAAGAAAGAAGTTCTTCTCGGATGCAAAGTATTACATTTGGGAGGATCCCTTCTTGTTCAAGCAATATGTGGAGGTGTCGTGATCAAATTGGAAACATGTTGTGGCATTACCATGGCTCGGATTATGGTGGACACTTTAGGGGAAAGAAAACTACGGAAAAAGTCCTCCATTGGCCCACCGTCTTCAAGGATGCACAAACTTTTGTGAAGAGGTGTGATCGTTGCTAAAGGGTTGGCAATATCTCAAAGCGCCATGAACTTTCTCTCCAAAGCATGTTAGAGGTAGAAATCTTTGATGTGTGGGGTATTGATTTCATGGGATCTTTAAATATATGTAACACCCCTGACTGCTCTAAGGATTGACGACTGTACACACAGACCAACAGTACTGGTCTTTTCAGCGTGCTTTGTCCTCACTCACACTCTTCCTGGGAAAACTTCCCAAGAGGTCACCCATCCCAGAATTGCTCATCCCAGAATTGCTCTATGTCAAGCACGCTTCACCGGGGAGTTGTTAAGTGACAGGCTTCCGAAAAGAAGATGCATATTGTTAGTATAGGTAGTACCAATCAATTCACGTGTCCCTCCGCCTAGAAGCCTGCCAGGAGCCACTCCTTGTCCATGCCTTCTTGTGTAACAGCCTGATTTTCATTATACTGTTTAATCAATTAAAATATAACTAATTATATTTTAATATGAAAGTAGAAAATATTTTGTTTAATAAAATAAAATCATATTCCTAATCCACCTTTCATATGAAGTCACAGTAAAATTTTTGGTTGAAAATTCAGACGAAAGTCGGTCTGCATTTTCACTGCCAGTATAAGTTTACTGAGCAGAAAACCTAATTTTGACCCGTGAACGAGACGGTTAATGTTTTTATCATGTTTCCTTCAACTTTGGTTATTTTAAAAATTTTCGTTCAAAAATAAAATAAAATAAAATATTTTATTCGGGTGAAACCTTCAGAAAATACGATCGGATGTTCAACCAGTTACGTATTTAAACAGTTAAAGGAACCCTAAAGGATGAGAGAAGGTTTGATGGGATGCCTAATTAAATGCTTATGACACACTTTAAAGTGATCATGATTACTTTTTCAAATTATAATCTATTTTATTCCAAAACCCCATTAAACCTTCCTTAAATGATCCAAACAATGCCCTAAACCAAAACTTCCTCTCCAAACCTTCCTCCCTCTCCTCTAGGTCGTGCACCCCTCCCCCTTCCTCTATAAGTACCACTCTTCATCCTCACCTCATCACTTTCCTTCCTTCTACTCCATTAAAACTCTTAAGCTTTCATATTTTTCTTAACTTCAAGCTTCCAAAGCTCTAGTCTTTCTTCTTCTTTTCACTAAGTGTTCTTCACCAAAGTCATTCCCCTTGCTTAGGGTAATACTCTCATGTATTCTTTTCTTTAAAAACTTCATCTTTTTCTAAAGTTTCTTCTTTATGTCATATATGAGCTTTTATCTTCAAAAATCTCTCAAAAATGGTAGAAAACTCCTTTTTAGTTGAAACCAATTTCTATGGTCTCGTATTTACTTGTAGTTTAAGATACTAAGAGGTTGTATAAATCAAAAATCTCCATCCTCTATTTTTTGAGGAGGCCGAATCTACTCATGATGGCCTAGGGAGTGTTTTGTTTCAACTTTTTTTACATGATCATGTGTTAGTTTTTTTTAAGTGTTCCTTGATCATTGAATCCATAAATCTTGGAAGGTTTTGCTAGCTCGTTTTCCCATGATGGCCAAAACTATGTATTAGTGGCCTAGGATACTATGTTTCAACTTATCCAAGTGTGATCATGAACTTAGAACCCTAATACATTGTGATGCTTTACTTTATTCTTTATTCATTTATTTATTGTGCTTTCTTTATGGCTTTCCTTACTTGTGCTTATTTATTTTTATGTCATTATGTTTCTGTTCATGTCATTTACTTCCATGTTCTTTATATTCATGTCTTTTATTTTATGTCATTTATATTTATGCCATTTACTTTATGTCATTTACATTATGTCATTTACTTTTATGTCATTTATGTTTATGTCATTTATGATTCATTTACTTATGTCATTATGCTTTAATTACTTATAGGCTTATGTTGTTCTTACTTTATGTGCTTATGAGCTTTGTTATTTAAAGTCCTATGTTGCTTCCAAGATGATCATAGACTTGAGCTCCATAAGTTATTGGATGCTCAAAGGTCTAAGAGATTGGAAAATTTTAAGATTTCTATCATGAAAACCCAAGGATGACTGAATCTTAAAGGTTATGGACCTAGGGTGTTTCGTTTTGCATTTTCCAAAGTGATCATTGTTTTGAGCTCCTTACTATTAATGGATGCTAAACCAAAGAGATTGGAAAGTTTAAATGTTCCTATCCTATCTTATTGGTCAAGGCCGAATCTCCATCAAGTGTAACTTGGTGGGATTTTTGTTCAACTTTGTTTAAAGTAATCTTGTTTTAAACTCCTAGCACTTAAGGATCATAAATCCCTAAGTTGCATGTGTTTTGGAAACTTCTAGCACTTAAGGATCATAAATCCAAGAGTCGCATAAATTTCGGAAACCCCTAATCCTAGTTTATTGTATGAATCGAACCTATACCTTGTCGTTAGTGTTCTTTGATTGAGTTTTAACTCATGATTTCATGTTTTGTTACCTTAGACTTCCATCTCGGAGGAAACGAGGACGTTCGTGGTATACCTCTTCGAGTATCTAATCTCCTTACCTTCACAGAAGGTGGAGTTAATACTTTGTGGTGTGATGATGAGGAGCTTCGAGTTCGGGAGTTCGGTGATAACCCAGGTGGGGGAAAGAATCAACCTATCGTCGGAATCGATAAGTAGTAAATTATGTAGTAATTATGTAGGGCGACATAAACCCTACTAGAAGTCGAATAATCGACAAGACCAGAATCGCTTTAAATTGCTTTTATGAAAGATCCACGGTGGTTCGGGGATTGTAGGTTGATCGATATTAGGTTGATGTTTATACTGTTGATGGTTGATTTGAGTTTTATTAACTTTATTGAACTGATTTAGTGCTATGTTGATGTTTTGAAATATCTTTGATTGACTTGATGTTATGCATGATCTGTGTGGTATTTACTTTATGCTTAATGGATTAAGCGAAGATATATATGTGGTCTAAGAGATGAGTTGTTTTGGGCGTGAGGATCATGATGTTTTTTAGAGGTGCCTATCCTACATGAAATATGTTAAAGAGGTGTTGTGACATAGAGCATGTGTTGAGGTCTTGATGAGAGGTTAAAGCACTAGGTTATGACCATAGGAGTCTGTGAGGTTCATAAGTTGTGCTGTTTCTATAACCGTATGTGGGACACATACAAGACCCGAAGTCCTTGTGGGATCGTCCAAAGGGTATACTTAACTTGTGCAGCTACGAGTGTCATTGCTTTGCATGAGCACCTCTGGGAGTGGACGAGGTGTGCACCGGGATCATCGTGCAGCTGTAGTGTCACGCTTTGCGTGAGCGTTCTGACCATGGTGAAGGTGTGCACCGGGATAATCGTGCAGCTATAGTGTCATTGCTTTGCATGAGCACCCACGGTCCGGGGTGTGCACCCGGTTTAATGTGCAGCTATAGTGTCATTGCTTTGCATGAGCATTCTCACCATGACCAAGGATGTGCACCGGGAATGGGACGTGTCGCTTGGACGACTGACCGATAACCATAACTATGATAGGGAAACCATAGCCATTTTCAGTATCAAGTTTTAGTTGTAGGAGTGAGGGTAGGATGTATATGACAATTTTATGGAAGATGGATGACTTGACTGATGTTGTGTCTGTGATAATTACTGTATAGTTTACTATGACTCTTTTTCGCTTTGATGATAGAACTGTTTCTTATCCCCTGTATATTTATGTATGTTGTATTTTGTCTCCTTGTGGAACCATACGAGAAGACCCTGTGGATGAACGTAACCAGGAGGAGTTGGATGGAACTCCCTACGAACCAGATGCCGGAGGACGAGCTGTGACCCATGGTGATTAGGGTCTAGTTAGTTATGGCTAGTGCGTCTGTGTCGTGAAGCTTTTTTTTTCCGCTTATGTTTTGTATAACTATGCACCAGTTCGGGATCCTATTGATGGGATGCCCTGAAACAGTGTTTTGATAACTCTGATGCTTTAAGTATGTTTAATATATTTATGTTTTCATATTCTGTTCCATATGAATCTATTTGCTTAAGAAATTAAGTTTCAATTTTTACGTAATTTTCATGTTAAGTGTGTGATTAAGTAATTAAATAATGAGGTTTTAAACTAAATGACATAAAGGGACACAACGAGGTGTCTCATTTGGTATCAGCGAAGTTTGGTTCTAAAACGGACTGTGGGTTATGTCCGATCAGAATCAAGGACTACGAGGTTTAGGATGTTGTTACTGGACTTGTCAAGTTGAATCCACATCGGATATTGACTATGCTTTGAAGTTGGGTAGTGAGTCCGAACACGATAACCAACTTTGGTATGCAGCAGTCGGTAGCTGATGATAGAGGTGCCAGTGTTCAGAGAGGAGGAGCTGGAAAAAGGAGTTCTAGCCGCAGGACTGCAGATGGCCAGACCTCAGGTCACTGGGAGAGTGTTTACTGTGAGGGGAGCTGAATCCACTCAATCTGGGGATCTTATACAAGGTATGTATTTGATATCTGGAAGACTTTGTTTGTTTGTCTAAGTAGCATGATAAACAAGAAAGTGATGAGAGTTTGGTTGTGGATAGTTGTGACTGGTAGGATGTGAACCCTTAATAGCAATATCAGTGAGTGAGACAATTACTATACGCCAAATGTTGATCGAGGCATAGTATTACTAAGAGAATCTAAGGTAATGATCAAATACTCGTAGTTAGTATGGATGTTATGAATTTGGAAGATTAAAGAAAAAGTACCTATTCGATCAAAAGGAATTGAATATAAGGCAGCAGAGGTGGATGGAGTTCATAAAAGATAACGATTTTGAGTTATTGTACCACCCTGGTAAGGCCAATGTGGTAGCAGATGCCTTAAGTAGGAAGTCCTTGCATGTATCCGCAATGATGGTTATGGAGTTAGAATTGCTTGAACAATTCAGAGATCTGAGCTTAGGAATGGAATTACGGAAAGATAAAGTTTGCTTAAGTATGGTCACTATTAGTAGTGATTTCTTGAAAGATCTTAAAGATAAGCAAGTTCAGGATCTATACCTTCGGGAGATTAGTAAGGGGATAGACGGGGGTAAAGTTTCTAAGTTCACTAGGGGAGCAGATGGTGTGTTAAGGTTTAAGGATAAGATATGTGTGCCAGAGGATGCAGAACTTAGGAAGATGATTTTGGAAGAAGCACACAAGAGTAAGTTGAGTTTTCATCCTGGATCCACAAAGATGTATCAAGATTTGAGGAAAATGTTTTGGTAGACCAGAATGAAGAAGGAAGCAGCAGAGTATGTTTTATCTTGCTTGGTGTGTCAAAAGGCGAAGATTGAACATCAGAAACCAGCAGGATTATTACAATCTTTAGATATCCCAGAATGGAAATGGGATAGTATAGCTATGGATTTCGTGGCCGTATTACCACGAACTCCTAAGAAGCATGATGCGATTTGGGTTATCATTGATAGGTTGACGAAGTGTGCTCACTTCTTACCTATTGGAGAAGGTGATAAATTAGAAAAGTTAACCCAGATTTACATCAGCGAAGTGGTTAGATTGTTTGGTGTGCCATCAAGCATTGTCTCAGATCGAGATCCTAGATTTACCTCTCAATTTTGGAAACAATTGCAACATGCCTTGGGAACGAAATTGAGAATGAGTTCTGCCTATCATCCCCAAACCGATGGGCAATCAGAGAAGACAATTCAATCATTGGAGGATCTATTGAGAGCTTGTGTGTTGGAACACACTGGCAATTGGGATGAGTTATTACCATTGATTGAATTTACTTATAACAACAGTTTCCACAGTAGTATCGGAATGACACCGTATGAGGCTCTGTACGGCAAAAAGTGTAGGACCCCATTATGTTGGTATGAGACTAGTGAGAACCAAGTTTTCAGTCCGGATGTGGTACAACAGACTATGGAACAAGTCAGGAAGATAAGGGAAAAGATGAAGGAAGCACATGATAGGCAAAGGAGCTACACTGACAAAAGGAGGAGACCATTATAATTCTAGGAAGGTGATCACGTATTCTTGAGAGTTACTCGGAAAACTGGAATTGGCAGAGCTATCAAATCTAGAAAACTTACTCCTCGTTTCATGGGACCTTTTCAGATTCTTCGACGAATTGGTCCAGTAGCTTACCAAATTGCCTTGCCACCAAATCTTTCCAACATTCATGACGTCTTTCATGTTTCTCAGTTGAGAAAGTACTATCCTAATCCATCTCATGTGATTTAGTTTGAGTCGATACAAATGCGAGAGAACCTAGAGCATGAGGCCTTACCTGTGAGGATCGTAGATAGACGGATTAAGGAGCTTCGTGATAGACAGATTCCTTTGGTTAAGATCATATGGGATGAAACTACTAGAGATGCAACTTGGGAACGCGAGGCGGATATGCAACAACAATATCCACATCTTTTCTGAGGTATGTAAATTCCGAGGACGGAATTTTCTTTTAAGAGGGGCTGTAATGTAACAGCCTGATTTTCATTATACCGTTTAATCAATTAAAATATAAGTAATTATATTTTAATATGAAAGTAGAAAATATTTTATTTAATAAAATAAAATCATATTCCTAATCCACCTTATCATATGAAGTCACAGTAAAATTTTCGGTTGAAAATTCAGACGAAAGTCGGTCTGCGTTTTCACTACCAGTATAAGTTTACTGAGAAGAAAACCTAATTTTGACCCGTGAACGAGACGGTTAATGTTTTTATCATGTTTCCTTCAACTTTGGTTATTTTGAAAATTTTTGTTCAAAAATAAAATAAAATAAAATATTTTATTCGGGTGAAACCTTCAGAAAATACGATCGGATGTGCAACCGGTTACGTATTTAAGCAGTTAAAGGAACCCTAAAGGATGAGAGAAGGCTTGATGGGATGCCTAATTAAATGCTTATGACACACTTTAAAGTGATCATGAATACTTTTTCAAATTATAATCTATTTTATTCCAAAAACCCAATAAACCTTCCTTAAATGATTCAAACAATGCCCTAAACCAAAACTTCCTCTCCAAGTCTTCCTCCCTCTCCTCTAGGCCGTGCACCCCTCCCCCTTCCTCTATAAATACCACTCTTCATCCTCACTTCATCACTTTCCTTCCTTCTACTCCATTAAAACTCTTAAGTTTTCATATTTTTCTTAACTTCAAGCTTCCAAAGCTCTAGTCTTTCTTCTTCTTTTCACTAAGTGTTCTTCACCAAAGTCGTTCCTCTTGCTTAGGGTAATACTCTCATGTATTCTTTTCTTTAAAAACTTCATCTTTTTCTAAAGTTTCTTCTTTATGTCATATATGACCTTTTATCTTCAAAAATCTCTCAAAAATGGTAGAAAACTCCTTTTTAGTTGAAACCAATTTCTATGGTCTCGTATTTACTTGTAGTTTAAGATACTAAGAGGTTGTATAAATCAAAAATATCCATCCTCTATTTCTTGAGGAGGCCGAATCTACTCATGATGGCCTAGGGAGTGTTTTGTTTCAACTTCTTTTACATGATCATGTGTTAGTTTTTTTTAAGTGTTCCTTGATCATTGAATCCATAAATCTTGGAAGGTTTTGATAGCTTGTTTTCCCATGATGGCCAAAACTATGTATTAGTGGCCTAGGATAATATGTTTCAACTTATCCAAGTGTGATCATGAACTTAGAACCCTAATACATTGTGATGCTTTACTTTAATCTTGCTTCATTTATTTATTGTTCTTTCTTTATGGCTTTCCTTACTTGTGCTTATTTATTTTTATGTCATTATGTTTCTGTTCATGTCCTTTACTTCCATGTTCTTTATATTCATGTCTTTTATTTTATGTCATTTATATTTATGCCATTTACTTTATGTCATTTACATTATGTCATTTACTTTTATGTCATTTATGTTTATGTCATTTATGATTCATTTACTTAAGTCATTATGCTTTAATTACTTATAGGCTTATGTTGTTCTTACTGTATGTGCTTATGAGCTTTGTTATTTAAAGTCCTATGTTGCTTCCAAGATGATCATAGACTTGAGCTCCATAAGTTATTGGATGCTAAAAGGTCTAAGAGATTGGAAAATTTAAAGATTTCTATCATGAAAACCCAAGGATGGCTGAATCTTAAAGATTATGGACCTAGGGTGTTTCGTTTTTCATTTTCCAAAGTGATCATTGTTTTGAGCTCCTTACTATTAATGGATGCTAAATCAAAGAGATTGGAAAGTTTAAATGTTCCTAGCCTATTTTATTGGTCAAGGCCGAATCTCCATCAAGTGTAACTTGGTGGGATTTTTGTTCAACTTTGTTTAAAGTAATCTTGTTTTAAACTCCTAGCACTTAAGGATCATAAATCCCTAAGTTGCATGTGTTTTGGAAACTTCTAGCACTTCAGGATCATAAATCCAAGAGTCGCATAAATTTCGGAAACCCCTAATCCTAGTTTATTGTATGAATCGAACCTATACCTTGTGGTTAGTGTTCTTTGATTGAGTTTTAACTCATGATTTCATGTTTTGTAACCTTAGACTTCCATCTCGGAGGAAACGAGGACGTTCGTGGTATACCTCTTCGAGTATCTAATCTCCTTACCTTCACAGAAGGTGGAGTTAATACTTTGTGGTGTGACGACGAGGAGCTTCGAGTTCGGGAGTTCGGTGATAACCCAGGTGGGGGAAGAATCAACCTATCGTCGGAATCGATAAGTAGTAAATTATGTAGTAATTATGTAGGGCGACCTAAACCCTACTAGAAGTCGAATAATCGACAAGACCAGAATCGCTTTAAATTGCTTTTATAAAACATCCATGGTGGTTCGGGGATTGTAGGTTGATCGATATTAGGTTGATGTTTATACTGTTGATGGTTGATTTGAGTTTTATTACCTTTATTGAACTGATTTAGTGCTATGTTGATGTTTTGAAATATCTTTGATTGACTTGATGTTATGCATGATCTGTGTGGTATTTACTTTATGCTTAATGGATTAAGCAAAGATATATATGTGGTCTAAGAGATGAGTTGTTTTGGGCGTGAGGATCATGATGATTTTTAGAGGTGCCTAACCTACATGAAATATGTTAAAGAGGTGTTGTGACATAGAGCATGTGTTGAGGTCTTGATGAGAGGTTAAAGCACTAGGTTATGACCATAGGAGTCTGCGAGGTTCATAAGTTGTGTTGTTTCTATAACCGTATGTGGGACACATACAAGACCCGAAGTCCTTATGGGATCGTCCAAAGGGTAAACTTAACTTGTGCAGCTACGAGTGTCATTGCTTTGCATGAGCACCACTGGGAGTGGACAAGGTGTGCATCGGGATCATCGTGCAGCTGTAGTGTCACGCTTTGCGTGAGAGTTCTTACCATGGTGAAGGTGTACACCGGGATAATCGTGCAGCTATAGTGTCATTGCCTTGCATGAGCACCCACAGTCCGGGGTGTGCACCGGGTTTAATGTGCAGCTATAGTGTCATTGCTTTGCATGAGCATTCTCACCATGACCAAGGATGTGCACCGGGAATGGGACGTGTCGCTTGGACAACTGACCGATAACCATAACTATGATAGGGAAACCATAGCCATTTTGAGTATCAAGTTTTAGTTGTAGGAGTGAGGGTAGGATGGATATAAGAATTTTATGGAAGATGGATGACTTGACTGATGTTGTGTCTGTGATAATTACTATATAGTTTACTATGACTCTTTTTCGCTTTTGATGATAGAACTGTTTCTTATCCCTTGTATATTTCTTTATGTTGTATTTTGTCTCCTTGTGGAACCAAACGAGAAGACCCTGTGGATGAACGTAACCAGGAGGAGTTAGATGGAACTCCCTACGAACCAGATGCCGGAGGACGATCTGTGACCCATGGTGATTAGGGTCTAGTTAGTTATGGCCAGTGCGTCTGTGTCGTGAAGCTTTATCTTTCCGCTTTTGTTTTGTATAACTATGCACCAGTTCGGGATCCTATTGATGGGATGCCCTGAAACAGTGTTTTGATAACTCTGATGCTTTAAGTATGTTTAATATATTTATGTTTTCATATTCTGTTCTATATGAATCTATTTGCTTAAGAAATTAAGTTTCAATTTTTACGTAATTTTCATTTTAAGTGTGCGATTAAGTAATTAAATAATGAGGTTTTAAACTAAATGACATAAAGGGACACAACGGGGTGTCTCATTTGGTATCAGAGAAGTTTGGTTCTAAAACGGACTGTGGATTATGTCCGATCAGAATCAAGGACTGCAAGGTTTAGGATGTTGTTACTGGACTTGTCTAGTTGAATCCACATCGGATATTGACTATGCTTAGAAGTTGGGTAGTGAGTCCGAACACGATAACCAACTTTGGTATGCAGCAGTCGGTAGCTGATGATAGAGGATCCAATGTTCAGAGAGGAGGAGCTGGAAAAAGGAGTTCTAGCCGCAGGACTGCAGATGGCCAGACCTCAGGCCACTGGGAGAGTGTTTACTGTGAGGGGAGCTGAATCCTCTCAATCTGGGGATCTTATACAAGGTATGTATTTGATATCTGGTAGACTTTGTTTGTTTGTCTAAGTAGCATGATAGACTAGAAAGTGATGAGAGTTTGGTTGAGGATAGTTGTGACTGGTAGGATGTGAACCCTTAAGTTCAATATCAGTGAGTGAGACAATTACTATACGCCAAATGTTGATCGAGGCATATTATTACTAAGAGAATCTAAGGTAATGATCAAATACTCGTAGTTAGTATGGATGTTATGAATTTGGAAGATTAAAGAAAAAGAACCTATTCGATCAAAAGGAATTGAATATAAGGCAGCGGAGGTGGAAGTAGTTCATAAAAGATAACGATTTTGAGTTATTGTACCACCCTGGTAAGGCCAATGTGGTAGCAGATGCCTTAAGTAGGAAGTCCTTGCATGTATCCGCAATGATGGTTAAGGAGTTAGAATTGCTTGAACAATTCAAAGATCTGAGCTTAGGAATGGAATTACGGAAAGATAAAGTTTGCTTAAGTATGGTCACTATTAGTAGTGATTTCTTGAAAGATCTTAAAGATAAGCAAGTTCAGGATCTATACCTTCGGGAGATTAGTAAGGGGATAGACGGGGGTAAAGTTTCTGAGTTCACTAGGGGAGCAGATGGTGTGTTAAGGTTTAAGGATAAGATATGTGTGCCAGAGGATGCATAACTTAGGAAGATGATTTTGGAAGAAGCACACAAGAGTAAGTTGAGTTTTCATCCTGGATCCACAAAGATGTATCAAGATTTGAGGAAAATGTTTTGGTAGACCAGAATGAAGAAGGAAGTAGCAGAGTATGTTTTATCTTGCTTGGTGTGTCAAAAGACGAAGATTGAACATCAGAAACCAGTAGGATTATTACAATCTTTAGATATCCCAGAATGGAAATGGGATATTATAGCTATGGATTTCGTGGCCGGATTACCACGAACTCCTAAGAAGCATGATGCGATTTGGGTTATCATTGATAGGTTGACGAAGTGTGCTCACTTCTTACCTATTGGAGAAGGTGATAAATTAGAAAAGTTAACCCAGATTTACATCAGCGAAGTGGTTAGATTGTATGGTGTGCCATCAAGCATTGTCTCAGATCGAGATCCTAGATTTACCTCTCAATTTTGGAAACAATTGCAACATGCCTTGGGAACGAAATTGAGAATGAGTTTTGCCTATCATCCCCAAACCGATGGGCAATCAGAGAAGACAATTCAATCATTGGAGGATCTATTGAGAGCTTGTGTGTTGGAACACACTGGCAATTGGGATGAGTTCTTACCATTGATTGAATTTACTTATAACAACAGTTTCCACAGTAGTATCGGAATGACACCGTATGAGGCTCTATACGGCCGAAAGTGTAGGACCCCATTATGTTGGTATGAGACTGGTGAGAACCAAGTTTTGGGTCCGGATGTGGTACAACAGACTATGGAACAAGTCAGGAAGATAAGGGAAAAGATGAAGGAAGCACATGATAGGCAAAGGAGCTACATTGACAAGAGGAGGAGACCATTAGAATTCTAGGAAGGTGATCAAGTATTCTTGAGAGTTACTCCAAAAACTGGAATTGGCAGAGCTATCAAATCTAGAAAACTTACTCCTCGTTTCATGGGACCTTTTCAGATTCTTCGACGAATTGGTCCAGTAGCTTACCAAATTGCCTTGCCAACAAATCTTTCCAACATTCATGACGTCTTTCATGTTTCTCAGTTGAGAAAGTACTATCCTAATCCATCTCATGTGATTGAGTTTGAGTCGATACAACTGCGAGAGAACCTAGAGCATGAGGCCTTACCTGTGAGGATCGTAAATAGACGGATTAAGGAGCTTCGTGATAGACAGATTCCTTTGGTTAAGATCATATGGGATGAAACTACTAGAGATGCAACTTGGGAACGCGAGGCGGATATGCAACAACAATATCCACATCTTTTCTGAGGTATGTAAATTCCGAGGAGGGAATTTTCTTTTAAGAGGGGCTGTAATGTAACAGCCTGATTTTCATTATACTGTTTAATCAATTAAAATATAAGTAATTATATTTTAATATGAAAGTAGAAAATATTTTATTTAATAAAATAAAATCATATTCCTAATCCACCTTATCATATGAAGTCACAGTAAAATTTTCGGTTGAAAATTCAGACGAAAGTCGGTCTGTGTTTTCACTACCAGTATAAGTTTACTGAGAAGAAAACCTAATTTTGACCCGTGAACGAGACGGTTAATGTTTTTATCATGTTTCCTTCATCTTTGGTTATTTTAAAAATTTTCGTTCAAAAATAAAATAAAATAAAATATTTTATTCGGGTGAAACCTTCAGAAAATACGATCGGATGTGCAACCGGTTACGTATTTAAGCAGTTAAAGGAACCCTAAAGGATGAGAGAAGGCTTGATGGGATGCCTAATTAAATTCTTATGACACACTTTAAAGTGATCATGATTACTTTTTCAAATTATAATCTATTTTATTCCAAAAACCCATTAAACCTTCCTTAAATGATCCAAACAATGCCCTAAACCAAAACTTCCTCTCCAAGCCTTGCTCCCTCTCCTCTAGGCCGTGCACCCCTCCCCCTTCCTCTATAAATACCACTCTTCATCCTCACTTCATCCCTTTCCTTCATTCTACTCCATTAAAACTCTTAAGCTTTCATATTTTTCTTAACTTCAAGCTTCCAAAGCTCTTGTTTTTCTTCTTCTTTTCACCAAGTGTTCTTCACCAAATTTGTTCCTCTTGTTTAGGGTAATACTCTCATGTATTCTTTTCTTTAAAAACTTCATCTTTTTCTAAAGTTTCTTCTTTATGTCATATATGACCTTTTATCTTCAAAAATCTCTCAAAAATGGTAGAAAACTCCTTTTTAGTTGAAACCAATTTCTATGGTCTCGTATTTACTTGTAGTTTAAGATATTAAGAGGTTGTATAAATCAAAAACCTCCATCCTCTATTTCTTGAGGAGGCTGAATCTACTCATGATGGCCTAGGGAGTGTTTTGTTTCAACTTATTTTACATGATCATGTGTTAGTTTTTTTTTAAGTGTTCCTTGATCATTGAATCCATAAATCTGGGATGGTTTTGATAGCTTGTTTTCCCATGATGGCCAAAACTATGTATTAGTGGCCTAGGATACTATGTTTCAACTTATCCAAGTGTGATCATGAACTTAGAACCCTAATACATTGTGATGCTTTACTTTATTCTTGCTTCATTTATTTATTGTGCTTTCTTTATGGCTTTCCTTACTTGTGCTTATTTATTTTGATGTCATTATGTTTCTGTTCATGTCATTTACTTCTATGTTCTTTATATTCATGTCTTTTATTTTATGTCATTTATATTTATGCCATTTACTTTATGTCATTTACATTATGTCATTTACTTTTATGTCATTTATGTTTATGTCATTTATGATTCATTTACTTATGTCATTATGCTTTAATTACTTATAGGCTTATGTTGTTCTTACTTTATGTGCTTATGAGCTTTGTTATTTAAAGTCCTGTGTTGCTTCCAAGATGATCATAGACTTGAGCTCCATAAGTTATTGGATGCTAAAATGTCTAAGAGATTGGAAAATTTAAAGATTTCTATCATGAAAACCCAAGGATGGCTGAATCTTAAAGGTTATGGACCTAGGGTGTTTCGTTTTTCATTTTCCAAAGTGATCATTGTTTTGAGCTCCTTACTATTAATGGATGCTAAACCAAAGAGATTGGAAAGTTTAAATGTTCCTAGCCTATCTTATTGGTCAAGGCCGAATCTCCATCAAGTGTAACATGGTGGGATTTTTGTTCAACTTTGTTTAAAGTAATCTTGTTTTAAACTCCTAGAACTTAAGGATCATAAATCCCTAAGTTGCATGTGTTTTGGAAACTTCTAGCACTTAAGGATCATAAATCCAAGAGTCGCATAAATTTCGGAAACCCCTAATCCTAGTTTATTGTATGAACCGAACCTATACCTTGTGGTTAGTGTTCTTTGATTGAGTTTTAACTCATGATTTCATGTTTTGTAACCTTAGACTTCCATCTCGGTGGAAATGAGGACGTTCGTGGTATACCTCTTCGAGTATCTAATCTCCTTACCTTCACAGAAGGTGGAGTTAATACTTTTTGGTGTGACGACGAGGAGCTTCAAGTTCGGGAGTTCGGTGATAACCCAGGTGGGGGAAAGAATCAACCTATCGTCGGAATCGATAAGTAGTAAATTATGTAGTAATTATGTAGGGCGACCTAAACCCTACTAGAAGTCGAATAATCGATAAGACCAGAATCGCTTTAAATTGCTTTTATAAAACATCCATGGTGGTTCGGGGATTGTAGGTTGATCGATATTAGGTTGATGTTTATACTGTTGATGGTTGATTTGAGTTTTATTACCTTTGTTGAACTGATTTAGTGCTATGTTGATGTTTTAAAATATCTTTGATTGACTTGATGTTATGCATGATCTGTGTGGTATTTACTTTATGCTTAATGGATTAAGCGAAGATATATATGTGGTCTAAGAGATGAGTTGTTTTGGGCGTGAGGATCATGATGATTTTTAGAGGTGCCTAACCTGCATGAAATATGTTAAAGAGGTGTTGTGACATAGAGCATGTGTTGAGGTCTTGATGAGAGGTTAAGGCACTAGGTTATGACCTTAGGAGTCTGCGAGGTTCATAAGTTGTGTTGTTTATATAACCGTATGTGGGACACATACAAGACCCGAAGTCCTTGTGGGATCGTCCAAAGGGTAAACTTAACTTGTGCAGCTACGAGTGTCATTGATTTGCATGAGCACCTCTGGGAGTGGACGAGGTGTGCACCGGGATCACCGTGCAGCTGTAGTGTCACGCTTTGCGTGAGCGTTCTTACCATGGTGAAGGTGTGCACCGGGATAATCGTGCAGCTATAGTGTCATTGCTTTGTATGAGCACCCACGGTCCGGGGTGTGCACCGGGTTTAATGTGCAGCTATAGTGTCATTGCTTTGCATGAGCATTCTCACCATGACCAAGGATGTGCACCGGGAATGGGATGAGTCGCTTGGACGACTGATCGATAACCATAACTATGATAGGGAAACCATAGCCATTTTCAGTATCAATTTTTAGTTGTAGGAGTGAGGGTAGGATGGATATAAGAATTTTATGGAAGATGGATGACTTGACTAATGTTGTGTCTGTGATAATTACTGTATAGTTTACTATGACTCTTTTCCGCTTTTGATGATAGAACTGTTTCTTATCCCCTGTATATTTCTGTATGTTGTATTTTGTCTCCTTGTGGAACCATACGAGAATACCCTGTGGATGAACGTAACCAGGAGGAGTTGGATGGAACTCCCTACGAACCAGATGCCGGAGGACGAGATGTGACCCATGGTGATTAGGGTCTAGTTAGTTATGGCTAGTGCGTCTGTGTCGTGAAGCTTTAGCTTTCCGCTTATGTTTTGTATAACTATGCACCAGTTCGGGATCCTATTGATGGGATGCCCTGAAACAGTGTTTTGATAACTCTGATGCTTTAAGTATGTTTAATATATTTATGTTTTCATATTCTGTTCTATATGAATCTATTTGCTTAAGAAATTAAGTTTCAATTTTTATGTAATTTTCATGTTAAGTGTGCGATTAAGTATTTAAATAATGAGGTTTTAAACTAAATGACATAAAGGGACACAATGGGGTGTCTCATCTTGCACCGGTGACCACTCTTCGCCCTCGTCAGCCCCGGGTGTCACATGCCCACTAGCTTCCGCTTGGTTCTTCCCCAAATCACATCGTACTGGGAGAGGTGCCGCTCGGATACCATTTCTAACACCCCTGGCTGCTCTATGGATTGACGACTGTCCACATAGACCCACACTGGTCTTGTCAGTGTGCTTTGTTCTCACTCACATGCTTCTTGGGAAAATTTCCAGGAGGTCACCCATCCCAGAATCGCTCCAGGTCAAGCAGGCTTAACTGTGGAGTTCTTAAGTGACAGTCTCAGGATCCCTCTCATTTCGGTGTGTAATCGGTTCATTCACGTGTCCCTCCGCCTAGAAGCCTACCAGGAGCCACTCCATGTCCATGCCTTCTTGTACCGGCGACCACTCCCCGCCCTCTCGTCAGCCTCGGGTGTCACATGCTTAATGTAATATCCCGGCTTCCATCAGGATACTACTAAGTAATAATATATAAACCTGATTATAGCATAAGGAATAATAGTTGAACATAGAAAATTTCGAAACTAAGTGAAACATTTTTACAAGAGATTTTTTGTAGATTTGAACATAGTATTGAGTCAGGTTAATACAAACAAGCATTTCACCCCTAATTTACAATTCAATCTCATATAAACATTGACTCCTAGTAAGACTCCAACTCTGACCCGACTGTGAAAACTAACGTATCTTGGGACACTATTGGGTGACTGTCAAGCAATCTCCGGAACTTGCTTATCAGTTTCCAATATGTACCTATTATCTGAAATCATGAAGGAGCCTAGTGAGAAATAAATCTCAATGAGTTCATACTTCGAGCAAAAACAAGTGAATAATCAATATGTTCCCCCTCTTTATGAAAATGAATCTAAGCATAGGCATTTTAAGTATAAAAACATTCACTAGGTACCTCAAGTGTGAGTGGAAATAAGGCACGCGTAGTTTAAACTGGTTGATATTGCAGTCAGAGCTCTATGACAACAATTAGGCGTCCCTTAATTGTTATTACCATATCCTAGCCTCCAAAAATGAAGGACTTACAAAACATCTCACCCATATAGATATTGTGGCCTTAAATAATGGCTAGAATAGTTTTGAAACCTTCAGTTTCACTAAACATAGACCATTTTAAATTTTTAATGCCATGCTATGATTCATTTTCTTATACATCTTCTCAAATAGAAGTCAAATGCATTAAATATTCATCAACCAAACCAAGATGATAACTTCAAACATGCACAAAATGCAAAGAGTGAAGAGATAGCACAAATGGAAATGTCACACCTTCATATTGCAATTCAAACCAACCAAATCACCATGCAACAACCACTAAGTTAGATCATACAGCCACAAGAGCACCATATCAATTGTACATATACATATTATTCATGGTTGGACAAAATTAAAACATATAGGAATCTATTCCACACAAATCAAGTACCCATATGCTCAAAGTTATGTAAACAGAATTTTGTAGCAACTTGGAACTGGGTTTTCTCCACAAACTCTTCATCAAGATTAGAACTTCTAGAGCCTAAATTGCAACAAAATAAGTCTATTTTCTAATGGCACAATAATGGTTTCGATTCAGTAACTGTACAAGGAGTTATGGCCAGAACACTACAGTAACCTAAAAACAAAATCTCTGTTCTTGGCAGCGACTTGCTATCCAGTTTCTCCTTCAATACATAACGAAATTTAGTCATTCCAGTGTCTATTTCGTATCAAATTTTGTTTAGTTTCCAAAGGATGAAAAAAAATTTCAAAACTATCTCTGTAGACCAAGTTATAGACAAATTACTGACAGGGTGTCAATACGGGTTTGAAGATTAATTTATCCCCTTTATCATTTTCACCCACAACAGTCCTCTATCCTTTCATGCAATAAAAAAAATCAGTGGTTCCACATATCTTTCAACATCAAAATAAGCATGCAACATAAGCAATAAAGCACTTAGAAAATAGTTGGGATTTGTGGTCACCCAATGTTACAAACAACAAGAACTCACATGATTGAAGCTAGAAAATGAAGACTTGGTGATTCCCTCTATCTCTCTTGATCTTAGTGAATTTCTCCCCTTTATAAACCTACCAATCTCTTCACTTGCTCCCTAGACCTTGAAGTGGTGTGAACAGTAGCTTCTTAACTCCTTAATCAGCTCACTTTTGTAGCTAGAAAAGGAAGAACTTTCATCTAAGCCTCAACCCTTCCAAGACCGATTTTGAAGGTGAAGAAGGGAGGTTTGCATTCTCAGATTTTGGTTTGGTTTAAGAGTAGTGTGGTGGTATTTTTTCTAGGAACTGAAATGAGAAGGAGAATGATATAGATTGGTTGTGGCTTGGGGTGGTTTTGGTGGAAGAAAGGTGATGGTGGTGGTGAAGCTTCTTTGAGAGGAAGAGTGAATATGAGGGAGATGAAATGAAGTGGAGTTTGAAATTATAACCTCTCCTTTTTGTGTGTTGGCAAAATTTAATGAGAGAAAGGAAGGGATTGGTGATTAGTGATAGCTTAGCTCTTGGTTGGTTTGTGGTAGATTTCATGAGGATAGCTTAGAATAAAATGCAAACAAAGTTATATTGAAATTATTCCCTCATTAAACCTACAATTAACTGGTTCACCAACTCAAAAATCATACAAATGCATACTTGTGAAATGAGAAGGATTAAATCACACCCATGATTACAATCATAATGAAATGACTAAAATAGCGGTTGGGAAGGATATTACATTTCTCTCCCCCTTAAAGAAGTTTTGTCCTCAAAATTTAGACAACTCAAATGTCCATACAAGAATCTAAACACTTAAACATAGAATCATAATGAAAATATCATAAATCACACTAAACACCGGTTATTGTCTCAACAACCTTCCCACATCATGACACTTAAAAGCATGCAAGTGAGAATTAAGACAAAAAACAACTTCAGTTTGGATCACACACACGCAAACACACACACACACACACACACACACACACACACACACACACACACACACACACGCACACACACAAACACACACACACACACACACACACACACACACACACACACACACACACACACACATACATTTTAAGCATACAATAAATCAAATTCGTCCTATGGTACAGGGTAAGATTGCTGATGCTTAATAGTTGCATTTATGTTCCTAGATGGTTTCCTACAAGATCCTTCGTCTAATAGCTACTATGCTTCCACTGCGTACTCTGATCAATAAGGTCAAATGTAAGTTTGAATCTATATCGATGAACTGGTCATAATCAATAACTACTTGGTTATCACCGATACTTGGTTTTCTAGGGTCCAATTATCATACATGACAGATATTCCAATCAATGGGAAGCTGACAGAAACTTTATGACAACAATAATAATAAGAGTATAGCACACAATCTTATTCAAATAGTAGTGGTACTCATTATACCAATCATTTTAGATATCACTAATTTAGAAAATCGAATCAAACATATATATGGTCATGTACATAAGGATGTGACACATAGGGAATAACTGATTGGTACCTATTCATGTGCACAATCTAATAATTGATGCATGCCAATGATTCTTATCAATCACCCATATTGAACACGATCAAGAAATGACATACACAATGCAATGGTAGCACATCAAGAAATTGACATGTTCTAAGCACAAGTCTACCCCGAACATCCCATAATACCCGAGTAGAGCAAAAACATTGCTTTATATTCTTCAAATACATTTTTCAGTGAATCTAAATTTGTCTTGAAAGCATTATCTAAAACTCTGTTATAAGAAAACCTTTACTGGAATTTGTTCTGTTTTGAAAGCGATGTTGAGATTTGTACTCGTTAAAATCTGCATAAAGGTTTTAAATTGCTCTTAGGTTTCCAAAGGGATCTATCGTCAATTAAGTAATAATGTTTTAAAAGAAATAATAGGCTACAAAAGAATTTGTGATTTTGAAAATTTTCTTTTGTTTATAAAACAAACCTTTTCTTAGGCATTCCTAAAATATAACAAGTTAGGAAAAGCTCACAATGTCAAAATTCGAATATTCTGTAACAACATCATGTTGGTGCTATCAAGAGGGTTCACCAGGACTCCAAGTGACCTCAACACACTCTACAAACTTTTAGGAAGGAATTTATTCTAATCTCATCCTAAAAGGGACTCAAGGTTTTCGAAAGTAACGTCTATAAATGAAACTGCAAGTACATGGTATAGCACTTTAAAGCATCCATGCATAAAAGAATACTAAGCATAGGTATATGCAGTACAAATAACTATACATATACACATGCAAGAAAGTCTATACCAACACTATAAACCCATAAGATACAATATAACAAGCAATATATATTTATATCATCTTCACTAAGAAGTATATATATATATATATATATATATATATATATATATATATATATATATATATATATATATATATATATATATATAGTGACCAAAACAGTCAACCACATTTGAAAAGAATGCCTACATACATCAACATACAATATTCAATCATACATCATCATACAACATGTGCAAAAATTTCTCAGCACCTATAACATTTACAACAGATGTACATTAACTTTGGTGTTTTTTAATAAAATACCAAACGAAGTTGGATTTGAGTAAATTACCACTCTTTGGAAAGCATAGTTTGTCTAGTTTATGAATATAATTTTTATCTTACGAAATAGTCCTTCAATTTGTAAGTTCAACAAATGAAGACACTGATGTACGCAAGCAGAACAACTATTGTCCCTCAACTTGAGATGCATTTTAAAATGCGAATACTCAGTGAATTCCAATGAAATTTGTGTTCAAATTGAAAAAAAAAAACAAGTCTAGTTGTCACATATATGTCCAGTTTCCCAGAATATAATTTGTACAAAAGGTTATAACTGAAAGAAGACACAAAGGTCCAGCTGAAAATGTGTTTTTGACAATCAGAAAAGCTGTAACTTTGGAAATTAATTTAGCGGTTCATAACTCAACCAAATCATGAAAATGAGATGTCTAAATTGAAGTCCCAAAAGTCTATATTTTAAAACTATGCCCAGATTTTAGAAATCGAATTTGTATATAAGGTTTTGATTGGAAGAAGACACAGATCAAAACAAGACAACAAATTGTCTTTCAACTTATGACACCTTTTAAATTATCGATACCTATTCAAATTCCATGAAATTTGTGCACAAAACTGAAGGAAAATGAATCTAACTTCCATCAAAACAAGAATCATTTAAAAAGGAGTTCTATGGAAAAACTTATGAGCAAAATACTGGACCTATGTCTATACAGGTCTTGAGGACAACACCTCGCCCTCTTCAATTTCAACATTATATTCATAAACCTACTCATCCAAATAATTATCCAGCACTCAAACACATCAGACCATACTTAAATCACAACCAACAAGTAAGAAATTAAAGAAATCAAGTTCAGTTTCTCACAAGTTTCCTCAAGTACACATTCAATACTTCACATAATCAACATGCATAAAATTCATCACATATAAAAATCATCAGGACAAGGTATGATTTCGACCACCAAACATACAATGCAATTTCAAACACGTTGACCAGTTAGTACATATTAATCAAAAGCATTAAACTAGCAGTATGTGACACCCTCTACCCCGCATAATTTTAAAGCGTTTAAAAGATAAGATAAATAGAATAAACATGCATCAATTATTAAAATAATCAAAACTAACGTAAATGGTACCACATCGTATCAAGTCTCAAAACCCGAAAAAATAAATCATAGCATAAAGAAGACCCAACCCCGATGTGACATTAAAGAGCTGGTATAACCAATCCGAAAAACAACCTCGGATACAACTGAACAAACTAACTAACTACTGAAAAACTGGAAATCCTAACTAATGAGTCGCGGCTCCTCGGAGTCACTCCTCAACTGGCTGCTCGCCATCCTCTACATAAAAGATACATGCCACAACGAGAAACATAGATATATGGAGCAAGAAACATGAATATGAATATAATGGCAAGGAAGAAGTTAGCAAGACGAAGACGAGTATACATCAAAAAATCATGTTATAACAGACAATAGTATAACACACCAACATCATAATATAATGTGTATGCAATGCAACTTTGCTCCACTACTCCGTTATGTACTTGGATCCATCTATCTCAGGAAGTCAACTTCGGGGTTACATTTCCACATTGGCCAATAAGCAACAACACCGGGGCAATCCAACTTACCTTGTTTGGACCCATAGGATAACCGACGCACATTACTCACAGATGCGCCACAACAGGGGTACCAGGTCCCACGGACGGCCAGATCATCTTACTCACGGACAATCTCCCCTATGTTGAACATCCTCGACTAACATCTCTGATGCGTGAATGCATGCTAAACACCGTCAACACCTCGACTATCGAGGATTAACGTTATCGTTTCGTATTCATTAATTAAACACTCTAGATGTTTTGTACAAGAGATTACCACCTTGATCAATAAGCATCAAGACCTCCGTGGCCACTAGGCTACCAAGGTACCGTATCATCATTAACACTCTAGCGATTAAGCACTAGAGATTACCACCTTGACCATCAAGCATGAAGGCCCTCTTGGCCACTAGGCTACCAAGGTACAACAATCTTATCACTTGTTTTTGGTCTTCATGTTCCGTTGGTATTTATTAAGTCTTTTAAAGCATATGGGGTGAAACCCTTGCTTCTGCACCATTCTGGTCTCTGTTTTGAACAGTTGAGAACAGGCGTGCTCACCCTTCAGCACGGGCGTGCTCACCCTTCAGCACGGTCGTGCTAAGCTCACAGTCAAGCACGGTCGTGCTGACTGTTGAGCACTGGTGTGCTCAAGCAGTGTGCCCAGTTATGGGTTTGAATTGGAGCACGGGCGTGCTCCCTGTTGAGCACATACTTGCTCGAATGCAGGCCCTGCTGTTTTGGGCAGAAGGGTCATAGACCCTATTGCTACTTGTTTAGGTCATTGTCAGATTCAATCCTAAGGTCCTTCTTATCCATAACTCACCAGTTTCATTAATATTAAATTAATGTTCATGTCTTACGAATTAAAGGGGAATTAGTCCTTTAGTCTCATTCCATTAATTGTCCCTAATAACTCAAGATCAATCCCTAAGGTTCTTGACTAAGCCGTTGGCACAATCTCACTCATTACTAATATTCAGTCTTATGAACAAGGGGAACAACCTCCCTTAACATTGTTTAACAGTTTGTCTTTTAACATTCACTAGTGCAGAAAAGGGATTCCACATCGATTATTTTTGGCTTTTCACATCGGTTTTCAAACTGATGTTGAAAAGACCGATGTGGTTTATTGCCACTTTACACATCGGTTTTGAAATCGATGTGTAAAGTACATTTTTAACAGCGGTTTTTATAACAAACCGATGTGGAAAGTTCATTTGTCAATTGGTAACCTATTGGAAATATCACTTTCCACATCCGTTTTATTGAAAACCGATGTGGAAATTAGACTTTACACATCGGTTTACACAAAAACCGATGTGGAAATCTCACTGTCCACATCGGTTTTCTGTAAAACCGATGTGGAAATTGAAATTCCACATCGGTTTTTTTAAAACCGATGTGTAAAGTCTAATTTTTTTTTGAAACTGTTATTTACATTTCTATCATTCCTTTCCCCTGTTTCAGTAATAATGCTGATCAATACCAGAATAACATACTCTAAATATTCTCAACAATCATTTTTGTACAACAAAAACACAATTAATATATATTGAATTTATTACGAACAATACATATGTATGTTCAATTACATTCAGACAACAAAGATAATTAGAAACCAAAAAGCTACATGATATATTATAGATTTCATATCAAAATACATATGATTAGTCAAAAGTACACTGTAGCCAGTACATGATAAGTTTTTAAACTAACTACACACACACACACACACACACATATATATACAAACTATGGTTGGTACACTTCAAGAAAGAAAGTTGCCCAACGCCTCCTTATGCTGTTGATTTCGGAATCAGATAATGGAGTTGGATTGTTGAATATCTGCAAGTTTAATTGGACAAAAGATTATATATTTTAAGTAATTAATAAACTAACATAAAACATATAACGAATCTATAACTGTTACTTCTAATTGTTATCAATTAACATTTACCTCGTGCCATCTTTCAGTGATTCTGGAGGAGATAATTTCCAACATCCACTGCATCACATAGTATCCACATTCCCATGATCCACGTTGTGTACGTGACTACGTACAAATGCAACCCAATTAGAATATGAGGAATTAAATTAAATTGAAATCAATAATTATAACCACTGCATTTGATGCATTTGTACTAATAATATCTTACCCTTGGAATAATCAATCTGATAGGCCGACGCCTTTCACCACGCAACATGTGGCTTGCATTAATAGAACTATCATGACAAAACAAACATTAATTAAAGTATATCTATATAGATTTCAGATAATTAAAACAACTGCATTACTGATTATAAAGTATTTTAATGCTTACGTTTCGATGATCGTCTGCAGTTCATTCTCCGGCTTATTTCCAATTGAGCATAAGAAGACCACGACGTTCATCCTAGGGTACAAGATCAACAGTTGCCAATGCTGGCTGTATTTGCGGAACAGTTAGTGACTAAGTCATATATAGTTATAATTAAATAACAGGTACTTACTTATTGAGATAAGGCGCAAGGTAGAATTGATGATCGTTGATCAGCCTCTAGCTCATCTAGTTTTATGACTAGTATGACCGTGGTTTTGTGCTACTTATATTTCGTTTTCTCCCAAATTAGACTTGATTGTCTTCAAGCAACATTTTGAGTCTCTAGAGTATTTTTAGGTTAATTTAGCTGATTTGGAGTCGAATAAAGCACTTACTGCTATTTCTTGTTTTCAGGTAATAAAGAGAAGCAGTTCTGGAGTCTTCGCCCCGCGAGAGTCTACTCGCCTCACGAACCTGAAGCCTGACTGTGCCAGAAGTGCCACCCTATCTGTCTCGCCACGCGAATCACTGTCTTGCCCCGCGAGTAATCCAACCCTGAAGGACAGAGACCATCACAGCTTACCCTGTTGAAGGTCACGGCTGTGACAGATTGGAATTTGAAGAGTCTCCCCTCGCGGATCCTCGTCTTGCCTCGCGAGAGAGCCAAACACTGAAGACTGTTCATAATATTCGCCTCGCAAAAGTCTGCTCGCCTCGCGAGCTCGCGGAACCCAGAAACTGTATTTATATCTGTTTTAGGGCAGAACTGAGAATGCTAATCCTCTTTTCATCTTCTTTTCTTTTTACAGAGACGGCTGCGAATTAGGTTTAGTGCTTTGTTTTTCCTTTGTAATGGAGAACTAGTCTCCTTTGATTGATCTACTGTAACCGTTTCGCACTGCCACTTGAGGTTTTGTAATTCTTAAACTTAATGCTATTCTCTTTCAATATTTGTTCTGTATGTTCTGTTTGCTTAATTCAGGATTATATAGAATACGTATTGATTTGTTTCGATGATTGTGTGTTCCTATATTTAATCGCGTTTGCTTAATTCGTGTGTGTTCAATTCGTGTTTGCTTAATTCACGAAGGGCTTCACCCGATTTGCTTAATTCGGGAATAGGAACATATGTCTCGTAGCATCAGTTTCGCTTGTTAATTGATGTTACAATCGAAAAGGGATTAGAATCCGCTTAGGACTTGGAATTTATATTAACCAATGGTAGTGGGAAACCGAGAACAGTAGGTAAATCTTTTTTAGCTTATTCGATAATTACTTAGTTTGCATTGTTTTTCTGCTTTGTTTTCTTTATTTAATTTCAAATATCCAAAACCCCCCAAAACTGATTTTCTTCTAATAACAATCCAAGAGTCCTTGTGAGACGATACTCGAGTTATCGCTCCTTAGCTACATATTTTTCCAAGCACTCGCTTTTTGACGCGTGCACGACAGCGCGTCAAAATTGGCACCGTTGCCGGGGACTCTTGTTGTTATTAACAGAATTTTTTTTTTTTGCATTGCTGAATTAGTTATGGCTGTTTTGTCTGGTTATGAATCCTAGTACTGCCCATGGATAATTACATGCAAGGTTGTGTGCCTTATGTTGATTATGAGCCATGCATATATTATCCTAACTTTGCTGGAGGTTATGAGTTTGGTAGTGATGTTGGCATGAGAGGTAATGATTATTCTGGCCAACATGGAGGAGAACGCGGCAACTTGGATGAGATTTCCTCTTTGGTGCATCAAATGGCAGTAAGCCAGCACCAATATAAGCCTGACCCTACACTAGCCCAGCTCAGTCTGGAAGAATTGGTGCAACAGATGGCAGAACAAAATCTTGAATCCCAACAGAAGATAGAAGCTGATTTTCAGGAGTTAGCCGCTCAAATTGATCACATTGCCTCCACCTCGGCTACACTGCAAACTCAACGTCTCCTTGAGGAACATACAGATTCACAGATAGTTGTTCTTGACAATACTTCCTCTGAGGATAATTTTGATAATGATGTCAAGAATACTTCTGTTGATGAATTGTGTGTTGAACCCCCAGATATTCACACATTTCCTGATTCTATCTATTATACTTCATGTGCTGATTGTAATGACTTTGCTTCTTGTGTAGCATGTTTTGAAAGCTCATCCTTTTAAGGTTATGAGGAGCAACCCGTCCATATGGAACACGAGACGCATGAGGTTGAGGGTCCTGTTCATATAGAAAGTGAGGATCAGGAGGACATCTGCTTCACCATGCTTGAGGATGATGAAGAACTTTTGGAGTTAGATGATTCCATTAATTCATATGCATGTGTTGAATGTGATGGGATGGATGAAATGTGTGTTGAATTTCCAGACATTCAAGCTTTTTCTGATTCAGTTTATTGTACCATATGTACTGATTGTACTAACACTAACCTTTGTTTGGTGTGTGCTGAGATTTCTGCATGTATATCAGGTGATGGATTTGTTAGTGCAATGAATGAAGATCTTGCAGAAGTTGAAGCAGCACCAGTAACCCTGTCTACCTGTTTGCCACCTCCCACTGTGGAACAACCGGCAATGGAGTTCAAGCCTCTGCCTGAGAGACTGGATCTTGCACCATGGCCAGTCCAAGGGGTTGAACCCCAATTTTATTGGGAGGACTTTGTTGAAAAAGAGGTCAACTTTGACCCAAGAGGGAGTGAGAAGTCCGCCGCACTTGGCGAGGTCACCATGATTATCCGGTGCCCACTCCCATACTTATGCTTCAGGCCATGGGATCCGGGAGGATCATATCGCACTTTGGGCATTCCTTGACCGCTGTATCACAGACAGTGGGATCCCGGTGGAACCACCTCCATGAGTTTTTCTAAACCCTTTCCTTTTTAATTATCCTTGCTTTGTTTTTCTTTTGTTTTCCTTTAGCTCTTGAATAATTTGAGAAGCTCAAGAGCTTGTGTGAGAGTCTTGTGTCGGCAAGTTTGATTGGGTTTTGTTGAATTTGCATAGATGATTGCATGATATTGTTGAATGTTATGATTTTCCCCCTAGGTTTTGAAATTGAAAGTTTATCCCCACTTGAAAAATTGAAAACTGAACTTTGAGATATTTTATTATGACTGCATGATTTATGATAAGTTTGGGGTGAAGGGGTGCACACACTAGGGATAGAATCTCGGTCAAACAATTTGCGAAATTGTCCAGGTGAGGATTTGAGCCTCCAACATGTTTTTAACTGTGTGAATCACTTTTTGAGTTGCACTTTCCCGAATTTGCTTGAATCTCTTCATGGTTTGCATGTTTATGTGTTTGCATCAAATGATTTAGGCAATTTTTCTTTGAATTAGCGACTTGTCTAAATTGAACCAGTCCCTAATGCATGTTCCTTAGTTAGCCCCTTTGAGCCTGATTAGCCTCTTGTTTTTGATAACCTTATGTTATGAGCCAAAATATGGAAAAACCATGTTAACCCGATCTCAGGATTAGGAGAGCATGGAAGCTTAGCAAGACAAGGTTTGTAAGAAACTAAGTTTGGGGTGGCTACAAGGATGTGACATGTCATTCTGGGGTGAGAAAAACAAAAAAATATATTAAAAAGGTTGGAGCCAAAGGCAAAAAAAAAAAAAGGTATTAAAGGAAAAGGCTGTAGTCGCCCAAAAGCATAAAGAAAAATGGAAAAAGGAACTTGAGTGGAAATTCAATGTATCAAAATGTTCATGCTCTCTTAGTTCCTAGGGACTTAAGCCCAGTACCTTTGTATATCCTACCCTTAGCCAGGCCCCATTACAACCTTTAAAAGACCTTTTGATGTTGCATGCATGTTTTCGTGGGAACCTTGATTGAGATGAAAATCAAATTCATGGGAAGTGCTCTTAAAATGTGAAATTGAGTGAAATGTTGATAGCCTGACAAAAATTGAGCGAATGAGCGAAACACTAAACGCCCTTGTGAGGAAGGCGATTGTTTGAATTTGGTGATCTCCCTTTTGTGTGTAACTTGGATCCCCAACTTAGATTACCGATTGCATGAATGATGAAATTCTCAATTGTTTAAAGTAGATGAATGTGGGGATTGAATTGTTGAAAAGGGGGGAACATTGAAGAAAAAATGTTTTGTAAAAGTTGCATAAATTTGTGCAAATTTGATTGAACCTTTGAGCTTGCCAAGTTTGAGTCCTTTTTGAGTTTTAGTTTGCTTGGGGACAAGCAAAGTTTAAGTTTGGAGTATTTTGATCAACCTCTGGCTCATCTAGTTTTATGACTAGTATGACCGTGGTTTTATGCTACTTATATTTCGTTTTCGCCCAAGTTAGACTTGATTGTCTTCAAGCAACATTTTGAGTCTCTAGAGTATTTTTAGGTTAATTTAGCTGATTTGGAGTCGAATAAAGCACTTACTGCTATTTCTTGTTTTCAGGTAATAAAGAGAAGCAGTTCTAGAGTCTTCGCCCCGCGAGAGTCTACTCGCCTCGCGAACCTGAAGCCTGACTGTGCCAGAAGTGTCATCCTCTCTGTCTCGCCACGCGAATCACTGTCTCGCCCCGCGAGTAATCCAACCCTGAAAGACAGAGACCATCACGGCTTACCCGTGTTAAAGGTCACGACTGTGACAGATTTGAATTTGAAGAGTCTTGCCTCGCGGATCCTCGTCTCGCCTCGCGAGAGAGCCAAACACTGAAGACTGTTCATAATATTCGCCTCGCGAAAGTCTTCTCGCCTCGCGAGCTCACGGAACCCAGAAACTGTATTTATATCTGTTTTAGGGCATAACTGAGAATGCTAATCCTCTTTTCATCTTCTTTTCTTTTTACAGAGACGGCTGCGAATTAGGTTTAGTGCTTTGTTTTTCCTTTGTAATGGAGAACTAGTCTCCTTTGATTGATCTACTGTAACCGGTTCGCACTGCCACTTGAGGTTTTGTAATTCCTAAACTTAATGCTATTCTCTTTCAATATTTGTTCTGTATGTTCTGTTTGCTTAATTCAGGATTATATAGAATACGTATTGATTTGTTTCGATGATTGTGTGTTCCTATATTTAATCGTGTTTGCTTAATTCGCGTGTGTTCAATTCGTGTTTGCTTAATTCACGAAGAGTTGCACCCCATTTGCTTAATTCGGGAATAGGAACATATGTCTCGTAGCATTGGTTTCGCTTGTTAATTGATGTTACAATCGAAAAGGGATTAGAATCCGCTTAGGGCTGGGAATTTATATTAACCAATGATAGTGGGAAACCGAGAACAGTAGGTTAATCATTTTTAGCTTATTCGATAATTACTTAGTTTGCATTGTTTTTCTGCTTTGTTTTCTTTATTTAATTTCAAATATCCAAAACCCCCCAAAACTGATTTTCTGCTAATAACAATCCAAGAGTCATTGTGAGACGATACTCGAGTTGTCGCTCCCTAGCTACATATTTTTCCAAGCACTCGCTTTTTGACGCGTGCGCGACAGCGCGTCAATCGTCTCGGGAAAGTATATCACCTATGGTGATGACCCGGTCTTCTGATGCTAGGAGAACATCACCCTGAATGAACATGGGGTCAATGAACCCATAAAGGGCGAGGTTACCCTGATCAACTAACATACGATGCAGATACCTAATATATTGAAAAAACATGTTAATTATCATAGTATTTAAAAATTAATTACTTAACTTATAAATAAAATGTACTTACGTGCACCATAACAATAGGTGTGCAGAACTAGCCATTTCTTTATTGAGTACAATCTCCATAAGTTCTTTCTTTGGAATATACAGTTCATCACCTGGGCTGGCATCATGTTCCAACCTCACCAAAGTTGCGCCATTCTCCATGGTGACAACCTGTATAGCCAGAAGTTTAAAAACATCACCAGGTGCCACTTTGTCGATCCCCTAAACAACAAAGATATATATTAGTAATCACAGATAATGAAGTTATTTCATTGGTAATTAATTAAATGGTCAAATGAATACCTTGGCTGGAGCAGACATCTCTGGTATTCCTGGATCCGACCTTTTAGGCAGAATATGATCATTTCCAACATCCTATAACGAATAAAAATAAAGCATTATCTTTAAACAATAATAAATAATTTCAACTATGAATATAGAAAAACACAACTAACTGAATACCTCAGATGCAACAAGAAAGCTGACCAATCTTCTTGGCCAGAGGATGAAGTTATCGGGGGCCTGACCCACTGTTTGAACCTCATCAGTGGGCACAGGGACTCGAGCATCAGCATCTCGAATAATCTCAACAACGACCCTCAGCTGATCATCCGGTAATAAACGATGGTGTATGGTATTACCTAAGTTATTATGTGCCCTCCCCAATGCCACTAAGCGGCGAGCATGATGATCATCAACATACAACTCACACCTATTAGGGTCGTCATCATCATCACCACCACCATCATCATCATTTTCAGGCTGATGAGGAGGATCACATGAGCCCTTAGTGCTCACATGGACAGAGGGTTGGACAGAGGGTTGGACACCGGCTGCCATCTGTTGGGACATAGAAGTCAATATTGCCATCTGCTGGGCAAACTGCTCGGCCATCTCCTGTCGAAGCTCAGCTGCAATCTCCTGTTTTAGCCGTGCTCTATCTGCATCAACATCCCTGTAGGATTGGTGTGAAGATGAACCATGGTATTGGCGAATGCCGACACCCCATCCAACACCAATGACACGGCCCGGATGGTCTGGTTTACCGATGGCAGCAGCTAAGATATCATCACGTCCTCTAGGAACAAAGGTTCCTTGGGTTACCTGCTCGTCCAAGGCATCCCATCACATATAAAATATCAGGTCACATTACAATTCGGTAACAATCTTAAAATGACAATTACAATTCAAACTATACTTACAATCTTCTCAGCTACTTGGCGGGCCTCCTCAGATGTATATTGTCCCGTTTTTCTTTGTCGGGCCCTCTTCCATTTACGATGGCGTGGGGGTGGAGGTGGATCAACAACCTCTGGACGATTTTCAACGTTAGGATCCGCCTGAGATGCTGCTTCCTGACGTGCTTTCTTTTCTTCTTCCACCATTATCTGACCAAGCTTTTTATATCCCCCACGAGACATGACATGGGGGTAGACATTCTTACTTTGGTTTTCCTGCCCCTTTTTCCTCTTCTCCTGTTATAAATAGAAGACAATTAAATTACATAAGTAAATAAAATTAATGAAATTACATAAATTTAGAGACAAATCAAATAAGTTAACCTGAAAGCCGGGATCATGTCGGCTCTGAACAAAGCGATCCCACGTCGCCTGGTCAAGAAACGGGTACAAAACTGATCCTTCACGTAAAAGTATAGATACCAGAATACTCTCCCATATCTGATCCTTCACGTCCGCCGGTACATCTTTCCAATTATCAATGAGTATACTAGGCCTGCTCCTAGCAAGGGTCGCCACAAAACTGTTAAATTGCTCTGCCATTGGCCCAATAGGATTGAGGTTATTATCAAAGTCTATTCTTATCCTTTGATTTGAACCACGGTTGGCAGTAAAATTCCTAATTCGTGTGGCACGTCTACCCTTTCTACCCGTAGAAGGGGTCTCCGACCCGCTGCATGAAGGAGGGATATCCTCACAATCAGCCATGTATACCTGTTTAAACAAAATAAAACTTGTTAGTATGTCAGGATAAATATCAAACATAACTTATAAATATCGATGAACGTACGTAAACATAACTTATAAATATCAACATAAACATATAATATACCTTTAAACATAACTCAAACTAAACTTACTTTGTGGTCAATTAGTAAAGTTCTCCCATAACCCTTCTTGGTGATCATTACGAGTAGCATGTACATCATCCACTTCATTTTCCTCATTGAAATTAGGCACTCGTGTTGGGAAAGAAGGAGTATCAGAAATATCAAGAGTTGAATCTTGATTTCCCTCACTACCATTATACATGTTTTTTCCCTGGAGAACCACTGACCACCTTTTGTTAGAAGGATCACGGATATAAAACACTTGTTTTGCTTGGGATGCCATGATGAAAGACTCCTCTTTGTTACCTACCTTATTAAGGTCCACCAATTTGAATCCTAACTCATCGGTTTGCACACCATTGTTACTGTCGACCCACTGACATTTAAAAACAGGTACTCTAAACTTTGTGTAATCAACCTCCCATATCTCTTCAATGATTCCAAAGTATGAAACGGATGCCATAACAGGGTTTCTATCTTTCGAACTAGAGAAATGCATGGACTCAGCGACGACCATAACCCCACTGTTTTGCATAGTACTTTTGTCATCCCGGGACTTTGTATAGAAGGAAAACTTATTGATACCATACCCACTCCAGCATATGACATCAAAGTTAGGCCCCTGTGCTAGCCATTTTAATGTATCAGAAGCAATACCATCCTTTGAAATTTTTTCTTTAAACCAGTTCAAGAAAGTCTTGTTATGCTTGTTCAAACACCATTTTTCATTCATTCTAGGGTAAGTTTCATTGATGATGCTTTTGTGCTCACATAAGTATGGTTCAACCTCATCAGTGTTATTCAATATATACAAATGTGCTTGAAGCACTTCCTCCCGATCCATTCTCTTAACAGTGATACCTCGTGTACCTTTACCATCATATATTCCTTCGTGACGAGACTTCGGAAGCCCTACAGGTTCCGCTTCTGACATGTAGTCTGTACAAAACTCAATAGCTTCTTCTGCAAGATACCTTTCAACAATAGATGCTTCGGGACGGTGTGGATTCTTCATATATCCTTTCAAGATCTTCATGTATCGCTCAACCGGGTACATCCACCTTAAATAAACGGGGCCGCACAATCTAATCTCCCTCACTAGATGAACAATCAAATGAACCAAATGTCAAAAAATGAAGGTGGAAAATACATCTCCAATTGGCACAAGATAATGGCTGCCTCATTTTCCAAGTCATCCAACTTTTTAGTGTCAATGACCTTGCTACATATAGCATTGAAGAATAAGCATAACCTAGTAATGGCATGTCTGACTTTTTTAGGCAATATGTCACGAATGGCCACCGGTAGTAGTTGTTGCATCAAGACATGACAATCATGAGACTTTAAGCCAAATAATTTGAGATCTTTCATTGAGATAAGTCTTTTGATATTTGAAGAGTAACCTTGTGGCACTTTGACTCCCCGTAGACATTCACAGAAACTTCTTTTCTCTTTTTTTGATAAAGTATGACATGCTGGGGGCAAATAAGTCTTCTTATCCCCCACTTTAAGTGGAGCTAACTGCTCTCGTATACCCATCACAACTAGATCCAGACGAGCATTAACACCATCCTTTGTCTTGCCTTGAATGTTGAGAAGCGATCCGATTAAACTGTGACACACATTTTTCTCCACATGCATCACATCAATACAATGTCTTACATCAAGCTTGCACCAGTATTGAAGATCAAAGAAGATCGACCTCTTCTTCCATATTTTCTTCTCGGTAGCCTTCTTCTGGGTCTTCCCATAGATAACATTAGTGTTGTTCACCCTTTCATAAACTTGCTCTCCAGTCAAGGCCACCGGAATAATTTCATTCTCCGGAAGTCCATTAAAAGCTTTTCTCAATCTACGATAAGGATGATTACGTCGGAGAAATCTTCGATGCCCAAGGTAAACCGTCTTCCTTCCATGTTGCAGTTGATGGTAACATGTGCCTTCTTCACATATTGGACATGCTTTATGCCCTTTAACACTATACCCTCACAGGTTCCCGTATGCTGGAAAGTCATTGATGGTGCAAAATAACATGGCACACAATCTAAATGTCTCACGGCAATATCCATCGATCACATCAACGCCTTCATCCCACAACATTCTCAAGTCTTCAATCAAGGGACTCAGATACACATCAATATCATTTCCTGGCTGTTTAGGACCCAAAATCATCATTCTTAACATAATGTATTTGCGCTTCATGCACAACCAAGAAGACAAGTTGTAAATTACCAGGAGAACAGGCCATGAGCTATGAATACTACTTAAGTTTCCATATGGACCTCATTCCATCGGTAGTAAGTCCAAGCCTGAGGTTTCTGGGCTCATTGCCGAAATCCAGAAACAAACTATCAATTCTCTTCCATTACAAAGAATCGACCGGATGCCGAAGCTGTCCATCACACTTCCTCTCATCCGCATGCCATCTAATGTTCTTTGCTTCATTTACATTAGCAAACAATCGCTTGAACCGCGGAATCACGGGAAGATACCATAACACCTTCTCAAGAGGACCTTTGGTGACCACATCACAACTAGAATCACCATCCTTCTCTTTGTAGCGTGATACCCCACACCTGGGGCACTCGTGCATCTCTTCAAACTCTTTCCTGTACAATAGGCAATCATTGGGGCAAGCGTGTATTTTCTTATACTCCATACCCATCGGACACAATATCTTCTTCGCCTCATAGTTTCGAGATGGCAATGTGTTGCCTTCTGGAAGCATGTCTTTCAACAACTCAAGCAATTCGGTAAAGCTTTTATTGCTCCATCCATTTCTCGCCTTCACATTGAACAATCTTAACACTACTGACAACCGTTTGAAATTAGTGCACCCCGGATACAAAGCCACTTCCGTATCATTGCACAAAGTATCATACACATGTGCATGCCGAAAAGACTCTTGCCCAACATCACGGATCATGTCCTCTAGTCCATCGTCCATTTCCACGTCATCAACTTCCTCTCTATCCGACACCCTCGGCCTGTCTAATGATTCACCATGACATATCCATGTTGTATAACTCTTGCAAATCCCCTCACAAATAAGATGATCACGTATCTCCTCAGCTTCTAGTCGTCTCTTATTCAAACAGTTAACACAAGGACAATAAAACCTTCCATTACCACTATCAGGAGCATTTGTTTTTGTAAACTGTAGAAAATATTCCACTCCATTCTCATACTCATCACTTGTCCGTCTAGCATTCATCCAACCGCGATCCATGACTAAACCAATAACTTCGTACTTAGTCCAACATATTCATCAACCACTTCTTATACAGGGTATGGCCCTATCCCAGTCGAGAAGAAACTTTTTCAACATTCGGTTAACAGTTAGTCCTTAACTCTCATGCTCATACTCGACAAAATTTCAGCAGCATTTCCCTTCGGTCTCCGACGTACACGACTTGAACGCGATGACATCCACCACGATAAAGTATGCACCCGGAGAACGAAAGGAATTGTATCAATCCGAACTTTCATCAAGTATATAACATTAGAATCAATGAGTAACTATTTTAACTGAATTAAGAAAAAGTTTTTTTCCAAATTGTCCAACTTTGGACAATTCAAGATCCAACACAATTAGCGGTACATTAAGCACGTACACGTGTGCTCATCAGTATTGCATCTGAAACGGGAAACTAAGGCTTTACTAATTATGTAGCTTGCATGAAGATGGGGCTTGAAAAGTGAAGAAAATGAGTCAAACAGAGCCCATCACGGCCTAGCCGTGACAACCATCCCGGCCATGATAGAGTAGAGCTGGAAAAGTCAGAACTGGTCACGGCCAGCCCGTGATGTCCATCATGGCCGTGACATACCAACTGAACCAGACCCTCACAGGCAGAACTGATTATGGCCTAGCCGTGATGGTGGTCACGGCCGTGACAGACCAACCAGTGAAGCAACCTCCAAGGCAGAATCCGCCACGGCCTAGCCGTGACAGGCATCACGGCCGTGACGCGTGATACCACCACTGGAAAAATCCAGTCTTGGAGCCATTTCCACTATGGTGGATTAGACACAGATTCACACTTTATAACACTTCACACAGAGAACAACACATGCAAGTATATTATATTTAACTTTTCTAAACAAGAAACGAAGAAATGACTAATCTTGCAAATGGGACTGTTTATAATAGGGAAAACACACCTTTTTTTTTGTGGAAGAATGAAGATCTTGAAGGTTTGTTGTGGAGTTGTCAGAGAGTGAGTGAGTGTGAAGGTAGAAATGAGAAACCAGAGAACTGAGAGTGAGTGAGTGAGTGAGAGAGTGAGTGAGTGTGAAGGTAGAACTGAGATGTGGGAAGAAAGAGAAAGAAAGTGTAATGTGTCTGTGTTGATAGTAATGAGAGTGAGTTTGAGTGTATTTTTAGGGTTGGTGTCTGTGTTTGAGATGTTTTTCCATTTCTGTCTTGGCTTTACACTCTTGGAACAAAGGAAAAGGGCGCGTGACATTGGAGGGAATGAAAATAGAAACATAAAAAGGGTTATATTACACATCGGTTATTATAAAACTGATGTGGTTAATTTATATTTCACATCGATTATCCTGGAACCGATGTGGAAGGATAAAATTTTAAATTCTAATTTTTTTTTTATAATTTTATACATCGGTTATCTTTAAAGCGATGTGGTTAGTCAATACTTTACACATCGGTTCTAGAAAAACCGATGTTAAAAGATAAAAATTCTAAATTTAAAATTTTTTTGTTTTACTTTTAAACATCAGTTAAATATAACCGATGTGGAAAATATTTACATATCGGTTAAATTCTAAACCGATGTGGAATACTTTGATTTTAATTTCAAAAATGCCACCGCCTCGTTTTACACATCGATTTTACAGAAACCGATGTGGAAACTCCGATGTAAAAAGCATATTTTACACTAGTGATTAATGCGTCACAATGTGAATCAACAACCAATACATCATAATGACATAGTCATGTTAAAAGCATTCAATCATGGCATCATCACATCAATATATTCAACAACAACAACCTTCATAACAACATTAAATCAATAATAACAGTCATGCCAATATCATTAACATTGTAAACAGATAAACATCATATAACAAACAGGCATATAGGCATACAACATGTTATTAAACATAAAGGGTTATGGGAACCCTTCGTCTTACGCTACCCCTAAACCGGTATGAAGATTTCCTGTTAAACTGAAGATGCTCCTAAACTGGTTCCCTCGAACGACTCGACAAACAATCCCAAGTCTTGCGGTAACACAAAAGGTCAACCAATTAGTTCCTAATTCATGAAACATAAAAGGAAACATAAGAGGGAAGGACCATTACCTTATAAGACAGTAACGTGCGCATTCCTCTCCCACACACCGCATGGATGACTAGAACTGAAAAGGGTTCAAGGGAGAGAAAGAGGAAGAGAGGTTTCTGCTGTTTTGGAGACAGAAACCCAAATAAGGGTTGCACACTAAAACACTCACGCATTGTTCCTATTTATAGCCAATGTGAGTTGAGCACGGTTGTGCTTACTGTTGAGAACGTGCGTTCTCAACTTAACGACAATGAGGCACGTCTGATTGCTGAGCACGGTCATGCTTCCTAATGAGCACGGGCGTGCTCACATTAGCGTCAATGAGATGCATGCAACCTTAAGAACGGACGTGCTGACACATGAGCACGGTCATGCTCATGCACCAGGAAGGGATTTTCAACTTAAAAAACCCCACTTAGCCCACTCTAAACCTTCCTAACAAACAAGACACACAGAGAAGCACTTATACGGAAAACGAGGTGTTACACAGTACATTAAATTCGAACCATACATACGAATCTCAACAAAAACTCAATTACCTATACTAATTCCTTTGGAATATTGGTCTAAGAAAGTAATACTATATCACTTATCTTTACAAGCATAACTGTTCTTGCATAAGCAAAGTTTGTCCAAAACATTTGGCTCAGAAGAAATCTTGTTTGGAAATCGGTCTTTCGGAAACAATTCTGTGAGTTGTCATCCTTCACCATTCCTCAAACAAATACCTGAGGTGGCCTACCCCATTAATTTGTATCAGGAATTTAGGAGACTAACAACATCACAGAACACTTAGACTGACACCTTAAGCTTGAACACTCTAGACTCAACTCTCAGTCCGATGGGATCAAACTGCTCTAATACCATAATATAATATCCCGACTTCCACCAGGATATTACTAAGTAATAATATAAAAATCTGATTATAGCAAAAGGAATAATAGCTGAACGTAGAAAATTTTGAAACTAAATGAAACATTTTTACATGAGATTTTTTGTAGAATTGAACATAGTATTGGGCCAGGTTAATACAAACAAGCATTTCACCCCAAATTTACTATTCAATCTCATATAAACATTGACTCCTAGTAAGACTCCAACTCTGACCCGACCGTAAAAACTAACGTATCTTGGGACACTATTGGGTGACTGTCAAGCAATTTCCGGAACTTGCATATGAGTTAGCAATATGTACCTGCTATATGAAACCATGAAGGAGCCTAGTGAGAAATAAATCTCAATGAGTTCCTACTTCAAGAAAAAATATGTGAATAATCAATATGTCCCCTCTTTATTGAAATGAATCTAAGCATAGGCATTTTAAGTATAAAAACCTTTACTAGGTACCTCAAGTGTGAGCGAAAATAAGGCACGAGTAGTTTAAACTGGTTGATATGGTACTCATCTCTATAACAACAATTAGGCGTCCCTTAATTGCTAGTACCATATCCTAGCCTCCAAAAATGAAGGACTTACAAAACATCTCACCCACATAGATATTGTGGCCTTAAATAATGGCTAGAATAGTTTTGAAACCTTAAGTTTCACTAAAGATAGACCATTTTAAATTTTTAATGCCATGATATGATTCATTTTCTTATACATCTTCTCAAATGGAAGTCAAATGCATTAAATAATCATCAACCATACCAAAATGATAACTTCATTAAACATGCACAAAATGCAAAGAGTGAAGACATAGCACAAGTGGAAATGTCACACCTTCATATTGCAATTAATACCAACCAAATCACCATGCCACAACCACTAAGTTAGATCATGCAGCCACAAGAGCACCATGCCAATTGCACATATACATATTATTCATGGTTGGACAGAATTAAAACACATAGGAATCTATTCCACACAAATCAAGTACCCATATGCTCCCAGTTGTGTAAACAGAATTTTGCTGCAACTTGGAACTTGGTTTTCTCCACAAAAACTTCATCAAAATTAGAACTTCCAAAGCCTAAATTGTAACAAAATAAGTCTATTTTCTATCTGCACAAGAATGGTTACAATCCAGTAACTATACATGGAGTTATGGCCATAACACTACAACAACATAATTTAACGAAATTTAGTCATTATAGTGTCTATTTCGTATCAAATTTTGTCTAGTTTCCAAAGGTTAAAAAATCATTTCAAAACGATCTCTGTAGAAGAAGTTGTAGACAAATTACTGACAGGGTGTCAATACGGGTTTGAAGGTTAATTTATCACCCCTATCACTTTCACCCAAAACAATCCCCTATCCTTGCATGCAATAAAAAATTTTAGTGGTTCCACACATCTTGTAACATCAAAATAAGCATGTAACCTAAGCAATAAAGCACTTAGCAAATAGTTGGGATTTATGGTCACCCAATGTTACAAACAACAAGAACTCACGTGATTGAAGCTAGAAAATGTAGACTTGGTGATTCCCTCTATCTCTCTTGATCTTAGTGAATTTCTCCCCTTTATCAACCTACCAATCTCTTCACTTGCTCCCCAGACCTTGAAGTGGTGTGAACAATAGCTTCTTAACTCCTTAATCAGCTCACTTTTGTACCTAGAAAAGGAAGAACTTTCATCTAAGCCTAAACCCTTCCATGATCGATTTTGAATGTGAAGAAGGGAGGTTTGCATGCTCAGATTTTGGTTTGGTTTAAGAGTAGTTTGGTGGTATTTTAGCTAGGAACTGAAATGAGAAGGAGAATGATGTAGATTGGTGGTGGTTTATGGTGGTTTTGGTGGAAGAAAGGTGATGGTGGTGGTGTAGCTTCTTTGAGAGGTAGAGAGAATATGAGGGAGATTAAATGAAGTGGAGTCTGATATTCTAACCTCTCCCCTTTGTGTGTTCGCCAAATTTAATGAGAGAGAAAGGAAGGGATTGGTGATTATTTTTTTGGTTTACGAAGGGATTGGTGATTAGTGATTTCTTGGCTCTTGGTTGGTTGGTGGTAGATTTCATGAGGATAGCTTAGGATAAAATGCAAACAAAGTTATATTGAAATTATTTCCTCGTTAAACCCATAATTAACTGGTTCACCAACTCACAAATCATACAAATGCATACTTGTGAAATGTAAAGGATTAAATCACACCCATGATTACAATCATAATGAAATGACTAAAATACCGGTAGGAAAATATATTACATTTCTCTTCCCCTTAAAGAAAATTTTTCCTCAAAATTTAGACAACTCAAACACCCATACAAGAATCTAAACACTTAAACATAGAATCATAATGCAAATCTCATAAATCTCATTAAACACCAGTTGTTGTCTCAACAACCTTCCCACATCATGACAACTAAAAGCATGCAAGTGAGAATTAAGACACAAAACTAATTCAGTTTGGATCATATATATATATATATATCTATATATATATATATATATATATATATATATATATATATATATAAACACACACACACACACACACACACACACACATTTAAAGCATACAATAAATTGTCTCAACAACCTTCCCACATCATGACAATTAAAAGCATGCAAGTGAGAATTAAGACACAAAACTAATTCAGTTTGGATCTATATATATATATATATATATATATATATATATATATATATATATATATATATATATATATATATATATATATATATATATATATAGAACACACACACACACACACACACACACACACATTTAAAGCATACAATAAAGCAAATTTGTCCTATGGTACAAGTAAGATTGCTGATGCTTAAGAGTTGCATTTAGGTTCCTAGATGGTTTCCTAAAAGATCCTTCGTCTAATAGCTACTAAGCTTCCACTGCGTACTCTGATCAATAAGGTTTTGTTTGTAAGTTTGAATCTGTATCAATGAACTGGTCATAATCATCAACTACTTGGTTATCACTGATACTTGGTTCGCTAGGGTCCAATTATCATACATGACAGATATTCCAATCAATGGGAAACTGACAGAAACTTTATGACAACAACAATAATAAGAGTATATCACACAATATTATTCAAATAGTAGTGGTACTCATTATACCAATCATTTTAGATATCACTAATTTAGAAAATCAGATCAAACACATATATGGTCATGTACATAAGGATGTGACTCATAGGGATTAACTGATTGGTACCTATTCATGTGCACAAACTAATAATTGATGCATACCAATGATTCTTATAGATTACCCATATTGAACACGATCAAGAAATGACATACACAATGATATGGTAGCACATCAAGATATGGACATGTTCTAAGTACAAGTCTACCCCGAGCATCCCATAATACTCGAGTAGAGCAAAAACTTCACTTTAAATTCTTCAAATGCATTTTTCAGTGAATCTAAAATTGTCTTGAAAGCCTTCTCTAATACTCTGTTATAAGAAAACCTTTACTGGAATTTATTCGATTTTGAAAGCGAAGTTGAGATTTGTACTCGTTAAAATCTGCAAAAAGGTTTTGAATTGCTCAAAGGTTTCCAAAGGGATATATCGTCAATTAAGTAATAATGTTTTAAAAGAAATAATAGGCTACAAAAGAATTTATGAGTGTGAAAAAGTTCTTTTGTTTATAAAACAAACCTTTTCTCAGGTATTTCTAAAATATAACAAGTTAGGAAAAGCTCACAATGTCAAAATACGAATATTCCGTAACAACGTCATGTTGGTGCTATCAAGAGGGTTCACCGGGACTCCAAGTGACCTCAACACGCTCTACAAACTTTTAGGGAGGAATTTATTCTAATCTCATCCTAAAAGGAACTCAAGGTTTTAGAAAGTAACGTCTATAAATGAAACTACAAGTACATGGTATAGCACTTTAAAGCATCTATGCATAAAAGAGTAGTAAACATAGGTATATGCAGTACAAATAATTAGATATATATATACACATGCAAGAAAGTCAATACCAACACTATAAACTCATAAGATACATTATAACAAGCAATATATGTTTATATCATCTTCAGCAAGAAGTATATATATATATATATAGTGACAAAAACAGTTAACTACATTTGAAAAGAATGCCTACATACATCAACATACAATACTCAATCATACATCATCATATAACATGTGGAAAAATTTCTCAGCACCTATAACATTTACATCAGATGTACATTAACTTTGGTGCCTTTTAATAAAATACCAAACAAAGTTGGATTTGAGTAAGTGACCACTCTTTGGAAAGCATGGGTTGTCTAGTTTATGAATATAATTTTTATCTTACGAAATAGTCCTTCAATTTGTAAGTTCAACAAATGAAGACATTGATGTACGCAAGCAGAACAACTATTGTCCCTCAACTTGAGACGCATTTTAAAATGTCAATACTCAGTGAAATCCAATGAAATTTGTGTTCAAATTAAAAAAAAAAAAAAGAGTCTAGTTTTCACATATATGTCCAGTTTCCCATAATATAATTTGTACAAACGGTTATAACTGAAAGAAGACATAAAGGTCCTGCTGAAAACGTGTTTTTAACAGACAGATAAGTGTAACTTTGGAAATTAATTTAGTGGGTCATAACTCAACCAAATCATGTGTAACACCCTGACTTTTCGCTGTTTTCTAATATTGAAAATTTATATAAAAACGTTTATATTTTTATCTGAGACTTAGAAAATGTTTTTAAGTAAACCGAAACCTTATTTACACTCTACTTTACTGTAGAGAGTTACGATAAAAATTTAGGTTGCAAAGTCAGGCGAAACCCGGCCTGTGAATTTCACTGACAGTATGATTATACTGATCAGAAAACCTAATTTTAATTCGTGAATGAAAAACTTAAGGTTTTTATTTAATTTCCTACGATTTTTGTTATTTTGAAATATTTCACTAAAAAGTGAAATATTATATTTTATCTGGGCGATATTTTAATCGGGTAAGCGATGAAGTTGAATACGGGATTGCCGGGATCCGTTAATGAATAATATCAACGAGTCACACATGATGAGTCACCATGTGAATGCATTAATGGTGCACATGGCATCATGATGACATTTTAATGATTTTGCACTTAAGTCCTTAAACTTTCTCATAATTGCTTTTTAGTCCTATGTTAATTCTTCAAGTTGTCTTTGACATTTGGGCCAAATTCTTGCCATCCAAATCCATTAAGGGCTGCGGTTTTTGAGGCCCAAAATCATGGTCATGATTTCATTTGCATAAAGCCAATTTCTACTCTTAAACTTTCCTATGCCATCCATTATGCCTTAAGTCATTTTCATGGTTACAAACACTTGGGATTTGTTGGACTCACAAGTCCATTTGCGCAAGCCCAAGGCCATTTTCCTTAGTCCATAAGTTCATGAAGTCACTTGAAGACTCCACATTCTTCTCCACACTTCCTTCATCATCTTCTTTGTTCTAACTTTCTCTAAGTTTCCATTTTTGAGTTTGTGAAGCAACTTGCTCATTCTTTGCCATTTTTCAAGTTCCAAGAGGTAATCTTTGATCCTCATCATCTTTAAGCTATAGTTTCTTCAAGAAATTTCATGATCTTATAATCATCTATATATTCATAATCCAAGAGTTTGTTGCAAACAAAGTTTTCCTCCCTATTTTTCTCTCCAAGACCGAAACCTTGCTTGTCGGGTGGAGGAGATTTTGTTTGTTTTCTTTAGTAAGTGAACTTGGATTTCATCTTTCCATATCATGTCTATGTTGGATCCAAAGTGTTGTATCAAAATCAAATCTCTAGCCTATTTTGTGTGTCAAGGCCGAAAATATATTTTTGAGGGATTAGAATATTCTTGTTTCAATCTTTGTTGTTAATCACTAATCCTATGTATTAAGTATTAAGGATCATTAATCCAAAGACTTAATAATTTTAGAAATTTTTAGCCACAAAAACTCATCATGGCTGCACCTATATATTAAGAGAAATAGGTGATTTTATTTGATTGCTTGTAATTGGTTGATTGTGGTTGTTGAAGGTTAAGTGTGTCGATTATACATGAGTCGTGACACCGGAGTTTGACGTAGTTCGAGAAAGGAAATCGGAAGATAAGTTCTTCAAGAGGTAAGGGGAGAATACCTGAGGAGTTTTTCCTATAATCATGTGTTATCTAGTTGATGTCTGTATTATTTATCTGTGGTGTTTGTTTCAGTTGTGTTATTTTTTTCCGTGATGGTTTATATGCATTTAAATTGTTTATCTGCAGTTATATATTTTGATGTTGTGATGCATGATCTACCTGGGAATGTTGATATGATGTTGTTGTTGATTGTTGTTTGATAAGCCTGAAAATTAATTAAACGAGATAAAAGCTTAAAGAAGCTTCACGAGTAATATTCAGTATTTAATTGAGAAATATTGGAAGATATTATGATTTAAATAATTATTTGAGAAAATAAGGATTATTTGAAAATATTATTATTTTAATGATTTATTAGTGTAAAAGAAATTTGAGTCACAGTAAGGACGTAACCGTGAAATTATTTTTGTACTGCTAATTTTTACACGAATAATTATGTAATATTAGAAAAAGTTATTTTAAGAAATTAATCTTCGAAAATAACTTAATTATGATTTTAGAAAATTATTTAAGGAGAAAAGGTCCAATTTTGACTTAAATTACTTTTAAAACGTTAGACATCAATTAGTTCTAAAAAGCGGTTACAGAAAGTATTTTTATTAAAACAACAGTTTTTTTTGGGTAGTCTCAAGTGACTCTTCCTTTTTTTAAAACATAAGGTTTTCAGGAAAAAGATTTCAAGTAATTGATGATTTTACAAAGGATTTTTTGTAAATGAGTGTTACTAAACGGTGTTATTTCCGATAACTTAGATAACTTGCGGAGATTTTGTTTTGGATTTGTTTTTCACAGAACGAAAACAATGTTAACATTGAAACGCTAACCTAGTATCAGAGACGTTGCGATGCTAGTGTTATTTAATATAAGCACGAAGATCTTTGATCCGTGTTACGTTGTTATGGACTTTTTGTCCTATCCACGTTGTGGGTTACGTTGTTAAAGTTGAATGTTGTTTTCTATCACCACGAACCTAAGACTGATTGCAAGGTCTAAGGTGTTGTGACTGAGCACTCGGACTTCGTGTCTTGTGTTAACGTTGAAAAATCTAACACGTTGAAAATTATGAATAGTCGTAAGTCATTTTGAGCTTCGACAAAAGAAGAATGAACACAGAGAAAAATGACGAGAACAAAATGTTTTAGATTTGTATTTACGGCAGACATGCCCGACGTTGTTTAACGTGAGACCTTAATGGAAAAGGTATCATGTGACGGTGTATCATTATGGTTGAATGGATAATGAGACGATGTATATGTATCATTGTGCTTAAATGGACAATGAGATGGTGTATTATCATTGTGCTTAAATGTGCTTAAATGGACAATGAGATGATGTATATGTATCATTGTGCTTAAATGGACAATGAGACGATGCATTATTGTAGTGCTTAGCTAGCCAATGAGACGATGTATCGAGTTTGATCAACTCATTTTGAAGACGTTAGGATCTCTGGAGATTAGGTGTGAATGTTAGACAATGAACGTTGAAGTGTCATGCATATTTTTAAAATAACGATGATCGGGTATGAGACCCAGTGATAAACTACTTGTTTAGTTATGAGAATCTTATGTTGTTATGGTTATATATGTCTATGTACTAAATTTTTATGTCGTGCATGCGATTATCGTTATAAACCCATATATTGGCATCTCACCCTTATAATATATCAGGTTTTCTGGTTTTGCTACTGTACCTTGGTATATTAGTACAGATGGTGCAAAGGAGTTCACTAAGTCACTCGGGTACTTAGATTCTAGATGCTTGAGGAAGTTTTGTTCGTGGGAACGACCACAGGGTCTTCCCAATAAATGTCTTGTAAGGCGACCAGCTTAGGAGTCCTTAGTTTAATTTTCTTTTGTTGAAAATTGAAACTTTTAGTGTAAAAGTGTATGTCATGAAGACTCTTGTTATGAACATGATTATTTCCTTGTGTGAGGATATGTACAATATGAATGTATCTTAGTTTCTAGAGCTTTCCGTTAAAGAAATTTTTACACCTGAGTTTTCAAACTTGGAATAAATAAATTTTTCGAAAGCAACCAGTAAATAACTTTTTATTTTATTTCTGCACGTGTTACGAAGTAATGCCCAAGGAGGGTGTTACATCATGCAAATGAGATGTCTAAATTGAAGCCCCGAAAACCTAGTTTTTAAAACTATGCCCATATTTTAGAAATTGAATTTGTACATAAGGTTTTGATTGAAAGAAGACACAGAGATCAAAATAGGACAACAAACTGTCTTCCAACTTATGACACCTTTTAAATTATCGATACCCATTCAAATTCCATGAAATTTGTGCACAAAACTGAAGGAAAATTAATCTAGCTTCCAACAAAACAAGAATCATTTAAAAAAGAATTCTATGGAAAAAGTGATGAGCAAAATACTGGACCTATGTCTATACAGGTCTCGAGGACAGCACGTCACCCTCTTCAATTTCAATATTATATTCATAAACCTACTCATCCAAACAATTATCCAGCACTCAAACACATTAAACCATACTTAAATCACAACCAACAAGTAAGAAATTAAAGAAAGTTCAGTTTTTCACAAGTTTCCTCAAGTACACATTCAATACTTCACATAATCAACATGCATAAAATTCATCACATCAAAAATCATCAGGACAAGGTATGATTTCGACCACCAAACATACAAGGCAATTTCAAACACATTGACCAGTTAGTACATATTAATCAAAAGCATTAAATTAGCAGCACATGAAATTAGAACCATACATACGCATCTCAACAAAAACTCAATTAACTCTACTAATTCCTTTGGAATATTGGTCTAAGAAAGTAATACTATATCATTTATCTTTACAAGCATAATTGTTCTTGCATAAGCAAAATTTGTTCAAAACATTTGGCTTATAAGAAATCTTGTTTGGAAATCGGTCTTTTGGAAACAATTCTGTGAGTTGTAATCCTTCACCATTCCTCAAACAAATACCTGAGGCGGCCTACCCCATTAATTTGTATCAGGAATTTAGAAGACTAACAACATCACAGAACACTTAGACTGACACCCTAAGCCGGATCACTCTAGACTCAACTCTCAGTCCGATGGGATCGAACTGCTCTGATACCATAATGTAATATCCCGACTTCCACCAGGGTACTACTAAGTAATAATATATAAACCCGATTATAGCATAAGGAATAATAGTTGAACATAGAAAATTTTGAAACTAAGTGAAACATTTTTATAAGAGATTTTTTGTAGAATTGAACATAGTATTGGGTCAGGTTAATACAAACAAGCATTTCACCCCTAATTTACAATTCAATCTCATATAAACATTGACTCCTAGTAAGATTTCAACTCTGATCCGGCTGTGAAAACTAACGTATCTTGGGACACCATTGGGTGACTGTCAAGCAATCTCCGGAACTTGCTTATCAGTTTTCAATATGTACCTGTTATCTGAAACCATGAACGAGCCTAGTGAGAAATAAATCTCAATGAGTTCCTACTTCAAGCCAAAACATGTGAATATTCAATATGTTCCCTCTTTATGAAAATGAATCTAAGCATAGGCATTTTAAGTATAAAAACGTTTACTAGGTACCTCAAGTGTGAGCGAAAATAAGGCACGAGTAGTTTAAACTGGTTGATATGGTACTTAGAGCTCTATAACAACAATTAGACATCCCTTAATTGCTAGTACCATATCCTAGCCTCCAAAAATGAAGGACTTACAAAACATCTCACCCACATAGATATTGTGGCCTTAAATAATGGCTAGAATAGTTTTGAAACCTTAAGTTTCACTAAACATAGACCATTTTAAATTTTTAATGCCATGCTATGATTCATTTTCTTATACATCTTCTCAAATGGAAGTCAAATGCATTAAATATTCATCAACCATACCAAGATGATATATTCATTAAACATGCACAAAATGCAAAGAGTGAAGACATAGCACAAGTGGAAATGTCACACCTTCATATTGCTATTCATACCAACCAAATCACCATGCAACAACCACTAAGTTAGATCATACAACCACAAGATCACCATACCAATTGCACATATACATATTATTCATGGTTGGACAGAATTAAAACACATAGGAATCTATTCCACACATATCATGTACCCATATGCTCACAGTTATGTAAACAGAATTCTGCAGTAACTTGGAACTGGGTTTTCTCCACAAAACTTCATCAAAATTAGAACTTCCAGAGCCTAAATTGTAACAAAATAAGTCTATTTTATAATGGGACAATAATGGTTTCAATCCAGTAACTGTACATGGAGTTATGGCCAGAACTCTACAGCAACATAAAAACAAATTCTCTGTTCTTGGCAGTGACTTGAAAGCCAGTTTTATCCTTCAATACATAACGAAATTTACCCATTAATGTGTCTATTTCGTATCAAATTTTGTTTAGTTTCAAAAGGTTCAAAAATCATTTCAAAAAGATCTCTGTAGAACAAGTTATAGACAAATTACTGACAGGGTGTCAATACGGGTTTGAAGGTTAATTTATCCTCATTATCACTTTCACCCAAAACAGTCCCCTATCCTTGCATGAAATAAAACAAATCAGTGGTTCCATACATATTGCAACATCAAAATAAGCATGCAACATAACCAATAAAGTACTTAGCAAATAGTTGGGATTTATGGTCACCAAATGTTACAAACAACAAGAACTCACATGATTGAAGCTAGAAAAGGAAGACTTGGTGATTCCCTCTATCTCTTGATCTTAGCCAATTTCTCCCCTTTATCAACCTACCAATCTCTTCACTTGCTCCCTATGCCTTGAAGTGGTGAGAACAGTAGCTTCTTAACTCCTTAATCAACTCACTTTTGTAGCTAGAAAAGGAAGAATTTCGTCTAAGCCTAAACCCTTCCATAACCCATTTTGATGGTGAAGAAGGGAGGTTTGCATGCTTAGATTTTGGTTTGTTTAAGTGTAGTGTGGTGGTATTTTTGCTAGGAACTGAAATGAGAAGGAGAATGATGTAGATTGGTGGTGGTTTGTGGTGGTTTTGGTGGGAGAAAGGTGATGATGGTGGTGAAGCTTCTTTGAGAGGAAGAGAGAATATGAGGGAGATGAAATGAACTGGAGTATTAAATTCTAACCTCTTCCCTTTGTGTGTTGACCGAATTTAATGAGAGAGAAAAGAAGGGATTGGTGATTAGTGATTGCTTGCCTATTGGTTGGTTGGTGGTAGATTTCATGAGATACCTTAGGATAAAATGCAAACAAATTTATATTGAAATTATTCCCTCATTAAACCCACAATTAACTGGTTCACCAACTCAGAAATCATACAAATGCATACTTGTGAAATGTAAGGGATTAAATCACACCCATGATTGCAATCATATTGAAATGACTAAAATACCGGTAGGGACGGATATTACAATATATTTTGGTGGCGGTGGATTATGTGTCCAAGTGGGTTGAAGCCATACCAACCACAATAGATGATGCACGGGTTGTCATGGAATTCCTAAGGCGCAACATTTTCAAAAGGTTTGGTGTCCCAAGGGTCCTAATTAGTGATGGTGGTTTACACTTTTGCAACAAACAAATGGATCACTTACTATCAAGATATGGGGTCACACACAAGATGGCAACTCCTTACTATTCGCAATCCAATGGTCAAGTGGAAGTATCCAACAGTGATTTGAAGCGAGTTCTTGAGAAGACAGTAAACTCATTGCAGAAGGATTCGTCAAAGAAGGTAGATGATGCACTTTGGTCATATAGGATTACTTTCAAAACACCCATTGGTATATCTCCATATAATTTGGTGTTTGGAAAGGCGTGTCACTTTCCGGTGGAATTTGAGCATAAGTCCTATTGGGCAATCAAGGCCTTCATCTATGATTTGAAGAAAGCCGGTGAGAAGCGCCTACTGGACTTGAATGAATTGGTGGAGATCCATATGCAAGCGTATGAAAATGGCCGAATCTACAAGGAGCGGACAAAGGCTTGGCACGATAAGCACATTTTGCCTAGGAGGTTTGAACAGGGGCAATGGGTTTTCTTGTACAACTCCAGGTTAAGGTTGTTTCCGGGTAAGCTGAAATCCCAGTGGTCGGGACCCTTCAAGGTCTACTAAGTTTTTCTACATGGAGCAGTAGAGTTGGAGGGCAATGAACCAGGAGATATCTTCAAGGTTAATGGCCAAAGGCTCAAGCACTACTATGGGGAAGCTTTCCAAAGAGACCATAAAATCTTCAAGTTAAACTAGCCTTTCGCGGGCGACTTGAGTAGGCTCAAGACGTTAAACAAGTGCTACTTGGGAGGCAGCCCAAGATTTATATCCTTTTATTGCATAAAAATAGAGTAAAAAAATAATAAAAAGTGTCTCATATAGGGCAAAATTTTGTCTCTGGCTCGCCCCGGGAGTGAGGGAATTTTTAAATGCCCCGTGAGCAGATCAGAAGTCATTCTTGCAAGAAAATTTTCAAATTCACTCTTCTTCTCTCTCGTGGGGTGCCAAATCTAAAAAGGAATCACACTCACACACTCTCTAATCTCATCATTCTCTCAATCATTGTAACTCCCCGTTTTCTGGCGACTTGACCGGTAATTATATTTTATATTATTACCGGGGATCTAGAAAATAATTTTGAGGAAAACAAAATCATAGTTGAGACCTTCTATATCTGAGGAAGTTACGATTAAATTTTGGGTTTCAAACTCAAACGGAAACCGGTCTGCGTTTTGATTGAAAGTATAAATTTTTACCGTCAAAAACCCTAATTTCGGCCCCAAAACGAAAAAATTTCAAAATTTGCCGCTTGCGGGGGACAAAATATATTTAAAGAATTTCTACTCAAAAATAAAATATTCTATTTTATCGGGTGAAATTTTAGCGAAAAACGAGCGGAAAACCTAATCAGGTAAACGATGGATCCGGATTCGGATCTGCAGAGATATGTTGGAGGATAAGAATGATGATTCAACTTGGACAACTCACCTATATGAGTCACCCAGTGAATCATCATAGTCATAAATGCTCATTTATAATTAATGTGGTGAATCACCAAAGCCATTAATGCAAATTGGTGATTCATCCAATCTTGCACATGTCAACTAGAAAAGACCAATTTTACTTTCCCTTGCTGCATGGTCCATAAAATTCTACCAAGTCCTCCAAGCCAAACATAAGTTACCAATTCATCATGACTTAAACATAAAATATTATAATATCCTTTAGAAATGACCAAAATACCCTTTGATCATTTTATGAATTCCTTTGATGTCCAACAAGTGTTTTGACAATTTGCCCTCCCTTATACCATGTATAATTTCGACCAAGCCTCTTGAATATGCATTCTTTCACTTCATTCTAGATGATCATGATGGTTATTGTTGTCAATCCGGCAAGTGTACCGGTTCGTTGAAAGTGATAAAACACGGTAAGAAATGCCGAGGTCAAACACAAGGATTGGAAGACCAATTTAACCAAATCTTTAAAAGAAAATTCAAATCATTTGACCAAGTCAATAGCAGTTGGTTGAGAAGAGATAGAAAGTTCAAGTAACAAGAAATTATCTAAAACAATTATCCAAAATTGCTTTCAGAAACAACGAGATTCAATTTGATGATTAGAGCTTCTAAGGTCACGAATCCGCCTACCCAATCATGCAAGCTACCCAAGTGATGATCTTCTGTTTCCTAGGTTCAATTTCGTTGTCAACCGAGACCCCCAAATTCTTCTAAAGACATTATCAATACTCTAAAGGATGTATCTAAACTGTAAATTAATTACCTATCAAGTCTCATAACCTACTGTTAGATTAGATTAAGTTCTTGTTCCCTATGTGGTTTCAACAATCTCCTACCCACTATCAATGTAATATTCAACTGGTGTTCCTAATTCAAGTCCTAAGCACGAATTACCTATCAAGTCTCATCACACTGACAAGTTAACCAAGGGCCCTTTCGATTAACACAACAAACACATAATTAAGAAACAAGAATTGAGTTAAGGAAAAGAATACATCACAATGAAATTCCCTATGCCATCAAGGGTGGCTTCATCGTTCCCCTATAATAGAGGATTAGTTCCTTATAGTAATCAAAACCAAAGTAAAGAAAAGGAAAGAATACATTACAACTGCATAAAACCTAATAAAACTAGAGGCTACACAGCTCTAAGAGAACAAGGAAAAATAGGTCAAAAATCGGATCCTAAACTGTTCCAAAACAAGCTATTTATAACATTCTGAATCAGCGCCTGCTCGCGAGACGAGTAGCCTCTCTCGAGGGGAATACTTGATTTTGGTGTTGGGAATTTGCGTATAAAACAAAAGAAACGCAGCGGAAAAATTCCCATCGAAGGATCCTTGCGAATGGTCATGATTCATGATTCGAAAGTTTACCTCTTGAAGCGATGGCTGTTTGTTGAAATTCGTCTATCACGAACACCGCACGAACGGTGTCTCTAGAGGTATCCACACGAGCGGATTCCGTGAGCGTCCAACGTCACGAACCGAAGCGTCTCTGTCTCACAGTGCTAGCTTCAAAACCGAGACTTTGTTGTTCACACTTACTCTCTTTTGTGCGGCTAGGTTATCAACCATGTGGGCACAACAACTTAAGTGGTCTACTTATAGTATCACCTCCTTAAGTGAGTTAGTGAGCAACATTTGACCTAAGCCCATCTACTATGCGCTAGGCCCAATAGGAAAGTCCAACTTTCTTTTAATGCTTCTTTTAATCCGCTCTTTTGTGTGTGACCCTATAGGTTCCCAATACGTTAGCAGTAATATTAAATCACATTTAATAATACAAACAGTGAGCGGTATCTAGCAATACATCACTGCTACCTAAGTAGTGAGAAAGTCAGTGATTTGACGAAACCTTTCTGTGACAAATATTCATGTGCATTGTTTTCCCTTTGTCCATATATCTATATTGAACACAAGGCATAGAATGTGTCACCCTTGTATGGTTCAATATCATGTTCCCTGATACCCGAGTAGACTTAACAACAAATGAGGTCAATATCTCATATTGACTCATTTCAGCACGGCCATGCATTTTACAGTCTCACTCTATCAGGGGGCCCACAGATATTACTCCTGTTATGTAGGAGGGACAAATTCCATCTAGGTCACTCACATCCCTCTGCATGGCTCGTGGTATGCCCAATGACCGTCTTTATAATCATCCTATTACAGATGACATTTGACGATATTAAAGCACACGACTCCTCATGTAGGGATCGTAGTGATTTCAGGTCGAAGGATTACATACACCATTGTCACTATGAGAACTACTTATGACACTCACATAACGCTCCATGTAGTGTTCTCATGGTGGGTCAATCCAGTACATCATTACCTTAATGTGTACCTATGTGGCAACTCGATATCTCATATCTATGACCCGTGAGATGTGGTCATCAGTCTGCACACATAATAGTCTCAATTGTATTATTATTGTCCTTATTAATAAAATACTTGACTACAGATATTTAAGAATAGGATTTCATTGTTCAATAGTGTCTCACGATCAAGTCATATACTTGATATTCTATTGAACTGAAATTTCTATTCTAAGGACTTTATTATGTTTAAACAAGTAACACAATAAACTGGAATGCCTCATATCATATATATATATGAAATAGCAAGATACAAATGTAAGTCTAAATAAATACATTGGCCTATAGGGCTTACACCAACAATCTCCCACTAGCACTAGAGCCAATCAGGCATCAACCTAATGCCCATCGATCTAGTGTGACCTTCATGCTTCTGTTGAGCAAGAGGTTTCGTAAGTGGGTCAGCAACGTTATCAAGCGTTGGTACTCTGCATATCTTCACATCTCCTCTATCGATAATCTCTCGAATGAGATGAAGCGCCTAAGTATATGTTTGGATCGCTGATGAGATCTAGGTTCCTTAGCTTGTGCAATGGCCCCATTGTTATCACAATAGAGATCAATGGGGTCCACAATACCAGGAACCATACCAAGCTCAGTAATGAACTTCCTGATCCAAACAGCCTCCTTTGCTGCATTGGAGGCAGCAATATACTCAGCCTCTGTAGTAGAATCGGCAACTGTTTCCTGCTTCGAACTTTTCCAGCTCACAGCCCCGCCATTCAGGCAGAACACATAACCAGATTGTGATCTGGAATCATCCTTATCGGTCTGGAAGCTAGCATCGGTGTAACCTATTACATCAAGCTCTTCCTCACCTCCATATACCAAGAACGAATCCTTAGTTCTTCTCAAGTACTTAAGGATGCTCTTGACAGCAGACCAGTGACTTTCACCGGGATCGATCGTACCTGCTCGTTATGCTTAAAGCATATGATACATCTGGTCGAGTACATAACATGGCATACATGATAGATCCAATTGCGGATGCATATGGAATCTTACTCATGCTATCCCTTTCTTCTTGAGTGGAAGGGGATTGTGCCTTTGATAGGCATATACCATGTGACATAGCCAAGAGTCCTTTCTTGGATTCATGCATGTTAAAGCGTCTCAACACTTTGTCTATGTATGTACTCTGACTTAGGCCAAGCAATTTCAGCGATCTATCCCTATAGATCCTGATTCCCAATACATAGGTAGCCTCACCCAAATCTTTCATAGAGAAGCAATTCCCTAACCATGTCTTTACATTTTGTAGTGTAGGGATGTCATTTCCAATGAGTAATATGTCATCTACATATAACACCAGAAAAACAACAATGCTCCCACTAACCTTCTTGTAGACACAAGGTTCATCTTCATTTTTGATGAATCCGCATCGTCTTACAAAGATCATCAAAACGAAGGTTCCAACTTCTGGAAGCTTGCTTCAATCCATAGATTGACCGCTGCAATTTACATACCTTTCGGGCATCCTCTGAAATGTCAAAGCCTTCAGGTTGTGTCATGTACACATCCTCAAGAAGCTTTCCATTAAGGAAGGCAGTTTTGACATCCATCTGCCATATCTCATAATCATGGTATGCAGCGATAGCAAGTAATATCCGGACGGATTTAAGCATCGCAACAGGTGAAAAGGTCTCATCATAGTCGACACCATGAATTTGCTTGAAACCCTTAGCGACCAATCACGCCTTAAAGGTGTGTACCTTACCATCCATGTCAGTTTTCTTTTTGAAAACCCACTTGCACCCTATAGGTTTTACCCCTTCAGGTGGCTCTACCAAGGTCCATACCTGGTTGGTGTACATGGAATCCATCTCAGATTTCATGGCCTCAAGCCACTTCTCAGATTCCGGGCCGCAATGGCCTCCCGGTAGGTCACGAGCTCATCTTGATCCATGAGCAATACATCACCTTGTGGAGTCATGAGAAATCCATATCTCTCAGCCGGTGACGTATCCTGTTAGACCTACGCTGGTCTTGTGCTACTGGAGCGGGTTGTTCCTCCACAGCATTCTGTGAAGGTTGCTCCTGTTCCACCAATGGTAGGTCACTACTCTGTGATTCTTGAATTTCTTCAAGTTCTATCTTCCTCCCACTAGTTCCTATGGAGATAAACTCCTTTTCTAGGAATACACCAGTCCGTGCGACAAACACTTTGCCTTCGGAAGGATTATAGAAATAGTATCCCTTGGTTTCTTTGGGATACCCCACAAAGAAGCATTTATCAGATTTGGGATCAAGCTTATTAGAAACTTGACGTTTTACATATGCTTCACAACCCCAAATCTTCATAAAAGACATGCTGGGTCGTCTACCAGTCCATATCTCATATGGTGTCTTTTCTACCGTTTTGGATGGAACACGGTTAAGTGTAAAAGCTGCTGTCAATAGAGCATATCCCCAAAAGGAGTTTGGAAGGTTTGCATGACTCATCATAGACCGAACCATGTCCAACAAGGTTCGATTTCTCCTCTCAGAAACACCATTCCATTGTGGTGTTCCAGGTGGAGTGAGTTGAGATAAAATCCCACACTCTCTCAGATGATCATCAAACTCTAGGCTCAAATATTCACCACCTCGATCTGATCGAAGAGCTTTAATATTTTTACCAAGTTGGTTTTGTACCTCATTTTTGAATTCCTTGAACTTTTCAAAGGATTCCGATTTATGTTTCATAAGATACACAAATCCATATCTACTGTAATCATCAGTAAATGTGATGAAGTACTGAAAACCACCTCTAGCTAATGTGTTTAGGGGTCCGCATACATCGCTATGTATAAGACCCAAAAGATCGTAGGATCTTTCACCTTGCTTAGGTGAATGGAGCTTTAGTCATCTTTCCCAATAAACAAGACTCACATATCTCATATGATTCATAATCAAATGAGTCCAAGAGTCCATCTTTATGGAGCTTCGAAATGCGCTTCTCATTTATATGGCCTAAACGACAATGCCAAAGATAAGACGGGTTCAACTCATTTGGTTTGATCCTCTTAGTATTTACGTTATAGATGGGCATTTCAAGATCAAGGACATAAAGTCCATTACTCATGTGTGCACTAGCATAGAAAATATCATCCAAATAAATAGAACAACTTTTGTTCTTTATTATAAAATAAAAACCAATCTTGTCCAAACTAGAATGGAAATGATATTCCTGCTAATTGCAGGCACAAAATAACAGTTCTCTAACTGAATAGTAAGCCCAGTGGGCAAAGTCAATACATAAGTCCCTACGGCTAAAGCAGCAACCTTTGCTCCATTTCCAACTCGTAGGTCGACTTCGCCCTTTGCCAATGGTCTACTCCTGTTTAGATCCTGCACATTTGTACAAATGTGAGAACCACATCCGGTATCTAATACCCATGATGCAGAAGTAGATAAATTGACTTCTATAACAAACATACCTGAAGTGGAAGTCTCACTTCCCTTCTTCTTCTTGCTTTCTTCCAGGTATTTTGGGCAGTTCCTCTTGCTTGCTTGCTCTTGGTAGAGCAGCTTGAGGTGCACGATCATATCGTACGCCTCCATGGTCTCATGTTGCTTTTGCAGCTCAGAGGTCATGGCAGCAAGCATAAGACAGCCCACGTCTAAGGCGTCATCCTGATGCTTTTTATAAGCATCCCTGTCAGCCCTAGGAGCACTTGAAGCCGGTGGCTTCTCAGGAATAGGCTCCTCAAGAACATACAGCTTTTTCTCATGTTTGAGGACAATCCTCAAGTTTCTGTACCAGTCCAGAAAATTCGTTCGGATAGTTTGTCCTTCTCAAGGACGGATCGCAATGACAGGTTACTTGATGTGTTTGATGCCATGGTAATCTATAGAGATAAATATGCAAAGTATAAGTATCATGCCATGAAGTTATTTAATAAGGTCTTTAATTAAATACGCCTCCCACTATTTTACTCAAAACAATGACCCTCATCATTGATTCGGAAAATCCCGTTGGAAGATTTTCTAGTGGGCCAAGATCCATATTTCACCTAGCTTTAAGTCAGCTTTGGCTGATCACCCAAAATTCGGTTATTTAGGTAGGAAACACTTTCCGATTGCATCTCATGCAACTCTTGGATAGTTGGGTGAATAACTCTTATTCTAATCCATCACATGGACTAAAGCCCAACTTATGAGCCTCTAAGCCTTTCAATCCTATTGAAGTTGGCTTAGTTAAGTCAGACCCAATGGATAGCAGTTGAACATTACATTTGTCCCATCGCGCCTTACTATTATAGATAAAGGTACCCCGCTTTGGCGGACCCACACTTAATCGATAGTAGTCTTGACGAGTGCCATGCATCGGAAGGCCTTTAAATGTGACTTAATATTTCCTTTTGAGGGATTTGATTAAAACTTGATCTCATCATTTGTTAAACTCTTTAACTTACTATTTTCATACATGCATCTCATACATATATTAGTTAAACATCTTTTAACATACTATATACATACATGCATCTCATACATATATAAGGTAAATAAATGTGATATGGTTATGGCCCCTAACGCATTGATTCTCCCAAGCCAATGAGAGAATCTAAACTAAAACCTAGGAGCGTCCAAGCTTCTCCAAGCAAGATCTCCCACGTGATAGCGTCTTCTTGTCTCCATCATTACATTACATAAACAGAAACCTCATTTTACATATGAGGGGAGTGAGATGAGAAAAGAAGATACATATGGAATATAAGAGAAAGGCACGGCACGCAGGCCGTATTTCAAAATATAAACCAAAAGGTAAAAGGACTAAGGCCATAACCATTCACCATACATCACCAAATAAATAGTAACAACCAATAATAACACATAATCATTATTATTATTAATTTCATAAATTAGAGATTTCAAAATCTGAATTTTGAAAACATAACATATATATATAATAAATCACATTTATTATAATAGATGTTACTATAAATCATATTTATTGCAATTGTTGTTACCACAAATCACATTTATTATAAATCATATTTATTGTAAATGACATAAATCACATTTATTGCAATTGTTGTTACCACAAATCACATTTATTGTAATTGACATAAATCACATTTATTCAATTAACATAAATCACATTTATTGTAACAAATCACATTTATTGTAATTGATATAAAATCACATTTCAAAATCTGAATTTTGAAACCGTAACATATATATAATAAATCACATTTATTATAATTGATGTTACTATAAATCACATTTATTGTGATTGATATAATTATTAAATGCTGACATAAAATTTCAAAATTTGAATTTCGAAATTACACACTACGCAGAGGTAGCACAGGGTCCCGCTGGAAATTCCGAAATTCCGAAGTGTGCCTCGCTTCCTTGGTGGCTAGGGCGTCAACCTTTCAACCCTAAAACCGCAAGGCCCGTGAACACTTCACGTTGCAAGGAACGACGGCTACGGTTTCAACACTTGGAACCTCTGCCGCAACAACATGAACTTTTCATGTCTGAAACCCCTTAACGCCGCCAACACAACTGAAAACAATCATGTTTAACATCAACATTTGATGCCATCGCAGAACATAATAGGGATTCAGAACCAACGTACATATCGCATATATACACAAACATGCAATAGACATATATATCATATACATACGAAAATCACAGAAACAAGGTTTCGCAAACCAGATGCAAACGATTTTCAAAAACAATTTTCAGAAAACGATTCACATTACAAACATGTTATCATACATAACAGATAAACCACGTAACAGAATCATGGTTTCGCAAGCGGCTCTGATACCACTGTTGGGAATTTGCGTATAAAACAAAAGAAACGCAGCGGAAAAATTCCCATCGAAGGATCCTTGCGAACGGTCATGATTCATGATTCGAAAGTTTACCTCTTGAAGCGATGGCTGTTTGTTGAAATTCGTCTATCATGAACACCGCACGAACGGTGTCTCTAGAGGTATCCACACGAGCGGATTCCGTGAGCGTCCAACGTCACGAACCGAAGCGTCTCTGTCTCACAGTGCTAGCTTCAAAACCGAGACTTTGTTGTTCACACTTACTCTCTTTTGTGCGGCTAGGTTATCAACCATGTGGGCACAACAACTTAAGTGGTCTACTTATAGTATCACCTCCTTAAGTGAGTTAGTGAGCAACATTTGACCTAAGCCCATCTACTATGCGCTAGGCCCAATAGGAAAGTCCAACTTTCTTTTAATGCTTCTTTTAATCCGCTCTTTTGTGTGTGAACCTATAGGTTCCCAATACGTTAGCAGTAATATTAAATCACATTTAATAATACAAATAGTGAGCGGTATCTAGCAATACATCACTGCTACCTAAGTAGTGACAAAGTCAGTGATTTGACGAAACCTTTCTGTGACAAATATCCATGTGCATTGTTTTCCCTTTGTCCATATATCTATATTGAACACAAGGCATAGAATGTGTCACCCTTGTATGGTTCAATATCATGTTCCCTGATACCCGAGTAGACTTAACAACAAATGAGGTCAATATCTCATATTGACTCATTTCAAAGACGACCATGCATTTTACAGTCTCACTCTATCAGGGGGCCCACAGATATTACTCCTGTTATGTAGGAGGGACAAATTCCATCTAGGTCACTCACATCCCTCTGCATGGCTCGTGGTATGCCCAATGACCGTCTTTATAATCATCCTATTACAGATGACGTTTGACGATATTAAAGCACACGACTCCTCATGTAGGGATCGTAGTGATTTCAGGTCGAAGGATTACATACACCATTGTCACTATGAGAACTACTTATGACACTCACATAACGCTCCATGTAATGTTCTCATGGTGGGTCAATCCAGTACATCATTACCTTAATGTGTACCTATGTGGCAACTCGATATCTCATATCTATGACCCGTGAGATGTGGTCATCAGTCTGCACACATAATAGTCTCAATTGTATTATTATTGTCCTTATTAATAAAATACTTGACTACAGATATTTAAGAATAGGATTTCATTGTTCAATAGTGTCTCACGATCAAGTCATATACTTGATATTCTATTGAACTGAAAATTCTATTCTAAGGACTTTATTATGTTTAAACAAGTAGCACAATAAACTGGAATGCCTCATATCATATGTATATATGAAATAGCAAGATACAAATGTAAGTCTAAAGAAATACATTGGCCTCTCGGGCTTACACCAACATTTGGATCCATCTGGATTTTGAATACTTGCCAGGTGAGGGCTGTCTTGCAGGGCGAGACAGAGAAGTTGCGGATCCCCTGTGTCTGGTTTGCGAGGCTAACCTTTACTTGCGAGCCTGAATGTGTGCCATTCCTTCTCAGTCTGTAGCTCTGGCTCACGAGGTAAACATTGTCTCGCGGGGTGAGACACTCTTCTTAGCCTTCAGCTTGTTTTCTTCAAGTTTCCTAGTTCTCTTGAGCTTCACTTTTAACCTGAAATGAAAAAATAGCATTTTAATGCTTTATTGACTCAAAATAACCAAAACTCCTAAAAACTCTCTAAGAGACTAACATGGTTGCTTAGGGACAAAAGAAGCCAAATTCGGGTGATTAGTGAGGTTAAATCGCTGAATTAGCATAAAAACCTTAGCCTTTCTTGCTATAAGACTAGATAAGCTTGAGGCTTATCAAAATACCTCAAACTTAAACGTTGCTTGTCCCCAAGCAAACTAAAAATCAACAAGACTCAAGACCAGGTAAGACCCATGGATTCAATCAAATTTAACCGAGTTCATGCATTTGTTCACAATTTATTTTTCAACTTGATGCCCCCCCCCCCCCCCCACCCCCCACCCACACACACATTATTCATTATGGTCACCCCCACACATATCTACTTTTGATCAAAAGAGAAATTCATCATCAAAGCAATCATTACTTTATGCAAGGCTTTCGACATACACACAAAAGGAAGATCACCAATTCAAACAATTGCCTTCCTCACAAAGTGCATTTAGTAATTCACTCAATTTATCTAGGCTATCAACTTTCACATTTCAACAGAACTTTCCATGAATTTGATTTTCATCTAAGCAAGGTTCCCACAAAAACATGCAGCCAACATCAAAAGGACTTCTAAAGGTTGTAATTTGGCCTGGCTCAAGGTAGGATATGTAAAGGATCAAGGCTAAGTCCCTAAGATTTACGAGAGCATGAAATGTGCAATTATACTTTTTAATTTAACTCTCATTTATTTATTTTTTTGTTTTTCCCTTTTTCATACTTTGGGTGGCTACAACCTTTTTCCTTTTTCACTTATTTTTCACTTTGCCCTTTTTGGCATATTTTCAATTCTTTTCATTCTTTTTCTTCTTCGAGCCTTTGGCTTCAACTTTTTTTGCTTTTTTCTTTTTCTCAACTATGATTCATGAAACTTTGTAGCCACCCCAAACTTAATTCTTAATAACACCTACAAGGCTAAGGACTCCATTCTCTCCTAAATCCTAAGATAGGGGAATCATGGTTTTTCCAGATTTATGGTTTGTAATGTAAGGTTATCAAGAACAAAAGGCTTTAAGTCTCAATGTGGCTAACTAGGGAACATGCATCAAGGTTGGTTCATTTTAGGCCCAAGTAGTTATTGCAACGAAAATTGCCTAAATCATCTGATGCAACATATAGATATGCAAACCATGCAAAGATTCAAGCAAATCCAGGAAAATGCAACTTAAAAGCGACTCACACAATTCAAGAACAATGTTGGAGGCTCAAATTCCTCACCTGGACATTTTCGTAATTTGTTTAACAGAGTTACATCCCTAACGTGTGCACTTTTTCATCCTAAACTTATCATAAATCATACAATCACAACAAAATCCTCTAAGTTCTTATTTCTGATATTTCATATGGGGATTTAACTTTCAAAACGTCGAGGGGGGTTCATCAAAGTGGTTTTCACAAGAACTCATGCATTCGATCAAGTTGTATTCAATATAAATCCACCAACTTACCAACTAGACTCGATGACACTATGAGTTTTTCTTATTGACCAATTATTCACATGGAAACTAAGAGTGTTAGGGAGAGAGAGAAAGAAAAGAAAAGAGTAGAGAAGATGGATTTAAGAAATGTTATCTCTAGGGGGTCCGAGCAGACCTCACACTCTCTTTAGAATCTCCCGCTTCTTCTATTTCTCCTCTACTCCTCCTTATCGCATGGCTAGATTTGGCTTCATCCAAGTACTTGGCCCAAACGATCTCCGGGCTTTCAATCATGATCTCTTCCCATGGAACCCTCCTTTTTGGGATTTCTTCCTTAGCTTGCCTTATTGATTCCCTTTCCATCCATGCACAATCATTTGCCGCCCTAAATGTGAGTAACCATACCGGGTCTCATTTGAACTCTTCTTCCTTGCTCAAGTCTTCAACTTTTGGGAATAGGGTCCGGTTGTTCTCTACCGCCTTCTTTACTTTTTCATATAATGCGTGCTTGGTAGATATGTGCACTGGATAGTCTCGATGCCTTTCCTCAACCTCAAGATCAATTTCCCTTCGAACATAATCATTCACACCCCTATCAAAACTTAAGTGAAACGGATCCATATCCTCTTCTTTTTCTTTTGTCAAATTTTCTACATGAGGGTTAGGGATCCATCTCTCTCGAATACATAGATGAACATACTCATAATCGGGGTGGTTCAGAGTTATATCCTTTTCAACGACTGGCATTCTCACCCTGCGCAAGTGACTCAAGTCAATCATCTACTTATTCACAAATAAAACATAGGTCAATATTATAATCAAAATTAATGAACACTAAAATGCAAATGAAAAACATGCCCCCAAAATATATATCATCACAGTGTGTACATCAAGTATCAAAATAAAAATGAGTTTCTAGCTATCTATCAATATACAACCATATCGAATAGCAACAAAAAAAAGCTAGAACTCAATAAACTGGGGGATGGGTAAAGGGAACTGAAAACTGGTAATGGTGGGATCGAATCAATGGAAATCAATCTCGTCTGCTGGGTCGCCCTGCTGAGCTGCTGCCTCATCCTCCTGAGGTACCTCAGGCACCCCCCTGTGGCGTAGCATCTTGGTCCCCAGGATAGTCTTGCCACCCAAGCCGAGGTGCCAAATCCTCCTTAGAAGCGTAAAGGGGTACCCGGCCCTCCTGCTGAGCTAGGGACATCTCCCTGAAAAACTCTCTCAGCACCACCTAGTCCCTCCTCATAGCCTGTTGGTTTTGCAAAATCAAAACCATATCCGATGAACGTGGCTTCTGATGGGGCTGGCCTGCTGGCCTCCTAGAAGCTGCCAGCTCTCCAAAACAGTGGCGGCGGATGTAGTCTTTGTCTATAGGCTATTGAGGAACCTTCTCAGTCTCCTCATAAACAGCAATACGTGCCCACGCCATCATCTCCGTGATGAGGAACCCATGAGTCAACACCTCCTTACTATTCTTGGAGTTGGCCTTATGCTGGATGTCAGTGGTGATGATTGAGCCTGCATCAATGGTCTTCTCCTACATGATGGTATATATGAGGTGGACCCATGCAGCAGTCATAGTGGACTCGTGAGAGCTCACCATGAGGTTGGCATGTACAAATACCGACCAAATACGGGCCACGAGATTCAGATCCTGCCTCCTTAGCCTCAATAGGTTACCAGGAGTGCCTACGTCCCATTGGGCCCCTGGCCTACAGCATGTCTCCAGAATTGGACCAACCAGGGCCTGGACTACCGGCAACTCAGCATGCTGGCTCCTCTCACCCCAGGTATTTTGAATACCCAGGCAGTTGTTAATATCCTCAGCCGTGAATGCTATGTCCACACTCCTGACCATAGAAATACATCCCGGGTCAGTGATGTCGGAGTTAAGGGCATTGGCATAAAATTCCTTGGCGAGTTTAACATAAACTCGTCGAGGAAGGTTAGCCAACATACCCCAACCCCTTCGGACTATCTGCTCAGAGATGGTGGAGTAAGTGCTCCCTAACGACCACACTCCTTTCCAGGACAATCTCCTTCCTCCACACCAAATCCCAATGCTCCTCGGGGGGGGATAACTTGAAAACCAGAAGATTTCCCAATATAGTTCATAACAGAATTCAGAGTTATATCCTACACTATCACAGTTATATCATATGCAGTCCAATCAACAATTAGAACACATAAATTCATTCTACAATTTTCAGAAATTATACCCAAAACCCAACTTAGTCATCATCTCTAATCACCCATACCCCAGACTTAGGTTTTCTAACATTTTAGTTCAACAATCACATTAGTTCATGGTTTCAGATCAGTCCTCATTATTAAAACTTTCATCAAATTCCTCACACATTCACATGTTCAAAAGGATTATCCGTTCATCTTGTTCTTCTCCACATGCATAAAGAATATTTTCAGGGATTTAAACATTCAATCTTTATTAACATTCAACAGCTAACCCTAAAATTTTTCTAACATCATGATCATTGCTCCTCTACATGATTTTCAAAATTTTTGTAAGAAAGAAAGGAGGAGAATGAATCATCAATGGTTTTCAATAAAATAGAGATGTTAAGAACCCAAACCATTGATGAGCAAGTGTGTAAGTGATGAAAGAATTGTAGTAAGAGGTGTTTCCTTGCCCCTTAATTTACGCGCTTAAAAGAGAAGAAGAATGGAGTTTGAAAGTTTTTTTTTTGAAAAAGTGAGCCAAAATGGCTCGCGAGGCAACTTCTAATCTTCTCTCTCACAAGGCGAACAAGGTAAAATTTCCCAATTTCAGAAACCCTAATTTCAGGGCTCGCAAGGTGAGCTAGGGTTCGCAGGGCGAACCAGAGAGTTCTCCACCCTTTCATCTTCCCAGATTCATGAGGCGAGTAGAGTCTCGCGAGGCGAATCTGGAATCTATGGTGTTCATCACTGCCCAGATTCGCGGGGCGAGAGGTTGCTCGCAACTCGAGGCAGAAAGATGGTTTCATCCCTGAGATTCTTTCTTTCAGACTCGCAGGACGAACGGTGGTTCGCGAGGTAATCCTGCATTTAGTGCCCTTCTTGATGTTCCAGGTCTCGTGAGGAGAGGCCTGGTTCGCGAGGCGAGCCAGAGACAGGGATTTTGACATCCCTCTGGCTCGCGAGGTAATTCTCTGCTCGCGGGGCGAGCCAGAGACATATTTTTGTTGGAAATACCGAGGTCGAACATAAGGATTGGAAGACCAATTTAACCAAATCTTTAAAAGAAAATTCAAATCGTTTGACCAAGTCAATAGCAATTGGTTGAGAAGAGAGATAAAATTCAAGTAACAAGAAATTATTTAAAAAAATTATCCAAAATTGCTAACAGAAACAACGAGATTCAAATTGATGATTAGAGATTTTAAGGTCACGAATCCGCCTACCCAATCATGCACGCTACCCAAGTGATGATATTTTGTTTCCTAGGTTCAATTTCATTGTCAACCGGGACCCTCAAATTCTCCTAAATGCAACTAAGTCCTACATGCTTCCTTAATGCAATTTTTTAATTAAGGACCCTATATGCAGAAACTTTTTATTATTTTTAAGACTCTATAAATGCAATAAAAGGATATCTAACTTTGGTTGCCTCCCAAGTAGCACTTGTTTAACGTCCCGAGCCTGATGGAAATGGTCCCCTAAGGGCTAATTCAACAAGAGAACTTGGTTATCGGTTGGAAGTGGTTCTCCATGTGGAAATACCTTGAAGACCTTGAAGGGTCCGGACCACCTTGATTGAAGTTTTCTCGGGAAGAGTCTCAACCTTGAGTTGTATATGAGCACTAATTATACCGGTTCAAACTTCTTAGGAAAGATATGCTTATCGTGCCATGTCTTTGTCTACTCTTTGTAGATTCTTGCATTCTCATATGCTTGTATGCGGATTTCATGCAATTCATTCAAGTCAAGGAGCCTCTTCTCATCGGCTTTCTTCAAATCATAATTGAGCTCTTTGATTGCCCAATAAGACTTTTGTTCCAATTCCACCGGCAAGTAACACGCGTTCCCAAACACCAAGTTATAAGGAGACCTTCCAATCGGAGTCTTGAAGGCGGTCCTATAGGCCCACAGAGCATCATCTAACCTTTTTGACCAATCCTTCCGTGAGGAGTTGATAGTTTTCTCAAGAATACGCTTCAACTCATGGTTGGATATTTCCGCTTGCCCATTGGTTTGTGTATGGTAGGGTGTTGAAACTCTATGATTGACCCCATATCTTTCAAGTAGTTTGTTCAATTGTTTGTTGTAAAAGTGGGATCCACCATCACTAATCAAGACTTTAGGGACCCCAAACCTTGTGAAGATGTTGCGCCTTAAGAATTCCATGACTACCCGCACATCATCCGTTATTGTTGGAATTGCCTCCACCCATTTGGACACATAATCTACCGCTACCAAAATGTATTGGAAGGAGAAGGAGGGTGGGAATGGTCCCATGAAGTCTATCCCCCAAACATCAAAGAGTTCTACTTCAAGCATGCAATTAAGAGGAAGTTCATGCCGCCTAGATTTGTTTCCAATTCTTTGGCAACGATCACAATTCTCAACAAAAGTTTGTGCATCCTTGAAGAGTGTTGGCCAATAAAAGCCGCTTTGGAGAACCTTTTCCGCGTTCTTCTTTCCCCCAAAGTGCCCACCATAATCCGAGCTATCGTAATGCCACAACACCTTTCCAATTTGGTCATGAGGAATGCACCTTCTCAGGATCACATCCGAACATTGCTTGAAAAGATAAGGGTCCTCCCAGACATAGTATTTTGCGTCCGAGAAGAATTTCTTTCTTTGTTGCATAGTCCAACCTTGCGGAACCACATTCGAAGACTTGAAGTTGGACATATCCGCGAACCAAGGAGAAACGTTTTCAAAAATTGCAAATAGGTTTTCATCAGGAAATTCTTCATTGATGTCTATAAATTTCTCCTCGGTGTCGAGGTTCACCAACCTTGACAAGTGGTCCGCCACACCATTTTCCGACCCTTTCTGGTCCCTAATCTCAAGATCAAACTCTTGCAAAAGAAGAATCCACCGAATTAATCAATGTTTGACCTCTTGTTTCGTCATCAAGTGTCTTATGGCCGCATGATCGGTGAAAATAATAATTTTAGACCCTACAACATAAGACCTAAATTTGTCCAAAGCAAAAACCACAGCCAGGAGTTCTTTTTCAGTGGTGGAATAGTTAGCTTGTGCCTCATTTAAAACTTTACTTGCATAGTAAATCACATGAGCTAACTTTTCCACCCTTTGACCCAAAACCGCCCCCATCGCAAAATCACTTGCATCACACATGACTTCAAAAGGTAAATTCCAATTAGGTGCAGTGATTATGGGTGCGGTGACAACCATCTTTTTCAAAGTATTGAATGAATTTAAACAAGAAACATTAAAATCAAAGGATACGTCCTTGACAAGAAGGTCACATAGCGGCTTGGCTATCTTGGAGAAGTCTTTAATGAACCTTCGATAGAAACCGGTATGTCCCAAGAAACTTCTCACCCCCTTCACATTGATTGGTGGGGGTAGCTTTTCAATCAACTCAATCTTGGCTCTATCAACCGCAATCCTCCTTTGGGAGATTTTGTGCCTCAAAACTATACCTTCCTTGACCATGAAATGGTATTTTTTCCAATTGAGCACTAGGTTGGTTTCTTGACACCTCTCAAGCACCAAAGCCAAGTTCTTCAAGCAATTATCAAAAGAGGTCCCAAAGACCGAGAAGTCGTCCATGAATACTTCAATGAATTTTTCGACCATGTCCGTGAAGATGGAAAACTTACACCTTTGGAAAGTAGCGGGAGCGTTGAACAATCCAAAGGGCACCCTTCTATAAGAAAAAAACTCCATATGGACTTGTGAAGGGCGTCTTCTCTTGTTCTTGAGGATCCATCACAATTTGGTTGTAACCGGAGTAACCATCCAAGAAACAATAGTACTCATATCCGACCAACCTTTCAATCATTTGATCTATGAATGGAAGAAGGAAGTGATCTTTCCGTGTTGCATCATTCAGCTTTTTATAGTCAATTCAAACTCTCCACCCCGTGATGGTCCTTGTTGGGATCATTTCATTATTCTCATTGACCACCACGGTTGTGCCACCTTTCTTCGGGACCACATGAATTGGACTACCCCATTTGCTATCCGAGATTGGATAGATGATTCCGGCATCCAAATGCTTAATCACCTCATTACGCACCGCTTCCTTTATGATGGGATTTAACCGTCTTTGTGGTTGGACCACCGGTTTATAATCATCCTCCATCAAGATTTTGTGCATGCATAAGGAAGGACTTATACCTTTTAAATCCGAAATCTTCCACCCAATGGCGGATTTGTGTTCCCTAAGAACTCTCAAGAGTTTTTCTTCTTTATCTGTTTTCAAAGCATTGCTAATGATGATCGGATGATGTCACTCTTCACTCAATAATGCATACCTCAAGTGTGATGGAAGTTGCTTTAACTCCGGTGTCTTGTTGTCCTCTTCCACCCTTTCCTTGTTGAGTTTTTCTTTTTTGCATTCATCCTTTGGGAGATCCGACAAGGCTTCCATGTTCATTTAGCACTCAAGGTCATCCTCATCTCCCAAAAGGTTTTCCTCTGCATCTTCATCATGGGATTTTATCAACACTTTCTCAAGTGTAGAATGTAACAGCCTGATTTTAATTATGATGTTCAACTGGTTAAAATATAATTAAATTATATTTTAATTTGAGATTTAGAAAGTGTTTTTTATTAAAATAAAATCATATTCATAGTCTACTTTATGGTAGAGGGTTACGGTAAAATTTCCGGTTGAAAATTCAGACGAAAGTCGGTCTGCGTTTTCACTGCCGGTACAAGTTTACTGTGCAGAAAACCTAATATTGACCTGTGGACGAGACGGTTAGTGTTTTTAATATGTTTCCTTAAACTTTGGTTATTTTGAAAATTTTCATTAAAAAATAGAATATAATATTTTATTCGGACGAAAACATCGAAAGAATTGCGATCGGAAAATACAACCGGGTACGAAATGGAGCAGATTAGGGAGCACAAAAGAAGTGAAGTAACTTGATGGGACTTGATGGAAATGGGTTATGACACAGTCCAAAAGTGTGATCATCACACATTTCAAATTATAACATATTATATTCTAAAAACCTATTTTTCTCTCTCTTCTCAAACTAAACAAGGCACAAGGTCAAAACTTGCTCTCCAAGCTCATTCCTCTCTCCTCAATTTCGTGCCACTCTCTCCCTTGTCTATATATACACATCTCATTTTCACTTCATCATCTTCCTTCTTCAAACTCCATTAAACCTTCATCTTCTTCCTTTTTTCTAAAAGTTCAAGCTCTTAAAGCTTTTGTTTTTATTCATTTTTCTACTTAAATTCTTCATTAAAGTTTTTCCTTATACTAAGGGTAATGCTCTCATATGAATATTTTTGCAAGTTTCATCTTTTATTTCTTAGTTTACTTTATGTGTTCTTTATATGCTTTAAACTTCTAAAATCTCTCTAAAATGGTAGAAAACTCCTTTTGAGTTGAAACCACTTTCTATAGTCTTGTATTAACTTATGTTTTCACATACTAAGAGGTTAGGTAAAACAAAAATATCTACCTATCTCTTCCAATGAAGGCTGAATGCTTGTATTTGTGAACTAGGAAGTTTTTGTTTCAACTTTTGGAATATGATAATGTGTTTGAGTTTCTAACTATCCATTGATCTTAAATATCTAAATCTTGGAAGTTTTGATTGCTTGTTCCTATGATGGCTGAAAATATGAATAAGTAAGCCTAGGATACTATGTTTCAACTTTCCAAGTATGATCATGGATTTAGAACTCTTAATACCTTGTGATTCTAAACCTAAGAGTTATTGTTTAACAATGAATATTTTCCTAATCATCCTATGATGGCCGAAACTTAGTGTTTAGGTTCTAGGATGTTTGAGTTTTTATTTTTCCAAAATGATCATGGACTTAAGCTCCATAAGATATTTGGATGCTTAGTCTAAGAGATCGGAAAGTTTAAGGATTTCTAACTTGTTTATTCTATGTTATTAAAGCTAGGATGTATTATTTTCATTTTTCCAAAATGATCATGGACTTGAGCTCCATAAGATATTTGGATGCTAAGTCTAAGAGATTGGAATGTTTAAGTTTCCATTGTTTCCAAAATGATCATGGACTTGAGCTCCATAAGATATTTGGATGCTATGCCTAAGAGATTGGAAAGTTTATGGATTTCTAACTTGTTTATTCTATGTTATTAAAGCTAGGATGTATTAATTTCATTTTTCCAAGATGATCATGGACTTGAGCTCCATAAGATATTTGGATGCTAAGTCTAAGAGATTTGAATGTTTAAGTTTCCATTGATTTCCAAAATGATCATGGAATTGAGCTCCACAAGATATTTGGATGCTAAGTCTAAGAGATTGGAAAATTTAAAGATTTCTAACCTATAAATCCAATGAAGGCCGAACCTAGAAGGTTATGGACCTAGGATACTTAATTTGTTCTTATTTTTCCAAAATGATCATGGTTTTGAGCTCCTTAATACATATGGATGCTAAACCTAAGAGATTGGAAAGTTTAGTGAACGCTAGCCTATTTTACAAGCCTTGGCCGAATACCCTAAGTTTATAACTTAGTGGGATTTTAATTCAACTTTGTTAAGTGATCATTGCTTATGAACTCCTAACACTTAAGGATCATAAATCCATGAGTTGTATAATTTTCGGGAATCTCTAACCCTAAGAACTAGTCTTGGCCGAACCTATACCTTGTGGTTTAGTGTTCTTGTTTGATTTTAACTTGTGATTTTGTGTTCATAACCTTAGACTTCCATCACGGAGTAAACGAGGACGTTCGTGGTATACCTCTTCGAGCATCTAATCTCCTTAGCTTCACAGAAGGTGGAGTTAGTACTTTGTGGTGTGGCAACGAGGAGCTTCGAGTTCGGCAGTGCGGTGATAACCCAGGTGGGGGAAAGAACCAACCTATCGTCGGAATGGATAAGTAGTAGATTATATAATAATTGTGTAGGGCGACCTAAACCCTATTAGTAGTCGAGTAATCGACAAGACCAAAATCACATTGGAAACCATTTTCTGAAAAACCAATGACGATTTGGGGATTGTAGGTTTATCGATATTAGGTTGATTTTAGATTGTTGATGGTTGATTTGATTTTATTACCTTTATTGAATTGATTTTGTTCTATATTGGTGATATGGGAATATTTGGATTGATATTGTGTTATGCATGATCTTCCTGGTTTGTATTATTATGCTTAGTGGTTTTTAAGCAAAGATATATATGTTGTCTAAGAGATGATTGTTTTGGGTGTGGGGATAATGATGATTTAGAAGTGCCTAACCTAGATGATGTATATTAAAGAGGTGTTATAGCATAAAATATGTGTCAAGTTATAAAAGAAGGTTAAGGCACTAGGATGTTGCTAAAACGGGTTGGTGAGATTCAAGTATAGGTGTTGTTGTCCACCACCGTGTGTTGGTAATATAATACACAGGGACAAAATTGTATTGGTAATATAATACACAAGGACGAAAGTGTATTGGTAATATAATACACAAAGACGAAAGTGTATTGGTAATATAATACACAAGGACATCTGTGTATTGGTAATATAATACACCTAAAACCACTTCTGTGTATTGGTAATACAATACACCATGTATTGGTAATATAATACACGTAAAACACTTTTGTGTATTGGTAATATAATACACATAAAAATCAAGAGTTCTTGTGAGACCACTTCCACCTTAGGAAATAGGTGTACCAATAATACACATAAAAATCAAGAGTTCTTGCGAGACCACTTCCACCTTAGGAAATAGGTGTGCAACTATGGTGTCTTTGAGTAGCATGAGATTGGGGGTAGAGGATGATATATTAACTTGAGGGTGATCTGTTAGTTATGTGAGTTGTTTGTCTGTGACAATTACTGTATGATTTACTATGACTCTTTTCCTCTTTATGATGATAGAACTATTTATTATCCCCTATGTTTCTGTATTCTTGTGGGTTACTTTACTTATATTAGAAGACCTGATGGAGGATTATGTTACTGAGGAGCTGGGCGGAGCTTTGTATGGAACGGAGGTTGCTGAGGAGTTGGATGGAACTCCTTACGAACCAGACGCTGGAGGTCGAGCTGTGATCCATGGCGAGTAGAGTATAGATAGTATGGGCAGTGTGTCTAAAAAGGAGTATTTTTATATGTTTCCGCTAAGTATAGCTTTTATTTTAAGTTTATGCCTGTGAGGGATCCTACTGAGAGGATTCCCTCAACAGTGTTTTGGTAATGTAATAAATAAACAGGTGTGTATTTATATATTACGACCTTGGTGTGTTTAATTTGCAGAAGTTATATGATTTTTTAAATAAAGTTTTAATTTTTAAATACTTTTCATGCTAAGCGCGCGATTAAGGAATTAATTAATAAGGTTTTAAGCTAATAAAACACCGGGGCACAACGGGGTGTCTCATTTTGGTATCAGAGCAGTTTGGTTCTAAAACGGACTGTGGGTTATGTCCAATCAGAATCAAGGACTGCGAGGTTTAGGATGTTGTTACTGGCCGTGTTTAGTTGAATCCACATCGGATTTTGACTATGCTTAGAAGTTGGGTAGTGTGTCCGAATATGATGTGAGAGGTTAATATTAGTCTGGCATATGGTATTTATATACTTGTCTATGTAGTATTATATGTCATACTAATAAGAGCAGATGATTTCTTTTAACAGAATCATGGCTCGCGGAAGAGGACGTTCAACTAACAGTGGTGACGAAACTCAAGAAAGGATTATTGGAGCTGTCAATGGTAATGCCAACAATACTGAGAATGGAGGAGGATCATCTTCGACTCCAAGTACAATTGAAACCCTAGCTGCTGCTATGCTATTGCAAACCCACCAGAATGCTAAGATGCTGCAGATGAATAAAGAACAGCTAGAAATTAAGAATCAGAGAAGGGCGACAGCAGCTGAAAATGCCAGATTGACTAATTTTATGAACGAAAAACCACCTCAATTCCAAGGAGAGTATGACCCAGAGAAGGCAGAATGGTGGATACAAGAGATCGAAAAGATATTTGCTACTATGCGCTGCAGTGAGGAGAAGAAAGTGACCTATGCTGCCTTCATGTTAACCGAAGGAGCAGAATTCTGGTGGAAGGGAAAGAAAAGACTGTTGGAAGTTGAGGATAGGAACAATAACTGGAAGTTATTCACTGATTGCTTTTTCGAAAAATATTTTCCGCGTCTAGTTCGATGCGAGAAGGAAAAGGAATTCACAAACCTCAAACAAGGCAACATGTCTGTTGGTGAGTATGCATCACGTTTTGAAACTTTGATCAAGTTTTTGGAATTCTATCAAATCTTTACAAGTGAGGACTGGCAATGTAGAAGATTTGAGGAAGGACTCAAAGATGAGCTGTAGAGGGCTGTATTGTCTCTTGACATACAGTATTTCCCAGAACTAGTCGAGAGATGCAGTGCCATTGCAAGTATAGACCTAAGGATAGCCAATGAACAGAAACAACTGAGGAGTGGAGGTCCTAACCTACCAAGTTTCCAGAAGCATGGAGAAAGTGGTTCTCAGTGGAGACAGAGACCATATGCTCGACCCGGGCAAACACCGGCACCAACACCAGTGCCTAGAACAGGTCAGCAACCATAAGGCTTAGTTTGCTTCAGATGTGGAGGATCTCATTATGCTAGAGACTGTACAAATAGGCCTAGCTGTTTCAACTGTGGGAAACCAGGTCATGTGGCACGAGATTGCAGACAAAGGATTATGCAACAGCCAACAGCTGCCGGAAGAGGAACTAGAGACAATAGAGGTGGAGCTGGAAGAGGAGTCCCAGCAGCAAGACCACAAGTGGCCAAACCTAAAGCCACTAGAAGAGTGTTTACCGTGAGGGGAGATGAATCCTCTCAATCTGCTGATCTTATACAAGGTATGTGTTTGATAGCTGGTAGACTCTCGTATGTGTTGTTTGACTCAGGCACTACACATTCTTTTATTTCGCATGAGTGTGTGGATCATTTGAACTTAACTATTTCCAAATTACCTTATACCCTCACAGTGTCTACTCCAACCAGTAATCCATTGACTACTATGTCTGTTTGTTTACAGTGTCCTATCGTTGTTGAGAATAGGACATTTGTTGTAGATCTTATCCATTTGCCTATGCAACAGATAGATGTTATTCTTGGCATGGATTGGGTTTCGGCTAACCATGTAGTGCTAGATTTTTCTAGCAAGACTTTATCATTTCTTGAACCTTTTAGTGTAGCATATGCCAAAGAAGGAGTTTCTACGAGGAGTGACAACTCTCAATAGTTTGTGATGCTTTTCGCAGTGGAGGCTAATGAGACTCCCAGCATAGATTCCATGCCTATTGTGAGAGAGTTTCCTGAAGTTTTCCCTCCAAACGTTCTAGGTTTGCCACCGGAAAGAGAAGTGGAATTCACTATAGATCTCATACCAGGGACAGGGCCTATATCTATAGCACCTTATCGGATGTCACCGGTTAAGTTGGCAGAGTTGAAGGAACAATTGGATGACATGTTAGGAAAAGAGTTTATCAGACCGAGTGTTTCACCGTGGGGAGCACCAGTGTTATGTGTTAAGAAGAAGGATGGAAGTGCGAGGTTGAGCACAGATTACAGGCAGTTGAATAAGGTGATGATTAATAATAAGTATCCGTTTCCTAGGATAGATGATTTGATGGATCAGTTGAAAGGAGCAGTAGTGTTCTCTAAGATTGATTTAAGATTTGGGTACCATCAGATCAGAGTAAGAAAGGAAGATATACCCAAGACGGCTTTTAGGACGAGATACGGGCACTATGAGTATTTAGTTATGCCTTTCGGTGTAACTAATGCGCCAGTCGTGTTCATGGATTATATGAATAGAATTTTCAGACCGTTCCTCGATATGTTTGTTGTTGTGTTCATCGACGATATTCTTATTTATTCTCGTACGCGGGAAGATCATGAGAACATTTGAGATTGGTGTTGCGAGTTTTGAAGGATAGGCAGCTTTATGCCAAACTTTCCAAGTGTGAATTTTGGCTAGAAGAAGTACAATTCCTAGGTCATGTGATTAATAAAGAAGGAATAGTTGTAGATCCAACTAAGGTTGAGTCAGTTCTTAAGTGGGAACGGCCTAAGTCAGTAAGTGAAGTACGGAGTTTCCTAGGACTAGATGGATATTATCGGAGGTTCATAGAGGGATTCTCGAAGATTGCGTTGCCTATGACGAAGTTAACAAGGAAAAATATAGCTTTTGTATGGACAGACAAGTGTGAACAAAGTTTTCAAAAGCTGAAGGACAGGTTGACTTCATCACCTGTGTTGATATTACCAGATCCACTAGGACAATTTAACGTATATTGTGATGCGTCATACCAAGGTTTAGGCTGTGTCTTGATGCAAGAGGGAAGAGTCGTGGCTTATGCTTCCCAACAGTTGAGAATTCATGAGAGAAATTATCCGACTCATGATTTGGAGTTAGCAGCAATAGTGTTCGCATTAAAGATATGGTGACACTTTTTGTATGGAGCAAAGTTTAATGTCTTCAATGACCACAAGAGCCTGAAGTATCTATTCGATCAAAAACAATTGAATATGAGACAGCGAAGATGGATGGAGTTTATCAAAGATTATGATTTTGAATTACTGTACCATCCTGGGAAGGCCAATGTCGTAGCGGATGCTTTAAGCAGGAAATCCTTGCACGTATCTGTGACGATGGTTAAGGAGTTAGAATTGCTTGAGCATTTCAGGGATTTGAACTTAGGAATGGAATTGGTTGAGAATAATATTTGCTTAAGTATGATCACTATCAGTAGTGATTTTATGAAAGATCTTAAAGATAAACAAGTTCAGGATCTTTACCTCCAGGAAGTAAGTAGAGGAATCGATGAAGGTAAAATTTCTGAGTTTAATAAAGGAACGGATGGTGTGTTAAGGTTTAGAGATAGAATATGTGTGCCAGAGGATGCAGAACTTAGGAAGATGATTTTAGAGGAAACACATAAGAGTAAGCTGAGTTTCCATCCTGGATCGACAAAAATGTATCAAGATTTGAAGAAAATGTTTTGGTGGACAAGGATGAAGAAAGAAGTAGCGGAGTATGTTTTATCTTGTCAGGTGTGTCAGAAAGCTAAGATTGAATATCAGAAGCCAGCAGGATTACTACAATCTTTAGATATCCCAGAGTGGAAATGGGATAGTATAGCTATGGATTTTGTGGTCGGATTACCACGAACTCCTAAGAAGCATGATGCGATTTGGGTTATCATTGATAGGTTGATGAAGTGTTCTCACTTGTTATCTATTGGTGAAAGTTATAATTTGGAAAGGTTGACTCAGATTTACTTCAAAAAAAATTGTTAGATTGCATGGTGTGCCATCGAGCATTGTCTCAGATCGAGATCCTAGATTCACATCTAGATTTTGGAGACAATTACAAAATGCCTTAGGAACAAAGTTGAGGATTAGTTCTGCTTATCATCCCCAAACTGATGGACAGTCAGAAAGGACAATTCAATCATTGGAGGATCTATTGAGAGCTTGTGTGTTGGAGCACACTAGCAGTTGGGATGAGTTCTTACCATTGATTGAATTTACTTATAACAATAGTTTCCATAGTAGTATCGGAATGGCACCATATGAGGCTTTGTATGGCAGAAAGTGTAGGACCCCGCTGTGTTGGTATGAGCTGGTGAGAACCAAGTTTTGGGTCCAGATGTGGTGCAACAAACTACGGATCAAGTCGGGAGGATATGGGAAAAGATGAAGGAAGCACAAGATAGGCAAAGGAGCTACAGTGGCAAGAGGAAGAGACCATTAGAATTCCAGGAAGGCGATCACATGTTTTTGAGAGTTACTCGGAAAACTGGAATTGGCAGAGCTATCAAATCCAGAAAACTTACTCCTCGATTCATTGGACCCTTTCAGGTTCTTCGACGAATTGGTCTAGTAGCTTAACAAATTGCCTTACCACCCAATCTTTCCAACCTTCATGATGTCTTTCATGTTTCTCAGTTGAGAAAGTATTATCCTAATCCTTCACATGTCATTGAGTTTGAGTCTATACAAATACGAGAGAATCTAGAGCATGAGGCTTTACCTGTAAGGATCGCAGATAGACGGATTAAGGAGCTTCGCGGTAGACAAATTCCTTTGGTTAAGGTCGTATGGGATGAAACTACTGGAGATGCTACTTGGGAACGCGAGAAGGATATGCAACAACAATATCCACATCTTTTCTAAGGTACGTAAATTCCGAGGGCGAAATTTTCTTTTAAGAGGGATAGTAATGTAAACAGACTAATTTTAATTATATTGTTCAACTGGTTAAAATATAATTAAATTATATTTTAATTTGAGAGTTAGAAAGTGTTTTTGATTAAAATAAAATCATATTCATAGTCTACTTTATGGTAGAGGGTTACAGTAAAATTTTCGGTTGAAAATTCAGACGAAAGCCGGTCTGCGTTTTCACTGTCGGTACAAGTTTACTGTGCAGAAAACCTAATTTTGACCCGTGAACGAGACAGTTAGTGTTTTTAATATGTTTCCTTAAACTTTGGTTATTTTGAAAATTTTAGTTCAAAAATAGATATAATATTTTATTTGGGCGAAAACGTCGGAAGAATTACGATCGGAAAATACAACCGGGCACGAAATGGAGCAAATTAGGGAGCACAAAAGAAGTGAAGTGACTTGATGGGACTTGATGGAATGGGTTATGACACAGTCCAAAAGTGTGATCATCACACATTTCAAATTATAACATATTATATTCTAAAAACCTATTTTTCTCTCTCTTCTCAAACCAAACAAGGAACAAGGTCAAAACTTGTTCTCCAAGCTCATTCCTCTCTCCTCAATTTCGTACCACTCTCTCCCTTGTCTATATATACACATCTCATTTTCATTTCATCATCTTCCTTCTTCAAACTCCATTAAACCTTCATCTTCTTCCTTTCTTCTAAAAGTTCAAGCTCTTAAAGCTTTTGTTTTTATTCATCTTTTCTACTTAAGTTTTTCATTAAAGTTCTTCCTTATACTAAGGGTAATGCTCTCATATGAATCTTTTTGCAAGTTTCATCTTTTATTTCTTAGTTTACTTTATGTGTTCTTTATATGCTTTAAAATTCTAAAATCTCTCTAAAATGGTAGAAAACTCCTTTTGATTTGAAACCACTTTCTATAATATTGTATTAACTTATGTTTTCACATACTAAGAGGTTGTGTAAAACAAAAAACTCTACCTATCTCTTCCAATGAAGGCCTAATGCTTGCATTTGTGACCTAGGAAGTTTTTGTTTCAACTTTTGGAATATGATCATGTGTTTGAGTTTCTAACTATCCATTGATCTTAAATATCTAAATCTTGGAAGTTTTGATAACTTGTTCCTATGATGGCTGAAAATATGAATAAGTAAGCCTAGGATACTATGTTTCAACATTCCAAGTATGATCATTGATTTAGAACTCTTAATACCTTGTGATTCTAAACCTAAGAGTTATTGTTAAACAAAGAATATTTTCCTCATCATCCTATGATGGCCGAAACTTAGTGTTTAGGTTCTAGGATGTTTGAATTTTTATTGTTCCAAAATGATCATGGACTTAAGCTCCATAAGATATTTGGATGCTAAGTCTAAGAGATTGTAAAGTTTAAGGATTTCTAACATGTTTATTCTATGTTATTAAAGCTAGGATGTATTACTTTCATTTTTCTAAGATGATCATGGACTTGAGCTCCATAAGATATTTGGATGCTAAGTCTAAGAGATTGGAAAGTTTAAAGATTTCTAACCTATAAATCCTATGAAGGCCGAACCTAGAAGCTTATGGACCTAGGATACTTTGTTCTTATTTTTCCAAAATCATCATGGTTTTGAGCTCCTTAATACATATGGATGCTAAACCTAAGAGATTGGAAAGTTTAGTGAATGCTAGCCTATTTTACTAGCCTTGGCCGAATACCCTAAGTTTATAACTTAGTGGGATTTTAATTCAACTTTGTTAAGTGATCATTGTTTATGAACTCCTAACACTTAAGGATCATAAATCCACGAGTTGTATAATTTTCGATAATCTCTAACCCTAAGAACTAGTCTTGGCTGAACCTATACCTTGTGGTTTAGTGTTATAGTTTAATTTTAACTTGTGATTTTGTGTTCATAACCTTAGACTTCCATCGCGGAGGAAACGAGGACGTTCGTGGTATACCTCTTCGAGCATCTAATCTCCTTACCTTCACTGAAGGTGGAGTTAGTACTTTGTGGTGTGACAAAAAGGAGCTTCGAGTTCGGGAGTCCAGTGATAACCCAGGTGGGGGAAAGAACCAACCTATTGTCGGAATGGATAAGTGTTAGATTATATAATAATTGTGTAGGGCGACCTAAACCCTACTAGTAGTCGAGTAATCGACAAGACCAAAATCACGTTGGAAACCTTTTTTTGAAAAACCAATGATGATTTGGGGATTGTAGGTTTATTGATATTAGGTTGATTTTAGATTGTTGATGGTTGATTTGATTTTATTACCATTATTGAATTGATTTTGTGCTATATTGGTGATATGGAAATATTTGGATTGATATTGTGTTATGCATGATCTGCCTAGTTTGTATTATTATGCATAGTGGTTTTTAAGCAAAGATATATATGTTGTCTAAGAGATGATTGTTTTGGGTGTGAGGATAATGATGATTTAGAAGTGCCTAACCTAGATGATGTATGTGAAAGAGGTGTTATGGCATAGAATGTGTCAAGTTCTAATGGAAGGTGAAGGCACTAGGATGTTGCTAAAATGGGTTGGTGAGATTCAAGTATAGGTGTTGTTGTCCACAACCGTGTATTAGTAATATAATACACAAGGACAAAAGTGTATTGGTAATATAATACACAAGGACAAAAGTGTATTGGTAATATAATACACAAAGACGAAAGTGTATTAGTAATATAATACACATGGACATCTGTGTATTAGTAATATAATACACAGTGTATTGGTAATATAATACACCTAAAACCACTTCTGTGTATTGGTAATATAATACACCGTGTATTGGTAATATAATATACATAAAACACTTTTGTTTATTGGTAATATAATACACGTAAAAATCAAGAGTTCTCGCGAGACCACTTCCACCTTAGGAAATAGGTGTGCAACTATGGTGTCTTTGAGTAGCATGAGATTGGGGGTAGAGGATGATATATTAACTTGAGGGTGATCTATTAATTATGTGCGTTGTTTGTCTGTGACAATTACTGTATGATTTACTATGACTCTTTTCCGCTTTATGATGATAGAACTGTTTCTTATCCCCTATGTTTCTGTTTTCTTGTGGGTTACTTTACTTACATTAGAAGACCCGATGGAGGATTATGTTGCTGAGGAGCTGGGCAGAGCTCTGTATGGAACGGAGGTTGCTGAGGAGTTGGATGGAACTCCTTACGAACCAGATGCTGGAGGTCGAGCTGTGATCCATGGCGAGTAGAGTATAGATAGTATCGCCAGTGTGTCTAAGAAGGAGTATTTTTATATGTTTCCGCTAAGTATGACTTTTATTTTAAGTTTATGCCTGTGAGGGATCCTACTGAGAGGATTCCCTCAACAGTGTTTTGGTAATGTAATAAATAAACAGGTGTGTATTTATATATTACAACCTTGGTGTGTTTAAGGAATTAATTAATAAGGTTTTAAGCTAATAAAACACCGACCGGGGCACAACGGGTGTCTCATAGAACCATGGGCTTCAAGTGTGGCTATAGATCTCACTATTGGTTCCACCACACCAATACCATATGCACATGATCGCTCAATTGGGTGCTTCATTGCTTCAAAGACATTGAAGACTACATTCTCATCTTGCACCCTTAGTGTGAGCTTTCCTTGTTGCACATCTATCAAAGCATGCCCGATGTCCAAGAAAGGTCTACCCAATATGAGAGTGACCTCAGCATCTTCATCAATATCAAGCACCACAAAGTCCACCGGAAATATGAATTTGTCCACCTTCACCAACAAATCCTCCATTACCCCATAAGGGTATTTGACAGAACGATCCGCTAGTTGTAGTGACATTCTAGTTTTTTTAGCTTCGTTTATGCCTAGCTTCCTCATCATTGATAGGAGCATCAAGTTGATGCTAGCCCCTAGATCACATAATGCTTTCCCAAGAGTTATCTCCCCAATGGTACATGGTATGCTAAAGGAACCCTGATCTTTCAACTTTGGAGGTAGTTTCCTTTGGAGAATTGCACTACACTCCTCAGTCAAAGCAACCGTTTCCTCATCCACTATCTTCCTCTTCTTGGAGAGAAGCTCCTTCATAAACCGGTCATAAGATGGCGTTTCCTCCAAGGCTTCCACAAATGGGATATTAATTTGAAGCTAGCAGAAAACATCAAGGAACTTATTGAATTGCTTGTCTTGCAAGGGCTTCTTCAATCTCTCTGGATATGTTACCTTCATGAAGGGGGGAAGATCCTGGGGCTCAACCCACTTCTTCCTTCGGAATTCTTCATCTACTAGTTTCAACTTTCCCCCTTGCTCTGGTACCTTTTCACTAGTTACCTCATCTTTCTCGACTGGGTCCTCTTCTATCTTTGGCTGATCTAAAGTCTCAATTTCTTGAGAACTAGTTGCACCCCCATTAGATTCCAACACCTTACCACTCCGAGTTGTCACGGCATTACATTGGCTCTTGGGGTTATTCTTTGTATTACCTGGGAAAGAGCCTGGAAGTCGTTCATTCAGTTGCTTTGCCAGTTGGGCTACCTGAGTCTCAAGATTCTGAATTGCTGCCCCTGTGTGAGTTGCCAACTTGTTTATGACTGTGTTTGTATTCACTGACAATTTCTCAATGGCCGCACTAGTCTTCTCAATAGTCAACTCCCACGGTTTCTTCCCACCATCGGTGATCTATAACTGATTAGCCCCCGGGAGAGCTTCTTGAGTCTTTCTTATTGTTGGATTCCATAGTTTGGCCTCTGATTCTGTTGTTGTTGCCCATCTAGACCACTACTTGTGTTGTTCCAAGAAAAACCCGGATGGTCTCTCCTAGTGTACCCCTGATTTTGATTATAGTCATTCTGTCTATTCCTCTGATAGTTGTTCTGTGGCACTATGTCATAAAAGTTGTGACATGAGTCTGCATATTCCTGAGAAAAATTAATGGGGCAACTCTCACTATCATGATCACCATTGTAAAAATCACACCCAGAGGCAAACCTTCTCTCACTACATTAACCTTAATCTTGCTTGTGAGTGCTTCACATTACTTCTTCAAGAGTGTGTTTTGTTCAAGAATAGACTCTAAAGATGCCGCACCGATTCCAGAAGAAATGCCCATACTGCGATTGTAATCATTCCGTGACATCTTCTCTAATAAAGCTCAAGCATCCTCTGCTGATTTGCAAGAGAAAGAACCCTCAGCTGCGGCATCACAATTCATCTAATAACGGCCCTTCAACCCATTAAAGAAATGTTGCACTTTGGAGACTAAGTCAAAGTAGGTAGAAGGACATCTCCTCAATAGCACATTGTACCTTTCCCAAGCTTCATTGTAGGACTCATCACCATGTTTCTTGAAGGAAGTGACAGCTATCTTCAACTGTGTCGCTTTCTAAGGAGGAAAGAATTTTGTGAGGAACTTCTGAGCCATTTTCTCCCAAGTGGTGATTCTAGCACAATCCAAATTCAAGTCTAACCAATCGCGTGCTCTATCCCGAAGAGAGAAAGGTAATAGTCTTAAACGATAGGCGTCCTCGGAAACTCCTGGAGCTTCGAACATGTCACATATCTCCAAGAATTGAGCAATATGCCTGTGAGGATCTTGGTGTCCACTCCCATCAAATTGATCCCTTTTCACTTGAGTAAGAGCAAATTGCTTCATCTCAAAAGAATTGGTCGTGATGGGAGGCCTAACAACACTAGAAGCACAATCATCTAAGTGAGGAAGATTGTACTCATAAAGAGTCTTGTACGGTGGAGGATCTACTTCTGCCATCCCTTCAAGATTGATGGGTTGGATTGCTTCAAGCCTCTTTTTCTCCCTTAATTCCTTCGTCAACCTCTTCTCGGTCCTGGTGATCTCTGGGATGTATAGCAAGTTTTCCTGTGGAATGGTACCTCGCATACACAAGAAAACAAGGGAAGACCAAGTGGCATCAAAGAAGTCTAAATATCTAAAAGTGCAGAAATTTAAAAGAAAAATTGGTTAATCAAAATATTTAATTTTCCTAAAATTTAGGAAAATTGGTTAAGCCAATCCCCAACAACGGTGCCAAAAACTTGTTGCGAATCCGGCAAGTGTACCGGTTGGTTGCAAGCGATAAAACACGGTAAGAAATACCAAGGTCGAACATAAGGATTGGAAGACCAATTTAACCAAATCTTTAAAAGAAAATTCAAATCGTTGTTCAAGAAAACAGTTATCCAAAATTGCTCTCAGAAACAACGAGATTCAAATTGATGATTAGAGCTTCTAAGGTCACGAATCCACCTACCCAATCATGCAAGCTACCCAAGTGATGATCGTCTGTTTCCTATATTCAATTTCATTGTCAACCAGGACCCCCAAATTCTCCTAAAGACACTATTAATGTTCTAAAGGACATATCTAAACTGTAAATTAATTACCTATCAAGTTTCATAACCTACAGTTAGATTAGATTAAGTTCTTGTCCCCTATGTGGTTGCACCAATCTCCTACCCACTATCAATGCAATATTCAACTGGTGTTCCTAATTCAAGTCCTAAGCACGAATTACCTATCAAGTCTCATCACACTGACAAGTTAACCATGGTCCCTTTTGATTAACGCAACAAACGCAGAATTAAGAAACAAGAATTGAGTTAAGGAAAAGAATACATGACATTGAAATTCGCTATGCCATCAAGGGTGGCTTCACCGTTCCCCTAGAATAGAGGATTAGTTCCTCATAGCAATCAAAACCAAAGCAAAGAAAAGGAAAGAATCCATTACAACTGCATAAACCCTAAGAAAAATAGAGGCTACACAGCTCCAAGAGAACAAAGAAAAATAGGTAAAAAATCGGATCCTAAACTGTTCCAAAACAAGCTATTTATAACATTATGAATCAGCGCCCGCTCGTGAGGTGAATACTTGATTTTGTCTCCATCTGGATTTTGAATGCTCACGAGGTTAGGGCTGTCTCGTGGGGCGAGACAGAGAAGTTACAGATCCCCTGTGTCTAGTTCACGAGGCTAACCTTTGCTCGCGGGGCGAGCCTAAATGTGTGCAAATTCCTACTCAGTCTGTAGCTGTGGCTCGTGAGGCGAGTATTATCTCGCTGGGCGAGATACTCTTCTTAGCCTTCAGCTTGTTTTCTTCAAGTTTCCTAGTTCTCTTGAGCTTCACTTTTAACCTGAAATGTAAAAATAGCATTTTAATGCTTTATTGACTCAAAATAACAAAAAACTCCTAAAAACTCTCTAAGAGACTAAAATTGTTGCTTAGGGACCAAAAAAGCCAAATTCGGGTGATTAGCGAGGTTAAATTGCTCAATTAGCATAAAAACCTTAGCCTTTTTGGCTATAAAACTAGATATGCTAGCAGCTTATCACTTATGAAGACACCTAATTATTTTAAGTTATTTTCTAATTAACCTATACCTAAAGCCATGCTTACTACCTAAAGTTAATAACCAAGACAACTTCAAATTGACTTCTTCTTCTCAAGTGAACCACATGGCTTCCTCTCAACCATTCCTTTACAATGACTCACCACAAGTCATAATTGCTCATTAATGCAAAGTGTGGTGAACCCTCAAAGTTAGGTTAACATGAACCATGATCAACCAACCATGATTTAGAAGCAAAATACCAATTCCTCACTAAGTGTATCACACGGCCACATCCTCCTTAGATACACCTCCACCACATATTTATTTCATTCTCATCTTAGCATGATGATTCATCAAAATAGCTAGGTTATATATAGTATTCCTAACTTAACCTAAACCATGGTCATCAACTAAGGTTAACATTTAAGACAACAACCAAAAATATTTCTTCCTCACTTGAGTGAATAACTCGGACTAGCCCCCTCTCACACTCATCTTTATTTCATTTCAACTTATCATATTACATGACACAAAAATCCTTTCATTTCATTTCATCATCTTAAGTTCATTTCTCTGGAACAACAAAGTTCTTCCTTTCCTTTTCCTTCCTCCATAGATTCGGTCACCACTATGTTCTCACCTTCCAATTACTCTCTTGAAAAACTAATACCATATCCATCATCCTTGTTCATGAAGTAAAATCCATTCTTTCCTTTCTTTCTTCAAGGATTCGGCCTCCACCTCCAAACAACCATCCAAGAGCTTGTTTCACAAATCAATCATAGATCCTTCTCCTCTCATCATTCAAAGACTATCCTATCACACAAAAAACTCCATTTAGAGAACTCCTTGAAAATAGGTTTCTCCTAGTTTATGAAATCCATTATTGATCATCATCATCCTTACTTCTAATAAGTGATTAAATCCTTGATTTACCTTCCTTGGATTATGTCTAAGTTCATGTGTGTAATCCTTTTGGATTTGTTGTTGGTTTTGCTAGGTTTTGAAGGCCAAAACCGTGGCCCCTTAGTGGACAACATCATCTTTTGCTTGATTTTAGGTGAACTACAAGAGGTATGTGGGAGATTAACCCCCATCTACCTTATTGTGGGTGTGTATGTGGTTTATGTTCTGTTTGATGAGACCTCATAAGTCTGAGACAGATTCCATGTGTAGATTCTCTAATTTTTTATGATTCCAAATAGATTAAGTATGGTAATATTGAACCATATGAAATTACTAACATGTCTGGTAAGTGTGCAGGAAAATAGACTTAAGATCACTCGTCTATTTTATGACTCGTCTACTTTCTGGTAGAACACAGTTTTTAGACTTGTCTAAAAACCACTCGACTAATAATTCAGTCAATGCTCAGTCAATATTCGAATATACTTGATGACATGACAAGAAGTATCTCTCTAGAGAAGACTCAGTGAAGCACCCGTCTAATTTTTGGATACACTAGCACCCATCTAGTTTTTGGATTGCTTTGCACCCGTCTAAAAAACCTTCAACTATGCTACAATGTGAGTTTGTCAGAAATGAAGTCCAAATCACCTTATTCAAATTAGATGCCTTCCTTAAGGATCTCGAAGACCTCTGGACAATAGCACAAATGATAAAGAATAAAGAACGTTTGTTTCAAGGTTTTAAGGAATAAACACACAACCTCTGTACCACAGCAGTAACTTTTTAGCTGTTTTAGTACAAAGTAAAAGTGCTTTCTGTAAAGTGAACCGAGAGTTGCACTGAAAGATGAAAGCTCCTTACTACAAGTACAAGAAGCCTGCTGCTCCAAACTCTGAAACAATAGCTGCTCAGAATAAAGATAACTCTTGAACAACCTTGTCAAAGCTCAACGTCCCCAAGCATTTAATGTTTACACAGAACGACTCTTTGGCATTAATGGTGTTCCAGAATCTCAAATCAGAATAACACACTTTATGAAGCTGTGCCTAACGGATTTATTTGATTGGAGTCTTTATATAGATCAAACAACGAAGATGAAAACAACAAGTTGAACATCGTTAAGAACACTGCACAAGAAGCATTTACTCACTTCATTTACTTCTTCATTCCTTCATTGAATACTTCTTCAATCATTTGATATTAATTAGCAATCTTTCACACTTCATATTTATTTCACTCTGAGTGTTATCTGAAATATTTGCAAGTTGTATTAAATACACAAAACCTTTACTCTTTTCTGAGTTGAGCATGAAGAGGCTAGGTGAGCAAATAATACTTGTTTGAGTGTTTGAGCCTGGAGAGGCTAGGTGTACAAAGAATATTTGTATAGTAATCTGATTAGTTATAGTGGAAACTTGGTGCTGCCAAGAAACTGGACATAGTCTTGTGGATTTTGGGGTGAACCAGTATAAAACTCTTGAGTGATATTTCTCTTCCCTTATCTCTCTAATTTGCTTAAGTAGTATTTGTTTAAGCTTTTAACATGGGGAGTTAATATTGTGAATATCAAACTCTGTTTTACCCTTCTCTGTCTGCACGTGTATTCTGTCTTAAATTTAGACGTGTCAATCGACTAAATTTTTGTTGTCTTAATTTTGCTTGTTGTGCCTGCGAAAATATTTTTCTGGTGTTAGCTTTGGTAATTTCAATGTTTATGTGGTCTTGAAACCCTAAATGTTAGGGTTATGACTTTGTGTATATGTGATCCTCTAAGAGGACTTTGTATCATGATTGTGTTGTGATTATGGTGTGATCATATTAATTGATGTATATGCTTATTTGATGCATGTTAGTTAAAATAAAATTGTTAGTATGCTTACTTGATCATTGAAATAAAATATGTTGAATATGCTAAATAATCATGCCATGATTTAGTGCTTGAAGAGAAAATCTTCATGTTTGCTGGGACTTGGTTTCGGCCAAGCATGAAAAATATGGCAAGACAACTTTTTTCTCCAAAACCATGTGATTCGATGATGGTTTATGGAATGTAAAAAGTAATTAAACCAAGAAGAAAATGATTTCTTCCAAAACTGTTTCATGAGATTGAAAATGGTCTTTTGTGGTTTAAATGATCCAAAATGGTTTGAATTGAATTGGTTGATTATATTGAAAGTTTTGAATTTTTGAAGATATAAGGACTAATATGCAAATTCTAAGAATTTCAGGGGCTGTTCTGAAAATTATATTCTTATGTGTTGTGATTGCAGCCCTTGATGTATAAGACCATAAAAATTGGTTTGATGTTATTTGGACTAATACATAAAAGGGTAAAGGCCCGTTTTGGTCCCTGACACCTTTTGCGGTGCCCATTTTAGTCCCTGACAAAAATAAATTAATCAAATAGTCCTTAACAACTACAACCATGGGACAAGTTAGTCCTTCTGTCAAGTTTGGTCCGTTTGAGTTAACGGTTGTGCCTACGTGGCATGTTAACTCTCCTACGTGGCACAAATTGGATGACGCATTTCTCGTAATACTAAAACGACGTCGTTTTGGTTGAATTTTTTTTTTACATCTTCTTCCTCCTCCTTTGCTCTCTTTCTCCTTCCATCTGAACCTAAACCCAGCAACTCTCTCTCTTTTCCTTCTTTCTACAACCCCATCAAGAACCCAGACAAAATTATGACCACCCACTATGACGTTCAAATGCCAACTTCACCAGCTAACATAATCTCAAAACTGTCACTTGCTGTTTGGAAGTTAGATTAAATATGCTAGGACCCGAATATGACTTTTTTTTAAAAAAAAAACCTCCTTCTATGCTTTCAATGTTCTCAAATTTCCCTTCCAATTACAATTTAATCACCCCACAACCCATTTTCTACTTCTTGTTTCTTCTCTCACTTTTTTTTCTTCTTTCAATTTACTTTTATTCCATTGAGAATCAATCACACTCTCCCTCCTTCAGCCTTCTCCTCAATCCCATTTATATTTAATTTCCCATTCCCATTGCATCTTCTCCTCACTACTATTTCCCATTGCAACTTCTCTTTCCATTTCCCATTCTTCCTCTCTCTTTCTCTCTCAACCTCTTCAACAAGAACAACAACTCACATATTTTACATCAAACATCTAAAATTCAAAGACAAAACAAAACCAAATATAGAAAAAGGATCGAATCTAATCTAATGGGTTCGGTTCCAGCAGAAGAACTAAGCTTCGATTTAAGACCCACTTTTGTTCCCAAAACATCACTGATTTCCTCCCAAACCTCCCAAGGTGGGATTTGAAGGTCATAATGGTCGTAATTTTTTTTGGGTTCTTGGGTTTAAGTTCAGATGGAAGGAGAAAGAAATCAACGGAGGAGGATATTGTAAAAAAAAAATTATATAACCAAAACGACGTCATTTTAGTATTATGTGTCATGTGTCATCCAATTCGAGCCATATAGGAAAGTCAACGTACCACATAGACACAAAAAAGGACCAAACATGACGGAAGGACTAACTTATCTAACGGTTGTATTTGTTAGGGACTATTTGATTAATTTATTTTTGTTAGGGACTAAAATAGGCACAGCAAAAATTGTCAGGGACCAAAATGGTCATTTACCCTACATAAAAGGATATAAGCTTTTTTTACTAAAAAAGGAAATTTTTGTAAATATTGTAAAATATGGGGCTGAAATGTAAAAAAGTTATAAGGTTTTAAGTGATTTTAAGTAAATAAGCATCTTTTTGCAAATAATGAAAGTTTAGGCGCCAAACTGTAATTTTCTAACATATATGATGGTTGGACAGTGAGGGTCTGTTTTTCATACCTAACTAAGTGTCCTAATACTCCAAAATGAGTTTTGGACCATTAGAGTTAAAAATCGTTGAAATAGGACTTATGCGATTTTCAAATTTAGCGACGTTCGATCAAGTTTAAAATTTTGTACAGTCATGAAGTGAAACTCTAAATTACCACTTTAATACTTTAATACAAGTATTTGAAATTGAGAAAGTGAAGGATTTGAGAAAAACGATTATATTTTCGAAAATCCGGAATTTAAGTAGAAATACAGTAAAAAGCGGGAAAACTGTATTTTAAGAGTTTCGACGTTTTTCAAGAAACTGTTTTTGAGGAATTTAGTACTTATGTACTTTTGGTGGAATTTGGTTTCAAAATGATTGGTTTTAACCAAAGGTTTTGGTTTTAAGACAAAAAGGATTTTAGTCCGTGAGGACGAGCATTTACGGTAAAATGCAAAAACCTAAGTCGTGAACAACTTAGTGAAAATACGAACATAATAATTTATGATGTAGGGTGGAACCAGACCTTATGTCATAAAGTATGGATAATTCATTGTCCATACCTCCATAAGATTTAATGGTCTAAGAGTTATTTGATTTCTTGGAAACCAAGCAAAAGGCTCCATTAGGAAAGTGTAAAGAAATAAATGACTGGACTGTTGATCCAATTTCATAATGTGTTAGGACTTGTAAGAAAGTGCCTTAAAACATATTTTCACAAACATGGAAAGATTGCTTGAGAACTGTGGTTCGGCAAAGGACTGGTGATTCGGATCCGAGAATATCGTCCGTCAGAGATTGACATCAAATGGATTCTGTGGAATCACGAGGTTATCCGGTGGATAGACCAATTGGACGTATTCCGGTAATTTTGCCTAAAAACATAGTTGATACTATGTTCAGAAAGGCCATTGTGCCTAGGAAGCCGAGCATCCCAGTTGTAGAGGTTTCATAAAGATCCTGATGTTTCACAGAGAGTATGAGATCACATGTGGTTATGATTGTACGTACATTATGATTTGAGCCTCGTGTACCATGATAGCCACACATGGTGCCTGAGGTTGGCGTATGTGGAACATGTACTAACCATTCCTTTCTAAAATGTCAATTAGCTCCGGAGTTAAGATCAAATATTCTTCGAAGCTATGTAGGTATGAGACTATGCAGTTTCAGTCAGTTTCTCTCTATTCTCGTACCTTAGTGGATAAACTGTGTCTTGTATGCTTGATAAGCTTACCGTTGAGTTTGGTATTGTATATTCTTGGAGTTTCGAGTTGCAGAATGAGAATGGAAGATAAAATGAATATATGTATGTTGTAACATATATGTGGGTCGTACCACTACATGCCTTCTTTATGTGTATGATGAATGGTGATCTCACCTCATTTTGTGTTTTCTGGTCTTCTATTTATTTTATGTTCTTCAACGAAGATGGTAGTACTGCTTTAGTATCATCGGCAGCTTTGGAATATGAGACAGACCAATCATGAGGACACATCTTCAAAGATTAGTATATGGAAGATGTGAGAGATCAACCCCAGTATGACGATGTATCGTCCTCATTTTGTTATTGTGGTACAATGATGACACCTCGTCGTCATTTTGAACAGGCCAGCATGATGAGCCCTTGTGTTTAGCTTTATGGATCTGCGTCTCCAAGGTTATTTATGTTTCACTTGGTCATGTTATTCTTAATGGCGTTGTTATTTCCGCCTATTGTGAATTCTGTCTTTTCATGACCTTTGTCTTTTGAAAGAATATATGAAGGAATTATGTAGACACGAAGAATGTATGATTAATTACTACTTATTTTCTAAATTCCTGGATGTATATGTTTTAGGCTTGTTAGTGGTTGGAAAATGTTAATAAATGTTAAGCAATGTCTAATTCTTATTTGTTAAAACGAATAGCGAAAAACAAACGCGTATCTTTTGAAAATTTAATTTCCACGTTAAACGATATTAGCGAAAATGTCACAAACAATGTAGCGTCTGAGAAGGGTGTTACAATCATCATCAAGGTAGGTAACCCTATACTTTCCTTCAATCATGTTTGGTTGTAATGTGTCATCTTCCTCATCTATTTGGAGCGAAAATCTTGAAAGTAACAAGAGGGGAATGATGAATGGAATAGTTGTTTTAGGATGTTAGGAACTACTATGATAGGAATGAATGAGTGTTTTAAATGCTATTGAATGCATGAATATGTAGATGAATAAGTGTTGTGAGATTTTGTGAATATGATCTTGTTATTGTGTTGTAACTGCTATGATATGAATGATGTTTTTAGAATTAAGTTTGGGGTGCCCTTTGTTTTGATTTTTAGAGACAATGCATGCTAGGTGGGCAATTGGGTGGATTTTCTAAAACTTTTAGGACGAATTTATGAGTTCTAAAATTACGTTTGGACTGCATGGATAATCACTGTCTTTGAACTGTATTGGTATAAACTGTATTGGGACTTTTCTGATTTTCAGGTTTGGCTCATCCAAAGAACACTGCTGAAAAGCAGCAGCCGAAGCGCAAAAAGCGCCAGGCAACTCAAGAGGAGGAGCAGGTGCTCACTGAGGGACCTGGGACCTCTTCTAGGAGTGCGACTCCATCCATCCGCTTCCGATCTCCTATGCATGAGGAGCATTGGAAGTTGGTTAGAGAAAAGGAGATTGTACTCGAGAAGAGGGTGGCTCTCGTAGGGAACATGTAGTTCTTCATCACTGAGGAGATCACCTAGAGGGGCTGGGGTTACTTGGCTAACCTTTCTAAGCGAGTTGACCTTAAGCTCGTCACAAAATTTTATGCCACTACCAACAGCTTCGACCTCACTGAACCAGGGGTGTGTCACTTTAGTGAGGGGTGTGGGGATTACTTTCACTGGTGAGGACATCAACCACTGCCCCGGTGTCCAGAACACCTGGGGAGAGAGGAGTGAGCATCAGTTATGCAGGCAGTCCAGGCCCTTGCCCAGCCTATATTGGACACTTGCTGCAAGCCAGGCATAAAGTGGGCAGTAGGGATCTCTGGGAACCTACTTAGGCTTGTGGGGAGGGATCTTAATCCCGTGGCCCGCATTTGGCATGCATTCATCCAAGCCAACTTGATGTGCAACTCCCACGAGTCTGACATCACTACTGCACGGGCCCACATACTCTATGCCATCACGGAAGGGAAGAGCATTGATGTGGGCTCAGTTATAGCCACAAACATCCAGCACAACTCCCCTTTCTATTTTTACCCTTCTCCAGATCTCGAGGAACTCGGCACTCATCCATCAGGATCGGAAACTGGGTCCGTCCTTCCTCAGCATCCTTCAAATACAACTCTTTAAACTTAATCAACTCTTCCAACTCAGCGGCATATGCAGTGATTGTCATGTCCTCTTGTCCGCACTGCAGGAATTCAATCTCCTCTACATTACTCACTTCAATGGAAGCATACTTCTCCAGAAATCTACTCTGAAACACATTCCAGGTGATCGCTTCTTGTCTTGCTACTAGCATCTGGCAGGTTTCTCTCCACCAACCTTCAGCATCTCCTACCAATAGAAATGTTGCACAAGCTACCTTCCAATGATTAGGGTACTCCATAGTTTGCATGTTCCTTTCTATTTCCGTAATCCAAAGCTCAGCTTTCTCCTGATTAAGCTCACCATCAAATTGAGATAGATTACTACCGCAGAATTCAGCTAATCCTCGCCTCTCAGCAATGTCCTCATTCTGTCGGGCCACAGTTGTTGCTAGCTCCCTCAAGACTTGTACAGTTACACTCATATCTTCAGGATCCTTGATTGTTGAACCAAATCCGCTCGTTCCAGAACTAACCATAATTTTCTAATCAAAGCATAATACTCAGAATTAGGAAGAAAACAATACATCAAAATCCGTCCAATATTATTCCTCCTTAGGAATAATAATGAAAAGATCAACAAACAATGTTGTATCCTTTCGGAACAACATAATGAAAAACATAAACTCAGCCAAGGATAGACTAAAGTCATTATCTTTCCAAACTTTGGTTCTTCATTGAACCAAAAACACAAAACAACACAAAACACAACCAGAGAAGACATAACAAAAACGACAACAAACCTAAAACCCCAAAGCCCAAAAGACTCGGTCAGCTCTAATACCAAAAGTGTAACACCCTTCTCGAGCGCTACATCTTACATGACATTTTAAGGCCGAAAAGTAGTTTAATTAAAATTGGCTATATTCGAATGGGGAAATTTTTCTTTTTCATAAGTCATAAATATAATTAGTTGGAAAAAGGTAAAAGTTCAATAACATATTTCATAATCATAATGAGATTATTAGTTCAAAAGTCACTTATATAAAAATCCAACCGACTAATAGATGGAAGTCATAAAGATATACAGACTCAACATAAAGATATGGAGATGCAGCTCCTTAAATATAAGATACTTGGAGTCGTAGCTCCTAAAACAGTAACATTAATTCCCAGACATACCCAGCTGGCCAAACTAAAATGGAAAATACAACCCTCTCTCGTACATCGTGAGGAAGACAAACCCACTGGCTAAATCTAGTGGAAACTCTATTTGAGTCCACTGTCGGTGTCGTCACAACAGACACTACTGGAGTCACTACAAAAGTAACTCTCAGACTAAGCCATTTCCCTTCCAAAAGAAAGGTTAGGCATAATTGAAACCCTAATACCATCGCCTTGAACCCCTCTGAAGTCTGGGAGACGTCCACTAGAAACTCCAACATATTGTCCACATGCTGGAACCTCAATCTCTACAATACGTCAGTCAAGGGACATCTTGATGTCTCAATCTTCTCAAAAGAATACATAATGCACATAGCCAGCCGACATAGGCAATATAAAAATAAGGAGATGAGATTCCATTTATCTTACAGATAAGGCAGACATGCAGTGGTACGACTCACAGGTACATAATACGACAATACTATATTTCTTTTATCTCCCATTTTAATTCTACAACTTAAAACTCCAAGAATATACTATACCAAACTCAATGGTAAGCTTATCAAGCATACCGGACACGATTTGTCTATCGAAGGACAAGAATAGAGAGAAACTGATTGAAACCGTATAGTCCCATTCCTACACAGCCTCAAGGAATATCCGATTTTAACATCGGAGCTAATTTGACATTTTGGAAAGGAATGGTTAGTATAGGTTTCATCTACGCCCACCTTCAGGCACCATGTGTGGCTATCATGGCACACAAGGCTCAAATCATAATCATAATGTATATACTATCATAACCACGTGTGATCTCATACTCTCTGTGGAACAACGGGCTCTTTAAGAAACCTCTACTACTGGGAAGCTTGGCTTCCTTGGCACAACGACCTTTCTGAACATAGTATCAACTATGTAGTTGGGCAAAATTGCCGGAATACGTCCAATTGGTCTATCCATCGGATAACCTCGTGATTCCATCAGAATCCACTTACTGTCAATCTCTGACGAACAATATTCTCAGGTACAATTCATCGGCTCTTCACTGAACTACAGTTCTCAAGCAAACTTTCCATGTTTGTGTAAAGATATTTTAAGGCACTAGCTTACAAGTCCTAACACACTATGAAATTGGATCGACAGTCCAATCATTTATTTCTTTACACTTTTCTAATGGAGCCTTTCTCTTGGCTTCCAAGAAATCTAGTAATTCTTAGTCCATTAAATCTTATGGAGGTATGGATAATAAATTATCCACACTTTACAACAAATGGTCTTGCTTTACCATAAGTCATAAATTATTAAGTTCATATTTTCACTAAATCATTCATGACTTAGGTTTTTCCATTAACTTGAAATACTGGTCTTAAAGGCTAAAATTCTCTTTTGTCTTAAAATTATAACTTGTGGTTAAAACCAAACCATTTTGAAATCAGATTCCATTAAAGTACATAAGTAATAAATTCCTCAAAACAGTTTCTTGAAAAACATCGAAACTTTTTAAATACCGTTTTACCGCTTTCTACTGTATTTCAACTTAAATTCCATATTTTCACAAATATAATTATTTTTCTAAAAGCCTTCACTGTCCTAAGTTACCATACTTATGTTAAAGTATTAAAATACTAATTTCAAACTATGCATCATTGTTTTCTCAAAAATATTTAAAAACGTTTGATGACGGTTTCTTCGCTTTTAACTGGTTTTAGGCCCAAAAGCCATACTTTTGAAAATATGGTTCTTCACCTTAAATCTATTACTCACCTAGGTTATAATACTGATAATAATATGTTCAAAACACTGATTTTACAATTTCCTTTCCATGTATACAAAATTTCTAAAAATTTGACCGAACGTCATTAGGTTTGTAAATCGCGTAAATCCTTTTTCAACGATTTTAAACTCTAATAGTCCAAAACTCATTTTGGAGTTTTAAAACACTTAGGCATGAAAAACAGTCTCTCACTGTCCAGTTAAATATATTTTCAAAAATTACAATTTAACCCCTAAACTTTCATTAATTGCAAAAAGATCCTTATTCACTTAAAACCTGTTGACTTTTTATTTATAACTTCAAATTACCGCAAACCAAATTCAATAGAAACATTTTTCAGTTACATCAATTTTCCTGAAATTATATTTCTGCCCCCAAATATTTTACAATAATTGCAAAAAGGTCCTTGTTTACTAAAAAGCTTATAACTTTTTATGTATTAATCCAATTAACACCAAACCAATTTCTATGGTCTTATATTATCATTCACTTCAATTGTGTGACATATTTTCAGATTTATAGTTCAGTCCCGCAATTTTCCATAAATTACGTAAAAGTCCCTAAAGACTTAAAAATTCATATCTTTTAACATACATATCCAAATCAATCTAAACCAATTTCTATACTCTTATATACTCATTCACTCCTTATAAAAATTATCCAAACAAATTAAATCCTCATGGAACTCCCTTAGCCAGTTATGACCGAATGGCCTCAAATAATCATATTAGGCATTTTTCTTAACAAATCAAGCAAACAATAATCATGGTTCCAACTTAAGATGATTGGAACCAAAACAACCATATGACATATCATACCAAAACCAAACATCAAATCAAATCCTCCAAGAGGATCACACACATATAAATCAATAATATACACTTATGAGGTACAAAACATATACACTAAATAAACCATCAACATATCTACATTAAGGTAGTATAGTAGTAATCTCCCCCCTTACCTCTTGTAGATCACTTGAAACTCAAGTAGTATAAGGATGTTGTTCACCTAAATCACAAGGTTTTGAACCCACAAAACCTAGCCATGAACAACCAACAAGAAATCAAGTTAAATATTGGAGAAAATCACCTAAACCCATTTGAGCATAGGTTCGGCCAACTCAAAAAGAAATATCTAGGGATCTCTAAATTTTTCAAGCACTTGGATAATGAAAATAGAAGTCATATGAAGATCATAGAAATTGATCTCAAATTGAAATGATTTTTCTATGATTTTCTAGAATTATTTGAAAATCTAGATCTAGGAATTTGATCTTGAAGAAAACATGGATTTAAGAAGAAAACTTGTGATGAAAAGTGAAGGTACGATCATGGATCATAAGGCTATACCTTTGGAATCTCAAGAAATGATCAAGATCTAAGACTTCCTTTGAAAATCACTATGAAGAACATGAACCAAATGAGTAAAATGGATGGCCAAGTGTGGTTAAGAAGGGATTGGCCGTGAGTTTCTACGGAGAAAATGGTCCAAAGAGTAAAATGTTGTCATGGCACACTTGAAGTTACAATGAAGGATTAAGGGTAATTTTTACATTTCACACATAACCATCATTACCTCCATATAATGCATGATGACAAACCCCTATGACTAATCCCCATGAGTCATCATACCTCATCCGTTCGGGGTTGGGTTTTGTCTCTACACCTCCGTTCTCGATTCCGTTGATCCCCGATCGTCGAGTATTCGCCCGAATAACGTATAATAAACTATTTATTTTGAAAATTTTCAAAATAACCACTATGGTTGGAAATAAAATAAAAATATAAATGGTTTCGTTCTCGGGTCAAATTTAGGTTTTCTGATCAGTAAAATCTTACTGTCAATTAAAACGCAGATTGGGTTTGTCTGAATTTTTAACCTAAATTTTTACCGTAACCTTCTATCGTAAGGTAGAGTAAAATTATGATTTTATTTTATCCAAAATCATTTTTCTAGATCTCAGATAAAATATAAAGAATTAAAAATTCTATCGATAATGAAAAACAGTAAAAACTGGGTGTTACAATACTACCCCTCTAAAAAGAATTTCGTCCCCAAAATTAACTCGTATAAGGAAAACGAACACGAACATCGTTTCTTGAAACGTGACGTGAATTATTTCCGAGCAGAGCTGATGAGGTCGCCATCTAGCATAACATTCAGGCCATGACGAGGTTGCATGTGGCAACCGATTGTGACACCCTAAACTGGGGTGTCACTTTGTTACCCGTTGCGGAAAATAAAATAATTAAATTGCTGGTTGCTTCCGGTAAATGATATTTTCTTAATAAGTGAGTATTCTCAAAATGGTAAGTGATGAACACTCAGAACATGAAATGTAAACATCATATATATATATATATATATATATATATATATATATATATATATATATATATATATATATATATATATAATCTATCCCAGTGGGATTCAGAGTTTAGTACAGAAACTAGGGCTTGATCAGGATGGCCATTAATAACAGAGTTACAGAACATAATGTTAACAACTGTAAACTAAGTAAAGTAAAATAGGGGGAGGGTCCTGAACCACCCATCAAAAAGGTGGCTCTAAGAAACCAAATACAGTCGGACCGAGACAGACTACCCATAAAAGATACACATCTAAGATGGTCACTACTAACAACTAAAAGGAAGACTCGCCACGAACACTCCCACAAGAAGAGACCCCAAGTGATGGGTCCACGACATCTCCGCCCTCATCAAGAGAGTTGGAATCATAAAAAGCCGGATCGTCATCAAGCATGTACTCCGGCACCTCATCAAGATCATCGTCGTGATCCAAGACGTGATACACGCGCTCATCCTCCAAGTACTCCTCGGGGTCCTCCTTCGGGTCCTCCTCAATCGGTGAAGCCGGCTCGACTCCAGGTAATGGTACCCCTAGAGGCGGGTGCTCATGTAGCTGTCCATTCATCTGTAGCACGTGTAAGTAGTACCAAGGTGGTGGGAGAGCAATCCTCCTCGTCTCAACTGTCCGAACTCCTCGATATGGTTAGCCCTCGACATTCTTCTCCAGCGTGGTTATCGGTATGATAGGTAGCCGATGTAGATCCGGGGTGAATCTGCCACGCCCCCGCATTCCCCACATCATCAAAGATCTCAGTCTTCAATTCCGACGGTACCAATGGGATGGTCGGATCCATCTAAATCATAACTCATAGGTATATAGCGATGCCAAAAAGCAAAGAGAAATAACAAGAAGATGTGCAAGAGTGAGATACCAATATATGGATAGAGTACAATAACCATATGCATGATACATTCATCACATCAACATATTAACATTTACCAAATATAAATAGATAAAACAAGTATTATATCAATGGGTGGCATACCCGTACAATCAGCTTTCATAAAGATTATGCATGACACTTCAATATTCTGGCTCTATAAACTTAATCTCATGAGATCCCTTCATCTTTCTAAGAGTTGATCAAACTCAAAGCCCCCCACTTGGGCATCACCATCGTGACTAAAGTCCATGTTTGGATATCACCGTCGTGACTTATATGACAGCCCCTGCTTGGGCATCACGGAAGTGACTAAAAGTCCCTGCTTGGACATCACCGAAGTGACTAATAGCCCCTGCTTGGGCATCGCCGAAGTGACTAACCTGTGAGGCACATCTGCCTAAATGCATGAAGAAAACATTCATTCAAGATGTTTTCTTTGTGTTCAATCTCATTCGTTGTCGAAGCTCAGAGCTAACGACCATTCTTAATTTTCATCACTTAAAGTTACTCAACATCAACATAGGACATGCAGTTTGAGTGCTCAATCACAACACCTAAGACCGATGCCTCAGTCAAGGTTTGTGGTCATAGAAAAAGACTGACACTCTTACCCATGTTCTATTTCAACATGATTAGGACTCTTAGTCCACAACAACGTAATTAGGACACTTGGTCCACAATAACGAGATTAGGACTCTTAGCCCACAACATGATGATTAGGACTCTCGGTCCACAATACTTGACACGGATCAAAGATCAAAGTGCACATCATAGAATACTAGAAGCGACGTCTCACGAATTAGATTCGATTTCACCTGTTCTTACTTTTCATTCAATGAAAATCAAATACCAAAATAAAACCTCGGTAACCCATCCAAGTTACCGGAATATTTTCGAAAGTATTTCTTTACAGGAAATCTTTTCATTGAAAAATCATTTGTAAACTATTATAAAAAATCTATTTTCTCTTGAAATCCTTTTGTTAAAATCATCTCTATTTAAGGTCAAATATTTTCCAAAGGCCTTTCCTTCCGTAAAAACACATATTTTCTAAATGATTTTCTCTTGTACAAAAACTTAGTTCGTAAGAAAATAATTTCTTTTAACTTGAAATTATTTAACACAAGTTTCAAAGTTTGATCCTTCCGGAATAAATACAAGTAAGATCACTTACTTTCCAAAACACATACTTTACTAAAGAACATTTTAAAATGAACACCATTACTTTCAAAGTTCTCTTCGAAGCTTATTTAGGATTTTAATCATATATTAGTTGAGCACCGACTAACGTCAGGCTTTTCAGACATCAATCAATATCATCATAATCTCGGTCAACAATATAACAGTTAATGACAGTTCATAACATATATGATTCACAAAACTTTAAATCAAGTAGGGATCAACTTCAAACAGTTATCACAACAGTTCAAGTATACAGATCATTCAAACTTTGATTCAATATAATAACAATATTCAAATAAATCGAGCAAACCACATACACACATGCACATAGATATTGAATATCCCGCAGGCTGTCACCTCTTACCTTTTGGGAATGTAAAGGTATGTGATGCTTGAGGAAGTGTACTACGAATGTCCTCGTCTACTCCATGACGAAAGTCTTGGTTTATGAACACAAAACCACAAGTTAAAAGTTAACCAAGAACACTAAACCAAGAAGGTATAGGTTCGGCCATGGCATAAAATAGGGTTAGAGGTTTTCAAAAAAAGAATAAAACTCATGGATTAATGATCCTTAAGTGTTAGGAGTTCATAACCAAGGTTCACTTTACAAAGATAGAACAAAAATCCCACTAAATTCATCCTTAGGGTTTCAGCCTCTTTAGTATAAGTAGGCTAGAAATTTCTAACCCTTCTAAGCTCTTAGATTTAGCGTTAAAAGATACCAAGAAGTCTAAATTCATGATCATATTGGAAAATGACAACAAAATATCATAGGTTCACAACCATCATAGGTTCGGCCATCATAGGATAAATAGGCTAGAAATATTTAAACTTTTCAATCTCTTAGACTTAGCATCCAAATGTATTAAGGAGCTCAAGTCCATGATCATATTGGAAAATGAAAACGAAACATCCTAGGTTCACAATCATCATAGGATAAATAGGCTAGAAATATTTAAACTTTTTAATCTCTTAGACTTAGCATCCAAATGTATTAAGGAGCTCAAGTCCATGATCATATTGGAAAATGAAAACAAAACATCCTAGGTTCACAACCATCATAGGTTCAGCCATCATAGGATAAATAGGTTAGAGATGTTTGTTTGATACAAGCTCTTAGAATATGAAAGTACAGATTAATAGAAGTCCATAGAAATTGGTTTCAACTCAAACAGAGTTTCCTATGATTTTCTAAAGATGCAAGCTTTTAGTGTTGGAAAACGTTAGTGCAAAAGTAGGAAGTAGAAGGAAAATGAGTGAAGTAGAATGAAGTGAGTATTTATAGAGGGAGAGGGGAGTGGGACGTCCAAGAGAAGAGAGGGAAGAGCTTGGAGAGCAAGTTTGGTCTTATGCCTTGTTTGGTTGAAGAGGAAAGAGAAAAATAGGGTTTTAGAATATAATATGATTAATTTGAAAAGTGTGATGATTACACTTTTGGAGTGTGCCATAACCCATGTCCATCACATCACATCAAGTCACTTCACTTATTTTGGGCTCCCTTTTATGCTCCATTGCATAACCGGTTGCACTTTAGATCGTAATTTCAAAATATTTTGCCCCGGTAAAATATTATATTTTGGCCCATAACAAGAATTTTCGAAAATTCCCAATATGATACCAAACACAACAAAAACACCAATCATTTCGTTCATGGGTCAAAATTATGTTTCCGGCCAAGCAAATTTGTACTGGCAGTGAACACGAAGACCGGCTTCCGTCTGAATTTTCAGCCGAAAATTTAACCATGACTTCATACGATAAAACAACACAAGAAAATGATTTTAGTTTATTTAAAATCATTCTCTAGATTTTATCAAAAATAAATACATATACACGTGTATTTACTGCTACAGAAGGACACAAAAATCAGGGCATTACAATACTACCCCTCTAAAAAGAATTCCATCCTCAAAATTACGTACCTTGAAATAACTCAGGGTATTGCAATTTCATCTTGTCCTCGATTTCCCATGTAGTTTCTCCGGTTGCATCATTCCAGATGACCTTGACTAATGGAATTTGTTTACCTCTGAGTTGTTTCGTCATCTTATCCGCGATTCTTACAGGCGAAGAAACATCGTGAATATTGGAAAGAAAAAAGGTGGCAAGGAAATTTTATAGGCTACTGGACCTAGACAACGAAGGATTTGGTAGGGTCCAATGAATTTGGGAGTGAGCTTTCTGGATTTAATTACTCTGCCAATCCCAGTCCTAGGCGTGACTCTCAAAAACACATGCTCGCCTTCCTCAAACTCAAGAGGTCGTCGTCTCTTGTCAGCATAACTCTTTTGTCGACTTTGAGTTGTCCGCATTTTCTCTTGAATCATCTTCACCTTTTTTGTTGTCTGCTGCACAATATTTGGTCCTAACAACAAACTTTCTCCATCCTGGTACCAACATAGAGGTGTTCTGCACCGTCTACCATATAGAGCTTCGTAAGCCGCCATTCCTATGCTTGAATGGAAACTGTTGTTGTAAGTGAACTCTATCAGTGGTAGAAATTCATCCCAGTTACCAGGGTCATTTTAGATTTTTATTTTTGAGTTCTAGCTTCGATTTGGTTGTATATTTTTGGATAGCTAGAAACTCATTTCATATACTTGTCGGATATATTTATGCACTGTTTTGTATATATTGTGGTGCATGTTTCTTTTTATTTTTGGTTTTTATTTTTATTTTCATTTTAATTATAAATATTGACCATAGTTGACTTGTGACAATTATATGCCAATTGACTGAAGCTTCTTGAGAAATGAGAGATAACCGATAGATGAGAGAACAATCACTCCTGAACAACCTGACTATCACTATGTCAAGCAAGTTATTCGAGAGAGACAGATTTCCTACCCTTACTTAGAAAAGTTGACAAAAAGAACAAGAGGAAAAGGAGGATCTGTTTCACTTGAGCTTTGACAGGGGTGTTAATGACTATGTCTGGAGGGAGATGAAGCGTGAGATTGAAGAGAGGCAAAGGAATTTCCCGATGTGCATAGCCACTGGTCATGCATTGTACGCGAAAGTGAAGAAAGCGGTGGAAGACAAGCGGATTCCATTCCCAGAAGTAGAGAACTTCACCAAAGAAGAAGATGAGTGGGATCCGGCTTGGTTGCTCACTCTCAAAGGATCTAATGATTGTGCATGGGTAGAGACGGAGATGATTCGGCATGCTAAGGAAGGAATTCTGGAGGGAAGGCCTCCAAGAGAGGAAGCTACGGTCATTGGCCCTGAAATTGTATGGGCTAAGTATTTGTATGAGGCCGAATCTAGCCAGCCAAGAAAGAAAGCAAAGAGAGATAAGGAAGAGGCGAGGCATGCTAATGAGAGCGTGGGGTCCGCTCGGACCCCTTGAGATAACATTTTTGAAACTCCACTCTTTTCTTTTGTTTTTGAAGTTATGCAAGTAAATAGTGGTCAAAACAAAAATACATAGTCTCTATAGAGTCTAGTTGGTGAATGTTAATGGATTTAATTAAATTGAGCTTAGATTGAATGCATGTGCTAGAGTTGAAAAACTTTTGATGAATTTCCCTTATGTTTTGAAAAGTGAAAAAATTGATCCCCATGAAAAATTGAAAATGAACTTAGAGAAATTTTGTTATGATTGCATGATTTATGACAAGTTTGGGGTGAAATGGTGCAGACACTATGGATTGTATCTCGGTCAAATATTTGCGAAAAATGTTCAGGGTGAGGAATTTGAGTTTCTAACATTGTTTTGAATTAAGTGATTCACTTTTGAGTTGCACTTTCCCATATTTTCTTTAATCTCTATATGTTGTGCATGTCTATATGTTTGCAACAAATGATTTAGAAAATTTTTCTTTGAATTAACTTCTTGGCCTAAAAAGAACCATCCTTAATGCATGTTCCCTAGTTAGCCACATTGAGCCTAATAAACATATTGTTTCTTAATGACCATATGTTATAAGCCAAAAATCCGGAAAAACCATGTTAACCCAATCTTAGGATTTATGAGAGCATGGATGCTTAGCAAGGCAAGGGTTGTGAAAAACTAAGTTTGGGGTGACTACCAGGGGTTTGTCATGTTATTTTGGGATTGAGAAAAAGAAAAATAAAAAGGTTGAAATCAAAGGCAAAAGAGAAAAAGAAAAAGAAGAAAAATACAAAAATGCCAAAAAGGGCAAAATAAAAGGGTGTAAAAAGGGAAAAGGTTGTAGCCACCCAAAGGGTGAAAAATGGAAAAAAGGAATGAGAGTGAAGATCAAAGTGTAAAAAGTTTCATGCTCTCTCAAATCCAAGGGTCTTAGCCTTGTACCTTTGCATATCCTACCTTGAGTCAGACCCCATTACAACCTTTAATAGATCTTTTAATGATGCATGCATGTTTCATGGGAACTATGTTTGAGATGAGAAACAAATTCAGGGAAAGTGCTCCTGAAATGTGAAATTGAGTGAAAGTTGACAACCTAGACACTTGAGCAATGAGTGAAACACTAAATGCCCTTGTGAGGAAGGCAATTGGTTGAAATTGGTGATATCCCTTTTGTGTGTATGATTGGATCCCTTGTTTAGACTAATGATTGCATGAATGATCAGATTCTCTTTGTTTAAAAGTAAATGATTTTGGGGATTGCTTAATTGAAATGAAAATGGGGAACAGGAATGAAATTGAGTTGATAAAATTTCAAAACATTTATGCGAAATTGATTGAGTCCATTGAGCTTACCTAGTCTTGAGTCTTTTTTATTTTTAGTTTGCTTGGGGACAAGCAAAGTTTAAGTTTGAGGTATTTTGATAAACCTTTGGTTCATCTTGTTTTATAACTAGAAAGACCACAATTTTGATACAGATTGTGCGAGTTTAATCTCGTTTTCACCCAAATTTAGCTTTATTTGTCTACGAGCAACGTTTTGAGTCTTTAGTTAATTTTTAGGAATGTTTACTATTTGTTAGACAAATAAAGCACTGGGTGCTATTTTTAGTTTCAGGTTAAAAGTGAAGCTCAATAAAGCAAGGAAAATTGAAGAAAACAATCAAAGAGGATAAAATCAAGGTCTCGCGTCGTGAGCTAAAAACATGACTGGGCAGAAAGGGAAGGGCTTCTGGGGCTCCCCGCGAGCGTGCATAGATCCAGTTTCCTATATATATCTTGTTTCAGTACAAATTTAGAAATCCAATCCTAGTTTTCTCTGTGTTGCTTCTCGTTTAGGTTTACATACAATTTTCTAAGTTTTATTTCATGTTTGCTATTGATTTATTGATGATGATGTATGCTATGAGGAACTAATCATCTTTTCTAAGGAAGCGATGAAGCCGCTCATGACGGCATAGTGAAATAGTGATGTTTTCTACTCCCTACTCTTAATTATATTATTGCTTCTTAATTCAGTTTTGTTTGTGTTAATCCTATGAGCTTGTGTTTAACTAGTCAAACATGATGAGTCCGACCAGAGATTCATGCTTTAGAACTTGAATTAAGAACACAAATTGAATATTGATAGAGATATGATAGGAGATTTGTGCAATCGTTATAGGAACCAAGAACTTAATGAATCTAACTTGTTAAACTTCGAATAGAGATGTAGTTGAGTGGCATGCTTAGGTGTTTTCTCTTAAACTTCGAATAGAGATGTAGTTGAGTGGCATGCTTAGGTGCTTAGAATAATTAGGGTTCCTGGTTGGCATGTAATTGAACCTAGTGGTAGAAAATAATCACTTGGATATATTTCTTGATTGGGTTGGTGAATTCGTGACCTTAGAACTCTCCTAATCTTAATCACAACTGTTGATAATTGCTTTTGATTTACTTTTGCTTCAAAATTGATAATTGAATTAGATAAATACTTTTATCTCGGTTTGGTCAAACTCTAACTAATTCCTTTGGATATTGATATAATTGTCCACCCAATCCTTGTGTTCGACCTCGATAATTACTTATCTTGATTTTTATTACTTGCTTCGATCTAGTACACTTGCCAGACCCCATCAACGGTCATGTCGGAATTTGAACGTTTGACGGTGATGTTGCCGATCCCTTGCTCATTCACCACGACCCCCTGCTTGTATTTAGCACGGCTGTGCTCATTTGAGGACGACCCCCTGCTCATTTAAGCGGACCTCTTGCTCTTTAAGCACAACCCCCTGCCGGTATTGAGCATGGTCGTGCTCAATAGACCATGACCCCATGCTCGTTTCCTGACATTATAAAAACACTGATTGTATAGGGTTACGAGCCATAACCCTCATTTTGACACTTTTTCTCAATCATTGTGCATCAAAAACCTTCTTCTCTCCCTCACCTTGAACCTCTTCAAGATTCTTGGTGTTTTCTCTTGCGATCGGAGAGTAAGTTGCGTGTTATTGTCAATTAAGGTAATCTTGTAAACCCTTTTTTAATCTCTCTTTTGTTTTCTTGAATCGGGGATTAATTGTTCTTCCTTATTTGATGTTTTGATCAAGATTCATTGAACTGCCGAATCATTTAGGGAGCCAAGTCTGGATTGCTGGAGTTGACTGTAGAATTAGACAGTCATACCAGGTATGGGGAGAAGGAATTAGTATGAACATGTAGGTCTTGGGGTAGCATAAGATTAGGTTAACCCATGACCCTTTTGTGTGCGATATGTTGATTGATGTTTGACAATGATTTATAGTTAAATGAATATGTATGCCTATGTGACTAGCACAATTGTGGTATGATGTATATGTGTTAAATTGTTGATGATTATGGCTGCATGATATGATTAAATGCGTTATGCTGTCATGCCTGTGATGAACTGATATGATGAAATGTTATAATGGATTGTTGTTGTTGTTAAAGGAGAACACTATAATTTAAGAATAAGTGATTAATAGAAGACATGAATATAGCAAAGAGGGGTTAGGATATTGCCCAATGGAATAATAAAGGACATTTAGGGATGATCTTAAGTGCTTAGGAGAATTGGTGAGGTTCCCTAGAATAAATAGATGAGATAGTAAAAACAAGAGTGAAAGTCCAATATTCAATTAATGTTATAAACCTTGATGAAGACATTTAAAGATTAAAGATGTTGTTAAACTTTGATGCTTATTGGTCAAAGTTGACTTTGGTGCTTATTGGCCAGAGTTGTTGAATCAAGATTAAAGATGTTGTTAAACTTTGATGCTTATTGGTGAAATTTGACTTTGTTGCTTATTGGCCAAAGTTGTTAAATCAAGATTAAAGATGTTGTTAAACTTTGATGCTTATTGGTCAAAGTCGGTAAACCATAAATAAATGGTGTTGATGAAGGTGATGGACAAAGTTTGGCTGTCTGTTGGTATGCATGCATTCATGCATGAAGTTATTAGGGGAAGTTGCGATGTCTGCCCAAGAGTAAGGCGAACTGGCCGTCCACGGTGATCCATCTGAGAGTTAGGTAGGTCGTGGCCCCGCGTGGTGATGCATCCGAGAGTAAGGTGCATCGTCTATCCAAGGGGTTCACCCATGGTTTGCTGGACTGTCGGCATTGGTTCTTATTGGCCAATATGGATATCTAACTCTGAAGTCGTCTTCCTGGTTTAGTTGGATCCACATGCATTCGGAGTAGTGAAGTCACACTGCATTTTTATAGTTGAATTATTTGATATGTTGTTTTGGATGATGTATGCTATAACTTGTTATATTATGAATTGTTACCTATTGTATGAACATCTTGCTAACTATTCCATTATCGTTATGTTCATATGTACGATTTCTGTCACGACCCAAATTCGGCGCCATGACCGACCAAGGCTAAGGTTGCTACCTAGCCCCGAAGCCTAGCATCAACTTTTTTTTTTGAAAACTTCTTCCATAATTACAATGTGACACCAAGTGTCAACTTTCATAAATTTCCAAGATGATTCACAAGATCCATTATATACAAAAGACTTGTTCTTTTCAATAAAGGTAAATTCTTTTATCAATACATACATCACATAAACACTTAAATCCTAATTAGTCTATAAATTTCTATCACAACACAACTTCAAATTGTAACACCCTTCTCGGGCGCTACATCGTAAGTGACATTTTAAGGCCGAAAAGTAGGTTAATTAAAATTGGCTATAAAAGAACGGGGTAATTTTTTTTTCTTTTTCGTAAGTAGTAAATATAACTACTTTGTTTCAAATGAATGAACAATCGAATGTTCCATTATCACAATTAGGGTCATGAGTTCAAAAATCATTTACATAATACCCAACCTGACTCATAAACAGAAATCATAGAATGTACAGACTCAACATAAAGATGTGGAGACGCAGCTCCTAAAATATAAGATACTTGGAGTCGCAGCTCCATAGGCAAACATTAACTCCCAAACATACTTAGCTGGCCAAACTAAAATAGAAAAGACAATCATTTCTCATACATCATGAGAAAGACAAACCCAACTGACGAGATTTAGTGAAAACTCTATTTGATTCCGCTACCGACGTCGTCACAAAAAACACTACTAGAGCTACTATAATAGTAACTCTCGAACTAAGTCCTTTCCTCTTCCAAGAGAAAAACTTGATCTACGACCTATCGATAGTCTGGAAGACGTCCACTAGAAACTCCAACATAATGTCCACATGCTCGAACCTCAATCTCTACGATGCGTTGGTCAAGCGACATCTTGACGTCTCAATCTTCTCAAAATAACACAGAAGACACATAGCCAGCCGACATATGCAATATAAAAATAAGGAGGTGAGATTTCAATTTACGTTTCACATAAGGCAGACATGCAGTGGTACGACTCTTAGATACGTACAATTATCAATATTCAATCAGATCTACATTCATAACAAAACAATAATGTTTCACAGAAACATGACCACAGCACTGCGTTTTCCTAGATAGAAGACATCTAAGACTTGAGGAATGACCTCTGAATTCATATACCATGGTTTTACGAACATTCAGAGAGAGTGGTTCGGAGGATTGTTATGGAGGTACCAGCCTTGGGTATTAAAAAATACGTCAATAGTAAAGGGCGTGCATATCATAGGCTTTTTTCGGGAACATCCTACACTACCAGAAAACACGTAGTGTCTTGTCGAGTATATCGGTACATTGCAAGATCACCACGCCACAGAGGAGCTACCAACTGGGCCTATGTGAGTATTTCATACCCCGACACCCCCTATAATAAGCAAGATTCGCCACTACGGAATTTGCACCTGTATCAAAGTGTTAGCTCAATATCCTAGGCACAACGACCTTATAGAACATAGTTTCACTATGTGTTTAGGAAAAATTTGTCGGAAATGCGTTCTTCTTGTTTATCCATCGGATGACATCTTGATTCCATCGGAATTCTCTCAACGAGCTTTCTCAGATGCTAGATGTTCTCAACATCGAGCTGAAGTTCTCAAGTAACCTTTCATCTTTGTGTAAAGATATCTTAAAACACTTTGTTTAAAAGTCCTAACGCATTATCAGATTGAAACACAAGTCCAATTATTTATTTCTCTGTACTTTTCTAATTGACCCTTTTTCTTTGGCTTCCAAGAAAACAAATCATTCTGAGTCCATTAAATTTTATGGAATATGGATAATGAATTATCCATACTTTATGACTTAAGGTCTTGATCCACCCTGTGTCATAAATTATTATGTTCCTGTTTTCACTAACTCGTTCATGACTTAGGTTTTTGTTCTTTACCGTAAATACTTGTCTTTGAAGAATAAAACCCTTTTGATCTTAAAACCAAAACCTTTAGATAAAATCAAATCAATTTTCAAGAATAATTTCCATCAAAGATACATAGGTATCAGTTTCTCAAAACATTTTCTCAAAAATCCTTAAAAACGATTAACAACGTTTTCACCGCTTTTTACTGAATTTAGGCCCAAAAGCCATATTTTTGAAAACACGGTTCTTCACCTCAATAACATGGTTCTTCACCTCAAATGTATTACTCTCCTAGGTTATATTACTCATATGAAAATGTTGAAACGGTGATTTTATATCTAAATCTCTGTTTATACAAAATTTCTAAGAATTTGACCGAACCTCGTTAATTTTGTAAATTGCGTAAATCCTTTTTCAAAGATTTTACACTCTAATAGTCCAAAAATCATTTTGGAGTTTAGAACAGTTTAGTAGGTATGAAAAACAGTTTCTAACTGTCCAGTTACAAAATTTTCGATATTTGCAGTTTAGTCCCTAAACTTTCAATAATTAAAAAAGGTCCTTATTCACTTAAAACCCTGTAACTTTTTATTTATAACTTCAAATCACACCAACTTCTATTGAAATATTTTTCAGTTTCCCTCAATTTTACAGAAATTACATTTCTGCCGCAAAATATTTTACAATAATTGCAAAAAGGTCCTAGTTACAAAAAACTTATAACTTTTTATGTAATAATCCAATTAACACCAAACCAATTTCTATGGTTTTATCTCATCAAGGATACAATCTTAACACACAAGAATATGAATTTCAGTGCAACCACTGAAATTCTCAGAAATTGCATTTTTGTCCCTAAGGACTGTTAAATTCATATCTTTCAATATACACATCCAAATCAATCCTAACCAATTTCTATACTCTTATATATTCATTCAATCCTCGTAAAAATTATTCAAACAATTTAACTCCATATGGAACCCATTTAACCAGTCAAGGCAGAATGGCCAAAAGATGATCAGGTTAGGTAATTTTTCACATAAAATCAAATAAACAACCATCAAGTATCCAATTAGAAATCATTAACACCAATATCAACATATGTCACAATCAAGCATCACCCAAATCCTCCAAGAGGAACACACACATATTCAAAAAAATATAAAAATTTCATACTTAGGAATTACAAGACCATATATACACTAATTACCATCAACATATCTACTTTAAGGTAGGATAGTGGTAATCTCTCACATACCTCTTGTAGATCACTTGAACATCAAACAAAAACAAGTTAAACCAAGAAAGGTAGGTCATGGTTTTGTCCACCAAAACCTAGCCATGATAAATCAACAAGAAACAAGTTATAGAATAAAGAAAATCACCTAAACCCATTTGAGCATAGGTTTGGCCAAGTTGGAAAGAAATAGCTAGGGATCTCAAAATTTTTCAATCTCTTGTTTGAGGAATATAGAAGTCATATGAAGATCATAGAAATTGATCTCACATTAAAATGATTTTTCTATGATTTTCTAGAATTATTTGAAAAACTAGATCTAGAAATTGGAATTTGAAGAAAACTTGAGATAGGAAGAAAAGTTGTGAAGAGAAGTGAAGGTATGATCATGAATCATAAGACTACACCTTTAGAATTTGAAGAAACAATCAAGAACTTAGAGTTCCTTTTTAAATCAAGAGGAAGAACATAAGAGTGTTTTGTGTAGGAAAGTGAAGAACATGAAGATGAACACTTGTGTAAAGCAAAAAAATGAAATGAATATGGCCTTATATAGGGAGGTTAGCCAGCCACGTAATTGGCCCAAAATTAGGAGAAAAAAAAATTGATTGTTTAATATAATACTTTAACTATAGTTAATTAGTAACTCAACTAGGGTTAATTAGTGACCATGATTAACAAACATGTGGCTCACATTTTAGGAAGGGTGTGGTTGATTCTTGGCCATAAGAACTAACCTTGGTTCCTTATCCATGGTTAAAACTTAACTAAACGTCGCTTAGGTTAAGCTTAGGGTTATTTTTGTCTTTTCACGTTTACTTGCCATAAATGCACATTAATGGCTATGGCGAGTCATTTGGTGACTCATTCCTCTTGAGTCATCATGGATGACTCGCCGTTCTGTCCCCCGGTGTATCTCTGTACATTTGTGTCTGGTTCTATTGTTTACCCGTTTAGGGTTTTTGAGAGAAAGATGATGAAATGAAATCAAAATGAAATGAGTTTGATTTAGTGGAGGGGATGCACGAAATTAAGTAATTTTAGAGGGTATTTTGGTCAAAATTCACTTAGGGACATTGTTGGAATTTCGCTTAAAGTCCAAGGGCATTTTGGTCTTTTCACTAGAATAAATATCACGATATTTTGTTGTCATCGTTATGCTTCATAAATGCTAGGTGAGTCACCCATGTGACTCACCACTCTAGGTGGCAAGATGTCCCATCATTCGATGTCCAGTTTTGTTTCTGCACGTCCGTTCTCAACTCCGTCGATTTCTCGTTTATTGATGATGCACCAGAATAAAGTATGATAACTTATTTATTTCGAAAATTATCAAAATAACCAATATCGTTGGAAAAATAATATAAACCTAAACCTTTTCTTTCACGAGTCCAAATTAGGTTTTCTTATCAGAAAACCTTTACTGTCAGTGAAAAACACAGACCGGGTTCCGCCTGAATTCTAAACCTAAAATGTCACCGTAACTTCCTTCGATATAGAATGTCTCGACTATGATTTTGTTTTCTTCAAAATCATTCTCTAAATCCCCGGTAATAATATAAAATATAATTATCAGTCAAGACGCGAGAAAACGGGGTGTTACAATACTACCCCTCTAAAAAGAATTTCTTCCCCGAAATTTACTCATCTAAGAAAAACGAACACGAGACCCGTCCTTTTATTTCGTGCTCCAGTAGCTTATCATTCCCATTTTTTGAAACGTGGCTTGAATTACTTCATAGATTAGACTGTCGCTCTAATGTATATTGTATTCGCTAAATCACCCGATAAAACAAATTAGGCCAATCCCTTTAAAACTCTCAATACGCTAAGCACACTCAAATAAATCAAATGTCAATAGAATGAAATATACCAACATCAAATAAATTCTGAAACTTGAATGTTCCAAAATTTTGACTTCCATTTTTGGTGGCGGTTCTAACACACCAATGGTAAATAAGAACTTAGAATTTGAAGAAAGAATTTTCAAGAAGAGAAAACAATCTCTAGACTTTACTCGCTCAAGAAGAAATAAAGTAGAATGAATAGAAAAACAACGGATATTATTTATACAAAAAGTCTCTTTAATAGGTTCATGAATGTAAAAATACGTTGTACAACCACATATTTACAAACGTGACCCTAATAAAGTCCCTTTCTCAACAAGAATTTCCTTCAAAAGACAAAAATAAAAAGATGAAAATTTTCTTAATTTCCAAGAGTCTAGATTTTAAATCAAAACTTATCTTGGTCTTTAAGAGAGCAACAATAATTTTTTGTGAATTCCCTCACTCGAGGTAACTCTGATTCATTTGCATAAAAAAAAAACTTGACGTGAATTTTCAAAATTTCAGCTGCCATAAAATTTATAACTTTTCACCCACAAGGGTAACAAGATATGATCCGCCAAAAGATCGTTCTATTTTAAATTTCCCTCATTTGCGGAAAAAGTAAATGGTCAAGTTTACAAAACTCAATTTTCAACAACAAGGAGATATCCGAACGGATTTTCCCAACCAGTATGAGTTATCAAGAAACTATAAAGATAATTGTATTAAGGAATAATATAAGAATACAATTCTGATTGTTCCGCATAAAACTTAGACAACAAAAGATGCGACAACGAAACTCAACCAACTCAAACATGTTGGCGACAACATAGGTACTACATAGATAAATACACATAGTATTTTACACATCCATAGAAAATCAAGAATAATTCTCCACTGAATTAACAGTACAGTCAAAAGTCTACTTTCTATGACACACTTCACTTAAAGATATTTATTTGATTGTGATACTTCAGTCTTACTTGTTGTGAAGATTCTACCCGTTAACAACTACCCACGTATTCAAACTTCAAACTACCTGCTCTTGCACATTGTTCTTTAATCGAATCTTCGTCCGTGGTCTCTCGGCTTACATGTTATCCGCAGAAGGTACATCCTTAGGTTTTGCGCACACTCTAGAGACATGTCTAGGCTGTCCACACTTAAAACAAATGATGCATTTAATCTTGTAGTCTCTCGTAGCATGACTCATGCCACACTTCATGCACTTCCGTGATGACTTCCTAGATGATCCATAATCTTTATTGCTACCACTAATCCACTTCCCTTTTGGTGGTGTCCACGTTGGCCTTGCGTACGACTTCTCTTGGAAATATCCAAAGCTTCTCTTTCTGCCTTTACTCACTTCTAGATCTCGAGGAACTCGACATTTATCCATCAAGATCGGAAAATGCAGTAGTTTCAATGACAAAATTGTCTTCCTCATTCGAACCTTTAGATTTTCCTCTAATTTCTTACACGTTCACACTTCCTTGTAATTCATTAAATGCAACTCCTTGAACTTAATCAGCTCTTCCAACTCAGCGGCATACTCACTGATAGTTATGTCCTCTTGTCCGTGCTGTAGAAACTCAATCTCCTCTGCACGACTCACTTCAGTGGAAGCACACTTCTCCAGAAATTTGCTTCGAAACACATTCCAGGCGATCACTCTTGTCTTGCCACTAACATCTGGCAAGTTTCTCTCCACCAAAATCCAGCATCTCCTATCAACAGAAATGTTGCACAAGCTACCTTCCAATGATCAGGGAATTCCATAGTTTGCAAGTTCCTTTATATTTCCGTAATCCAAAACTCGGCTTTCTCTGGATTAAGCTCACCATCAAATTGAGGTGGATTACTGCATCAAAACTCAACTAGTCCATGCCTCCTAGCAATTTCCCCGTTATGACATGCCACAGTTAATGTTAGCTCCCTCAAGACTTGTACAGCCAACCATACCTTCGGAATCCTTGATTACTGATAAGCCTCTGGCTCATCTAGTTTCCATCTAGAAAAGGGGTATGTTTTGTGCCTAATTGGGCGAGTCACACTCTCTAATCTCCCAAATTGGCCTTGTTTTCTTCCTAAGTTAGACTTTGACTCGTTTTATGCATTTTTAGTAGTTTTTTAGTCTATTTTGAGTAGAATTACGCTTTTCGTTTTCTTTTGATTGTTTCAGGTTAAAAGTGATGCTCTTAGAGTCAAGGAAAATGAAGAAAACAGTGGGAAAGCAATTCTGAAGGTTTCGCCTCGCAAAACAGGAGCTCGCCTCGCGAGCCTGAAGACCATCCTGAACAACAAATGTCACCCTCTCTGTCTCACCCCACGAATCACCATCTCGCCTCGCGAGTCTGAAGGTCTGACTGTGCTAGAAATGTCATCCTCTCTGTCTCGCCCCGCGAAACACTACCTTGCCTCGCGAATATTCAAACTCAGGATGGAGCCAAAACTGAAATTCGCCTCGCGAGCGGGCGCAGATTCTGAAATCTATAAATTGCTGTTTTAGGGCAGATTGAAAAAACTTTTGGTTCTCCACTTGTTTTGAGCATTTTGAGACGAATCCTTGTTCTCTGGAGCTGCGTCTCCTTATTTTCTTTTTCTCTTTTATGAGTGCAATGAATTCCAATTGCTTGTGTGTTGTTACAAGCATGAGGAGCTAATCCCCTTGTCTAAGGGATCAATGAAACCACCCATGACGGTGTAGATTCAATGTGATGTATGTTTCTCTCCTTTGTCTCAATTATTGTTTTCCAATTCTGAATTTATTGCGTTAATCATATGCATGCCCGATTGACTAGTTAACGTGAGGAGGCTTAGTAGGCAATTTGCGTTTAGAACTTGAATTGGGAAATTGATCGAATATTGCACGAGAGTGAATAGGAGATCGGTGCAACCTTATAGGAACCAGATTTAATAGAGTTTGTTGATTGGGTTATGAGACCTAGTAAGTAATTAATTCAATCGTTGAATACGTCCTATTGAGCACGACAATGTCATTAGGAGAATTTGGGGGTCCTGGTTGACATTGTAATTGAACTTAGGGAGGGAATCATCATCACTTGGGTACTATGCATGATTGGGTAGGTGGATTTGTGACCTTAGATATTTAATTCCAGATTTTAATTCTTGATTTCTAATTGATTTGTTAATTTGAATTGCGATCCTATTTTCTCTCTCCTTAACCACTTGCCTTGCTTGGTCAACGTTTCGAACTTCTTGCAATTTGGTAGAATTGGTAGCCCAATCCCTGTGTCCGACCTCGGTAATTGCTTACCGTGTTTTATTACTTACGACGACCCGGTACACTTGCCGGTGACTCAACAATTACAGAATCAGATCTACTCGTTCTCGGACTAACCATGATTTTCTATTAAAGCACGATAGTAAAAACTAGGAAGAATGTAACACCCTGTTTTTCGTATTCTTCTTTATCAGTAAATACATGATTTAATGTGTTTAGTTTTTATAAAATCCAGAGGATGATTTTATTTAAAATAAAATCATTTTCTTGTGTTGTTTTACCATATGAAGTCACAGTAAAATTTTTGGTCGAAAATTCAGAGGAAAATCGGTCTGGGTTCTCACTGCCAGTAAAAGTTTTACCGAGCTAGAGACCAAATTTTAATTCGTGAACGAGACGGTTAGTATTTTTATGATGTTTTGTGTGGGTTTGGAGTTTTTCGAAAAATCTTGTTCGGGGCCAAATCTTAGGGATTTCCCGGGCGAAATCGTCGGGAAATATGATCGGGGAAGTCATCTGATACGCAATGGAGCCGAGCATCAAGAGGATGAAGTGACTTGAAGTGACTTGATGTGAAGGTTATGACACACATCAAAAGGTGAATCATGACCTTTTTTTTTTCAAAAATCTCACTTTTTCATCTTTCTCTCTCCAATCACATCACATCACCTTAACTCCTTATCCTCTCTACAAGCAACCCACCTTCTTTCTTCTTTTCTTTCTTCCTCTCCCAAAACCGTGACCTCTCCTCTCACTCTCTATAAACACTCTTCATTTCCACACTTCATCACTTTCCTACATTTCTCACATTTACACTTTACTACATTTCTTCTTCTTCTTCTTCTTCTTCTTCTTCTTCTTCTTCTCTCTTACAAAGTTTACATTTTTATCAAGATTTTCTCTTAGAGTTATTCATCAAAGTTGTTCATCTTGTTAAGGGTAATACTTCTATGTAGTTCTTTTTCAAAGTGTAACACCCTGTTTTTCGTATGCTTATTTATCAGTAAATACATGCTTTAATGTAATTATTTGTGATAAAATCCAGAAGATGATTTTATTTTAAATAAAATTATTTTTTTATGTAGTTTTACTGTATGAAGTCAAAGTAAAAAATTTTGGTCGAAAATTCAGACGAAAGTCGGTCTGGGTTTTTACAGCCAGTACAAGTTTACTGAGCTAGAGACCTAATCTTGACTCGTGAACGAGACGATTAGTATTTTTTTTATGTTTTGTGTGAGTTTGGAGTTTTTCAAAAAAATCTTGTTTGGGGAAAAATTTCGAGTGTTACCCGGGAGAAATCGTCGGGAAATACGATCAGGAAAGTCATCTGATGCACAATGGAGCAGAGCAAAGAGGGAATGGAATGACTGATGTGAAAGTTATGACACCTTTTCAACAATCCATACTTCACTTTTTCATCAAATCACCTTTTCTTACATTCTCTCTCCAACCTTACCTCCACACCATACCTCCACCTTGCCACACCTTACCTTATTTCTTTCCCTACAAGCAAACCAACTTTTCTTTCTCTTCTTTCTTCCTTCCAGTCGTGACCCCTTCTTCTTCTCTCCCTTCTATATAAACTTCAACCGACAACACTTTATCACTTTTCCTCACTTCACACATTTCACACTTACACTTATTTCCTTACTTTCTCTTCTTCTCTCTTCTAAAGTTCATCTTTTATCAAGATTTTTACTTTAAGTTCTTCATCAAAGTTCTTCATATTGTTGAGGGTAATGATCCTATGTTGTTTATTTTTCAAGTTCTTGTCTTTATGTTCATAGTTTTGCTTTAAGTTTCCTTTAAGCTTTCAAACTTCTAAAATCTCTTAAAAATGGTAGAAAACTCCGTTTGAGTTGAAACCAATTTCTATGTTCTTATTTTTACTACTACTACAACATACTAAAAGGTTGTGTAAAACAAAATTTCTAACCCTATTTTCTTGATGAGGCCGAAACCATGCTTTTTGGTTTTGGTGGGTTTTGTTTAACTTTGCTTGTATGGACTTGTATTTGAGTTCTATTCCAAGATGATCATGACCAAGGGCTCCTTTGTACTAAAGTATATTAGGTTTAAGTGATTGGAAAAGTTTAGAGATTTTACACATTTTCATATAAAGGCCTAAACTATAAGTAGTTTAAGACATTGATGCGTAGTTGATGTTTCTCCAAAGTGATCATGGATTAAGGCTTCTTGATGTATAAGGATGCTAAATCCAAGGGATTGGAAAGTTTGAAAAATTTCTAACCTTTATTTTTTATCAAGGCCGAAACTTTAAAGGTTTTTGGCAAAAATATTAAGTTTTGTTTTATTCCAAAATGATCATAGATTAAAGCTCCTTATAATAAAGGATGCTATGTCTAAAGTGATTGGAAAGTTTAAATCTTTTTCATTAATTTCCCTATGATGGCCGAAACTCATATGTTTGGACCTAGGAATGTGTTGTTTTGTCCTTCCAAAATGATTAAGGATTTAAGCTTCTTTATGTTAAAGGAGGCTATGTCCAAAAGATTGGAGGATTTAAAGATTTTTAGTCTCACAAACATGTAAAAGCCGAACCTAGGTGTTCATGGCCTAAGACATTTTTTCCCATTTTCCAAAATGATCATGGTTTCAAGCTCCTTACTATGTATGGATGCTAACCTAAAGAGATTGGAAAGTTTAGAAATTTCTAGCCTATTTATTAGTGAAGGCCGAAAACCCTAAGTCAAGTACTTAGTGGGATTTTTAATTCAAATTTGTTAAATGATTGGTGTTTAAGAACTTCTAGCACTTATGGATCATAAATCCATGAGTTGCATAAATTTCGGAAAAAAACCCTAATCCTAAATTATTGTCTAAACCGAACCTATACCTTGTGGTTAGTGTTCTTTGATTGAGTTTTAACTCATGATTTCATGTTTTGTAACCTTATACTTCCATCGCCATGCGGAGCGAGGACGTTCCTGAGCTTTTCTCTTCGAATCCGAAACTCTTAACTTCCACGTGAGGTAAGAGGGGATTTCCTAAAGATATTCAATAACTGTATGCATGTGTGTAGGTGTTTAACTGGATATTTATATGTTGATTGAACTTACTTGGTGATCTGATATACTTGAACTGTTATGCTATTATCTGATGTTGAATATACTTACTCTAAATGTTATAATGCATATCTGTGATGAACTGTTTTCAACTGTGATATTAACATTGAACTGAGAATATACACTGTTGTTGATTGAAAGCTTGCGAAGCCAGACTTGTGTACGTGCTCAACTGTTATAAGGATTAAAAAACCTGAATAAGCTTTGAAGATGAAAGGATTGGTGTTCTTTTCCAAAAGCTCTTTAACTTAAAGAACTGTTTTAAATGTTGAAATGGTTTGGTGAACTATTATTATACAATAGAAAAATCCTTTTCGAACTATGTGTTTTCAAGTGAAAACTTACATGAACTATTTGGCAATGTCCTATTAGGAGAAATTTTCAAAGATAAAAGTATTTCAAAGATGCTTTATAAAATATTTTCAAAGAAAAGGTTTTTCCTAAATGTTTTAGAAACTTTCCGATGGCCTGGATAGGTTATCGAGGATACGGTTTTGAATTTGATTTTCACTGAACGAAAAAAATAAGTACTTAAGAAAGAGAATCTAGAACGTGAGACGTCGCCTCTAGTATTCAATTATGCGCACGTGATCTTGGATCAGTGTTAATTTGGGACTACGAGTCCTATTCATGATGTTATGGACTAAGAGTCCAATTCTCGAAATCGAGAACAGTGCGTTCTGATTTCATTGTTATGGGCTATTGTCCTTATCATGTTAAGTTTAAAACATGAATAAAAGTATTATTGATTTTTTATGACCACAACCCTGGACCGCGGCCACGGTTTAGGGCGTTGTGATTGAGCATTCGGACTGTGTGTCCTACGTTTCTGAGTTTTCAAGTGGTGGGGAAATGATGATTTAGTCATTAGCTTTGAGCTTCAACAGCGAAAAAGAATGAACACAAAGAAAACCTTGTAAACAAAATATTTTCCATGTGCATTTCCCCAGGCAGACGTGCATTTCTTATATATCAGATACAAGGTGGTATCTGGGAGTCTGTCCATGTGACCGGTTCAGAGGCACATGTGACGTTGCTCGTCCCGAGACCTTAAATTCATGAGGGTATGGAGGCAACTGCCCGGTGGGCTAGAGATTGACCAACTCTAATTCTTATCCAGTGAAACACGGTGTTGAGATCTCATGAGATTAGGATAGAGCTTGATATTGAAGTGTCATGCATATTTTCGAAAATTGATTGTGCGGGCTTGAGATACCTTGATATAACACGGTTATATTATGATTATGCATGATTTAACTGTTGACTTGATTATGTGTTGCATGTATCATGTATATGGTTGTTGTGGGATATATCTTATGACGGTATCGCACTCTTGCATATCTATATGTTCTTTTCCTTTTCTTGTATCGGTATATGTACTACTTTAGATGGAACCCAACGTTCCCCTAGCACCCTCGATTTCGAGGAATGAGGTGCTCGACGAGGCTGGGCTAGTGAGGAACTGGATGATGAAATTCTCAATTGTTTAGAATAAATGAATGTGGGGATTGCTTTGTTTGAAAGGGGGAACATTGAAAAATATTTTGATAAATTGCTTGAAATCTGTGTGAAAGTTGATTGAATTCTTAAGCTTGCCAGGTCTTGAGTCTTTTTAAGTTTTTAAGTTTTAGTATGCTTGAGGACAAGCAAAGTTTAAGTTTGGGGTATTTTGATGAGCCTCTGTTTGACTGGTTTTATAACTGGTAAAGACCTTGGCTTTGTGCTTATTTTATATCATTTTTCACCCAAATTAGACTTGATTGTCCTTAAGTAGTATTTTGAGTCTGTAAAGTGTTTTTAGGTTAATTTAGTTGATTTAGAGTTAAATAAAGTACTTATGTTATTTCTTGTTTTCAGGTAATAAAAAGGAATAATTCTGGTCTTTCGCCCCTCGAAGAATCTCTCGCCTCGCGAGTCACCAAGCCCAGAAAGTCAGAGACGATCACGGTTTACCCGTGTTGAAGATCACGGCTGTGGCAGTTTTGAAGTTGAAGCGTTCGCCTCGCGAGCATCCATTCGCCTCGCGAGCCTTGGAAGACCAGAAGCCATCACGGTTTGCGCATGTTGAAGTTCACGGGCGTTACAGTTTGGGATCTGAAGAGATTCGCCTCGCGAAGGATATGCTCGCCCCGCGAGAAGATCAAAAGTCGCAGACTGTTCACAATTTCCGCGTCGCGAGAGAGGCTTCGCCTCGCGAGTCCTCTGATTCCAGAAACGTGTATATAAGACAGTCTTAGGCAGAACTGAAGAGTTGGTCAGAGAGTTAGCCAGTTTTGGCTAGTTCTTAGGCAGTAGTAATAGTTCGTCTTCTTTTCTTAGATATGTTTTGTTTTCCTTTTGTAATGGAGAACTAGTCTCCTAGATTAATCTACTGGGATTGGTTTCAATTACACTTGAGGTTCTGGATTTCCTATTTGAATTGCTATTCCTTTTCAGTACTGTTCTATATGTTCCTGTTTGATTAATTCAGATATGTATAGGATTAGTATTGATTTATTTCGATGATTGTATGTTCCTATATATAATCGCGTTTGCTTAATTCGCGTGTGTTCAATCATGTTCGCTTAGTTCATGAGTGCTTCACCCCGTTTGCTTAATTCGGGAATAGGAATATATGTCTCGTAGTATTGATTTCGCTTGTAAATTGATGCTACAATCGGAAAGGGTTTAGAATCTGCTTAGGGCTTGGATTTGCTTGAACCAATGATAGTGGGAAACCGAGAATAGTAGGTTAATCGTCTTTAGTTTATTTGCTATTCTCTTTAACTGCTTTGTTTTCCTTGTTTTGTTTTCTTTATTTTATTTCAATCCAAACAACCCCCCCAAAATTAACTTTCTGTTAATAATAACAACGCCTAGGAGTCCTTGAGAGACGACATCCGAGTTGTCGCTTCCCTATCTACATTATTTTAATAATCGCTCGTTCTTTTTGGCACGTGGCGACAGCGCGACCAAAGAGAAAAATCCTTTTCGAACTATGTGTCTTCAAGTGAAAACTTTGAAGAATATTTGGCAATGTCCTATTAGGGATTTTCAAAGATAAAAGTATTTCAAAGATGCTTTATAAAAGATTTTAAAAGAAAAGGTTTTCTCCTAAATGTTTTAGAAACTTTCCGATAGCCTGGATAGGTTATCGAGGATTCAGTTTTGAATTTGATTTTCACTGAACGAAAAACAAGTACTTAAGAAAGAGAATCTAGTAGGCGAGACGTCGCCTCTAGTATTCAATTATATGCACGTGATCTTGGATCAGTGTTAATTCAGGGCCATGAGTCCTATTCATGATGTTCTGGACTGAGAGTCCAATTCTCGAAATTGAGGACAATGCTTACTGATTTCGTTGTTGTGGGCTTTTGTCCTTATCATGTTAAGTTCAAAACATGAATAAAAGCATAAGTGATTTATATGACCACAACCATTGACTGTGGCATCGGTCTTGGCCGTTGTGATTGAGCATTCGGACTGTGTGTGCTATGTTTTTAAGTTTTCAAGTGATGGGGAAATAATGATTAAGTCGTTAGCTTTGAGCTGCGACAGCGAAAAAGAATGAACACAAAGAAAACCTTTTGAATAAAATATTTTCTCATGTGCATTTCCCCAGGTAGACGTGCTTTCTTACATATCAGATACAAGGTGGTATATGGGAGTCAGTTCGTGTGACCGGTTCAGAGGCACATGTGACGTTGCTCGTCCTGAGACCTTAAATGCATGAGGGTATGGAGGCAACTGCCCGGTGGGCTAGAGATTGACCAACTCTAATTCTTCTCCAGTGGAAAACGGTGTTGACATCTCATGATATTAAGTTAGTGCCTGATATTAATGTGCCATGCATATTTTCAAATATTGATTGTGTGGGTTTTGAGACCTTTTGATATAACACTGTTATGTTTTGTATATGCATGATTTAACTTCTTATATGATTATGTGATATATGTATCATGTATATGGTTGTTGTGGGATATATCTTATGACGGTATCTCACTCTTGCACAACTGTATGTTATGTTCTTTTCTTCTTGTATCGGGTATGTGCGTATTTTTAGATGGATCCGAATGTTCCCTTGGCACAGTCGAGCTCGAGGAGCGAAGTGTTTGATCATGCTGGGACAGCAGGGAACTGGACTATACATGAGGGTTCGATGACCGCGACATATTGAGGACCAGTCACGACTACCGAGACGAATGCTAACGGATTGCCCATACGAAGGATTCATACCGTCGAGACGAGGACTGTGGCGCTTCCACCTCCATGGTACTACCTTCATACGCTATAAGTCACTGGTTTCCTTCATGCGCATTTTGATCCAGTTGAACCGCTTGCGGAGGATCCAGTGGAGGAGGATCCCGAGGAAGAGCCTCCTGAGCTGATAGAGGTCGAGGACGAGGAGGAGCAGGAGCCAGAGTACCATCCGCAGGATCCTAGAGATGACGACGTCCCTATCGACGATGGCGGTGACGTTATCAATCCAGTATCCGATATCTCATCTGGGGGTAGCGTCTGTGGTCACTCTGCATGCAGGAGGCATTGGTAGATCGTTCGTCGACTTTTGGAGTTGTCCAGACAGTCCCTAGGCTTTTAGAGCCATCTTTTGAGTCTTGTACCCAGTTCCCTATCCCTGGTTTGATTTTTTATTACCTGTTTCTTCAGTTGCTATTTTAGTGTATGTTAGCCGTTCGACAAGGCCTATTTTGTAATCAAACCTAAGATCCCAAGTGGGACAGTTATATTTATATGAATGATGTTTATTTTCATGTTCCGAGTGTTCATCACCTTTTCTTAACTTCCTTTAACCAAAAAAAAAAATTTGAGTACCCTTTTTCAGTAACCCTATATAAAAGGTTATCTTTCCCAAAGCGACCAGCGTTTTAAATAGGTTTCTTTTCTGCAACGGGCAACCATGTGGTGACGGGTTTTAGGGTGTCACATTAGTTCTCAAAAAATAATGTTTCTCAGAAACATAACCACATCACTACGTTTTCCTAGATAGAAGACATCTAAGACTTGAGGAATGACCTCTGAATTCCTATACCATGGTTTTACGAACATTTGGAGAGAGTGGTTCGGAGGATTGTTATGGAGGTACCAGCCTTGGGTATTAAAAAATGTGTTAATAGTAAAGGGCATGCACGTCATAGGATTTTTTTGGGAACATCCTACACTACCAGAAAACACGTAGTGTTTTGTCGAGTATGTCGGTGCATTGCAAGATCACCATGCCACAGAGGAGCTACCAAGGGGCCTATGTGAGTATTTCATACCCGACACCCCCTATAATAAGCAAGATTCGCCACTACGGAATTCGCACCCGGATTAAAGTGTTAACTCAATATCCTAGGCACAATGGCTTTATAGAACATAGTTTCACTATGTGTTTAGGCAAAATTTGCCGGAAATACGTTCTTCTTGTTTATCCATCGGATGACATCTTGATTACATCGGAATTCTCTCAACGTGCTTTCTCAAATGCTAGATTTTCTCAGCATCGAGCTGAAGTTCTCAAGTAACCTTTCATCTTTGTGTAAAGATATCTTAAAATACTTTGTTTAAAAGTCCTAATGCATTATGAGATTGGAACACAAGTCCAATTATTTATTTCTCTATACTTTTCTAATTGAGCATTTTTCTTTGGCTTCCAAGAAAACAAATCATTCTGAGTCCACTAAATTTTATGGAATATGGATAATGAATTATCCATACTTTATGACTTAAGGTCTAGATCCACCCTAAGTCATAAATTATTATGTTCGTATTTTCACTAAGTTGTTCATGACTTAGGTTTTTGTTCTTTACCGTAAATACTTGTCTTTGAAGACTAAAACCCTTTTGATCTTTAAACCAAAACCTTTAGATAAAATCAAATCAATTTTCAAGAATAATTTCCATCAAAGATACATAGGTATCAGTTTCTCAAAACATATTCTCGAAAATCCTTAAAAACGTTTAACGACGTTTTCGCCGCTTTTTACTGAATTTAGGCCAAAAAGCCATATTTTTGAAAACATGGTTCTTCACCTCAAATTTATTACTCTCCTAGGTTATATTACTCATATGAAAATGTTGAAACATTGAATTTAGATCTAAATCTCCATTTATACAAAATTTCTAAGAATTTGACCAAACGTCGTTAATTTTGTAAATCGCGTAAATCCTTTTTTAACGATTTTACACTCTAATAGTCCAAAACTCATTTTGGAGTTATAGTACAGTTTAATAGGTATGAAAAACAGTTTATAACTGTCCAATTACATTAATTTTTGAAAATTGCAGTTTAGTCCCTAAACTTTCATTAATTACAAAAAGGTCCTTATTCACTTAAAACTATGTAACTTTTTATTTATTACTTCAAACCATACCAAACCAACATCTATTGAAATATTTTTCAGTTGCCCTCAATTTTCCAGAAATTACATTTCTGCCCCCAAATATTTTACAATAAGTGCAAGAAGGTCCTTGTTACAAAAAAACTTATAACTTTTTATGTATTAATCCAATTAACACCCAACCAATTTCTATGGTTTTGTCTCATCAAGGACTAAAATCTTAACACACAAGAATATGAATTTCATTGCAGCCACTAAAATTCTCAGAAATTGTATTTTAATCCCTAAGGACTCATAAATTCACATCTTTCAATATACACATCCAAATCAATCCAAACCAATTTCTATACTCTTATATATTCATTCAATCCTCATAAAAATTATTCAAACAATTTAAATCCATATGGAACCATTTAACCAGTCAAGGCCGAATGGCCAAAGGATGATCATGTTAGGCAATTTTTCACATTAAATTAAATAAACAACCATCAAGTATCCAATTAGAAATCATTAACACCAATATCAACATATATCACAATCAAGCATCACCCAAATCCTCCTAGAGGATAACACACATATGCAAATAAATATACAAATTTCATACTTAAGAATTACAAGACCATATATACACTAATTAAACCATCAACATATCTACTTCATGGTAGGATAGTGGTAATCTCCCCCATACCTCTTGTAGATCACTTGAAGATCAAACAAAAACAAGTCAAACCAAGCAAGGTAGGTCACGGTTTTGTCCACCAAAACCTAGCCATGATAAATCAACAAAAAACAAGTTAAAGAATGAAGAAGATCACCTAAACCCATTTGAGCATAGGTTCGGCCAAGTTGGAAAGAAATAGCTAGGCATCTCTAAATTTTTCAATCTCTTGGATGATGAATATAGAAGTCATATGAAGATCATAGAAATTGATCTCACATTAAAATGATTTTTCTATGATTTTCTAGAATTATTTGAAAAACTAGATCTAGAAATTGAAATTTGAAGACAACTTGAGATAGGAAGAAAAGTTGTGAAGAGAAGTGAAGGTATGATCATGAATCGTAAGACTATACCTTTAGAATTTGAAGAAACAATCAAGAACTTAGAGTTCCTTCGTAAATCAAGTGGAAGAACCTAATAGTGTTTTGTGTAGGAAAGTGAAGAACATGAAGATGAACACTCGTGTATAGCAAAAAAATGAAATGAAGATGGCCTTATATAGGGAGGTGAGGCAGCCACAAAATTGGCCCAACATTAGGAGAAAAAATTTGATTGTTTAATGGTAAATGGTAACCATGATTGATAGTAACTTAACCTGGGTTAGAAAATACAATATAATACTTTAACTATAGTTAATTAGTAACTTAACTAGGGTTAATTAGTGACCATGATTAACAAACACGTGGCTCACATTTTAGGAAGGGTGTGGCTGATTCTTGGCCACAAGAACTAACCTTGGTTCCTTATCCATGGTTAAAACTTAACTAAACGTCGGTTAGGTTAAGCTTAGGGGTATTTTAGTCTTTTCATGTTTACTTGTCATAAATGCACATTAATGTCTATGGAGAGTCATTTGGTGACTCATTCCTCTTGAGTCATCATGGATGACTTGCCGTTCTGTCCCCCGTTGTATCTCTGCACATTCGTGTCTGGTTCTGTTATTTACCTGATTAGGGTTTTTGAGAGAAGGATGATGAAATGAAATCAAAATGAAATGAGTATGATTTAGTGTAGGACCTACAAGAAATTAAGTAATTTTAGAGACATTCTTGGAATTTCACTTAAAGTTCAAGGGCATTTTGGTCTTTTCACTTGAATAAATATCACGATATTTTGGTGTCATCATTATGCTTCATAAATGCTAGGTGAGTCACCCATGTGACTCACCACCCTAGGTGGCAAGATGTCCCACATTCGATGTCCAGTTTTGTCTCTACACGTCCGTTCTCGACTTCGTCGATTTCCCGTTTATTGATGATGTGCCCGAATAAACTATAATAACTTATTTATTTTGAAAATTATCAAAATAACCAATATTGTTGGAAAAATAATATAAACCTAAACTGTTTCATTCACGAGTCCAAATTAGGTTTTCTGATCTGTAAACTTTTCCTGTCAGTGAAAAACACAGACCGGGTTCCGCCTGAATTCTAAACCTAAAATTTCACTGTAACTTCCTTCGATAGAGAAGGTCTCAACTATGATTTTGTTTTCTTCAAAATCATTTTCTAAATCCCCGGTAATAATATAAAATATAATTACCGGTCAAGATGCGAGAAAACGGGGTGTTACACAAATCCTCTACAGCGGTCAATAGGCATCCTTGAACTCTTTCCTTTAAGAAGGACATATGGCTAAAAGGTTAAAAAAAAAGGGTGGGTATGAAACTCGGTGAGGGATACCTTTTCTAAAATAGGAATCAATATTTTATAGGTAAAACGTCAATTAACAACAAATTAATAACCATATTATCTAGTTAAGAAACTTGCATACCCTAAAGTTTGATAACTTATATATTTAACCACGAGGGTTTCTCTTTGGAATGATTATACTTTCCATCATAAGTCAATTATTTTCCTTATCTTCTTGTGGTTGAAGCCAACAACATTTTCCTTTCCATAACCATGGCATCACGTCCCCATAATTCCACTTTCACTCTTTGGGGATACTTTACCCCTTCAATCAGTCTCCAAAAAGTTATATCTTTTCACAATGCAACCATTCCCAATAAGGAACACTTATGAACAATCGCAAACACAACAAAATCTTCACATATTCTGACATAGACATCTCGACAATTAACAATTCAATTCAAGATGATTGTATCATATTCCAATATCAACATATATTTTTAGCATCAAATTCAATATAGAGTTCATACCATAACTATCTCAATATACAAGTGTCTTTGAAATCTCATAACCAACATTAACCTCATTTATAACTCTCCAACAAAACAATCAATTAACTCATTTCACATAATTCATGAGTACTCCTCATATTGAATATAATTTGCATCCATTCACATTCATGTTTAAAGCATCGACCAATAATGACAAAAGTTAGTATATATACAAATATATATTTCAACTTTTGACAAACATAACAAATATCTCAAATTGTTTATCGTCTTCATCTCTTTGAACAACAAGGACATATAAGAGATTTACAAATTCATAAGGTATGTAAACTTAACATTTTTCAATCATGGTCATAAACATCACGATTTGTTCTCTTTCAAATTTTTCACTAGAAGTATCATTATAACCAATAGAGTACCACTTCCCCTTTTTGTATCAAGCTAAAATGCTCTTCCCAAGGTCAAATCAATTCAAGTCTTCACACAAAGAGATCTAAGTTGGAATTCATTAATCATTTAGCAAAATGGTAAACTTAGTGCTTTACACAAGAGTAAACCATGACCCAACATGCCAAAAATAACTCAATTAATGAACAACATGTATGATCTCATACACATGAATATGTTGATCTAGAATACTTGTTTCACACATGCACCAAGCATTAGATACAAGGTTTCTTTAAATTATACCCTCATGTTATTCAACTTGGAAAGTTAACCCCAACTTGTGTGTAACTTGGGATAGGGAGTTCCTGTTGACATGAGGTACGCATCATTGGAAACATAATTCATCAACATAATCTCATTTAAAATATAAAAAATTTTATGTGACTGGATAATGTCCAGTTTTATTTGCAATCATGCTTTGCTCCTCAAAATTTGGCAGAATAGGAAGTTTCTAACAACTGTTACTCTCGACAGCATAACTCCTCGCACAGACCTCTAAATAATACACCATTTGTTTCATTTGAAATCTAAGGCACACATATAAAATCCACGAAAGTTTTATAATTTTTGGAATTATGAATAAATAAATATTTCGTTTCAGAGTTGACCTTTGTGCTGCAGAATTCACTTCCGACAGCCTGACTTCTGAGTCGCATAACTTGGGCTACCGAAGCCCTTTTGACATAATTCCAGAGGTTAAATAAATCTAAGATATAGTAGTTTAAGTGGTAAAATTTTTTTGAATGTTTGTTCATCACGAGAACTCCCAGCAAATCATTGTTCAAAAGTGTATTTTGAAATAGACAACTATAAACACGAGAAGGGGGGTTGAATTATGTTTATCATAAATTTAACAAAGTTGAAAACTTTTCACATACAGAAGCTTAGTTCAGACGAGTAGAAAGATACAGGATAGGCAGGTGACTTGTCTGATGAAATTTTAACAGTGGCTTAGACAAACACACCACTTGATAAACGGATAAGAAAACTAAAGCAACTAAAGAGTTTATAAGGAAAAGGAGATTGACACAATTATTTATCCTGGTTCACTCTTCAAAGCAAAGAGTTACGTCCAGTCCTTGTTAGCACCAAGATTTATCCACTATAACTGATCAGGTTACATACTCCAAGTATTATTTGCACACCTAGCCTCTTCAGGCTCCAACACAAGTATTATTTGCACACCTAGCCTCTTCAGGCTCCAACACAAGTATTCTTTGCACACTTAGCCTCTTCAGGCTCCAAGACAAATTTGTTTAAGAAATTTGGTTTGAAGTAAATACAACTTCAGGCAGACAGATCTTTCACTAACACTTAGAGAGTGATTTAAATTTAAAGCTTAGGAAAGTCTGCATAATAACTTTAAATGATTGAAGAATACCGAATGAAAGAATGAAGATATTAATGCGCAGAGTAATGACTCTTTAATGCTCTATGTATTCTCTGTATCTTCATCGTCAATGACTTCTGTATTTATAGTCTTCAAGCGTTTAAGATCCGTTAGAGACATTCCCTCAGATGTTGGCTTCAAGCAGAACTTCATTAAAAGTAATAGAGTCATTATGGGCAGCCATTAATGCAACAGGAACGTTGGTTGTACTCTAACTTGAAGGATCATGGCTTTATGCATCGTGAATCAGCCATATCAGAGTTTTTCAGAGAGCTTTTTGTACTTTGCTGAGTACAATTCCCTTTTTCGTGTAAGGACCAGAGGTACTAGGGAATAAAGTATGTTGGAAGCATTCTTTAACTGGTCTCTGGTTCTGATAACTGAGGTTGCTTGAGAGAGTAACTTCTGACTTTTCTTGATAAGCGTGAGACTGAGTAGGAGAGAAGGCTTCAAGTCCCTTTCTGATGGGACAGCCAACAAAAGCTTGTTAGGTCCTTGGTTCTTCAATGAGCTACCTCAGACGAGTGTAGGAACTCATGGAGACACAGGTTGAAAATGTCTCTTGAAAGAAGTCAGTAATCCTATTCAGCAGACAGGTTGACTTTCGCTTATCCAGACAGGTAGTCATCTATATGAGCAGACAGATGATTCTGACTGTTTTAATCTGCTCACTAGATAGACAGGTTAGCAACCAATATGAAGGTTAATTAAATCATTAACCAATGTTTAGTTCTCATCAAAACTTAGGAAAATGCACATCAGACATTTTAGAGACTTAACAATCCCCCCCTTTTTGATAATGACAAACATTGAGATGATTTAATGAATCTCAAAATATCAACAAAGAAAATTGCATACATTAGACAAGTTGAAATTTTCTTAAGCGGACAGGTTATCAGATGCTTGATCAGTCATTAAGATTAATCATATAAACCGTTTAATTTAGTCATACATAAATTTGACTTGTTCTACTTTTGAAATTATCGGAGCAATCTTACTTAAGATTTATCTGAGGAATTATAGCAACTATCAGATCATACTTTGATCAACATTCATTCTCCCCCTTTTGTCAACAGCAAAAATGAGTGATCATAAAAAGAAAGAAATAATGAAAGTAAGGAAGAAATATATTTTTTTCATCATGGGCTTTGATAAGTACAGTGCAGTTTACAATAGAGAAACAAAAACTACCTAGATTGACTAAGTAATAAATATAAGGCAACAACCCTTTGCTCTAAGAGCAGTCTAGCTTGCCTTTCTTCATCCAATTGTCTTCTTAAGTCTTCTACTTGTCCTTGAAGCAGATGAAAGTCTTGTAAGGCCACTGTCTGAGAAGTGGAGGCTTCTATAGACAGGCTTGAGGAAGAGACAAACAGAGAAGAGTGCCAGGGTAGGGGTAAAACTGGGGGTGCCTTAGGTAAAGATAGGGGAGAGGTAATGGAAGGGAAGAAAAATTCATGGATAGTTTGAAGGGAATAGAAAGGAAGAAAGACAGATTTAAAGATAAGACTGATTCTGACACAGTCAGTATCAGGTGAAGGAAAAACACAAGAGAATCTCTCAGACAGAGATAGTCTGGTGATTATTATTTGAATAGGTGGGGGAAGGGGTGTTTGAGCTAAAACAGAGGGAGGTAGAGGTAATAAAGAATCATTATATGACAAAAGAAAGAATTTGATCTAGTAATTAACATAAAGAAATACCTAGACCTATGAGGTAGAATTACAACAGAAGCAGGATAGTGAGTTCCAACTAATGTTCTAATGAAGATAACAATAGGTGAGTAGAAGAAAAGTTCTCTACATGGATTAAGAATATGAGGTGGAGGAGAAGGGATGACAGAGACGTGTGAGATACTTGCAAAGAAAAGAGTTTGCACATCAGACACAAAGAGTCTCGATGATGTGCCAGTTTGTTCTTTGGGAGCCGAGTCCCTGTGAACAACTGTCTACTGACAGTCATCAGGTACAATAATAAAAGATGATTTTTGATTTTGAAAAGAGTGGACAGGTGAAGGAAGAAGTGATGCAACAGAAAGAGGTTGAAAAAAAAGGGCAGATGGAGAAGAAACAGATGGGGTGATGATACCTTGATGCAATGGGGAAGGTAATGAAGGAGATGTCTGCTCTTCAGATATCTTCAACTTCTTGCGAGAAGGAGACTCTTGGTCAGCCTCGGGTACAACTGTCTGAGCTCCTCCAGACAGGTCTTCCGTAGTGTTAGCTTATGCATGCACTACAGTCTTAGAAGGTGCTGGGTAACCAGATCTTCTATTTTTGGGAATAATTCCCAAAGTGAAAGTCTTCTTTGGTTCTTCCAGAACGTGCTCTGTCTGCTTCCCTTGAGCAGATGCTTCCTCTTTGCTAGGCTCAGACTCAACTTGTCTGACCTTGGCAAAGGTCTTCCCTAGCTTCATTTTCTTGTTGGACTGAGATGGAACATCCGCTAATTCCTCAGCTTCACTAGTCTTCCTCTTGGGAGAGGGTCTCCTCAGCCTGAACCTCAAGGGTTCAACTGTTTCAGTAGAATCTTCAGACACTGAGGGTTGTAGCTCTGGAATTTGGTCTTGTCTGGCCACCTTTCCAGACGATTTGAACAGTCTTTCAGAAATGGGGACTTTTGACTCATCAGTGGAAACCACTGGTTCTTCCTCCTTTTGCTCAACAGCAGGCTTCTTCTTCTTGTGGTCTTCCTCCTCACCAGCAAGAGGGATTCCCTTGATGTCCATCATAGATAGTATCTTCCTGTCTATGGGTAGTGACATGTCCACAAAGTGAACATCACTAGGAACAAACAACTTGTTCTTGAATACCCTTGTCAGCAACATCCCATAAGGATAGGTCTGCATGTTGGTTCTCTTGATTAGAATCACAAGCTACATGTAGATAAGGTCGTTGATGTCAACCTCGATTTTGTGGATCAAGTGGTACAGAGCAAATCTGTCCATCTTGGTCACACTATCTCGTGAGCCTTTCCTTGGCATCACGCACTCCAACAGCAATTTGTGCAGGAATCTGCACTTGACCACCATGTTGATAGGCTTAGGGTTCACATGTTTGGGAACACCATAGATGGCAATGTTGACATTGTAAACTCCCACTTAATCTTCCTAGTTGGGTGTGAAGCCAGCTCCAATTCTCGGACATTTTGTGACAAGCTCCAGAGAGCTAATGGGGAAGAGAAGGGTTATATCCCCCATTTCAGCCTTAAAGCTTTTGATTCCATTGAGTCGGTTGGTGACAACCACAACATTTCTCCAGAATGTTTGAACGTGCTTAGGGTGAACAAGCTCATTGATGTCGAAGAAAGGAGTCCACTTGGAGTACTCCAACTCTTCAGTGACATCCATACCTAGCTTCTTTATCTGTTGAAGATCAACATTCTTTCTTAGAATGATCTTTTCTATCTCAGTAACCTTGAGATTGTATTTCTCAGCGATTTCTTTTGTAGAGGGACCCTTGGATGATGCCATTTTTGAGAGAAAACGGTTCTAGGGTTTCGAGAGAGAAGAGGGTTTCAAAGACGAAAAGACAGAAATTTTGGAATTTTTGAAAATGTAAAGGTTCATCCTTTCTGATCTATTGTCTTTTATAGTCATAAAAGTAGGAGAGAGAAAAATGGCATTTTTAATTCAAAACGGCACGATTTGTATGGGGAACTGCAACACCCACTTAAGACATAATGAAAACATGGTTTCGAGATATGTAAACTACCGTGCACATGATTAGCTTCAGATAAGGGAATGGTATTAAACACTTAATAGCCATTTCAACAAAACTGTTGAGTTCTAGCATAGTGACTCAGCAGAGTCAGATAGGTAAGCATAGACAGGTGATAAAGCATAGACAGGTTAACACTCAGACATGTCATTCAACAATGCAGTGCATGTTTAAATTATCTCTAATAAATAAGAACCTTTTTTCTGCTAGGGGTTTAGTGAAAATATCATCCCATTGATTTTCAGTTTTCACAAACCTAATATCAAAAATGCCTTTCTGAACATAATCCCTAATAAAATGATGTTTGATTCAATATGCTTAGCCTTAGAATGCTGAATTGGATTTTTAGTTAAGCAAATAGCACTGGAATTATCACACCATACAGATATGTTATGCTCATAAATAGAGTAATCCTCAAGTTGATGTTTTACCCATAAGAGTTGAGAGCAGCAACTAGCAGCAGAAATGTATTCTTCCTCAACAGTAGACAGTGCAATAGTTGTCTGTCTCTTGCTTGACCATGAGACTATGCTTGCTTCAATGAAGTGACATCCTCCACTGGTGTTTTTTCTTTCTGTTCTGTCTCCAGTAAAATCAACATCACAATATCCCACTATTCTGTATTCTTTTGATTTTAAATACAGCAAACCAAGATTAGTAGTTCCAAGCAAATATCTGAATATTCTTTTAACAGCTTTAAGATGAGATTCTATAGGATCATATTGGAATCTAGCACACATACAGACACTAAATTGAATGTTAGGTCTGCTTGAAGTTAAGTACAATAGAGAGCCAATCATACCTCTATAGATAGTTTGGTCTACCTTTTTTCCTTCATCATCTTTGCTTAGTTTTGCATTGGGTTGCATAGGAGTTTTCATGAGCTTTGCATTTTCCATTTTGTATTTATTGAGTAACTCCTTGGTATACTTTTGTTGATGGATATAAATTTCGTCACTTGTCTGCTTGATTTTTAATCCAAGGAAGAACTTTAATTCTCCCATCATGCTCATCTCAAATTCAGCTTGCATTAGATTTGAAAATTCATTGCACAGCTTTTCATTAGTTGCTCCAAAAATAATATCATCAACATATATTTGAACTATAATAAAGTTCTCTTTAGAGCATTTTTTGAACAGAGTAGTGTCTACTTGTCCTCTAGTAAAACTATTATACATAAGAAAAGAACGAAGTCTATCGTACCATGCTCTAGGTGCTTGTTTCAAACCATATAATGCTTTCTTAAGTTTAAAGACGTGATCTCGTTTATCAGTGTCCTCAAAACCAAGGGGTTGTTTAACATACACTTCTTCGTCAATTATACCATTTAGAAAAGCAGTTTTTACATCCATTTGAAACAGGGTGATTTGGTGTTGTGCAGCATATGACATTAAGATGTGTATAGCTTCTATTCTAGCTACAGGTGCAAAAGTTTCATTATAGTCAATACCTTATTGTTGGTTATAGCCTTGATCTACTAACCTTGCCTTATTTCTGACAACTTTACCATCTTCATCCAATTTGTTTCTGAAGACCTATCTTGTGCCAATAATCGACTTGTTGTTAGGCTTAGAGACAAGAGTCCATACATCATTTCTGGTGAACTGGGTAAGTTCTTCTTGCATAGCAAGAATCCAGCTTTCATCCTCAAGAGCTTCTTCAATGCGTTTTGGCTCCAATTATGATATAAAGGCCATATTGCTTGATTCTTAGTGTGGATCTGGTTCTTACTCCTTCAGAAGGATTTCCAATAATAAGATCCTTAGGATGATGAGTGTTGAACTTCCAATCCCTTTTGAGATCATCATGAAGATCTTGACTTGTCTGTTGAATCGTCTGTTGACTTGTCTGCTCCACTTGTCTGTCAGCCTCAAGCATAGGTTCTGTCTTGGTTAGATCGGGTTGTTGACTTTATGGTTTGTTTATATCAAGACCTGCAAGATCATCATCTAGATCTGATAGTTCTTTATCAGTCTTTAATCCATCATTGAATTTAACATGAATAGATTCTTCAATAATGCAAGTTCTTGAATTATAAACTCTAAAAGCTTTAGACATTTCAGAATATCCTACGAAAGTACCTTTATCTACTTCAGAATCAAACTTTCCAAGATTATCTTTGGTATTCAGAATAAAATATTCACATCCAAAAGCATGAAAATAAGATATGTTGGGGCTTTTTCCTTTCCACAATTCATAAGGTGTCCTTTTAAGAAAAGGCCTAATAAGTATTATGTTTTGTACATAACAAGCAGTGTTTACAGCTTCTGCCCAGAAGTACTTAGGGAGATTATTTTCATTGAGCATAGATCTATCCATCTCTTGCAGAGATCTGTTCTTTCTCTCAACCACTCCATTTTGCTGTGGAGTTCTAGGTGCATAGAAATTGTGAGAGATCCCATTCTCCTCACAGAACTATCTAAACTGCTCATTTTCAAATTCTCCCCCATGATCACTTCTGAGGGAAGAAATACAGAAACCCTGCTCATTTTGTACTCTTTTACAGAATACTTAGAAAGCCTTAAAAGACTCATCCTTGTGGGTTAAGAAGAGTACCCATGTGTATCTAGAATAGTCATCAACTATGACAAATCCATATTTTCTTCCAGCCAGGCTGGCAACACTAACTGGTCCAAACAGATCCATGTGTAACAACTGAAAAGGTCTAGAGGTTGATACTTGGTTTTTAGATTTGAAACTTGATTTTATCTGTTTACCTCTCTGACATGCATCACACAAGACATCTTTCTTAAAACTAATATCAGGAAATCCTCTCACAAGATTATTCCTTTTTAATTCATAAATTAGTTTCATACTAGCATGTCCTAGTTTCTAAAGCCATAACCATCTCTCATTCTCTTTAGACATCAGACAGGTTACACTTTGATGTGAGAGATCAGACAGTTGAATCTTATAAAGATTTTGCTGCCTTTTAGCTAAAAAGAGGGTTTTGCCACAACAGTCTTTGACTATGCATACATCCTTGGTAAATGTAACATCAAATCCACTATCACATAATTGACTTATGCTAAGCAAATTTTGTCTTAATCCTTTAACCATAAGAACATTAGATATAGAGGGAAGAGGGGGTTTACCACCAATAGTACCAATTCCTATAACTTTCCCTTTCTAATTCCCTCCAAATGCAACGTGTCCTCCTTTCTTAAGTTGGAGGTCAAGGAACATAAACCTTTCTCCTGTCATATGACGCGAGCAACCACTGTCCAGCTACGAGCAGTGGTGTTTTCTTTGTTCTGTTGAGGACATCTTCAACAAAAGTTATTTGATTTTTGGGTACCCATATTTTGTGTCCTTTTCTGTTAGTTCTAAGAGTCTGTGAAGACTTCCTTCTCTTCTTATGGATACACTTAGACATAACATGTCCAGTTTTTCCACAGAAGTTACAGACAGGTGTAGACTTGGTTACAGATGACTTAACAGATACTGTAGAAGCTTTAGTTGATACTTTATGATGTGTCCGATGGACATATCCAATCCTTCTTTGTTAAGAGAGTGCCTCTGATAGCCAAGAAGCTTAGTCAGATTATCTCTACCATTAACAAATTTAGCAAGATCAGAAGTGAGCTCTTCCACTTTCTGTTGAAGTTTTTCAACTTCTTCAGATGGCGATGTTTCACTTAAGATCTTAGCTTCATTATACTTCTCAGTCTTCAGCTCACTGTTTTCATTAGCCAGCTTCTCACACTCTTGAGATTTCTGTTTATGCTCACAGGTGAGCTTTACATACTCTCTCTTGAGGGATTTGAAGGCCTTAGATAAGTAGTTGGATTCCTCCAGCAACTCCTCATAGGCATCAAGTAATTCTTCATAGTTAGGATGTACCTCATCATCTGAGTCTGAGTCAGTGTTGGCCATCAAACAAAGATTGGCTTCTTCCTCTATTTCTTCATCAGAAGATGTTGACTCCAAATCCTCCCAAGTTGACATCATTCCTTTCTTCTCCTTCATGAAGAATTTCTTAAAAGGGGCCTTCTTGAGATGAGGACATTCAGCCTTGATATGACCAGGCTTCTTGCACTCATAGCAGGCAATTGGACTTTTGTCTGTTGAACTGGATTCTTTGAAGTTCTTGTCCTTGTTGAACCTTCTGTATGGCTTATCCCTCTTGAACTTCTTTTTCTGTAGGAGAAGCTTTATCTTCCTGGTCAGGAGAGACGATTCTTCATCACTCTCAGAGTCCTCGTGTTCAGACAGGTCAGCATCATTGGATGACTCGTCTGCCTTTAGAGCCTTGGAAGCTTTTGTTGACTTTTGATCAGCTTTCAAAGCAATTGACTTGTCCTTCTTTGGTGCAACTTCATCTCCAAGTTCTTGATCATGAACAGTGAGTGTTCCAAGAAGTTCATCCATAGTCAAGGTAGTGAGATCCTTGGCTTGAGAGATAGCAGTGACCAAAGGTCTCCACTAAGACTTCTCAGAATCTTTCCAACCTTCTCAGCATTGGTGTAGACTTTGCCAAGAGATTTTAAACTGTTGACTATAGTTTGAAATCTTCATATCATTTGAGCAACAGATTCCCCTTCCTCCATGACAAACAGTTCATACTTTCTGACAAGTATGACAATCTTTGACTTTTTGACTTTGGTTGTTCCTTCATATGTGACAGCTAAAGTGTCCCATATTTCTTTGGCATAGTCACAAGCACATACCTTCTCAAACTCCTCAGGACTGAGAGCACAAATGATGTTATATCTAGCTTTGTGGTTCAGCTCCTATTTTGTCTTTTCTGCAATAGTCCACTGAGCTTTTGGCTTATCAGTGTCATCATCATTCTTGGGAATGAATGGACCATCTGTAATGACATCCCAGATATCAGAGTTTGTAGATAGAATGAACCACTGAAATCTATCTTTCCAATAGTTGTAGTTTTCTCCATTGAAGTAAGGAGATCTGGTTAGGAGGCTCCTTCAGTCTGGTGACTTCCACTTGAACTACCTCCAGCAGTCATGTCTATTCTTCAGGACCTTTTACCTCTACACTGTTAGATGCTCAACCCAGAGGCTGAGCTCTGATACCAACTGAAATAGACAACTATAAACACAAGAAGGGGGGTTGAATTGTGTTTATCAGAATTTAAACAAAGTTAAAAACTTTTCACATACAGAAGCTTGGTTCAGACGAGTGGAAAGATACAGGATAGACAGGTGACCTGTTTGATGAAATTTTAATAGTGACTTAGACAAACACGCCACTTGATAAACGAATAAGATAATTAAAGCAACTAAAGAGTTTATAAGGAAAGAGAGATTGACAAAATTGTTTATCCTGGTTCACTCTTTAAAGCAAAGAGCTACATCCAGTCCTTGGCAGCACCAAGATTTATCCACTATAACTGATTAGGTTATACACTCCAAGTATTATTTGCACGCCTAGCCTCTTCAGGCTCCAAGACAAGTATTCTTTGCGCACCTAGCCTCTTCAAGCTCCAACACAAGTATTCTTAGTACACTTAGCCTCTTCAGGCTCCAAGACAAATTTGTTTAAGAAAGTTGTTTTGAAGTAAATACAACTTCAGACAGACAGATCTTTCACTAACACTCAGAGTGATTTAAATGTAAAGCTTAGGAAAGTCTGCATAATAACTTCAAATGATTGAAGAATACAGAATGAAAGAATGAAGATATTAATGCGCAGAGTAATGACTCTTTAATGCTATATGTATTCTCTGTATTCATCTTCAATGACTTATGTATTTACAGTCTTCAAGCATTTAAAATCCGTTAGAGACATTCCCTCAGATGTTGGCTTCAAGTAGAACTTCATTAAATGCAATAGAGTCGTTCTGGGCAGCTATTAATGCAATAGGAACGTTGGTTGTACTCTAACTTGAAGGATCATGGCTTTATGCATCGTGAATCAGCCATGTCAGAGTTTTGCAGAGAGCTTTTTGTACTTTACTGAGTATAATTCCTATTTTCGTGTAAGGAACAGAGGTATTAGGGAATAAAGCATGTTGGAAGCATTCTTTAACTGGACTTTGGTTCTGATAACTGAGGTTGCTTGAGAGAGTAACTTCTGACTTTTCTTGATAAGCGTGAGACTGAGTAGGAGAGAAGGCTTCAAGCCTCTTTCTAATGGGACAGCCAAGAAAAGCTTGTTAGGTCCTTGGTTCTTCAACGAGTAACCTTAGACGAGTGTAGGAACTCATGGAGAGATAGGTTGAAAACATCTCTTGAAAGAAGTCAATAATCCTAGTCAGCAGACAGGTTGACTTTCGCTTATCCAGACAGGTAGTCATCTATATGAGCAGACAGATGATTCTGACTATTTTAATCTGCTCACTAGATAGACAGGTTAGCAACCAATATGAAGGTTAATTAAATCATTAACCAATGTTTAGTTCTCATCAAAACTTAGGGAAATGGACATCATACATTTTAGAGACTTAACATATTTCTGCTATGACAAATTAGTGAACTATCTAGCCTTAGTTGTGCATATCTCCGGATGTAGTGACCCAAATGAATTAGTTATAGTGTCATTTGAAAGCTAATACACAGTAGTATTTATGTAAAAAAATCAGAATTTTTCGTTGAGTGAATTAACACAGTTTATCATTTAAAGTTTGGTCAATATTTTTGACAAAAATACATTTCATCAATAAACATATTAAATTCGGGTTTGTGGCTTACCCCCAACACTTGGTCACTCAAACTCAAGTTTCTTAACTTGATTTATTTTCAAACAAGGTCACCAACCATATATTTTGTTATCAAACTTAATTTTGTATATTTCCATTCCATATGTTAAGCTTAGACACTTTTATCCAATGATTTTCGTTCAAAGGAATTAGGGCTCAAAACCCATTTCACAACACCTATGACCACTCATCCATATCCTTATAAAAACCAAAATCTTAACATCTAAGTCAAGGGTTTATCATAACCAAAACACAACTTTAAATCATCAAAGGAAACATGTAAAGTTTCAAACTTTTTCAACACCCACAATCAAGAAAACTCAAGCTCTATCAATGGAGTTTTTCACCTCCAATTTCTAGTGTTTAACCCATCAATTATAACCTTGATATTCCTTTCAATTTCATGGAAAAAAATATCAATAAGCAAAATCAAACCAAAACGAACTCAAGAAGACACCAAAGTCCCTCACCTTGAGTGGAAGGCAAATTCGGATTTGAAATTGGGTGGGCATTCTCTTCTTGATTTTGAAGCTCCAAGAAGGTGTTTAAGAGTTCTACAAGCTCCTTTTTCCATCCTAAACCAATAAGGAGCAATTTAAGAAATGCTCAAAGTGGTACTGTCACTTCACTGTTGTACCTTGTAACACCCTGTTTTTCGTATGCTTCTTTATCAATAAATACATGTTTTAATGTATTTATTTTTGATAAAATCCATAGGATGATTTTATTTAAAATAAAATCATTTTCTTGTGTTATTTTACCATATGAAGTCACAGTAAAATTTTCGGTCGAAAATTCAGACGAAAATCGGTATGCGTTTTCTCTGCCAGTACAAGTTTACTGAGCTAGAAACAAAATTTTAATTCGTGAACGAGACAGTTAGTGTTTTTATGATGTTTTGTGTAGGTTTGGTAAATTTTCTAATTTTGTTGTCCGGGAATAAAATATAATATTTTATCCGGACGAAACCTTCAGAAAATACGATCGGATGTGCAACCGGTTACGTATTTAAGCAGTTAAAGGAACCTTAAAGGAGGAGAGAAGGCTTGATGGGAAGTCTCATTAAAGGTTTATGACACACTAAGAAAAAGTAAATCCTTACTTCCCTCCAAAATCTTACTTTTCATTTTTCTCTCTCCAATCACATCACATCACATTAACTCTTCAACCTCTCTTCAAGAAACTCATCTTCTTTCTTCTTCTCCCTCTCAAGGCCGTGCACACCTCCCTTTCCTCTATAAATATCACTCATCAACTTCACTTCATCACTTTCCTTTCTCCTACTCCATTAAAACCCTTAAGTTTTCATCTTTTCTTAACTTCAAGCTTCCAAAGCTCTAGTTTTTCTTCTTCTTTTCACTAAGTGTTCTTCATCAAAGTTGTTCCTCTTTCTTAGGTTAATCCTCTCATGTATTATTTTCTTTAAAAACTTCATTTTTTCTAAAGTTTCTTCTTTATGTCATATATGAGCTTTTATCTTCAAAAATCTCTCAAAAAAATGGTAGAAAACTCCTTTTGAGTTGAAACCAATTTCTATGGTCTTGTATTTACTTGTATTTTAACATACTAAAAGGTTGTGTAAAACAAAGTTTCCTAACCTCTTCTTTCTAATGAGGCCGAACCATGCATGTGGTTTAGAGGGATCTTGTTTCAACTTTTACAAATATGAGTTTGTATTTAAAGATTTGTTTTCCCAAAATGATCATGGACCAAGGCTCCTTTATGTTAAAGGATGCTATGTCTAAAGTGATTGGAAAGTTTAAAGATTTGTTTTCCCAAAATGATCATGGACCAAGGCTCCTTTACGTTAAAGGATGCTATGTCTAAAGTGATTGGAAAGTTTAAAGATTTGTTTTCCCAAAATGATCATGGACCAAGGCTCCTTTATGTTAAAGGATGCTATGTCTAAAGTGATTGGAAAGTTTAAAGATTTTTACTCTACTTTTATGTCATTTACTTTCATGCCATTTATATTTATGTCATTTACATTATGTCATTTACTTTTATGTCATTTATATTTATGCCATTTACTTTATGTCATTTACTTTATGTCATTTACTTTATGTCATTTACATTATGTCATTTACTTTTATGTCATTTATATTTATGCCATTTACTTTATGTCGTTTACATTATGTCATTTACTTTATGTCATTTATGTTTATGTCATTTATGATTCATTTACTTATGTCATTATACTTTAATTATTTATAAGCCTATGTTGTTCTTACTTTATGTGCTTATGAGCTTTGTTATTTAAAATACTATGTTGCTTTCAAGTTGATCATGGACTTGTGCTCCATAAGTTAATGGATGCTAAAAGGTCTAAGAGATTGGAAGAATTTAAAGATTTTTATCATAAAAACCCAAGGATGGCCGAATCTTAAAGGTTATGGACCTAGGGTGTTTCGGTTTTCATTTTCCAAAGTGATCATGGTTTTGAGATCCTTACTATTAATGGATGCTAAACCAAAGAGATTGGAAATTTTAAATGTTCCTAGCCTATTTTATTGGTCAAGGCCAAATCTCTATCAAGGTGTAACTTGGTGGGATTTTTGTTCAACTTTGTTTTAAGTAATCATGTTTTAAACTCTTAGCACTTGAGGATCATAAATCCCTAAGTTGCATGTGCTTTGGAAACTTCTAGCCCTAAGTTCTCGATTGAGTTCTAATCCTTGAACCTTGTGTCTTGAAACCTAGACTTGCATCCTAACCAACCTTGAAGAACGTCCGCGAAACCGTTTATTTTCTCGCATTCTTTTACCTTCTTAAGGTAAGAGGGGATTTCCTAAAGATATTCAATAACTGTATGCATGTGTGTAGGTGTTTAACTGGATATTTATATGTTGATTGGGCTTACTTGATTATCTAATGTACTTGAACTGTTGTGCTATTATTTGATGTTGATCTCTACTTGTTCTAAATGATATAATGCATATATGTGATGAACTGCTTTCAACTGTGATATTAGCTTTGCACTGATGATATATACTGTTGTTGATTGAAAGTTGCTAAGCCAGACGTGCGTCTGTGCTCAACCATAATAAGGATTAGAAACCTTAATAAGCTTTGAAGATGAAGGGATTGGTGTTCTTTTTCAAAAGCTCTTTAAACTTAAAGTACTTGTTTTAAATGTTGAGATGATTTTGGTGTACTATTGTTATACAAAAGAAAAAAAAATCCTTTTCTAACTATGTGTCTTCAAGTGAAAACTTTCAAGAATATTTGGCAATATCCTATTGGGGGAAATATTTCAAAGATAAAAGAATTTCATAGATGCTTTATAAAAGGATTTTCAAAGAAAAGGTTTTTCCTAAATATTTTAGAAACTTTCCGATAACCTGGATAGGTTATCGAGGATTCGGTTTTGAATTTGTTTTTCACTGAACGAAAAATAAGTACTTAAGAAAGAGAATCTAGTACGCGAGACGTCGCCTATAGTATTCAGTGATGTGCACGTGATCTTGAATCAGTGTGAATTCGGGACTACGAGTCCTGCTAATGATGTTATGGACTTAGATCCTAATCGCTCTATGTTGGACTGTGTATTCTAACCGCGTGTGATGAACGTGATTAAAGGTGAAGGTTGTTTTCTACGACCACAACCCTTGACTGTGGCCACGGTCTTGGGCATTGTGATTGAGCGTTCGGACTATGAGTCCTATGCTTCTGAGTTTTTAAGTGATGGGGAAATGATGATTTAAGTCGTTAGCCTTGAGCAGCGACAGTGAAAATAATGAACACAAAGAAATCCTTTTAAATAAAATATTTTCTCATGTGCATTTCCCCAAGCAGACGTGCTATTGATGATTAAATCAGATACAAGGTGGTATCTGGGAGTCTGTCCATGTAAACCGAGTGAAGAGGCACATGTGACGTTGCCCGTCCTGAGACCTTAATGCATGAGGGTAAGGGGGCAACTGCCCGGTGGGCTAGAGATTGACCAACTCTAATACTTTTCCAGTGAAAACGATGTTGAGATCTCATGAGATTAAGTTAGAGCCTGATATTGAACTGTCAAGCATATTTTCAAAGATTGACTGTGCGGGCTTGAGACCCTATGATATAACACTGTTATATTGTGTATACGCATGATTTAACTGCTTATATGATTCTGTGATGTATGTATCATGTATATGGTTGTTGTGGGATATATCTTATGATGGTATCTCACTCTTACAATTATATCAGGTATCTTCGGGTTTTGCTGTAGTACCTTGGTACTCTAGTGTCGATGTTGCAGAGGAGTCTTTCTAAGTCAATTGAAGACCTAGTGTTAGTGGTTGGGAAAGTATTCCGATTGGGGGCCTCTCCAATGAATATTTGATAGAATGACCAGCTTAGGAGTATGAGTTGGGTTGTATATCTAAAGGGGGTCCGTGAATGTAGTGTTATATACATTCATCTGAAGTTTAAACTTTTTCTTTCGAAAATGGAAACTTATAAAATGTTGTATGTCATGGTAACTTCGTTACGAACATGACTTTACGTTTTAAATGTATGTATGATGGATTTCAGAGTTATCCCTATATGAGAAAATTTTATGCCCCAATTTTCCGAAAGCAACCAGCAAATTATCTTTTAATTTAAATTCTGCATGCGTTACGTAAGTAATGCCCTGAGGGAGGACGTTACAAGGTGGTATCAGAGCTGGTCGAGTCTTTCGGTATCTTTGGGACATAGGTCTATTGTGTTGACGTTGTGTTTTCTCTGAGTTAAGTATTATTCGGATTACTTCTTAGAAGTAATGTGTGTTGATACGCTTTTACACGTTTCATTTCCTGGTTGTGGCCTGACTGATTTGTTCGGCAGGTCAGTTATGGAACCAGCACCAGAAGGTGGACGTGGACGAGGACGTGGACGCGGTCGTGGATGTGGTCACAGAGGTGGTCCTATTGGCGGTCGTGCCAACATTACGACGGGATGGACTTCGCTGCCCAAGATTTGACTGACGTTGCTGCTGCCATAGCTCTTCAGACGGCTAATGCTGCTGCCCAGAACCAACAGGACCAACAGAGGGCAGAACAAGCTGCAGAGGGAAGACATTTGGATGCTTTCCGATGTCAGAATCCATCACAGTTTGATGGAGACGTGGATCCAATAAAGGCTGATCTTTGGATTCAAGAGCTAGAGAAGATCTTTGAGTTGGTTCACACCCCAGAGGGAGCAAAGGTGCCTTATGCAACATTCCATCTGATCGATTGGAGATGCTTGAACATTGGTGGGAAGACACTGGACAAGCCGCTGGTAGGCCGAGCATCGAGCGATCACTTGGGAGTATTCCGCAACAAATTTTTGGACAAATATTTTCCCCAGAGTGCTCGGACAGAGAAAGAGCAGGAATTCCTGAGGCTGAGTCAGCGGGACATGACAGTTGGGGGAATATGCGGCAAGGTTTGAGTCCCTTGCCAAATATTTTCGCTTTTTCCAGAACAACCCCGATGAGGAATGGAAATGCGAAAGGTTCGAAGACGGTCTTCGCTTCGAGATCAAGGAATCTGTGATGCCATTGGAAATCCGGAATTTCCAAGCCTTAGTAGAGAAGTGTAGAAAAGTGGAACTAATGAGGAAGGAAAGAGGCAACAGAGAAACTGTTATAGGACCCACTCGTTCCAAAGACCATTATCAAGATCAGAATCAGAAAGGGAAGCAACATCGGAGGGAACCTTACTTCCGGCCACAAGGGAATGACCTGAATCAACGACAACATCGTTCTGATAATTCTGAATCGGGAAGTGGAGGCCAACAAAGCCAAAACCGAGACCAAGTTAGGAGATGTTACAAGTGTGGAGATCCAGACCACATGGCTAATGTTTGCCCACGCAAAGGAGTGAAGTGTTTCAATTGTGGAAAATTTGGACACTTCTCAAGGGATTGTAATGCACCAAGGATTGAAAAGCCTGTCAACACCTTAGGAACTGATAGACCCACGGCAAAGGGAAGAGTTTACACCATGGCTGGCGCTGGAGCTTCACAATCTGATGATCTTTTACGACAGAAGTAGTGTGCAATTTGAAGGCCTTATGGCAGTAGTCTATAATTCTAAGTTGTAATAGAATTCTAAGTATAATCGCGTTTTGACGCCCTTGAGTATTTTACTCTCTAGGGTCTCCTATGTTACTAGTCTTTCCAGTGAATGTATGTTTCTTACGACTTTTGGGAATAAAAGTCTCCTTAAGAAATTTATTCCAGTTCCCTTCTCTTTTGATTGTTGTGGTCAGTTTAGACTTTGGATCCAATCTTTCTTTTCCTAGAGTTATGAATTGCCTTGTTGTCGCACGGGATGGGTATGTTTATAAAAGAAGTTTCTTGATGAAACTTAATCTAATCGCTTTTAATTTTGGTGGAAGTGATTCAGTTTGAACTCTTATCAAACTGTTGTTCTTTTAAATTGATGACCAGGAAATTCTAATGAAAGGAGAAACTTTTAAGATTCACGATTGTAAATGTGTACCGATCATACATTTTACCTCCTTGAATATACTAAAGGGTCTTCATACACTAGATGTTTCTGTATTCTTTTGGATCGATGAAATTCCTTTAGATACTTTCTTCTGATAGTATGATCTGGATGGTGAGAGATCTTGTTAAGTTTCTAGTTACGTAATTTCGAGGACGAAATTCTTTTTAGAGGGGTAGAGTTGTAACACCCTGTTTTTCGTATGCTTCTTTATCAATAAATGCATGCTTTAATGTATTTATTTTTGATAAAATCCAGAGGATGATTTTATTTAAAATAAAACCATTTTCTTGTGTTGTTTTACCATATGAAGTCACAGTAAAATTTTCGGTCGAAAATTCAGATTAAAACCAACTCGATCTGCGTTTTATCCGCAAGACAAGTTTCATTGAGCTAGAAACAAAATTTTAATTCGTGAACGAGACAGTTAGTGTTTTTATGATGTTTTGTGTGGGTTTGGTAAATTTTCGAATTTTGTTGTCAGGAATAAAATATAATATTTTATCCGGACGAAACCTTCAAAAATACGATCGGATGTGCAGTAGGTTACGTATTTAAGCAGTTAAAGGAACCTTAAAGGAGGAGAGAAGGCTTGATGGGAAGTCTCATTAAAGGTTTATGACACACTAAGAAAAAGTAAATCCTTACTTCCCTCCAAAATCTTACTTTTCATTTTTCTCTCTCCAATCACATCACATCACATTAACTCTTCAACCTCTCTTCAAGAAACTCATCTTCTTTCTTCTTCTCCCTCTCAAGGCCGTGCACACCTCCCTTTCCTCTATAAATATCACTCATCAACTTCACTTCATCACTTTCCTTTCTCCTACTCCATTAAAACCCTTAAGTTTTCATCTTTTCTTAACTTCAAGCTTCCAAAGCTCTAGTTTTTCTTCTTCTTTTCACTAAGTGTTCTTCATCAAAGTTGTTCCTCTTTCTTAGGTTAATCCTCTCATGTATTATTTTCTTTAAAAACTTCATTTTTTCTAAAGTTTCTTCTTTATGTCATATATGAGCTTTTATCTTCAAAAATCTCTCAAAAAAATGGTAGAAAACTCCTTTTGAGTTGAAACCAATTTCTATGGTCTTGTATTTACTTGTATTTTAACATACTAAAAGGTTGTGTAAAACAAAGTTTCCTAACCTCTTCTTTCTAATGAGGCCGAACCATGCATGTGGTTTAGAGGGATCTTGTTTCAACTTTTACAAATATGAGTTTGTATTTAAAGATTTGTTTTCCCAAAATGATCATGGACCAAGGCTCCTTTATGTTAAAGGATGCTATGTCTAAAGTGATTGGAAAGTTTAAAGATTTGTTTTCCCAAAATGATCATGGACCAAGGCTCCTTTACGTTAAAGGATGCTATGTCTAAAGTGATTGGAAAGTTTAAAGATTTGTTTTCCCAAAATGATCATGGACCAAGGCTCCTTTATGTTAAAGGATGCTATGTCTAAAGTGATTGGAAAGTTTAAAGATTTTTACTCTACTTTTATGTCATTTACTTTCATGCCATTTATATTTATGTCATTTACATTATGTCATTTACTTTTATGTCATTTATATTTATGCCATTTACTTTATGTCATTTACTTTATGTCATTTACTTTATGTCATTTACATTATGTCATTTACTTTTATGTCATTTATATTTATGCCATTTACTTTATGTCGTTTACATTATGTCATTTACTTTATGTCATTTATGTTTATGTCATTTATGATTCATTTACTTATGTCATTATACTTTAATTATTTATAAGCCTATGTTGTTCTTACTTTATGTGCTTATGAGCTTTGTTATTTAAAATACTATGTTGCTTTCAAGTTGATCATGGACTTGTGCTCCATAAGTTAATGGATGCTAAAAGGTCTAAGAGATTGGAAGAATTTAAAGATTTTTATCATAAAAACCCAAGGATGGCCGAATCTTAAAGGTTATGGACCTAGGGTGTTTCGGTTTTCATTTTCCAAAGTGATCATGGTTTTGAGATCCTTACTATTAATGGATGCTAAACCAAAGAGATTGGAAATTTTAAATGTTCCTAGCCTATTTTATTGGTCAAGGCCGAATCTCTATCAAGGTGTAACTTGGTGGGATTTTTGTTCAACTTTGTTTTAAGTAATCATGTTTTAAACTCTTAGCACTTGAGGATCATAAATCCCTAAGTTGCATGTGCTTTGGAAACTTCTAGCCCTAAGTTCTCGATTGAGTTCTAATCCTTGAACCTTGTGTCTTGAAACCTAGACTTGCATCCTAACCAACCTTGAAGAACGTCCGCGAAACCGTTTATTTTCTCGCATTCTTTTACCTTCTTAAGGTAAGAGGGGATTTCCTAAAGATATTCAATAACTGTATGCATGTGTGTAGGTGTTTAACTGGATATTTATATGTTGATTGGGCTTACTTGATTATCTAATGTACTTGAACTGTTGTGCTATTATTTGATGTTGATCTCTACTTGTTCTAAATGATATAATGCATATATGTGATGAACTCGCTTTCAACTGTGATATTAGCTTTGCATCGATGATATATCTGTTGTTGATTGAAAGTTGCTAAGCCGGAGCGTGCGTCTGTGCTCAACCATAATAAGGATTAGAAACCTTAATAAGCTTTGAAGATGAAGGGATTGGTGTTCTTTTTCAAAAGCTCTTTAAACTTAAAGTACTTGTTTTAAATGTTGAGATGATTTTGGTGTACTATTGTTATACAAAAGAAAAAAAAATCCTTTTCTAACTATGTGTCTTCAAGTGAAAACTTTCAAGAATATTTGGCAATATCCTATTGGGGGAAATATTTCAAAGATAAAAGAATTTCATAGATGCTTTATAAAAGGATTTTCAAAGAAAAGGTTTTTCCTAAATATTTTAGAAACTTTCCGATAACCTGGATAGGTTATCGAGGATTCGGTTTTGAATTTGTTTTTCACTGAACGAAAAATAAGTACTTAAGAAAGAGAATCTAGTACGCGAGACGTCGCCTATAGTATTCAGTGATGTGCACGTGATCTTGAATCAGTGTGAATTCGGGACTACGAGTCCTGCTAATGATGTTATGGACTTAGATCCTAATCGCTCTATGTTGGACTGTGTATTCTAACCGCGTGTGATGAACGTGATTAAAGGTGAAGGTTGTTTTCTACGACCACAACCCTTGACTGTGGCCACGGTCTTGGGCATTGTGATTGAGCGTTCGGACTATGAGTCCTATGCTTCTGAGTTTTTAAGTGATGGGGAAATGATGATTTAAGTCGTTAGCCTTGAGCAGCGACAGTGAAAATAATGAACACAAAGAAATCCTTTTAAATAAAATATTTTCTCATGTGCATTTCCCCAAGCAAACGTGCTATTGATGATTAAATCAGATACAAGGTGGTATCTGGGAGTCTGTCCATGTAAACCGAGTGAAGAGGCACATGTGACGTTGCCCGTCCTGAGACCTTAATGCATGAGGGTAAGGGGGCAACTGCCCGGTGGGCTAGAGATTGACCAACTCTAATACTTTTCCAGTGAAAACGATGTTGAGATCTCATGAGATTAAGTTAGAGCCTGATATTGAACTGTCAAGCATATTTTCAAAGATTGACTGTGCGGGCTTGAGACCCTATGATATAACACTGTTATATTGTGTATACGCATGATTTAACTGCTTATATGATTCTGTGATGTATGTATCATGTATATGGTTGTTGTGGGATATATCTTATGATGGTATCTCACTCTTACAATTATATCAGGTATCTTCGGGTTTTGCTGTAGTACCTTGGTACTCTAGTGTCGATGTTGCAGAGGAGTCTTTCTAAGTCAATTGAAGACCTAGTGTTAGTGGTTGGGAAAGTATTCCGATTGGGGGCCTCTCCAATGAATATTTGATAGAATGACCAGCTTAGGAGTATGAGTTGGGTTGTATATCTAAAGGGGGTCCGTGAATGTAGTGTTATATACATTCATCTGAAGTTTAAACTTTTTCTTTCGAAAATGGAAACTTATAAAATGTTGTATGTCATGGTAACTTCGTTACGAACATGACTTTACGTTTTAAATGTATGTATGATGGATTTCAGAGTTATCCCTATATGAGAAAATTTTATGCCCCAATTTTCCGAAAGCAACCAGCAAATTATCTTTTAATTTAAATTCTGCATGCGTTACGTAAGTAATGCCCTGAGGGAGGACGTTACAAGGTGGTATCAGAGCTGGTCGAGTCTTTCGGTATCTTTGGGACATAGGTCTATTGTGTTGACGTTGTGTTTTCTCTGAGTTAAGTATTATTCGGATTACTTCTTAGAAGTAATGTGTGTTGATACGCTTTTACACGTTTCATTTCCTGGTTGTGGCCTGACTGATTTGTTCGGCAGGTCAGTTATGGAACCAGCACCAGAAGGTGGACGTGGACGAGGACGTGGACGCGGTCGTGGATGTGGTCACAGAGGTGGTCCTATTGGCGGTCGTGCCAACATTACGACGGGATGGACTTCGCTGCCCAAGATTTGACTGACGTTGCTGCTGCCATAGCTCTTCAGACGGCTAATGCTGCTGCCCAGAACCAACAGGACCAACAGAGGGCAGAACAAGCTGCAGAGGGAAGACATTTGGATGCTTTCCGATGTCAGAATCCATCACAGTTTGATGGAGACGTGGATCCAATAAAGGCTGATCTTTGGATTCAAGAGCTAGAGAAGATCTTTGAGTTGGTTCACACCCCAGAGGGAGCAAAGGTGCCTTATGCAACATTCCATCTGATCGATTGGAGATGCTGAATACTGGTGGGAAGACACCAGACAACTGCTGGTAGCTGAGCATCAGGCGATCACTTGGGGAGTATTCCGCAACAAATTTTTGGACAAATATTTTCCCCAGAGTGCTCGGACAGAGAAGGAGCAGGAATTCCTGAGGCTGAGACAGCGGGACATGACAGTGGGGGAATATGCGGCAAGGTTTGAGTCCCTTGCCAAATATTTTCGCTTTTTCCAGAACAACCCCGATGAGGAATGGAAATGCGAAAGGTTCGAAGACGGTCTTCGCTTCGAGATCAAGGAATCTGTGATGCCATTGGAAATCCGGAATTTCCAAGCCTTAGTAGAGAAGTGTAGAAAAGTGGAACTAATGAGGAAGGAAAGAGGCAACAGAGAAACTGTTATAGGACCCACTCGTTCCAAAGACCATTATCAAGATCAGAATCAGAAAGGGAAGCAACATCGGAGGGAACCTTACTTCCGGCCACAAGGGAATGACCTGAATCAACGACAACATCGTTCTGATAATTCTGAATCGGGAAGTGGAGGCCAACAAAGCCAAAACCGAGACCAAGTTAGGAGATGTTACAAGTGTGGAGATCCAGACCACATGGCTAATGTTTGCCCACGCAAAGGAGTGAAGTGTTTCAATTGTGGAAAATTTGGACACTTCTCAAGGGATTGTAATGCACCAAGGATTGAAAAGCCTGTCAACACCTTAGGAACTGATAGACCCACGGCAAAGGGAAGAGTTTACACCATGGCTGGCGCTGGAGCTTCACAATCTGATGATCTTTTACGACAGAAGTAGTGTGCAATTTGAAGGCCTTATGGCAGTAGTCTATAATTCTAAGTTGTAATAGAATTCTAAGTATAATCGCGTTTTGACGCCCTTGAGTATTTTACTCTCTAGGGTCTCCTATGTTACTAGTCTTTCCAGTGAATGTATGTTTCTTACGACTTTTGGGAATAAAAGTCTCCTTAAGAAATTTATTCCAGTTCCCTTCTCTTTTGATTGTTGTGGTCAGTTTAGACTTTGGATCCAATCTTTCTTTTCCTAGAGTTATGAATTGCCTTGTTGTCGCACGGGATGGGTATGTTTATAAAAGAAGTTTCTTGATGAAACTTAATCTAATCGCTTTTAATTTTGGTGGAAGTGATTCAGTTTGAACTCTTATCAAACTGTTGTTCTTTTAAATTGATGACCAGGAAATTCTAGTGAAAGGAGAAACTTTTAAGATTCACGATTGTAAATGTGTACCGATCATACATTTTACCTCCTTGAATATACTAAAGGGTCTTCATACACTAGATGTTTCTGTATTCTTTTGGATCGATGAAATTCCTTTAGATACTTTCTTCTGATAGTATGATCTGGATGGTGAGAGATCTTGTTAAGTTTCTAGTTACGTAATTTCGAGGACGAAATTCTTTTTAGAGGGGTAGAGTTGTAACACCCTGTTTTTTGTATGCTTCTTTATCAATAAATGCATGCTTTAATGTATTTATTTTTGATAAAATCCAGAGGATGATTTTATTTAAAATAAAACCATTTTCTTGTGTTGTTTTACCATATGAAGTCACAAGTAAAATTTTGGTCGAAAATTCGGATTTAAAACCGATCTGCGTTTTATCCGCCAAGTACAAGTTTTACTGAGCTAGAAACAAAATTTTAATTCGTGAACGAGACAGTTAGTGTTTTTATGATGTTTTGTGTGGGTTTGGTAAATTTTGAATTTTGTTGTCCCAGGAATAAAATATAATATTTTATCCGGACGAAAACCTTCGAAAAATACGATCGGATGTGCAACCTAGGTTACGTATTTAAGCAGTTAAAGGAACCTTAAAGGAGGAGAGAAGGCTTGATGGGAAGTCTCATTAAAGGTTTATGACACACTAAGAAAAAGTAAATCCTTACTTCCCTCCAAAATCTTACTTTTCATTTTTCTCTCTCCAATCACATCACATCACATTAACTCTTCAACCTCTCTTCAAGAAACTCATCTTCTTTCTTCTTCTCCCTCTCAAGGCCGTGCACACCTCCCTTTCCTCTATAAATATCACTCATCAACTTCACTTCATCACTTTCCTTTCTCCTACTCCATTAAAACCCTTAAGTTTTCATCTTTTCTTAACTTCAAGCTTCCAAAGCTCTAGTTTTTCTTCTTCTTTTCACTAAGTGTTCTTCATCAAAGTTGTTCCTCTTTCTTAGGTTAATCCTCTCATGTATTATTTTCTTTAAAAACTTCATTTTTTCTAAAGTTTCTTCTTTATGTCATATATGAGCTTTTATCTTCAAAAATCTCTCAAAAAAATGGTAGAAAACTCCTTTTGAGTTGAAACCAATTTCTATGGTCTTGTATTTACTTGTATTTTAACATACTAAAAGGTTGTGTAAAACAAAGTTTCCTAACCTCTTCTTTCTAATGAGGCCGAACCATGCATGTGGTTTAGAGGGATCTTGTTTCAACTTTTACAAATATGAGTTTGTATTTAAAGATTTGTTTTCCCAAAATGATCATGGACCAAGGCTCCTTTATGTTAAAGGATGCTATGTCTAAAGTGATTGGAAAGTTTAAAGATTTGTTTTCCCAAAATGATCATGGACCAAGGCTCCTTTACGTTAAAGGATGCTATGTCTAAAGTGATTGGAAAGTTTAAAGATTTGTTTTCCCAAAATGATCATGGACCAAGGCTCCTTTATGTTAAAGGATGCTATGTCTAAAGTGATTGGAAAGTTTAAAGATTTTTACTCTACTTTTATGTCATTTACTTTCATGCCATTTATATTTATGTCATTTACATTATGTCATTTACTTTTATGTCATTTATATTTATGCCATTTACTTTATGTCATTTACTTTATGTCATTTACTTTATGTCATTTACATTATGTCATTTACTTTTATGTCATTTATATTTATGCCATTTACTTTATGTCGTTTACATTATGTCATTTACTTTATGTCATTTATGTTTATGTCATTTATGATTCATTTACTTATGTCATTATACTTTAATTATTTATAAGCCTATGTTGTTCTTACTTTATGTGCTTATGAGCTTTGTTATTTAAAATACTATGTTGCTTTCAAGTTGATCATGGACTTGTGCTCCATAAGTTAATGGATGCTAAAAGGTCTAAGAGATTGGAAGAATTTAAAGATTTTTATCATAAAAACCCAAGGATGGCCGAATCTTAAAGGTTATGGACCTAGGGTGTTTCGGTTTTCATTTTCCAAAGTGATCATGGTTTTGAGATCCTTACTATTAATGGATGCTAAACCAAAGAGATTGGAAATTTTAAATGTTCCTAGCCTATTTTATTGGTCAAGGCCGAATCTCTATCAAGGTGTAACTTGGTGGGATTTTTGTTCAACTTTGTTTTAAGTAATCATGTTTTAAACTCTTAGCACTTGAGGATCATAAATCCCTAAGTTGCATGTGCTTTGGAAACTTCTAGCCCTAAGTTCTCGATTGAGTTCTAATCCTTGAACCTTGTGTCTTGAAACCTAGACTTGCATCCTAACCAACCTTGAAGAACGTCCGCGAAACCGTTTATTTTCTCGCATTCTTTTACCTTCTTAAGGTAAGAGGGGATTTCCTAAAGATATTCAATAACTGTATGCATGTGTGTAGGTGTTTAACTGGATATTTATATGTTGATTGGGCTTACTTGATTATCTAATGTACTTGAACTGTTGTGCTATTATTTGATGTTGATCTCTACTTGTTCTAAATGATATAATGCATATATGTGATGAACTGCTTTCAACTGTGATATTAGCTTTGCACTGATGATATATACTGTTGTTGATTGAAAGTTGCTAAGCCAGACGTGCGTCTGTGCTCAACCATAATAAGGATTAGAAACCTTAATAAGCTTTGAAGATGAAGGGATTGGTGTTCTTTTTCAAAAGCTCTTTAAACTTAAAGTACTTGTTTTAAATGTTGAGATGATTTTGGTGTACTATTGTTATACAAAAGAAAAAAAAATCCTTTTCTAACTATGTGTCTTCAAGTGAAAACTTTCAAGAATATTTGGCAATATCCTATTGGGGGAAATATTTCAAAGATAAAAGAATTTCATAGATGCTTTATAAAAGGATTTTCAAAGAAAAGGTTTTCCTAAATATTTTAGAAACTTTCCGATAACCTGGATAGGTTATCGAGGATTCGGTTTTGAATTTGTTTTTCACTGAACGAAAAATAAGTACTTAAGAAAGAGAATCTAGTACGCGAGGCGTCACCTATAGTATTCGATGATGTGCACGTGATCTTGAATCGAGTGTGAATTCGGGACTACGAGTCCCGCTAATGATGTTATGGACTTAGATCCTAATCGCTCTATGTTGGTGTGTATTCCTAACCGCGTGTGATGAACATGATTAAAGGTGAAGGTTGTTTTCTACGACCACAACCCTTGACTGTGGCCACGGTCTTGGGCATTGTGATTGAGCGTTCGGACTATGAGTCCTATGCTTCTGAGTTTTTAAGTGATGGGGAAATGATGATTTAAGTCGTTAGCCTTGAGCAAAAGTGAGTGAAAATAATGAACACAAAGAAATCCTTTTAAATAAAATATTTTCTCATGTGCATTTCCCCAAGCAAACGTGCTATTGATGATTAAATCAGATACAAGGTGGTATCTGGGAGTCTGTCCATGTAAACCGAGTGAAGAGGCACATGTGACGTTGCCCGTCCTGAGACCTTAATGCATGAGGGTAAGGGGGCAACTGCCCGGTGGGCTAGAGATTGACCAACTCTAATACTTTTCCAGTGAAAACGATGTTGAGATCTCATGAGATTAAGTTAGAGCCTGATATTGAACTGTCAAGCATATTTTCAAAGATTGACTGTGCGGGCTTGAGACCCTATGATATAACACTGTTATATTGTGTATACGCATGATTTAACTGCTTATATGATTCTGTGATGTATGTATCATGTATATGGTTGTTGTGGGATATATCTTATGATGGTATCTCACTCTTACAATTATATCGGTATCTTCGGTTTTTTTCTTTGTAGTACCTTGGTACTCTAGTGTCGATGTTGAGAGAGTCTTTCTAAGTCAATTGAAGACCTAGTGTTAGTGGTTGGGAAAGTATTCCGATTGGGGGCCTCTCCAATGAATATTTGATAGAATGACCAGCTTAGGAGTATGAGTTGGGTTGTATATCTAAAGGGGGTCCGTGAATGTAGTGTTATATACATTCATCTGAAGTTTAAACTTTTTCTTTCGAAAATGGAAACTTATAAAATGTTGTATGTCATGGTAACTTCGTTACGAACATGACTTTACGTTTTAAATGTATGTATGATGGATTTCAGAGTTATCCCTATATGAGAAAATTTTATGCCCCAATTTTCCGAAAGCAACCAGCAAATTATCTTTTAATTTAAATTCTGCATGTGTTACGTAAGTAATGCCTTGAGGGAGGACGTTACAAGGTGGTATCAGAGCTGGTCGAGTCTTTCGGTATCTTTGGGACATAGGTCTATTGTGTTGACGTTGTGTTTTCTCTGAGTTAAGTATTATTCGGATTACTTCTTAGAAGTAATGTGTGTTGATACGCTTTTACACGTTTCATTTCCTGGTTGTGGCCTGACTGATTTGTTCGGCAGGTCAGTTATGGAACCAGCACCAGAAGGTGGACGTGGACGAGGACGTGGACGCGGTCGTGGATGTGGTCACAGAGGTGGTCCTATTGGCGGTCGTGCCAACATTACGACGGGATGGACTTCGCTGCCCAAGATTTGACTGACGTTGCTGCTGCCATAGCTCTTCAGACGGCTAATGCTGCTGCCCAGAACCAACAGGACCAACAGAGGGCAGAACAAGCTGCGAGAGGAAGACATTTGGATGCTTTCCGATGTCAGAATCCATCACAGTTTGATGGAGACGTGGATCCAATAAAGGCTGATCTTTGGATTCAAGAGCTAGAGAAGATCTTTGAGTTGGTTCACACCCCAGAGGGAGCAAAGGTGCCTTATGCAACATTCCATCTGATCGATTGGAGATGCTGAATACTGGTGGGAAGACACCAGACAACTGCTGGTAGCTGAGCATCAGGCGATCACTTGGGGAGTATTCCGCAACAAATTTTTGGACAAATATTTTCCCCGAGTGCTCGGACGAGAGAAGGAGCAGGAATTCCCGAGGCCGAGACAGCGGGACATGACGAGTGGGGGAATATGCGGCAAGGTTTGAGTCCACTTGCCAAATATTTTCACTTCTTCCAGAACAACCCTGATGAGGAATGGAAATGCGAAAGGTTCGAAGACGGTCTTCGCTTCGAGATCAAGGAATCTGTGATGCCATTGGAAATCCGGAATTTCCAAGCCTTAGTAGAGAAGTGTAGAAAAGTGGAACTAATGAGGAAGGAAAGAGGCAACAGAGAAACTGTTATAGGACCCACTCGTTCCAAAGACCATTATCAAGATCAGAATCAGAAAGGGAAGCAACATCGGAGGGAACCTTACTTCCGGCCACAAGGGAATGACCTGAATCAACGACAACATCGTTCTGATAATTCTGAATCGGGAAGTGGAGGCCAACAAAGCCAAAACCGAGACCAAGTTAGGAGATGTTACAAGTGTGGAGATCCAGACCACATGGCTAATGTTTGCCCACGCAAAGGAGTGAAGTGTTTCAATTGTGGAAAATTTGGACACTTCTCAAGGGATTGTAATGCACCAAGGATTGAAAAGCCTGTCAACACCTTAGGAACTGATAGACCCACGGCAAAGGGAAGAGTTTACACCATGGCTGGCGCTGGAGCTTCACAATCTGATGATCTTTTACGACAGAAGTAGTGTGCAATTTGAAGGCCTTATGGCAGTAGTCTATAATTCTAAGTTGTAATAGAATTCTAAGTATAATCGCGTTTTGACGCCCTTGAGTATTTTACTCTCTAGGGTCTCCTATGTTACTAGTCTTTCCGGTGAATGTATGTTTCTTACGACTTTTGGGAATAAAAGTCTCCTTAAGAAATTTATTCCAGTTCCCTTCTCTTTTGATTGTTGTGGTCAGTTTAGACTTTGGATCCAATCTTTCTTTTCCTAGAGTTATGAATTGCCTTGTTGTCGCACGGGATGGGTATGTTTATAAAAGAAGTTTCTTGATGAAACTTAATCTAATCGCTTTTAATTTTGGTGGAAGTGATTCAGTTTGAACTCTTATCAAACTGTTGTTCTTTTAAATTGATGACCAGGAAATTCTAGTGAAAGGAGAAACTTTTAAGATTCACGATTGTAAATGTGTACCGATCATACATTTTACCTCCTTGAATATACTAAAGGGTCTTCATACACTAGATGTTTCTGTATTCTTTTGGATCGATGAAATTCCTTTAGATACTTTCTTCTGATAGTATGATCTGGATGGTGAGAGATCTTGTTAAGTTTCTAGTTACGTAATTTCGAGGACGAAATTCTTTTTAGAGGGGTAGAGTTGTAACACCCTGTTTTTCGTATGCTTCTTTATCAATAAATGCATGCTTTAATGTATTTATTTTTGATAAAATCCAGAGGATGATTTTATTTAAAATAAAACCATTTTCTTGTGTTGTTTTACCATATGAAGTCACAGTAAAATTTTCGGTCGAAAATTCAGACGAAAACCAGTCTGCGTTTTATCTGCCAGTACAAGTTTACTGAGCTAGAAACAAAATTTTAATTCGTGAACGAGACAGTTAGTGTTTTTATGATGTTTTGTGTGGGTTTGGTAAATTTTCGAATTTTGTTGTCCGGGAATAAAATATAATATTTTATCCGGACGAAACCTTCAGAAAATACGATCGGATGTGCAACCGGTTACGTATTTAAGCAGTTAAAGGAACCTTAAAGGAGGAGAGAAGGCTTGATGGGAAGTCTCATTAAAGGTTTATGACACACTAAGAAAAAGTAAATCCTTACTTCCCTCCAAAATCTTACTTTTCATTTTTCTCTCTCCAATCACATCACATCACATTAACTCTTCAACCTCTCTTCAAGAAACTCATCTTCTTTCTTCTTCTCCCTCTCAAGGCCGTGCACACCTCCCTTTCCTCTATAAATATCACTCATCAACTTCACTTCATCACTTTCCTTTCTCCTACTCCATTAAAACCCTTAAGTTTTCATCTTTTCTTAACTTCAAGCTTCCAAAGCTCTAGTTTTTCTTCTTCTTTTCACTAAGTGTTCTTCATCAAAGTTGTTCCTCTTTCTTAGGTTAATCCTCTCATGTATTATTTTCTTTAAAAACTTCATTTTTTCTAAAGTTTCTTCTTTATGTCATATATGAGCTTTTATCTTCAAAAATCTCTCAAAAAAATGGTAGAAAACTCCTTTTGAGTTGAAACCAATTTCTATGGTCTTGTATTTACTTGTATTTTAACATACTAAAAGGTTGTGTAAAACAAAGTTTCCTAACCTCTTCTTTCTAATGAGGCCGAACCATGCATGTGGTTTAGAGGGATCTTGTTTCAACTTTTACAAATATGAGTTTGTATTTAAAGATTTGTTTTCCCAAAATGATCATGGACCAAGGCTCCTTTATGTTAAAGGATGCTATGTCTAAAGTGATTGGAAAGTTTAAAGATCTGTACCAAGGCTCTTTTATGTTAAAGGATGCTATGTCTAAAGTGATTGGAAAGTTTAAAGATTTGTTTTCCCAAAATGATCATGGACCAAGGCTCCTTTATGTTAAAGGATGCTATGTCTAAAGTGATTGGAAAGTTTAAATATTTTTACTCTAATTTTATGTCATTTACTTTCATGTCATTTATATTTATATCATTTACATTATGTCATTTACTTTTATGTCATTTACTTTATGTCATTTACTTTATGTCATTTACTTTATGTCATTTACTTTTATGTCATTTATATTTATGCCATTTACTTCATGTCATTTACATTATGTCATTTACTTTATGTCATTTATGTTTATGTCATTTATGATTCATTTACTTATGTCATTATACTTTAATTATTTATAAGCCTATGTTGTTCTTACTTTATGTGCTTATGAGCTTTGTTATTTAAAATACTATGTTGCTTTCAAGATGATCATGGACTTGAGCTCCATAAGTTATTGGATGCTAAAAGGTCTAAGAGATTGGAAGAATTTAAAGATTTTTATCATAAAAACCCAAGGATGGCCGAATCTTAAAGGTTATGGACCTAGGGTGTTTCGTTTTTCATTTTCCAAAGTGATCATGGTTTTGAGCTCCCTACTATTAATGGATGCTAAACCAAAGAGATTGGAAATTTTAAATGTTCCTAGCCTATTTTATTGGTCAAGGCCGAATCTCCATCAAGGTGTAACTTGGTGGGATTTTTTTTCAACTTTGTTTTAAGTAATCATGTTTTAAACTCTTAGCACTTGAGGATCATAAATCCCTAAGTTGCATGTGCTTTGGAAACTTCTAGCCCTAAGTTCTCGATTGAGTTCTAATCCTTGAACCTTGTGTCTTGAAACCTAGACTTGCATCCTAACCAACCTTGAAGAACGTCCGCGAAACCGTTTATTTTCTCGCATTCTTTTACCTTCTTAAGGTAAGAGGGGATTTCCTAAAGATATTCAATAACTGTATGCATGTGTGTAGGTGTTTAACTGGATATTTATATGTTGATTGGGCTTACTTGATTATCTAATTTACTTGAACTGTTGTGCTATTATCTGATGTTGATCTCTACTTGTTCTAAATGATATAATGCATATATGTGATGAACTGCTTTCAACTGTGATATTAGCTTTGCACTGATGATATATACTGTTGTTGATTGAAAGTTGCTAAGCCAGACGTGCGTCTGTGCTCAACCATAATAAGGATTAGAAACCTTAATAAGCTTTGAAGATGAAGGGATTGGTGTTCTTTTCCAAAAGTTCTTTAAACTTAAAGTACTTGTTTTAAATGTTGAGATGATTTTGGTGTACTATTGTTGTACAAAAGAAAAAAAAATCCTTTTCTAACTATGTGTCTTCAAGTGAAAACCTTCAAGAATATTTGGCAATATCCTATTGGGGGAAATATTTCAAAGATAAAAGAATTTCATAGATGCTTTATAAAAGGATTTTCAAAGAAAAGGTTTTTCCTAAATATTTTAGAAACTTTCCGATAACCTGGATAGGTTATCGAGGATTCGGTTTTGAATTTGTTTTTCACTGAACGAAAAATTAGTACTTATGAAAGAGAATCTAGTACGCGAGACGTCGCCTCTAGTATTCAGTGATGTGCACGTGATCTTGAATCAGTGTGAATTCGGGACTACGAGTCCTGGTTATGATGTTATGGACTTAGATCCTAATCGCGCTATGTTGGACTGTGTATTCTAACCGCATGTGATGAACATGATTAAAGGTGAAGGTTGTTTTCTACGACCACAACCCTTGACTGTGGCCACGGTCTTGGGCATTGTGATTGAGCGTTCGGACTATGAGTCCTATGCTTCTGAGTTTTTAAGTGATGGGGAAATGATGAATTAAGTCGTTAGCCTTGAGCTGCGACAGTGAAAATAATGAACACAAAGAAATCCTTTTAAATAATATATTTTCTCATGTGCATTTCCCCAAGCGGACGTGCTATTGATGATTAAATCGGATACAAGGTGGTATCCGGGAGTCATCCCATGTAAACCGAGTGAAGAGGCACATGTGGCGTTGCCGATCCCGAGACCTTAATGCATGAGGGTAAGGGGGCAACTGCCCGGTGGGCTAGAGATTGACCAACTCTAATACTTCTCCAGTGAAAACGATGTTGAGATCTCATGAGATTAAGTTAGAGCCTGATATTGAAGTGTCATGCATATTTTCAAAGATTGACTGTGCGGGCTTGAGACCCTATGATATAACACTGTTATATTGTGTATACGCATGATTTAACTGCTTATATGATTCTGTGGTGTATGTATCATGTATATGGTTGTTGTGGGATATATCTTATGATGGTATCTCACTCTTACAATTATATCAGGTATCTTCGGGTTTTGCTGTAGTACCTTGGTACTCTAGTGTCGATGTTGCAGAGGAGTCTTTCTAAGTCAATTGAAGACCTAGTGTTAGTGGTTGGGAAAGTATTCCGATTGGGGGCCTCTCCAATGAATATTTGATAGAATGACCAGCTTAGGAGTATGAGTTGGGTTGTGTATCTAAAGGGGGTCCGTGAATGTAGTGTTATATACATTCATCTGAAGTTTAAACTTTTTCTTTCGAAAATGGAAACTTATAGAAATGTTGTATGTCATGGTAACTTCGTTACGAACATGACTTTACGTTTTAAATGTATGTATGATGGATTTCAGAGTTATCCCTATATGAGAAAATTTTATGCCCCAATTTTCTGACTTAAGAGAAAACAAATTTTCCGAAAGCAACCAGCAAATTATCTTTTAATTTAAATTCCGCATGTGTTACGTAAGTAATGCCCTGAGGGAGGGCGTTACATACCTGAAAGCTGTATTTTGTCTTTCCTTCTTTGTACTAAGTCAACTTTGCAATAGCGTGTGTCAAAGTACAAAGGTATTTGTTTAATCGAGGGTACTATGTTTCTCTTACCAAGAAATAATGTTTAAACAATTCAAACATACTTGGTAAACTTGTCAAAACATATATATTAAACAAATAAATACTTTAAAGTTAAAGTACGAAGTAGACAAGTTGTGAAGATATATGTCTTTGGACGTGCAGTTATAACTTCGAAGCAAAATAATTGGGTAGTCTACTGATAGACCATCTAGTGTTTTATAAGGTAGTCTATTGTTAGATCGTTTAGCATTTACCGGGTAGTCTACTTAGTAGATGTAACACCCTATTTTCTCGCGTCTTGACCGGAAATTATATTTTATATTATTACCGGGGATCAAGAAAATGATTTTGAGGAAAACAAAATCATAGTTGAGACCTTCTATATTGAAGAAAGTTATGGTTAAATTTTGCGTTTTCGCTGCCAGTATAATTTTTTACCAGCAGAAACCCTAATTTGACTTGAAACTGAGAAATTCTAGATTTTATCATTATTTCACTGATTAAGTCTATTTTCAAAATGTTCACTCAAAACTAAAATATTATATTTCATTCGGGTGAAATTTTCGAAGAAAACGCGCAAAATCCTAAATCGGGTAAATGACGGAGCCGGAGACAGAACTGCAGAGATAAATCTGGATGCCGAAATTGATGGGACAAGACATCACCTCAAGAGATATCTTTATGTAATTCCTTTTGTGTCCAAAAATTGTACTACAACCTCACACTTGGAGCAACATTTTCGTTCATCCTCTCATCCCTCACCTAAACCCATTGGTTTGTCACATTTCTTCATTTTGTTACACAAAAACACTAAGTTCATATTCAAGGTTTCCATTGGAGCTCCAAGCTCTTGATCATTTCTTCAACTTCTAGAGGTATATCCTCCATCTACATGACCTAAACATCATTTCCCTTCATGAAATTTGTGATCATCCTTTTGTTTTTCACAAATTCAAGTTCATGCCCATTATCTTGATAAATTTCTAGAAAATCATAGAAAAATGATTTTGAGGTTGTGATAATTTTTATGAACTCTCTAAGACCTCTAAACTCTAGATCCAAAAGGTTGAGAGCAAAAGAAATTTCTACCCCAATCTTCTATGTGTGACCGAAACCCTCACAAAATGGGTCAAGTGGTTTTTTTTTTCATTCTTTAACTTGTTTTTTTTTATTTAAATTGGTATTTTGTATGGTTGATAAAGATTGTATATTGGTTGTTGTTGGTGTGACTTTGTGGGTGGAGAGGAAATAAGATTGAAGGATATAAGACAAACAGCTTACTTGACTACAAGAGGTATAGGGGAGAATAACCTTCATCTACCATATTGTAGGTGTGTATGTAGTTTATTTGGTTATTGACTTGTTTTGAAACCCTAAGTCAAAGGGTCATATATATGTGTGTTTATGTGATCCTCTTGGAGGAATGGATGTCATGATTGTGGTTGTTGTGTGGTTATAATTAGTAAAGTATATGCTTGATTGAAACATGCTTATTTGTTAAAAATTCATGTGTGGCTTTCTTCAATCATGAATAGGAAAGTATGCTTAAAATGTTAAAGTATATGCCATGAAGTTATGTATTGATACATCGATATGTATATATGATTGTGAGACTATTTAGTGAAGTGAGAACCTTCACTTTGTTGATGTTTGACAACCTTAATTTCATCAATCTATGTAATTCTAATCTTGTTTAAAGGTTTGAAAAGGAATAAAACCAAGAAGAAAATAAAGTTATGAAAAACTGATTTCATAGTGTTGAAATCTGACTTTGGAGGTTTCAATGACCCCAAAATAGTTTTAACTTGAGTTTAGGTCTTAAGAGAACAAAAATCATGTCTTAGCGAACTTAAAAAGGGAATTTTCATGAAATCGGACACGTAAAATGAATCAAGGTTCCAATTTTGTCCCAAACCATTTCAGACAGTTCGGAACTGTTTTTGAAGTCTATTTAAGTGTCCTAAGACTACAAGATGAGTTTTGGACCATTAAGGTTTAAAATCGTTGAAAAAATAATTACGCGATTTTCGAACTTCGCAACATTCGGTCGAGTTTTTGAGCAAACAATAACGTGAAGTTTGAAATCAGTTTTTTAATACCTTAACAGAGAGGAAGATTTTATAAAGAGAGTTATACTTTTGAAAATATGAAGCATAGGCCGACATCCAATAAAAAGCAGGAAAACGGTATTTCAAGAATTTCAAGTGGTTTCAAAAGACTATTTTGAGAAAGTTGGTATCCATGCACCTTTGTTGGGGTTTTCCTTCAAAATTATTTGGTTTTGGCTAAATGTTTTGGTTTTAAGTCAAAAAAGGATTCTAGTCTTCATAAACTACTATTTACAGTAAAATGCAAAACCTAAGTCATAGATGACCTAGTGAAAATACGAACTTAATGATTTATGACTTATGGTGAAGCAAGACCATTTGTCCTAAAGTACTTATAATTCAATATCCACACATCTATAACACTTAATGGACTCATAATAATTTGATTTATTGGAAGCCAGGTAAAAGGCTCCATTAGAAAATTGCAAAGAAATAAATGATTGGACTGTTGATCCAATTCCATAATGCGTTAGGACTTGCAAGTAAGTGCCTCAAAACAACTTTGTACAAACATGACAAGTTTGTTTGAGAACTGTGGTTCAGTAAAGGACTGGTGATTCGGACCCGACAATATCGTCCATCAGAGATTGACATAAATGGATTCAGGTGGAATCATGAGGTTATTCGTTGGATAGACCAATTGGATGTATTCCGAAAATTTTGCCCAAATACATAGTTGATACTATGTTCAGTAAGGTCGTTGTGCCTACGAAGCCGGGCTTCCCAGTTGTAGAGGTTTTATAAAGAGCCCGATGTTTTACAGAGAGTTTGAGATCACATGTGATTATGATTGTACGTACATTAGTTGTAGAGGTTTCATAAAAAGCCCGATGTTTTACAGGGAGTTTGAGATCACATGTGATTATGATTGTACGTACATTATGATTTAAGTCTTGTGTGCCATGACAACCACACATAGTGCTTGAGGTGGGCATATGTGAAACCTGTACTAACAATTTCCTTTCCAAAATGTCAATTAGATCCGGAGTTAGGATCAAGAATTCCTTGAGGTTGTGTAGGTATGAGACTATGCAGTTTCGATCAGTTTTCTCTCTATTCTCGTCCCTCGGTGGACAAACCGAGTCCGGTATGCTTGATAAGCTTACCGTTTAGTTTGGTATTGTATATTCTTGGAGTTTTTATCTGCGGGATGAGAATGGATCACTGCATGCCTGCTTTATGTGTACGATGAATGGGGATCTCACCTCATTTTGTATTTTCTGATCTTCTTTATTTTATGTTCTGCATCGAAGGCGGTAGTAATGTTTCATTATCATAGCCAGCTTTGGAATATGAGACGGACCGGTCATGAGGACACATCTTCAGGAATCAGTATATGGAAGATGTGAGAGCTCAACCCCAGTGTGACGATGTATTGTCCTCAGTTGTTATTATTGTACAATGATGACACCTCGTCATTGTTATGTACATGCCAACATGATGAGTCCCGATGTTTTGGAGTAGTTTTATGGAGCTGCGTCTCCAAGGTTATTTATGTTTTCTTAGTCATGTTATTTTAATGGTATTGTTATTTCCGTCTGTAGTTGTTTCTGTCTTTATAGGACTTTTATCCTTTGAAAGAATTTATGAAGGTATTATGTAGACACAAAGAATGTATGATTACTTACTACTTATTTTCACATTTTCTGGATGTATATGTTTTAGGCCTATTAGTGGTTGGGAGAAATGTTAATAAGCATTAAGTATTCTCTAATTTCTTATTTGCGAAAAGAAACACGGAAAAATAAACCCATATCTTCAGAAAATTTATTTTCCGCGTTGAACGGAATTGAGAAAATGTCACAGACAATGTACCTCCTGAGAAGGGTGTTAAATTTGATAATCTAACTTTTACCGGGTAGTCTACAAGTCTTTGGACTTGCTATTCTTAGACTAGCCAGTTTCTCGCAGAATAGACTAGCGGGTCATCTAGCAAACTTAGTGCAAACCAGCGATAAGCCTTTGGGCTTATTTAAAGTGTTCTAGACTTGTGCCTTCGTCTAGCTGATACTAATACAATCCTGCACACTTGAGTAGACGAGTCAGTTCATAGACTTAACTTTTCCATACAAATTTAATCTTTCTGTTAACATCAATATCTCCATAGATTATTAACCAAGACCACTTTGGTTCCAACAAGAAGAGCTTTCATTCTATGCAGTATGAACTTGGTAATAAAAGAACCTTGTTGGAAGCTACTCTTAAGGATCCTATTGAAGAAAGAACAGCTCGAGCTGCTTTAGAAGCTAGAGTAGATGCACTTTTTTTTATCTTGTTCGGTAGTTGATACACCCCAATGTCCCATTAAAGAAAAACCAAATTAACTAAACCCTAATCGCGATATAAACGTTAAAACTACATAACGGAAAAGTAAAGGTATTAAAAACTATAAACATAAAAGAACATAAAAGATATGAACATACGCATCACACTCTACACACACACACACACACACACACATAACATAAAACATATGATGTGAGGATACTCCATCAGTAGGGTCCCACAGATACAAACCGACACACTAGTGATGGAAAGAAAATATATATAAAAGTCTGAGAAGAAAACACACCTCACTCCACTTTACACTAACCCATCCCTGCTCAAAATACATCAAAAATGGGCTCACCACAGACGCTCTGGCCTCCATAATCCTTAGTGTGGATATCTGGTGCTACCCTAACTCTCCCCACACATGCGTTTGTAAACCTGCCATGGTGGTCGTTGTGGTGGTCCTGATATTGTCGCCTCGCTGGTAGAAGATATAAACATGGCAGCACTGGTGCATCCTCTACTATTGAATATTCCGGCGGGCACTGCCTCTCGGAACCACTCCAACTGGTTCGATAACCTCAGAACTCTGAGCTGCCCATGGATGCGGCTGTGGCCTAGGCGGTGGATGCCAAAACACAGGAAGAGGAAGGCTCTACCAAAGACGGAAGACTCTGATAAAGCAAGAATACGATGCCTCCCCGAACCTCATATACACAGTCACTAGGCCCGTATACACAAAGAAAAAGGTTGCTGGGTCAAATCTCCACCCTCTCTCCTCATGCTCTAGCTCAATGGTCCCCATCACTACGAACCATGTAGGCTCCGTCATCCCCGAGTGATGAAGGTGCGACAACTCTATCAATTGGCTCTACTTCACATACTGATAACAAAACATACACAGAAGGGGATAGGGAGATAAGAAATTATGCTATCGTCATATACGAAAAAGGTATACAAAGCATCAAATACAATAACAGCAGAAAGATATGCATCACAGATAGCACACATATAGGTAACAACCATCCTCGAGTTACTGAATCATCCTCTACCCTTACTATCATGCAGCTAAGCCTGTAGGCTGACGTGGCCACCTATAATCATGTCACCATCCCCCATTCCCGTTAGGGATGTTAGTCAGTCGTCCTAGCGGTTCATCCGTAAACGCCAATGCACACCTCCATTCTCGTTAGGGTGCTCATTCAAAGAATGATACTATTTTCCCATTCCCGTTAGGGAATAGTTGCACAAAATAAATGTATCCCCATTCCCGTGAGAATACACAAAGCAACTCGGCAAGGACTAGAGAGTATCATGGTAGTTTCCTTCACTCCCATTAGGGAACTAGCCCATGACATCCGATATACGTAATCGGATACTCTGACCTCGTGTGTTCCATCCATACGACTCGTAACGGGTCATAACCTAGTACCTTAAACTTTCATCACAAACTCTGATAATTCCTCAAATCACATCGAGTAAGCTCATCACATATAAATTTATATTTGATTAGGTTAGGCACAATTAAGTCTCATGTCATACTCTCCCCAACATGCATCTCTCTGAAACAACATATATCATCGTCTAAAGGCCAACTAAGCATATAGTAACAAATATCTCGTGTAATCACACATAGCATGTTGTACATATTTAAAATAATAAAATATTCATAAAACCCAAAAATTCACATATAGCATGTTACCATAACCAACATATCACAAGTAGCTCAAACATGATAAAATCAGACATCCTCAAGTATCGAAAAATTAACCTAACTGTGATAAACCTACAATCCCCAAATCATCATTGGTACTACGGGGTACTCACCAACGTGATTTTGACATTCTCGATTACTCGCTCATTAGTAGGGCTTAGGTTGCCCTACACCATTATTGTATAAAATGCTACTTAGCCATTTTCGACGATAGGTGGCTTCTTTCTCTCACGTGAGATGTATATAGCTAGCTCTGAGACAATGAAACTAAGATCCTCCTTATATTCACGAATCTTCCAAGTTCAGGACCAGCACCTTTGGTGCTCCAAAAATTCACCTAAACACTTGTACATGAAGCAGACAACGTAGGTAACCTTAATACGAAAACGGAATGTAAAACCGATAATGGAACAAGAAGAAAACCTCAATACCATCACTGATGGCATGTCGGCATAAAAAGAGCATAGGTTTACCTTAGCCTTGGAAAGAAAAGAAGGATAGGGTTAAGAAGTAGACGTCGCCACAAACACGATGGTGTAGTCAAAATCGCGACGGTACGATCGGTTGGGTCGCACTCAACTCCGGAAGTTCTCTCTCATCAGTGACCTCTCTCTCTCTCTCTCTCTCGTTATTTCTTTCTTATGCTCCGTGAAAATGGTAACTTAAGTTACCATTTCTTACGAACTTATTTTTTTCTCTATTCTACTGCTAGTGCTCGAGTGTGGAGGTGTCCAGTGCTCAAGTATCCGGGAACTCAAGCATGGCCTTACCAATGCTCAAGCATTGACCAAAGTCAACAAATTCACATCAAAGGATCTTGGCCATGTGTCCTTCCCCTTGCCACATGTTGACACCTGGATGGGGCCTTTGCACGCTCAAATGCTGCCATGACCACTCTTGAGCATGCTAGCCTGCCAAAAACCCTAATTCACGTACTTGTACTGATTCAAAGCTGATCGATCGTGTACCTTTCAAACAAGCTTTCAAACACTTAAACACATAACAAAGGTTCTAAAACAAGGATGTTGGTTCTAACATATCTTTGTTGGTTCTGTATTTTTTCCTATCATTTGCTTTTCTGCATATTACTGTTCTTTTTACTTATGCCAAGAGAGGGGGGGGGATAATGAACATGATAGTCAACCAATCTGTTTGTTTAGGTCTACCACAATTAATAATAAGAACAGACTCTATCTTTAAGCTTTGATCTTAAAGTTAAAATCTAACATGTTGCTCTAATGATAAGTCAAAAAAATTTGCTATGCAAGTTGGAACAAGAGGGGGGGGGGGGGGGGGGGGTATAATGAACATGATAGTCAACCAATCTGTCTGTTTAGGTCTACCACAATTAATAATCAGAACAGACTCTATCTTGAAGCTCTGATCTTAAAGTTAAAATCTAACATGTTGCTCTAATGATAAGTTTAAAAAATTTGCTATGCAAGTTGGAACAAATAACTAATGCTCTGGTACGTGTATGAATAAACAAAATTTACAATTTGCTAATACTCTTTTGTCTCAATTTTCTGTTATTTTTATTATAAAGTTCATTAAATCATTTCAATGTTTCTCATCATAAAAAAAGAAGGAGATTGCTGAGTCTCTAAATGTAGATGTGCATTTGACCTATGTTTTGATGAAAACTAAACATTTGTCAATGATTTAATTGAACTACATATTGGTTGTTGTCCTGTCTACTTAGTGTGTACATTGTTATTTAAGTGTTTTTAATCACCGGTATGGCCTAAGATAATCTTGGTCAAATATGGAGATCACTCGTCTGATGAAAAACGTTGACCTATCTATTGAAAAAGTCTCACTTGTCTAAATCTTATCTGGATCTGTTGATTATCTGAAGAAAAGTCAACCTGTCTAATGAAGTGTTCACTTGTTTGCTGACTTTCAGTGGAGAATATGTTAAGTCTCTAAAATGTCTGATGTGTATTTCCATAAGTTTTGATGAAAACTAAACATTTTTTTATGATTTAATTAACCTTTGTATTGGTTGTTAACCTGTATATATAGTGTGCAGATCAAAATAGTAAGAAGTCACTTTCTCACCTGTCTGCCCACATAGATGACAACCTGTCCGGAGAAGTAAAAGTCAAGCCTACTGACTAGGATATTTACTTTCTACACTGAAGTTTCAACTTGTATTCTGATAAGTTCTTATACTCATTTGAAGTTCTTCGATGAAGAACTTAAGTACAAATAGCTTTTGGAAGCTGTCCCCTCATTCAGAAGAGACTCTAAAGCTTTCTCTTTCTTCGTTTCACATTTATCAAGAAAAGTCAGAAGTCATTCTCACAAGCAACCTAGGAAATCAGAGATGAAGTTCCGTTAAAGAATGTTTCCAACCTAATTTATTCCCTAGTACTCTTGGTTATTACACGAAAAAGGAAATGTGCTCTACAAAGTACAAAAGCACTCTGCACAACTCTGTTTGTGTGTTTTTCTGTTAAAATCACAACAGACAGGTCACCAATATGTGGAGTGTTTTCACACTTGTCTAAACCTAGCTTCTGTGTATGAAAAGTTTTCAACTTTGTTTTAAATTCTGATAAACACAATTCAACCCCCTTTGTTGTGTTTATAGTTGTCTATTTCAGTTGGTATTAGAGCTCAGCCTCTAAGTTGAGCATCTAACAAAGTAGAGGTAAAGGTCCAGAAAAATAGACATGACTGCTGGAGCTAGTTCAAGTGAGAGTCACCAGACTGAAGGAGCTTCCCTAACCAGACCTCCATTCTTCAATGGAGAAAACTACAACTATTGGAAAGATAGATTTCAATGGTTCATTCTATCTACAAACTCTAATCTCTGGGATGTCAACACTAATGGTTCATTCATTCCTAAAAATGATGACAACACTGACAAGCCAGAAGCTCAGTGGACCCCTGCAGAAAAGACAAAATGCGAGCTGAACCACAAAGCCAGATATAACACCATTTGCGCTCTCAGTCCTGAAGAATTTGAAAAAGCTTGTGCCTGTGATTCTGCTAAAGAAATATGGGATACTTTAGCCGTCACACATGAAGGAACAGCCAAAGTTAAAGAATCAAATATGTCCATACTTGTCAGAAAGTATGAACTTTTTCTGATGGAGAAGGGAGAATATGTTGCTCTGATGATAGGAAGATTCCAAACTATCATCAATGACCTAAAGTCTCTTGGCAAAATTTATACTAATGCTGGGAAGGTTGGAAAGATACTAAGAAGTCTACCTAAGCAGTGGAGACCTTTGGTCACTGCTATTTCTCAAGCCAAGGATCTCACTAACTTGACTATGGATGAACTTCTTGGTACACTCACTGTTCATGACTAAGAACTTGGAGATGAAATTGCTACAAAGAAGGGTAAGTCGATTGCTATGAAGGCTGATTGAAAGTCTGCAAAAGCTTCCAAGGCTCTAAAGGCAGACGAGTCGTCTAGTGATGCTGATATGTCTGAACCCGAAGATTCTGAAAGTGATGAAGAGTTATCTCTGCTAACCAGGAAGATAAAGTTTCTCTTACAGAAAAAGAAGTTCAGAAAGGATAAACCATTCAAAAGTTTCAACAAGGATAAGAAATTCAAAGAATCCACTTCTACAAACAAGAGTTCAATTGTGTGCTATGAGTGCAAGAAGCCTAGTCACATCAAAGCTGAATGTCATAAACTTAAGAAAGTCCCTTTTAAGAAGTTCTTCAAAAAGAATAAGAAAGGGATGATGGCTACTTCGGAGGATCTAGAGTCAACATCTTCAGATGAAGAGACATAGTAAGAAGCTAATCTCTATCTGATGGCCAACACTGACTCAGATTCAGATGGTGAGGTACATTCTGACTATGAGGAATTACTTGATGCCTATGAGGAGTTACTGGAGGAATCCAACTGGTTATCTAAAGCCTTCAAATCCCTCAAGAGAGAGTATGTAAAGCTCATTAGTGAGCATAAGCAGAAATCTCAAGAGTATGAGAAGTTGGCCAAAGAGAACAATGAGCTGAAGACTGAAAAGTCTGATGAAGCTAAGATCTCATGTGAAACATCACAATCTGAAGAAGTTGAGAAACTTCAATAGAAAGTGGAAGAGCTCACTTCTGATCTTGCCAAATTTGTTAATGGCGGAGACAATCTGACTAAGCTACTTGGCTGTCAGAGACACTCCCTTAACAAAGAAGGTATTGGATATATCAATCAGACACATCATAAAGTACCAACTAAAACTTCTAAAGTGTCTGTTAAGTCAATAAAATCCATACCTTTCTGTAACTTCTGTGGAAAAACTGGACATGTTATGTCTAAGTGTATCCATAAGAAGAGAAGGAAGTCTTCACAGACTCCTAGAACTAACAGAAAAGGGCCCTGAAAATTATGGGTATCTAAAGACCAAATAATTTCTGTTGCAGATGTCCTTAATAGGATAAAGAAAACACCACTGCTGGTACCTGGATAGTGGTTGCTCGTGACATATGACAGGAGAAAGGTCTATGTTCCTAGACCTCCAACTTAAAAAAGGAGGACATGTTACCTTTGGAGGCAATCAGAAAGTATATGCATTGGTACTATTGGTGGTTAAGACACCCTGGTGTGCCATTAATTATTTATTAAACTTATTCGTGTACTTAACGTTAAACGTAACTCGAAATTACGAAGATATTAAAAACGTATTTATAACATATCCAACTTCGGAAAGTTAACACACCACACCATGATTATATTACACATACACACATATGTTTATCCCACATAAAACAAAACACTGTTTAGGGTATCCTATCAGTAGGATCCCTTACAGGTACATACTTACACAAACTATTATAATCAGCGGAAACTAAAACGTCTTATAAGACTCACTGGCCCTAGACACTAAACTACATCTCCACAGCTCGTTCTCCCGCATCCGATTCATATGGAATCCCATCTAGCTCCTCAGTAGCTAGTTCCTCCACCGTATCTTCTCTTACGATCACATGATAAAATATATACCAAATACAAAAAATAAGGGATAAGAAACAGTTCTATAATTAAAAGCGGAAAAGAATACATAGCATATAATATAATATTAGTCAAAGACACACATCACACATAACTAACAACCATCCTTAAATCACGATATCATCCTCTACCCTCAATCTCATGAAACTAAACCTTTATGACGAATTGGCCATATTTATTCCTATCACGTTAGTCAATAGTCCAGAATGGTCCGATGCCAAGAACTTAGTGCCAAAAACTCAGTACGACACTATTCCCCATTGGAAACAGCTTGATATGCAGTAGTGCCAAACTTCGTATACCGTAGTGCCAAACTTCGTATGATGTATGCCGTAGTGCCAAAATACACATGCCGTAGTGCCAAAATACAAAATATCTATATCGTCAATAGAATACTCAACGCACGCGTCCAGGAATAACGAGTATTATGGTAGTCTTCCTCGAAACTCAATATCCGTAGGGCACTCACCTGCAATCTCCGGTATCCAAAATAGGATATCCTGACCTCGTGTGTTCCATTCACATGGCTGTGAACAACAATACATATATATGAATCTCAGTGACTCGAATCAATAACAATCTAGTGCCTTAAGCTTCCATCATAGCCTCAACTCGCATTCTATGTCACATCTCATCTATAAAATAATAAATTTAGACAAGGCACCTCTAAGTCACACTGAATCTCTCACCCAGACAAAATATCTCCTAACAACACATATCTTTACTTAAAAACCAACTAAGCATATTATCAAACCAGGCAGATCATGCATAATACAATACACATAAAATATTCAAACAACAAAATAAAACGTCACATGCAGTAGAATACCTCAACCAGGTATCACAAACAATTTAATAATAAATTATTCAGACATCCTCAAATATTATAAAATTAACCTAATGGCGATAAACCTACAATCCCCAAATCATCATTGGTATTACGGAAAAGCTTCCAATGTGATTTTGATCTTGTTGATTACTCAACCACTAGTAGGGTTTAGGTCACCCTACGCAATTATTATAAAATAAACTACTTTTCCATTCCGACGACAGGTTGATTCTTTCCCCCACCCGAACTTATCACCGAAGTCACGAACTTTCCGATCCTCGTTACTTTACGACGGTTAATGGTTAACCTTCAACCAAAATAACATAACAACCAATTAATCAAACAAAACTCATCTATGACACATTTATGCTAGGTTCGGCCATGAGTCATTAATAGGGCTAGGGTTATTTTCTCAACTCCATCTTTTGGATCCTAGTTACTAGAGTATTAACTAGCATAGATAATTGTTACAAGTCAAAAATATAAAACAAAATCCTCTAACCTCTAGGGTTAGGGTGTCGGCCATACATAGTAAAATAGGCTAGAAATTCTTTTTGCTCAATACTCTTGGATTTAGAACTTACACGCCTTAGATAGTTTATATAAATCATGATCTAATTAAAGATTGAAGAAAACTTATTTTACCCACATGAACTTAGATTCGGCCAAGGCTAGAAAATAGGGCTAGAAGTTTCTTTTGATTTCAAGCTTCTAGATATAACAACTAGAGGTTTTAGAGAGTTAAGATCAAGTGGTAGAACACTCAAAATATTTTTCTATGATTTTTGGTGAATTTTGAAAAACTAGATCTAGGAATTGAAATTTGTGAAATAATTGATGAAAATGAAGATTGATGGATGATTAATGAAGCTAAAATGATGATGAACATGATCCTCACCTTTGAATGAAGAAGTTTGATGAAGAAAATGAAGAGAAAGGAAGAACTTATCAAGAATACTATGAAGGTTCTTCGTTTTTTATAAAGAACTTGCTTAGATTGTGTAATATGAACAAATGAAATTTGGTTAAGTGTAGAGAGAAGGGTGTGGGCTGCGCAAATGAGAGGATGAGTGAGTGAAAAATTGTTTTGTTTAATAATTAAGAGTGAACCATAGCTGATAGTAACTTAACATAGGTTAGAAAATACAATATTATACTTTCACTATAGTTAGTAGTAATTATGAGTAGGAAAAAAATATGTGGTGAGGGTGAAGGGATTGTGTGGCTGAATTTTACTCCACAAGAGAGGAAGAAGAGATCAATTTGTTTTTGACTTGCCTTAACCATAGTTTGTGACACCTTTCTACCCCGCACGTTAATATAAAACATTTACTTAAAAGAGGTAATACAAAAACATGCATTTGTTTGATAAAAATAAAACTTGATAGAAAGAGGAAGTTGACACAGGCAAACACAAGAAATGGGGTTGAATTGTGTTTGTTAATAATTTTAGAAAACAACCTTTTAAAAACTATTTTCTCACACAAGAACTTTAATACAGAAGCAAGCACACATAAAATGATCTTTTAGAAACTTAACAAAAGCAATATCAAATCCCCACAGTCAGTATAAAAAAATAAAGCTGTAAGAGTTTTGGGATAGAAGATTCACACAACATATTTTATCTTGGTTCACTCTCTTCCAACCAAGAGCTACGTCCAGTCCCTTCAACTTGAAGGTTTTATCTACTATTTCTCCAAATAGATTACAACCAAGTATCCAACACCTCTCCATGCTACAAGTATTCCTTTCTTACCAAGCCTCTTCAGGCTCTAACTCTAACAAAGAGATTTAACTTATCATCTTCTTAACTCGCTGTGTGTGAGGATATGAAAGTTTAAGATCTGTTGAATATTTTCACAATATTCAAACTAAAGAATACATACTCTTGCTCTTGAAAGAATATTAATGAGAAATTATAGATTGGCAAAAAAGTACTTCTTCAGTTGTTGAGGTCTTCTATTTATAGTGACATTCTTCTTCACTTGAAAAAATTCAACGGTTATTTTGAATATACCCGTTTAGAGATAGCATTAAATACATAAAATCCGTTGTGACTGATAGCTTGATCGTGGGCATTGTGAAATGTACTCTTGGTTATCACTTTTGCACGATATGGAATGATATTTACACCTCTGAGCAATTGTAACTTGAAAAATTGTCTTTCCTCCTTTGTGTAAAGTCCAACTATTCCAGCGATAAAGGTGACAGGGTACAGAGCGTTTTGCAATTCCCATTGTACTATTTTGCTTTTTGTATTTCCTTGATGGTACAATGTTTCTCTCACAAGGAAACAAAGCATTAAAACAGTTAAAACAAATGGGAAGGACCAATATTCGTTTGAAATAAATATCAATCATTTAATATAAATTCAAGTGGACCGTATTGCATTTATTCATCTTAGAGAGAACATATTAGAGATAAAAACTCATCTTCTAAAAATATTCGTCTACTCAGTTATATGTGAGACTAAGCCTATTTATTAATTCATTTAACTCATCCACTGACGTGGCATATCCTCTCGTCTATCAAGTCTTTAGACTTTCTATATCTCAGTGAGTTATCTTGATCTCCGTCTAGTGATGTGGCAATTAGAGCTCGTCTGCTCATGAGAAAAATTCTCGCCTACTCGTTATTTTATTTCTCCGTCTACTCAACTCTATTAAAGCTCTCGTAAGTAAATAACTTTACCAAACATTTGAGAAGCTCGTTTATGGATGCGGATTCACACGATCAAATCCAAGATGATATATATGGTAACTTCATCAAGGTCTTCATAACTTATAAGATTCGAGTAACCCTGCAAAACCGAATAACCTTTTTAGATCTCAACTAACACTTTGAAAAGCAAATTTAATCCTTTTGTTAACATCAAAACTTAGAGACTAATTAAATCCAAATCACTTTGGTTCCAACAATCTCCCCTTTTTTGATGATGACAAAAACGAATTAAATTTGAGTAGCAAAGTCTAAGAAAGCTTACAAAGCTCCCCCTAAGACAAAGCATTCAAACTTTTAACAGGAAGAGCATATGACAGAAATTCAGTAGCACATGTATATAGTTTATTAGATCAGTGCAACTACTTATCAGTTGAGATAGAATCAGAGATTTATAGTCTTTAGTAAACTTATAGATAAGTTTCAGAGCAAATAAAATATATCATATCAAAGTAAACAATATCAGAGCATTCAAAACAGATATAGTATGTCAAGGCATAAACATAAAGAGATATGCATATGCAGACAAGTGTATACTTTTCAAAAACTGACTTTTCATATTAAATTTAATTCTCTTTCCTTTCTCCCCATTTTTTGTCATCAGACAAAAAGGTAAAAAGGAGTGGACCATCATTGTCAGTAGGGAAACAACAAAATAAAAGCCTAAGAAGAGGGTGGAGGTGGAGGAATTTGAGTTGGCAGATTTTGACTCTGTTGAAATTGCATCATGATGTTCATCATCTGATTCATCATGACGTTTGTTGGAACCAGGGCTTCTGCTACCTACTCTTTCACTTGTTCTTTAACCTTAATCTCTACTATTTCATCTATAATCCTTCCAATAATTTTTTCAAAATTTGGAGGCAGTGAGAGTGAGGGTATTGAGCGACTTCTTGAGCATGAGCAAGACTTGGAAGAGTGTCCAATACTCTGGAAGTTTGAGGTTGCTCTGATGGATGAATGACAGTCAAATCCATTGGCTGAGATGATTGCTTCTCAGAAATGCTTGATCTAGGAGCAGACTCAGCAACTTCCTCATTCTCAGTGATTGGTTTAACAGAATCAATCTCCATAGCAGGGTCTTCAACTATAATTTCCTCATTAGTATGCTCTGAAGATGGTGATGGAGGAGGTGAAGTAGCATATTGCAGCACTGGTTCTGGTATCTCTTTGGCGCAATGAATAGTGTCTTCATTTTCAAGATGCAGGTTGGTAACAGGAAGGCCCTAAATGTCCTTGATTATGATGAATCTGCATTTGGAAAGGCCACATTTGCCTCTGACTTTAGGAATGACTCTTTTCACTTCTTGAGTCAAACCTGAAGTAGATGCCTCTCTAGTGTAGTGAATGATGTGAGATCTCCAGAAGTCAGCAGCAGGCTCAGTTTCGAAAACTTGTTCAATTGGAAGAGATTCCCAATACTCCAACAGAGTGTCATAAAAGGGTTCAGAATCAAGATCCAACATTATTGATTCATTCTTTGGCTTCTTTCCTCTGAATCTTTGCTTCTTCTTGTCCTTATCCTTGTTTGAGGTCAACCATGGGCAACCTTGGACATATCATATAAGGCTTGATTCCATTTTTGGTCTTCTCCAAAGAATACCTTAACCAAGTCGGAGGGACAAAGTTTACAGCTCTAACAATCCTAAAGTGCTCAAACTCACATTTCAGCATTTGATACATAAGAAGATCAACAAAATCAGCAGCCTTGCCATAAATGGTAGGGTGCCTGAGGTCTGCCATTTGGGGTTCTTGTCCATAATGATGGGGACATGCCTGAAGGTTCTAGATCTTTTGGAGATGTCATCAGTGAGATTCATCTTGGCAGGGTCTGTCTGCCAGTCAGAGATGATGTGTCTCTAAACTCCTTCAGTGAAAGGCTTGAAGGGTGGATATTTGACAAGGTTAGGATAGATTTTTTTGGGAGGTAATTTCTTTAGGGGTAGATGGGTGATGAGAGGTCCAAGGTGATTGTAAAGTTTGGATGGTGGAAGGTCGGTATGAATGTCAGGGTGAGGTGAATGCCAGGGGTAGATAACAGTTTGAGGTTCATAATCATACTCAGGCAATGGATAGAAGGGTCTGGTAGAGACAGGTTCAGGTTCATGCTTAGGGAATAGAATTTTCCAATCCCTCTTAACTTTGGCCCAATTTTCAGTCTTATTCTCATACAGAATAGATAGGTCAGTATAGGGAAATCTGATTTTTCTTATCATTGAAAGATGTGCACCAGGGCTAATAACAGTGTCTGGTTGGTTGAACCATGGGTCATTCTTAGGTATAATGGGTGGGAAATTTGGTCTTTCTGGTGAGGCTATTTGTGGTTGGTCATGGGAATTTGTTTGTGGTGAACGTAGTGTAGGAATGTACACATCATCTAGGATTTCAGGTTGGTTCACAGAAGCAGATACAGCCATATCCATCCTATCCTCAAAGCTAGAAACTAAGGCATCTACTGCTATCTTGACAAGATCATTAGCAGCAAGAATAACCTTAGTTCCCATGACAGCTTTGGCTTTTCTCTGAGGTTGCCTTCTCCTAGTTGGAATTTGGACATCACCAACATCAGCAGAGGCAGCAATTCTCTATTTCTTCAACACAGAGCTAATGGGGATCCTATCCTCATCATCCTCCTCATCCTCATTGTGAGATAGGATCAAGTTCATTGTCCTTTTCTGAGAAAGTGCAGATTGAGGGACAACAGTTGATGGTTCCCTAAATACAATTCCACCAGTGCGCCTCTTAGGCATAGGTTTCCTTGCTGCAGTGGTTTTCTTTCTCACCGTCCTTGTTAATCCAATAACTTTTGCATTATTTTGCTCAACCATTTCTTCTTTGACCTTCATCATTTCTTCAGTCGTGGCGAAAGCAGCAGTAGTGTAAGTGCTTAGATTCATGTTGGCAATATTCATTTTACCAAAAACAGCAGCAGACATTGGCTTCTCGGTTATTATTCTTGCTTGCTCTTCAGGTGTCCTAGCAGCAATGAAGTCATACATCCCTTGTGACTTGAAGATTTTTGATAAAAGATGGTAGTAAGGGAGTGCAGAGAGATTCTTCCTATGAACATCAGCATCCCTGAATCTACTAACGAGAATTATGGGCAAGTTTATCTTAGTCTTTGTAAAGAGATGGCAGAGACAGAGCTTGTGCAAGGCTGATAGGTTGTCCTTGGAACCAGTTTTGTGAATAACCACCTTATTCAGCATCTGATGACGAATACGGACATGATCCTTCATTTCAACTGATTTCCAGGAATGGAATCTTACTGTGTCTTCTTTCATCAAAAAGGAAGCAATGACTTCTGAGCCACCAAGGTCCGTCTCCCATGACTCAGTAAACATCACTCCTTCTTGAGCACAGAAGATGGCATCAGCAATGGTTTTCTCATAAACCACGATTTTCTTCCCCAATATTGTAGCGAAGATTTTTGTATTGGTGACTTGAAGTCTTCTCCAGAAGTCCTTTATCAGATTGGGATAAATGGAAACTTTTTTTTTGCGAAAAGTCCTCCCAAGCCAGCAGCATTGATGTTCTTGCTGATATCCAAGTTATACTCCTCCAAGATTCCAAAATTGAAGTGATGCTCAATAGCAACATTCATCTTGTCCTTGTTGAAGGTAGAAGAAGATGCCATTTTTGGTGATTTGAGAGTTAGGGTTTTGGAAGCAAAGAACAGAGAGCTCGAGAATACTCAGATGACAGGGTAGTGAAAGGTTTCTTGAGGGAAGAGACTTTTGGAAATAAATTTTTAAAAAAAAATTGACAAGACATGTCATAAAGGATAAAACGGTGTTGGTATTCTGAAACTATAAAAAGTTCTTGATGGGATTGATGGAAGTTACTGACTCGGTAAAGAGAATAAAGGATAAATTTATTTTTGAGACAAAATAAATGCAATTAATAAATAAGAGTATGGATGGATCCAAGTGAAATGCAATCAAACATAGACTCGACATGCAGTGGACGCGATACACAAATACAGTGGACGTGGTATGCAATGGACGCGCACTAAAATCACGCAATAGACTTGAAATGCTTTAGACGCACATACATCAACAACAAAATTCTCGAGGCTGGACGCCTTAATAAATCCGCACAAAGCATATTAAGATGCTTTCTAATAAAAATAAACCTATCCTACGCAAGAGGTTTAGTAAAGATATCTACCCATTGATGGTAAGTATCTACAAATTGGATATCAAAAACACCTTTTTACACATAATCTCTTATAAAATGATGTTTAATCTCTATATGCTTAGATCTAGAATGCAATATTGGATTCTTAGACAAATTAATTGCAATAGTATTATCACGCATAAGTGGAATACTACTTACAAACACATTGTAGTCCTCCAATTGATGTTTGATCCATAGAAGTTGTAAGCAGCAACTTGCAGCTGAAATATACTCAGCTTCAGCAGTTGATAAGGTAATGGTACTTTGTCTTTTACTTGACCATAAGACAAGATTGGCTCTAATGAAGTGATATCCTCCACTGGTACTCTTTCTTTCAATTTTGTCTCCAGAATAGTCAACATCATAAAAGCCAATTAATCTGTAATCTTTATTTTTCTTAAAACACAAACCCAGATTAGTAGTACCTTCTAAGTATATAAATATTCTCTTAACTGTCGATAAGTGAGATTCTCTAGGATCAGATTGAAATCGAGCACACAAACATACATTGAACATAATATCAGGCCTACACGCAGTAAGATATAGAAGAGATCCTATCATACCCCTATATACCTTTTGGTCTACCTTTTTCTCTTTATTATCTTTGTTCAGTATGGACGTGGGGTGCATAGGGGTATTCATTGGCTTGCAATCATCCATTTTGAACTTCTTCAGGAGTTCCTTTGTATACTTGGTTTGATGAATGTGCACCTCGTCCATAGTTTGTTTAACTTGAAGTCCAAGGAAGAATTTGAGTTCTCCCATCATACTCGTTTCAAACTCTTTCTGCATTAACTTAGAAAACTCTTTGCACGGAGATTCATTAGTAGCTCCAAATATAATATCTTCAACATATATTTGCACAATTATGAAATTAGATTTACTAGACTTTCTAAACAAGGTTGTATCAACCTTTCCTCTGTTAAATCCATTTTCCATAAGAAATGAACTTAGCCTATCATACCAAGCTCTAGGTGCTTGTTTAAGGCCATATAAAGCTTCCTTAAGCTTATATACATGTTCAGGTTGGGTTTCAGTCTCAAAAACCAGAGGTTGCATTACATAAACTTCTTCATTAATAAAGCCATTTAGAAGAGCACTCTTAACATCCATTTGAAAAAGCATAATGCTATGATGTGCAACAAATTAAAGTAAAATCCTAATTGCTTCTAATCTAGCAACCGATGCAAAGGTCTCAGTATAATCTATACCTTCTTCCTAAGAATAACCTTGAGCAACAAGTCTTGCTTTATTTCTTACCACTTTACCATTCTCATAAAGCTTGTTACTGTAAACCCATTTTGTTCTAATAACTTATTTATCTTTAGGCAAGGGTACCAGGGTCTAAGCATCACTTCTTTCAAAATGATTTAGTTCTTATTGCATAGCTAGAATCCAGCCATCGTCTAGTAGAGCCTCGTCTACTGTCTTTGGTTCCAACTCAGAGACTAGTGCAGAATCTTCCTGCTCTCTGAAAGTTGATCTGGTTCTTAGCCTATCATTGGGGTTTCCAATGATTTGATCTAGTGGATGATAATTTCTGAAGTACCAAGATCTCTGAACATCATCTTGTCGAGAAGTGGAGGTTTCTGGTTGTTGTGGAGGGTCGTCCACTTGATCATCAGCTTTTACTTCTATTGTATCTCCTAAGATATTTAGATCAAGATCTGTAAAAGCTTCATCTAGCTCTGATAATTTCTTATCAGACTGCTTGTCATCAAACTTGACATGAGTAGATTCTTCTACTGCTAGAATTCTAGAATTATAAACTCTAAAGCCTTTTGAAGTTTCAGAATATCCTAACAATATCCCATTATCTACTTTTGCATCAAACTTTCCTAGTAGATCTTTAGTATTCAATATATAGCATTTACAACCAAAAGGATGAAAATATGAAATGTTGGGTTTTCGTCCTTTCCACAATTCATAAGGAGTCTTGCTCAAGATTGGTCTAATGTATATTCTGTTATGAATGTAACAGGCAGTATTAACAGCTTTAGCCCAGAAGTGTCTAGGGACAGAGTTGTCATTGAGCATAGTTCTATCCATCTCTTGAAGAGATCTATTCTTTCTCTCTACAACACCATTTTGCTGTGGTGTTCTAGGTATTGAGAAGTTGTGAAGAATACCACTCTCTTCACTGAACTTATGAAATAGCTCATTTTCAAACTCTCCCCCATGGTCACTTTTGATTGAAGTGATACACATGCCTTTTTCATTCTGTACACATTTGCAGAATATAGAAAAGACCTTGAAAGACTCATCCTTGTGAGATAGGAACATAACCCATGTCCATCTAGTGTAGTCGTCTACAATGACTAGACCATATTTCTTACCATTGATAGAAGAAGTCCTTGTTGGACCAAAAAGATCAAGGTATAGTAGTTCTAGTGGTCTATTGGTACTAAAAACATTCTTAGAGTCAAAAGAACATTTGACTTGTTTTCCCTTTTGACATGCATCACAGAAAGCATCAAATTTGTACTTAAGGTTTGGTAACCCTCTCACGAGGTTATGCTTATTTAGGTTGGAAATTAACTTCAAGCTTGCATGACCTAGCCTTTTATGCCAAATCCATCGCTCATCTTCAATGGACACTAGACATGAGACACTTTGATTTGAGAGGTCCTCCAAGTCAATTTTATACAGATTGTTTTTCCTCTTAGCAGTGAATAAAATTGATCCATCATTCTTTTTGACATTACACATGTTTTTATCAAAAGAAACAGCATATCCACTATCACAAAATTGACTTATGCTCAGCTGATTATGTTTTAAACCATTTACCAAAAGAACATTATCAGTGGAGGGAAAAGGATGTTTTCCAATTTTTCCTATACCAATGATCTTCCCTTTCTGGTTTCCTCCAAATGTAACCCAACCACCATCTTTGTGTGTAAGGTCTTGGAACATACACTTTTCTCCCGTCATGTGCCGTGAGCACCCACTGTCCAAGTATCAATATGTTGTTTCTTTCCTGTTGTTAAGGAAATATGCAACAGGTATTATCTTATCTTTAGGTACCCAAACTGACCTGGGTCTTTCTTGTTAGTGGTCACTGGACGAGAATGTTTAGCATGTTTATTATGTATGCATCTATATGTAACATGCCCACTTTTCCACACACTTTACAAAAGGTGTTGAACGGGCTTGACTTAGTTATAGCATGTTTATCTGGAGCTTTTGAAGCTCTATGATGTGCATGCAGTTTTGACTTTTTGTGAGATGCTTCATGCTTCTCCTTGTCATAACCAAGGCCATATTTATCATAAGGTGACATAGAATACCGTTGAATGAGACTTAGCTAATCTGAGCCACCTACAAACTTTGACATAGTGTCTGTCAAATACATCACATCTTGTTTCAATTTTGTAACTTCACAAGAAACATCAAGCTCACACTCCAGTTTGTCAGTTAGACTGACATTCTCTGATTTTAGTGTGTCATTTTCATCTTCAAGGTTTTATTTTTCAATGTAGACCCTATCATATTCTCTAGACAGTTTAGAAAATTTTTTCTTGAGGCTCCTATACTCTCTAAACAGTATGGACAACTCATGCAACAATTCATAAAAATTATTTTGAAGAGTGGATGGGTCAGAGTCCATTACCTTAGCATCAGTGTATTCATTTTTTGATGATGTGTCAGCCATGAGACAAATGTTTGCTTCTTCCTTAGCTTCGTCTTCTTCATCTGATGAAGACAAATCAAGATCCTCCCATTTAGCCATTAAGCCTTTCTTCTTTTTGAAGAATTTCTTTTTATCCTTCAGCTCAGGGCAATCAGCTTTGAAATGTCTAGGTTTCTTGCATTCAAAGCACAAGGGTGGACCTTTTTCCTTTGTGTCTGACTTCTCCTTGGAAATTTTTTTGATGAACTTCTTCCTTCTGAACCCACCTTTCTTTCTCCACATGTGTTGAATATTTTCTAGAGATGAAAGATGATTCATCTTCATTTGATCCTTCATCACTATCTGAAGGTTCAGCATCATTTGAAGATTTAGCAGCTTTGAGAACTTTTGATGAGCTTGTTTTCTTTGCCTTTAGGGCAATAGACTTTCCTTTTCTGGAGTTGTCTTCTTCATTCGGTTCAAGTTCATGAGCTTTGAGAGATCCAAGAAGCTCTTCTACAGAAAGAGTATTCAGGTTCTTAGCTTCCTGAATAGCAGTAACTTTGGGTCTCCATTGCTTGGATAAACTTCTCAGGATCTTTCTAATGTGGTCTCTATTTTCGTAAGTCTTTCCAAGAGATCTGAGACTGTTGGTGATAGTTTGAAATCTTCTAAACATCTGATCTATAGTTTCCTGATCAACCATTTTAGATAGTTCATACTGATGAACAAGCATGCTTATCTTTGATTCTTTTACTTAAGATGAACCCTCATGAGCTAAGGCAAGAGTATCCCAGATTTCTTTGGCAGTGTTGCAGCTGTGACCCTTATCATGTTCAGATCTAGTAATAGCACACATAAGATAGTGCTTAGCTTTTAGATTGAGCTGATGTTGATTTTTCTCTCTTGAGTCCATTGGGCTCTAGGAACAGCAGCTCCAGCTTCATTTCTTGGTTATGTAGCCGGTTTCAATCAGCTCCTAAATATCTACATTCTGTGCACCCAAGAAGGCCATCATCCTCTTCTTCCAGTAGTCATAATCAGTTCCATCAAAGAGAGGAGGTATGTTGATAGCTTGTCCTTCTGCATCCATGTTTGTTGGATCGTACTCCCTCATGACTTGTTAGATGCACAACCCTTTTGAGGCTGAGCTCTGATACCAACTGAAGTTGACACAGGCAAACACAAGAAGGGGGGTTTAATTGTGTTTGTTAATAATTTTCAAAAACAGTCTTTTAAAAACTATTTTCTCACACAAGAAATTTAATTCAGAAGCAAGCACACATAAAATGATTTTTTAGAAACTTAACAAAAGCAATATCGAATCCCCACAGTCAATATAAACAAATAGAGCTGTAAGAGTTTTGGGAAAGAAGATTCATACAATAGATTTTATCCTGGTTCACTCTCTTCCAACCAAAAGCTATGTCCAGTCCCTTCGACTTGAAGGTTTTATCCACTATTTCTCCAAATAGATTACAACCAAGTATTCAACACCTCTCCAGACTACAAGTATTCCTTTCTTACCAAGCCTTTTCAGGCTCTAACTCTAACAAAGAGATTTAACTTATGATCTTCTTAACTCACTATGTGTGAGGTTATCAAAGATTAAGATCTGTTGAATATTGTCACAATATTCAAACTAAAGAATATAGACTCTCGCTCTTGAAAGAATATTAGAATGAGAAATTATAGATTGGCAGAAAAGTATTTCTTCAGTTATTGAGGTCTTCTATTTACAGTGACCTTCTTCTTCACTTGAAAAACTTAAACGGTTATTTTGAATATACCCATTTAGAGATAGCATTAAATGCATAAAATCCATTGTGACTGATAGCTTGATCGTGGCCATTGTGAAATGTACTCTTGGTTATCACTTTTGCACGACATGGAATGATACACCTCTAAGCAATTGTAACTTGAAAAATTGTCTTTCCTCCTTTGTGTAAATTCCAGCTATTCCAATGATAAAGCTGACAGGGTACAGAGTGTTTTGTAATTCCCATTGTACTATTTTACTTTTTGTATTTCCTTGATGGTACTATATTTCTCTCACAAGGAAACAAAGCATTAAAACAGTTAAAACAAATAGGAAGGACCAATATTTGTTTGAAATAAATATCAATCATTTGATATAATTTCAAGTGGACTGTATTTCATTTATTCTTCTTAGAAAGAACATATTAGAGATAAAAACTCGTCTACTAAAAATCTCCGACTATTCAGTTATCTGTGAGACTAAGCCTATTTATTCTTTCATTTAACTCGTCCACTGACGTGACATATCCTCTCGTCTATCAAGCCTTTGGACTTGCTATATCTCAGTGAGTTACCTTGATCTCCGTCTTGTGATGTGGCAATTAGAGCTCGTCTACTCATAAGAAAAATTCTCCACTACTCATTATTTTATTTCTCCGTCTACTCAATTATATTAAAGCTCTCGTCTACTTAAATAAATAAATAAGTAAATAACTTTACCAAACATTTGAGCAGCTCTTTTATGGATGTGGATTCACAAGATCAAATCCTAGCAGATATATATGGTAACTTCATCAAGGTTTTCATAACTTATAAGATTCAAGTAATCCTGGAAAACTGGATAACCTTGTTAGATCTCAACTAACACTTTGCCAAGCAAATTTAATCCTTTTGTTAACATTAAAAATTAGATATTAATTAAATCCAAATCACTTTGGTTCCAACAAAAGATACCACATTGTAACACTTAACGCGGAAAGAACATAGTTTTAAAACAATAAAAGATAAAAAAACATATAGCATAAAGATATACATGCAACATCGTTCTCTGCATAAGAGATACATACAACACCAGAAACAGGAAAAACAGGGAGTAAGAAATTAGGTAAACACATCGGCATGGAAGTAGTTAAGCAAGATGAACATACATCATAACATGGCATAGCAATAAAACATAACATCAATATTAAATAACATAACAACATATCATCTCAATCAACATATGCTATGCGGTGCAACATTACTCCGCTACTCCATTATGCATGTGGATCCAACTATCTCAGGAAGTCAACTTCGAAGTTACATATCCACATTGGCCATAAAAGCACCAATGCCGGCAGTTCACCAAACCATGGGTGAACCCCTTGGATAGCTGACGTATCATAACTGGATACGCCACCTCGGGGGCACACGGTTCATGAGACACCCCGTTGTGCCCCGGTGTTTAATTATCTTAAACCCTTATTAATTAATTCCTTAATCGCGCGCTTAGCGTGAAAATTACGTAAAAATCTAATACTTTATTTAAACAATCATATAACTTCTGCAAATTAAACACACCAAGGTTGTAATATATAAATACACACCTGTTTATTTATTACATTACCAAAACACTGTTGAGGGAATCCTCTCAGTAGGATCCCTCACAGGCATAAACTTAAAATAAAAGCCATACTTAGCGGAAACATATAAAAATACTCCTTCTTAGACACACTGGCCATATTATCTATACTCTGCTCGACATGGATCACAGCTCGACCTCCAGCGTCTGGTTCGTAAGGAGTTCCATCCAACTCCTCAGCAACCTCTGTTTCATACAGAGCTCCGTCCAGCTCCTCGGCAACATAATCCTCCATTGGGTCTTCTAATGTAAGTAAAGTAACCCACAAGAATACAGAAACATAGGGGATAAGAAGCAGTTCTATCATCAAAAAGTAGAAAAGAGTAATAGTAAATTATACAGTAATTGTCACAGACATAACATCATCCAAAACCTAACTAACAAAGCATCCTTAATTTAATGTATCATCTTCTACCCCAAACTCGTACAACTAGACTTTCAAATTGACGTGGCCACCATGGATATCTTTCACGCATTCCTCTCGGGAAATGTCAGTCAATTGTTCAAGCGACAGGTTCCAAATTCCTGGTGCACATTCTCTTCCATGGTGAGAACGCTCATGCAAAGCATGACACTATAGCCGCACGATGCTCCCGGTGCACACCCCATCCACTCCCGGGGGTGCTCAATGAAATTCAATGACACTATAGCTGCACAACCTATTTCTAAGGTGGAACGGTCTAGCGAGAACTCTTAACCTCGTGTATTATATTACCAATACACGGTTGTGAACAACAATACCGACCTTGTGTATTATATTACCAATACACGTGAATCTCACCAACCCATTTTAACAACATCCTAGTGCCTTAACCTTCCACTAGAACTCAACACATATTCTACGTCACCATCCTGCATTAAAATACATCATCTAGGTTAGGCACCTCTAGGTCACCATTATTCTCATACCCACAACAAACAACTATCTCTCGAACAACATATATATCTTGGCTTAAAATCCACTAAGCACAATATTAACAACCAGGTAGACCATGCATAACATAACATCAAAAAATATTCCAACACCATAATATATCACATAAACAATTCAATAATAATCATAAATTCAATCAACCTCAGATAAGACAAAATCATTCTAACGTCGATAAACCTACAATCCCCGAATCACCATTGGTTTAACAGAAAAGGTTTCCAATTTGATTTTGGTCTTGTCGATTACACGACTACTAGTAGGGTTTATGTTGCCCTACACAATTATCATATAATCTACTACTTATCAATTCCGACGATAGGTTGATTCTTTCCCCCACCTGAGTTATGTGAGCGCTTTCCCGTACAAGCTCTGAATGCGTCCATGCTACCAAGAACCTCTGCACGCTGTCCAACAACATCCACAAAATTCCACCATCCATCCTTACACATCCACCGTTTCGGAGAACAACGACTGGACTTAGGGAAAATCGAATACCAAATAAGCTCATGAATCCTAGGGAAAAGCTACCAAAACAGGGCTACTGTTCGAGATCCATTCCTTTGGTCACAGAGCTCTATTTAGATAACTGAACGGTAACAATGAAGACCTATCCTTCCTAAACAATCTCACAAAGTTTCAGCCCGATCCCACGGTTAAAACATCGCAGATCGCGATTCTTTGGTGACAGCTTAGATGGTATCCGGGTTGAATTTCTCACCTCCTAGGCCTACTGTCCGAGCTTCATATCTCACACTATGGAGGTTTGTTTCAGTTTCTGACCATTGGATATGAAGAAACAAAAGTCTTGAAACTGCTTCAAATATTTGGGAATGATCCAACGGTTGAAGAGTGTTTGTATACCCTCTCACTACAACTGCTCCAACTTGGTTTCAAAACTTCCAACAAAGGCTTCTTGCAACTATTGAGATTTCTCACTCAATTCTTCTCCTCTAATTCGAAGTAGTGGTTGATAAAGAGAGTTAAAGAGATGAGGAATATAACTAAGATCATAGAAGTGAGGTTTTACCTCTAGATAATGCAAGAAAGTGAACGAATGATCAAGTTGTGCAAGAACAACAATGAAATTTTTGAAGAAAACAATGAAGAAGAAATGGAAGAGATGAAGAAGTGAGTGAATGGGGGGGGGGGGGGGGGGGGACCGGTTTTGAGGAGTATTTATAGGCTAGATTTAAGCTTTTTTTGGTTATAAGGAATTGGTTTAATGGGTTTTGTGAATATTAAATTAATATAAGCTTAACCATAGTTAATAGTTAACTTAACTGGGGTTATTTTGGCTAATCATGGTTAATAATATGTGGCTCAAATTTGATGGAGGTGTGTCTGATTTTGGGCCACACATAGACTCACCAATGAGTCACCGATCCTATCCGTTAGCGGTTCCCGGAAATTCCGTACGCAGCTTCGCCATTTACCCGATTTCGGTTTTTGAGAGGAAAATAATGAAACGAAAGCAAAATGAAATAGGTACGGTTGAGTATATATGGATGCACGAAATTGAGGAGATGTGGGAGGTTTACAACCACGTACAATGAGTGGTTAAGAGTGCGTAGATGTGTCTGGTTAATAACCGCGAAAGCTTGGGGGTATTTTGGTCTTTTTACCTAAAAGTCATGATTACTAGCATTTAATGCTCATAAATGCTTGGTGACTCATCCTACATGAGTCATCATGTATGACTCATTGTCCCGATCTCTTGACGAGTCTCTGCAGTTCCGTTTTCGACTCCGTAGGTTTCTCAATTAGGGTTTTACCCCTGTGTAAATGCGTAATATTTCGTTTAAGGTTGAAAATTTTCAAAACAACCAAACTCGTTAGAAATATGATTTAAATATAAAGCATTTCTTTCACGAGTCAAAATTAGGTTTTATGATCATTAAAATCTTACTGTCAGTGAAAACACCGACTGTTTTCCGTCCGAACTTTTACCAAAATCCATCCGAGTAAACATAATATTTTTATTTCTGATTAGAAATTTGGAAAGTAGACTTCCTCACAGACAAAATATAAAAAATCTACAAACTTCAGTTTTCGGGACAAATTAGGGTTTTCTGTCAGTATAAAATTATACCATTAGTTAAAAAAAACGCAGACCAGTTTCCGTCTGAGTTTTAAACCCAAAATTTCACCATAACCTTCTACCATAAGAAAGATTATGAATATGATTTTATTTTATTTAAAATCACATTCTAACTCTCAGATTAAAATGTAATTAATTATATTTTAACCGATTAAACAACGTAATTAAAAATCGGTCACATTAGATTCACCAAACCTTGGGTGAACCACCCGAGACTTAGGCCAGATCATCATAACTTTGACGACCTCCCCTATGTTGAACATCCCCCACTAATCAACTTCAACGTATGAATGCATGAGCAAATGACATACAAAGCAACAACCTCCTTTGCTCGGACCGATAAGCACCCAAGACTTATCACCATCATCAAAAACATCAGCATCAACATCAACGCCTGGGCCAAAAAGCATCAAGGTTCAACTCATCACCGCCTCGACCAAAAAGTATCGAGGGCACTTTAGCCAAAAAGAACCAAAGTGTATCAACATGCGGTAACCCAATGGTACCGACATAACCAACTTATTATTCTTCGTTAGATTGATGTATTATTGCATTATTGGGGACAACTGGGGTGAAACACCCCTTTATTCCTTTAATCTCATATTCGGACAAGCAAGGGGAGCACATGCATGCTCACCCTAGCACGGTCGTGTTGCCATTTAAGTGGAGCGTGGTCGTGCTCACTATCCTGCACGGCTTACTCAATGTGCGGACTGCCTTCCATAATGCAACCCGGAGCATGGGCGTGCTCCCTGTTCAGCACGGCCGTGCTCCTGGGCCAACCGTACTGTTCTGGGAAGATTCATACGTATTCTTAGAGTCAAAACTTCCTAACACTCTCACTAACAGTTCATATCTTATGAAGCATTGGAGAATTAACCCCTTAAATCATGTGTTAACTAAGAGTCCTATTTAAAACTGATTAGGGTCTCATTAACGTGTTCATCATAACAACAACACAGTCTCATCCAATCAACATTCATCAAGTCAATGCATAGCAACAACAACATAACGATCATAATCAGATCATGAACAGATTCAACTATTATACATCATTAACGAACAACATGATAATCATAAACATTGAGCATACCATCTACCAATTGGCAATTATAACAATTAACTCATACAACCTGGAAAATCATGGCATCAACAACAGTTTATGCATAGTCATACTAAATGTATCAATATCATTAACAATTAATAACAACATATAACAAATAAGCATTCCTAGCAATTAACAAAAATAACGGGGTTATGGAGACCCCTCATCTTACGCTGCCCCCTTGCCTAATGTCTACACTATCCTTCTCCCCATTCCTAGAATGAAGATTCCCAAAATGATAACGTTGGTAAACTAGACACGTTCCCTCGAGCGGCTTGAAGAGCTTTGTTTGGTTATAAGGAATTGGTTTAATGGGTTTTGTGAATATTAAATTAATATAAGCTTAACCATAGTTAATAGCTAACGTAACTGGGGTTATTTTGGCTAATCATGGTTAATAATATGTGGCTCAAATTTGATGGAGGTGTGTCTGATTTTGGGCCACCCATGGACTCACCAATGAGTCACCGATCCTATCCGTTAGCGGTTCCCGGAAATTCCGTACGCAGCTTCGTCATTTACCCGATTTCGGTTTTTGAGAGGAAAATAATGAAACGAAAGCAAAATGAAATAGGTATGGTTGAGTATATATGGATGCACGAAATTGATGAGATGTGGGAGGTTTACATCCACGTAAAATGAGTGGTTAAGAGCGCGTAGATGTGTCTGGTTAATACCCGCGAAAGCTTGGGGGTATTTTGGTCTTTTTACCTAAAAGTCATGATTACTAGCATTTAATGCTCATAAATGCTTGGTGACTCATCCTCCATGAGTCATCATGTATGACTCATTGTCCCGATCTCTTGACGGGTCTCTGGAGTTCCGTTTTTGACTCCGTCGGTTTCTCGATTAGGGTTTTACCCCTGAGTAAGAGCGTAATATTTCGTTTTCGGTTGAAAATTTTCAAAACAACCAAACTCGTTAGAAATATGATTTAAATGTAAATCATTTCGTTCACAAGTGAAAATTAGGTTTTATGATCATTAAAATCTTACTGTCAGTGAAAACACCGACTGTTTTCCGTCCGAACTTTTACCAAAATCCATCCGAGTAAACATAATATTTTATTTCTGATCAGAAATTTGGAAAGTAGACTTCCTCACGGACAAAATATAAAAAATCTACCAACTTCAGTTTTCGGGCCAAATTAGGGTGTTCTGTCGGTATAAAATTATACCATTAGTTAAAAAAACGCAGACCAGTTTCCGTCTGAGTTTTAAACCCAAAATTTCACCATAACCTTCTACCATAAGAAAGACAATGAATATGATTTTATTTTATTTAAAATCACATTCTAACTCTCAGATTAAAATGTAATTAATTATATTTTAACCGATTAAACAACGTAATTAAAAATCAGGCTGTTACAGTTCACCAAACCTTGGGTGAACCACCCGAGACTTAGGCCAGATCATCATAACTTTGACGACCTCCCATATGTTGAACATCCCCCACTAATCAACTTCAACGTATGAATGCATGAGCAAATGACATACAAAGCAACAACCTCCTTTGCTCGGACCGATAAGCACCCAAGACTTATCACCATCATCAACAACATCAGCATCAACATCAACGCCTCGACCAAAAAGCACCAAGGTTCAACTCATCACCGCCTCGACCAAAAAGCATCGAGGGCACTTTAGCCAAAAAGAACCAAAGTGTATCAACATGCGGTAACCCAATGGTACCGACTTAACCAACTTATTATTCTTCGTTAGATTGATGTATTATTGCATTATTGGGGACAACTGGGGTGAAACACCTCTTTATTCCTTTAATCTCATATTCAGACTAGTAAGGGGAGCACATGCATGCTCAACCTAGCATGGTGGTGCTGCCATTTAAGTGGAGCGTGGTCGTGCTCACTGTCCTACACGGCTTGCTCAATGTGTGGACTGCCTTCCATAATGCAACCGGGAGCATGGCCGTGCTCCCTGTTCAGCACGGCCGTGCTCCTGGGCCATCCGTCTGTTCTGGGAAGATTCATACGTATTCTTAGAGTCAAAACTCCCTAACACTCTCAAATCAGATCCTAGGGTCCTTTGACTAATCCAGTTGGCATAAAACCTCACCTCTCACTAACAGTTCATATCTTATGAAGCATTGGAGAATTAACCCCTTAAATCATGTGTTAACTAAGAGTCCTATTTAAAACTGATTAGGGTCTTATTAACGTGTTCATCATAACAACAACACAGCCTTATCCAATCAACATTCAGCAAGTCAATGCATAGCAACAACAACATAATGATCATAATCAGATAATGAACAGATTCAACTATTATACATCATTAACGAACAACATGATAATCATAAACATTGAGCATACCATCTACCAATTGGCAATTATAACAATTAACTCATACAACCTGGAAAATCATGGCATCAACAACAGTTTATGCATAGTCATACTAAATGTAGCAATATCATTAACAATTAATAACAACATATAACAAATAAGCATTCCTAGCAATTAACAAAAATAACGGGGTTATGGAGACCCCTCATCTTACGCTGCCCCCTTGCCTAATGTCTACACTATCCTTCTCCCCATACCTAGAATGAAGATTCCCAAAATGATAACGTTGGCAAACTAGACACGTTCCCTCGAGCGGCTCGAAGAGCTTTGTTTGGTTATAAGGAATTGGTTTAAGGGGTTTTGTGAATATTAAATTAATATATGCTTAATCATAGTTACTAGTTAACTTAACTGGGGTTATTTTGGCTAATCATGGTTAATAATATGTGGCTCAAATTTGATGGAGGTGTGGCTGATTTTGGGCCACACATGGACTCACCAATGAGTCACCGATCCTATCCGTTAGCGGTTCCCGGAAATTCCGTACGCAGCTTCGTCATTTACCCGATTTCGGTTTTTGAGAGGAAAATAATGAAACGAAAGCAAAATGAAATAGGTATGGTTGAGTATATATGGATGCACGAAATTGAGGAGATGTGGGAGGTTTACATCCACGTAAAATGAGTGGTTAAGAGCGCGTAGATGTGTCTGGTTAATACCTGCGAAAGCTTGGGGGTATTTTGGTATTTTTACCTAAAAGTCCTCATTACTAGCATTTAATGCTCATAAATGCTTGGTGACTCATCCTCCATGAGTCATCATGTATGACTCATTGTCTTGATCTCTTGACGGGTCTCTAGATTTCTGTTTTCGACTCCGTCGGTTTCTCGATTAGGGTTTTACCCCTGAGTAAGAGCGTAATATTTCGTTTTCGGTTGAAAATTTTCAAAACAACCAAACTCGTTAGAAATATGATTTAAATATAAATCATTTCGTTCACGAGTCAAAATTAGGTTTTATGATCATTAAAATCTTACTGTCCGTGAAAACACCGACTGTTTTCCGTCCGAACTTTTGCCAAAATCCATCCGAGTAAACATAATATTTTTTTCTGATCAGAAATTTGGAAAGTAGACTTCCTCACAGACAAAATATAAAAAATCTACAAACTTCAGTTTTCGGGACAAATTAGGGTTTTCTGTCAGTATAAAATTATACCATTAGTTAAAAAAACACAGCCCAGTTTCCGTCTGAGTTTTAAACCCAAAATTTCACCATAACCTTCTACCATAAGAAAGACTATGAATATGATTTTATTTTATTTAAAATCACATTCTCATTCTCAGATTAAAATGTAATTAATTATATTTTAACCGATTAAACAACGTAATTAAAAATCAGGCTGTTACAGTTCACCAAACCTTGGGTGAACCACCCGAGACTTAGGCCAGATCATCATAACTTTGACGACCTCCCCTATGTTGAACATCCCCCACTAATCAACTTCAACGTATGAATGCATGAGCAAATGACATACAAAGCAACAACCTCCTTTGCTCGGACCGATAAGCACCCAAGACTTATCACCATCATCAACAACATCAGCATCAACATCAACGCCTGGACCAAAAAGCACCAAGGTTCAACTCATCACCGCCTCGACCAAAAAGCATCGAGGGCACTTTAGCCAAAAAGAACCAAAGTGTATCAACATGCGGTAACCCAATGGTCCCGAATTAACCAACTTATTATTCTTCGTTAGATTGATGTATTATTGCATTATTGGGGACAACTGGGGTGAAACACCCCTTTATTCCTTTAATCTCATATTCGGACTAGCAAGGGGAGCACATGCATGCTCACCCTAGCATGGTCGTGCTGCCATTTAAGTGGAGCGTGGTCGTGCTCACTGTCCTGCCCGGCTTGCTCAATGTGGGGACTGCCTTCCATAATGCAACCGGGAGCACGGGCGTGCTCCCTGTTCAGCACGGTCGTGCTCCTGGTCCAACCGTACTGTTCTGGGAAGATTCATACGTATTCTTAGAGTCAAAACTCCCTAACACTCTCAAATCAGATCCTAGGGTCCTTTGACTAATCCAGTTGGCATAAAACCTCACCTCTCACTAACAGTTCATATCTTATGAAGCATTGGAGAATTAACCCCTTAAATCATGTGTTAACTAAGAGTCCTATTTAAAACTGATTAGGGTCTCATTAACGTGTTCATCATAACAACAACACAGTCTCATCCAATCAACATTCAGTAAGTCAATGCAAAGCAACAGCAACATAACGATCATAATCAGATCATGAACAGATTCAACTAATATACATCATTAACGAACAACATGATAATCATAAACATTGGGCATACCATCTACCAATTGGCAATTATAACAATTAACTCATACAACCTGGAAAATCATGGCATCAACAACAGTTTATGCATAGTCATACTAAATGTAGCAATATCATTAACAATTAATAACAACATATAACGAATAAGCATTCCTAGCAATTAACAAAAATAACGGGGTTATGGAGACCCCTCATCTTACGCTGCCCCCTTGCCTAATGTCTACACTATCCTTCTCCCCATACCTAGAATGAAGATTCCCAAAATGATAACGTTGGCAAACTAGACACGTTCCCCCGAGCGGCTCGAAGAGCTTTGTTTGGTTATAAGGAATTGGTTTAATGGGTTTTGTGAATATTAAATTAATATAAGCTTAACCATAGTTAATAGTTAACTTAACTGGGGTTATTTTGGCTAATCATGGTTAATAATATGTGGCTCAAATTTGATGGAGGTGTGGCTGATTTTGGGCCACCCATGGACTCACCAATGAGTCACCGATCCTATCCGTTAGCGGTTCCCGGAAATTCCGTACACAGCTTCGTCATTTACCCGATTTCGGTTTTTGAGAGGAAAATAATGAAACGAAAGCAAAATGAAATAGGTATGGTTGAGTATATATGGATGCACGAAATTGATGAGATGTGGGAGGTTTACAACCACGTAAAATGAGTGGTTAAGAGCGCGTAGATGTGTCTGGTTAATACCCGCGAAAGCTTGGGGGTATTTTGGTCTTTTTACCTAAAAGTCAAGATTACTAGCATTTAATGCTCATAAATGCTTGGTGACTCATCCTCCATGAGTCATCATGTATGACTCAATGTCCCGATCTCTTGACGGGTCTCTGGAGTTCCGTTTTCGACTCCGTCGGTTTCTCGATTAGGGTTTTACCCCTGAGTAAGAGCGTAATATTTCGTTTTCGGTTGAAAATTTTCAAAACAACCAAACTCTTTGTAAATGTGATTGAAATATAAAGCATTTCATTCACGAGTCAAAATTAGGTTTTATATATGATCGTTAAAATCTTACTGTCAGTGAAAACACCGACTGTTTCCCGTCCGAACTTTTACCAAAATCCATCCGAGTAAACATAATATTTTTTCTCTGATCAGAAATTTGGAAAGTAGACGTCCTCACGGACAAAATATAAAAAATCAACAAACTTGAGTTTTCGGGCCAAATTAGGGTTTTCTGTCAGTACAGAATTATACCATTAGTTAAAAAAACGCAGACCAGATTCCGTCTGAGTTTTAAACCCAAAATTTCACCATAACCTTCTACCATAAGAAAGACTACGAATATGATTTTATTTTATTTAAAATCACTTTCTAACTCTCAGATTAAAATGTAATTAATTATATTTTAACCGATTGAACAACGTAATTAAAAATCAGGCTGTCACAGTTCACCAAACCTTGGGTGAACCACCCGAGACTTTGGCCAGATCATCATAACTTTGACGACCTCCCCTATGTTGAACATCCCCCACTAATCAACTTCAATGTATGAATGCATGAGCAAACGACATACAAAGCAACCACCTCCTTTGCTCGGGACGATAAGCACCCAAGACTTATCACCATCATCAACAACATCACCATCAACATCAACGCCTTGGCCAAAAAGCACCAAGGTTCAACTCATCAACGCCTCGTCCTAAAAGCAATGAGGGCTCTTTAGCCAAAAAGAACCAAAGTGTATCAACATGCGGTAACCCAATGGTACCGACTTAACTAACTTATTATTCTTCGTTAGATTGATGTATTATTGCATTATTGGGGACAACTGGGGTGAAACAACCCTTTATTCCTTTAGTCTCAAATTCGGAGAAGCAAGGGGAGCACATGCGTGCTCACACTAGCACGGTCGTGCTGCCACTTAAGTGGAGCGCGGTCATGCTCACTGTCCTGCACGGCTTGCTCAATGTGCGGACTGCCTTCCATAATACAACCGGGAGCACGGGCGTGTTCCCTGTTCAGCACGGCCATGCTCCTGGGTCAACCATACTGTTCTGGGGTCCTTTGACTAATCAAGTTGGCATAAAACCTCACCTCTCACTAACAGTTCATGTCTTATGAAGCATTGGAGAATTAACCCCTTAAATCATGTGTTAACTAAGAGTCCTATTTAAAATTGATTAGGGTCTTATTAACGTGTTCATCATAACAACAACACAGCCACATCCAATCAACATTCAACAAGTCAATGCATAGCAACAACAACATAACGATCATAATCAGATCATGAACAGATTCAACTATTATACATCATTAACGAACAACATGATAAGCATAAACATTGAGCATACCATCAACCAATTGGCAATTATAACAATTAACTCATACAACAAGGAAAATCATGGCATCAATAACAGTTTAGGCATAGTCATACTAAATGTAGCAATATCATTAACAATTAAAAACAACATATAACGCATAAGCATTCCTAGCAATTAACAAAAATAACGGGGTTATGGAGACCCCTCATCTTACGCTACCCCCTTGCCTAATGTCTACACTATCCTTCTCCCCATACCTAGAATGAAGATTCCCAAAATGATAACGTTGGCAAACTAGACACGTTCCCTCGAGTGGCTCGACGTGCTTTGTTTGGTTATAAGGAATTGGTTTAATGGGTTTTGTGAATATTAAATTAATATAAGCTTAACCATAGTTAATAGTTAACTTAACTGGGGTTATTTTGGCTAATCATGGTTAGTAATATGTGGCTCAAATTTGATGGAGGTGTGGCTGATTTTGGGCCACACATAGACTCACCAATGAGTCACCGATCCTATCCGTTAGCGGTTCCCGGAAATTCCGTACGCAGCTTCGTCATTTACAGGATTTCGGTTTTTGAGAGGAAAATAATAAACGAAAGCAAAATGAAATAGGTATGGTTGAGTATATATGGATGCACGAAATTGAGGAGATGTGGGAGGTTTACAACCACGTAAAATGAGTGGTTAAGAGTGCGTAGATGTGTCTGGTTAATACCCGCGAAAGCTTGGGGGTATTTTTTTTCCTAAAAGTCATGATTACTAGAATTTAATGCTCATAAGTGCTTGGTGACTCATCCTCCATGAGTCATCATGTATAACTCATTGTCCCGATCTCTTGACGGGTCTCTGTAGTTCCGTTTTCGACTCCGTCGGTTTCTCGATTAGGGTTTTACCCCTGAATAAAAGCGTAATATTTCGTTTTCGGTTGAAAATTTTCAAAACAACCAAACTCGTTAGAAATATGATTTAAATATAAAGCATTTCGTTCACGAGTCAAAATTAGGTTTTATGATCATTAAAATCTTACTGTAAGTGAAAACACCGACTGTTTTCTGTCCGTACTTTTACCAAAATCCATCCGATTAAACATAATATTTTATTTCTGATAAGAAATTTGGAAAGTAAACTTCCTCACGGGGACAAAATATAAAAAATCAACAAACTTGAGTTTTTGGGCCAAATTAGGGTTTTCTGTTAGTACAGAATTATACCATTTGTTAAAAAAATGCAGACCATTTTCCGTCTGAGTTTTAAACCTAAAATTTCACCATAACCTTCTACCATAAGAAAGACTATGAATATGATTTTATTTTATTTAAAATCACTTTCTAACTCTCAGATTAAAATGTAATTAATTATATTTTAACCGATTAAACAACGTAATTAGAAATCAGGCTGTTACAGTTCACCAAACCTTGGGTGAACCACCCGAGACTTAGGCCAGATCATCATAACTTTGACGACCTCCCCTATGTTGAACATCCCCCACTAATCAACTTCAACGTATGAATGCATGAGCAAACGACATACAAAGCAACCATTTCCTTTGCTCGGGACGATAAGCACCCTAGACTTATCACAATCATCAACAACATCAACATGAAGATCAACGCCTTGGCCAAAAAGCACCAAGGTTCAACTCATCAACGCCTCGTCCAAAAAGCATCGAGGGCACTTTAGCCAAAAAGAACCAAACTGTATCAACATGCGGTAACCCAATGGTACCGACTTAACCAACGTATCATTCTTCGTTAGATTGATGTATTATTGCATTATTGGGGACAACTGGGGTGAAACACCCCTTTATTCCTTTAGTCTCAAATTCGGACTAGCAAGGGGGGCACATGCGTGTTCACCCTAGCACGGTCGTTCTGCCACTTAAGTGGAGCGCGGTCGTGCTCACTGTCCTGCACGGCTTGCTCAATGTGCGGACTGCCTTCCATAATGCAACCGGGAGCATGGGCGTGCTCCCTGTTCAGTACGGCCGTGCTCCTGGGTCAACCGTACTGTTCTGGGAAGATTCATACGTATTCTTAGAGTCAAAACTCCCTAACACTCTAAAATCAGATCCTAGGGTCCTTTGACTAATCCAGTTGGCATAAAACCTCACCTCTCACTAACAGTTCATGTCTTATGAAGAATTGGAGAATTAACCCCTTAAATCATGTGTTAACTAAGAGTCCTATTTAAAACTGATTAGGGTCTCATTAACGTGTTCTTCATAACAAAAACACAGACTCATCCAATCAACATTCAGTAAGTCAATGCATAGCAACAACAACATAACGATCATAATCAGATCATGAACAGATTCAACTATTATACATCATTAACGAACAACATGATAATCATAAACATTGAGCATACCATCTACCAATTGGCAATTATAACAATTAACTCACACAACCTGGAAAATCATGGCATCAACAACAGTTTAGGAATAGTCATACTAAATGTGTAAATATCATTAACAATTAATAACAACATATAACGAATAAGCATTCCTAGCAATTAACAAAAATAATGGGGTTATGGAGACCCCTCATCTTACGCTACCCCCTTGCCTAATGTCTACACTATCCTTCTCCCCATACCTAGAATGAAGATTCCCAAAATGATAACGTTGGCAAACTAGACACGTTCCCTCGAGCGGCTCGAAGAGCTTTGTTTGGTTATAAGGAATTGGTTTAATGGGTTTTGTGAATACTAAATTAATATAAGCTTCACCATAGTTAATAGTTAACTTAACTGGGGTTATTTTGGCTAATCATGGTTAATAATATGTGGCTCAAATTTGATGGAGGTGTGGCTGATTTTGGGCCACACATAGACTCACCAATGAGTCACTGATCCTATCCGTTAGCGGTTCCCGGAAATTCCGTACGCAGCTTCGTCATTTAACCGATTTCGGTTTTTGAGAGGAAAATAATGAAACGAAAGCAAAATGAAATAGGTATGGTTGAGTATATATGGATGCACGAAATTGAGGAGATGTGGGAGGTTTGCAACCACGTAAAATGAGTGGTTAAGAGCGTGTAGATGTGTCTGGTTAATACCCGCGAAAGCTTGGGGGTATTTTGGTGTTTTTACCTAAAAGTCATGATTACTAGCATTTAATGCTCATAAATGCTTGGTGACTCATCCTCCATGAGTCATCATGTATGACTCATTGTCCCGATCTCTTGACGGGTCTCTGCAGTTCCGTTTTCGACTCCGTCGGTTTCTCGATTAGGGTTTTACCCCTGAGTAAGAGCGTAATATTTCGTTTTCGGTTGAAAATTTTCAAAACAACCAAACTCGTTAGAAATATGATTTAAATATAAATCATTTCGTTCACGAGTCAAAATTAGGTTTTATGATCATTAAAATATTACTGTCAGTGAAAACACCGACTTTTTTCCGTCCGAACTTTTACCAAAATCCATCCGAGTAAACATAATATTTTATTTCTGATCAGAAATTTGGAAAGTAGACTTCCTCACGGACAAAATATAAAAAATCTACAAACTTCAGTTTTCAGGCCAAATTAGGGTTTTCTGTCAGTATAAAATTATACCATTAGTTAAAAAAACGCAGACCAGTTTCCGTCTGAGTTATAAACCCAAAATTTCACCATAACCTTCTACCAAAAGAAAGACTATGAATATGATTTTATTTATTTAAAATCACTTTCTAACTCTCAGATTAAAATGTAATTAATTATATTTTAACCGATTAAACAACGTAATTAAAAATGAGGCTGTTACAGTTCACCAAACCTTGGGTGAACCACCCGAGACTTAGGCCAGATCATCATAACTTTGACGACCTCCCTTATGTTGAACATCCCCCACTAATAAACTTCAACGTATGAATGAATGAGCAAACGACATACAAAGCAACCACCTCCTTTGCTCGGGCCGATAAGCACCCAAGACTTATCACCATCATCAACAACATCTGTCTTGGCCAAAAAGCACCAAGGTTGAACTCATCAACGCCTCGACCAAAAAGCATCGAGGGCACTTTAGCCAAAAAGAACCAAAGTGTATCAACATGCGGTAACCCAATGGTACCGACTTAACCAACTTATTATTCTTCGTTAGATTGATGTATTATTGCATTATTGGGGACAACTGGGGTGAAACACCCCTTTATACCTTTAGTCTCAAATTCGGACTAGCAAGGGGAGCACATGCGTGCTCACCCTAGCACGGTCGTGCTGCCACTTAAGTGGAGCGCGGTCGTGCTCACTGTCCTGCATGGCTTGCTCAATGTGCGGAGTGCCATCCATAATGCAACCAGGAGCACGCTGTTCATCACGGCCGTGCTCCTGGTCCAACCGTACTTTTCTGGGAAGATTCATACGTATTCTTAGAGTCAAAACTCCCTAACACTTTCAAATCAGATCCTAGGGTCCTTTGACCAATCCAGTTGGCATAAAACCTCACCTCTCACTAACAGTTCATGTCTTATGAAGTAGTGGAGAATTAACCCCTTAAATCATGTGTTAACTAAGAGTCCTATTTAAAACTGATTAGGGTCTCATTAACGTGTTCTTCATAACAACAACACAGACTCATCCAATCAACATTCAGTAAGTCAATGCATAGCAACAACAACATAACGATCATAATCAGATCATGAACAGATTCAACTATTATACATCATTAACGAACAACATGATAATCATAAACATTGAGCATACCATCTACCAATTGGCAATTATAACAATTAACTCATACAACCTGGAAAATCATGGCATCAACAACAGTTTAGGAATAGTCATACTAAATGTGTCAATATCATTAACAATTAATAACAACATATAACGAATAAGCATTCCTAGCAATTAACAAAAATAACGGGGTTATGGAGACCCCTCATCTTACGCTACCCCCTTGCCTAATGTCTACACTATCCTTCTCCCCATACCTAGAATGAAGATTCCCAAAATGATAACGTTGGCAAACTAGACACGTTCCCTCGAGCAGCTCGAAGAGCTTTGTTTGGTTATAAGGAATTGGTTTAATGGGTTTTGTGAATACTAAATTAATATAAGCTTCACCATAGTTAATAGTTAACTTAACTGGGGTTATTTTGGCTAATCATGGTTAATAATATGTGGCTCAAATTTGATGGAGGTGTGGCTGATTTTGGGCCACACATAGACTCACCAATGAGTCACCGATCCTATCCGTTAGCGGTTCCCGGAAATTCCGTACGCAGCTTCGTCATTTAACCGATTTCGGTTTTTGAGAGGAAAATAATGAAACGAAAGCAAAATGAAATAGGTATGGTTGAGTATATATGGATGCACGAAATTGAGGAGATGTGGGAGGTTTGCAACCACGTAAAATGAGTGGTTAAGAGCGTGTAGATGTGTCTGGTTAATACCCGCGAAAGCTTGGGGGTATTTTGGTGTTTTTACCTAAAAGTCATGATTACTAGCATTTAATGCTCATAAATGCTTGGTGACTCATCCTCCATGAGTCATCATGTATGACTCATTGTCCCGATCTCTTGACGGGTCTCTGCAGTTCCGTTTTCGACTCCGTCGGTTTCTCGATTAGGGTTTTACCCCTGAGTAAGAGCGTAATATTTCGTTTTCGGTTGAAAATTTTCAAAACAACCAAACTCATTAGAAATATGATTTAAATATAAATCATTTCGTTCACGAGTCAAAATTAGGTTTTATGATCATTAAAATCTTACTGTCAGTGAAAACACCGACTGTTTTCCGTCCGAACTTTTACCAAAATCCATCCGAGTAAACATAATATTTTATTTCTGATCAGAAATTTGGAAAGTAGACTTCCTCACGGACAAAATATAAAAAATCTACAAACTTCAGTTTTCGGGCCAAATTAGGGTTTTCTGTCAGTATAAAATTATACCATTAGTTAAAAAAACGCAGACCAGTTTCCGTCTGAGTTTTAAACCCAAAATTTCACCATAACCTTCTACCATAAGAAAGACTATGAATATGGTTTTATTTTATTTATAATCACGTTCTAACTCTCAGATTAAAATGTAATTAATTATATTTTAACCGATTAAACAACATAATTAAAAATCAGGCTGTTATAGTTCACCAAACCTTGGGTGAACCACCCGAGACTTAGGCCAGATCATCATAACTTTGACGACCTCCCCTATGTTGAACATCCCCCACTAATCAACTTCAACGTATGAATGCATGAGCAAACGACATACAAAGCAACCACCTCCTTTGCTCGGGCCGATAAGCTCCCAAGACTTATCACCATCATCATCAACATCTGCCTTGGCCAAAAAGCACCAAGGTTGAACTCATCAACGCCTCGACCAAAAAGCATCGAGGGCACTTTAGCCAAAAAGAACCAAAGTGTATCAACATGCGGTAACCCAATGGTACCGACTTAACCAACTTATTATTCTTCGTTAGATTGATGTATTATTGCATTATTGGGGACAACTGGGGTGAAACACCCCTTTATACCTTTAGTCTCAAATTCGGACTAGCAAGGGGAGCACATGCGTGCTCACCCTAGCACGGTCGTGCTGCCACTTAAGTGGAGCGCGGTCGTGCTCACTGTCCTGCACGGCTTGCTCAATGTGCGGAGTGCCTTCCATAATGCAACCGGGAGCACGGGCGTGCTCCATGTTCATCACGGCCGTGCTCCTGGTCCAACCGTACTTTTCTGGGAAGATTCATACGTATTCTTAGAGTCAAAACTCCCTAACACTCTCAAATCAGATCCTAGGGTCCTTTGACCAATCTAGTTGGCATAAAACCTCACCTCTCACTAACAGTTCATGTCTTATGAAGCAGTGGAGAATTAACCCCTTAAATCATGTGTTAACTAAGAGTCCTATTTAAAACTGATTAGGGTCTCATTAACGTGTTCTTCATAACAACAACACAGACTCATCCAATCAACATTCAGTAAGTCAATGCATAGCAACAACAACATAACGATCATAATCAGATCATGAACAGATTCAACTATTATACATCATTAACGAACAACATGATAATCATAAACATTGAGCATACCATCTACCAATTGGCAATTATAACAATTAACTCATACAACCTGGAAAATCATGGCATCAACAACAGTTTAGGAATAGTCATACTAAATGTGTAAATATCATTAACAATTAATAACAACATATAACGAATAAGCATTCCTAGCAATTAACAAAAATAATGGGGTTATGGAGACCCCTCATCTTACGCTACCCCCTTGCCTAATGTCTACACTATCCTTCTCCCCATACCAAGAATGAAGATTCCCAAAATGATAACGTTGGCAAACTAGACACGTTCCCTCGAGCGGCTCGAAGAGCTTTGTTTGGTTATAAGGAATTGGTTTAATGGGTTTTGTGAATACTAAATTAATATAAGCTTCACCATAGTTAATAGTTAACTTAACTGGGGTTATTTTGGCTAATCATGGTTAATAATATGTGGCTCAAATTTGATGGAGGTGTGGCTGATTTTGGGCCACACATAGACTCACCAATGAGTCACCGATCCTATCCGTTAGCGGTTCCCGGAAATTCCGTACGCAGCTTCGTCATTTAACCGATTTCGGTTTTTGAGAGGAAAATAATGAAACGAAAGCAAAATGAAATAGGTATGGTTGAGTATATGTGGATGCACGAAATTGAGGAGATGTGGGAGGTTTGCAACCACGTAAAATGAGTGGTTAAGAGCGTGTAGATGTGTCTGGTTAATACCCGCGAAAGCTTGGGGGTATTTTGGTGTTTTTACCTAAAAGTCATGATTACTAGCATTTAATGCTCATAAATGCTTGGTGACTCATCCTCCATGAGTCATCATGTATGACTCATTGTCCCGATCTCTTGACGGGTCTCTGCAGTTCCGTTTTCGACTCCGTCGGTTTCTCGATTAGGGTTTTACCCCTGAGTAAGAGCGTAAAATTTCGTTTTCGGTTGAAAATTTTCAAAACAACCAAACTCGTTAGAAATATGATTTAAATATAAATCATTTCGTTCACGAGTCAAAATTAGGTTTTATGATCATTAAAATATTACTGTCAGTGAAAACACCGACTTTTTTCCGTCTGAACTTTTACCAAAATCCATCCGAGTAAACATAATATTAAAAATCAGGCTGTTACAGTTCACCAAACCTTGGGTGAACCACCCGAGACTTAGACCAGATCATCATAACTATGACGACCTCCCCTATGTTGAACATCCCCCACTAATAAACTTCAACGTATGAATGAATGAGCAAACGACATACAAAGCAACCACCTCCTTTGCTCGGGCCGATAAGCACCCAAGACTTATCACCATCATCAAAAACATCAACATCAACATCAACGCCTTGGCCAAAAAGCACCAAGGTTCAACTCATCAACGCCTCGACCAAAAAGCATCGAGGGCACTTTATCCAAAAAGAACCAAAGTGTATCAACATGCGGTTACCCAATGGTACCGACTTAACCAACTTATTATTCTTCGTTAGATTGATACATTATTGCATTATTGGGGACAATTGGGGTGAAACACCCCTTTATTCCTTCAGTCTCAAATTCGGACTAGCAAGGGGAGCACATGTGTGCTCACCCTAGCACGGTCGTGCTGCCACATAAGTAGAGCGTGGTCGTGCTCACTGTCCTGCACGGCTTGCTCAATGTGCGGACTGCCTTCGATAATGCAACCAGGAGCACGGGCGTGCTCACTGTCCTGCACGGATTGCTCAATGTGCGGACTGCCTTCGATAATGCAACCGGGAGCACGGGCGTACTCCCTGTTCAGCACGGCCGTGCTCCTGGGCCAATCGTACTGTATTGGGAAGATTCATACGTATTCTTAGAGTCAAAACTCCCTAACACTTTCAAATCAGATCCTAGGGTCCTTTGACTAATCCAGTTGGCATAAAACCTCACCTCTCACTAACAGTTCATATCTTATGAAGCATTGGAGAATTAACCCCTTAAATCATGTGTTAACTAAGGGTCCTATTTAAAACTGATTAGGGTCTTATTAACGTGTTCATCATAACAACAACACAGCCTCATCCAATCAACATTCAGCAAGTCAATGCATAGCAACAACAACATGACGATCATAATCAGATCATGAACAGATTCAACTATTATACATCATTAACGAACAACATGATAATCATAAACTTTGAGCATACCATCAACCAATTGGCAATTGTAACAATTAACTCATACAACCAGGAAAATCATGGTATCAACAACAGTTTAGGCATAGTTATACTAAATGTAGCAATATCATTAACAATTAATAACAACATATAACGAATAAGCATTCCTAGCAATTAACAAAAATAACGGGGTTATGGAGACCCCTCATCTTACGCTACCCCCTTGCCTAATGTCTACACTATCCTTCTCCCCATACCTAGAATGGAGATTCCCAAAATGATAACGTTGGCAAACTAGACATGTTCCCTCGAGCGGCTCGACGAGCTTTGTTTGGTTATAAGGAATTGGTTTAATGGGTTTTGTGAATATTAAATTAATATAAGCTTAACCATAGTTAATAGTTAACTTAACTGGGGTTATTTTGGCTAATCATGGTTAATAATATGTGGCTCAAATTTTATGGTGGTGTGGCTGATTTTGGGCCACACATAGACTCACCAATGAGTCACCGATCCTATCCGTTAGCGGTTCCCGGAAATTCCGAACGCAGCTTCGTCATTTACCCGATTTCGGTTTTTGAGAGGAAAATAATGAAACGAAAGCAAAATGAAATAGGTATTTTGAGTATATATGGATGCACGGAATTGAGGAGATGTGGGAGGTTTACAACCACGTAAAATGAGTGGTTAAGTGTGGTTGATGTGTCTGGTTAATACCCGCGAAGGCTTGGGGGTATTTTGGTCTTTTTACCTAAAAGTCATGATTACTAGCATTTAATGCACATAAATGCTTGGTGACTCATCCACCATGAGTCATCATGTATGACTCATTGTCCCGATCTCTTGACGGGTCTCTGCAGTTCCGTTTTCGACTCCGTCGGTTTCTCGATTAGGGTTTTACCCCTAAGTAAGAGCGTAATATTTCGTTTTTGGTTGAAAATTTTCAAAACAACCAAACTCGTTAGAAATATAATTTAAATATAAAGAATTACGTTCACGAGTCAAAATTAGGTTTTATGATCATTAAAATCTTACTGTCAGTGAAAACACCGACTGTTTTCTGTCCGAACTTTTACCAAAATCCATCCGAGTAAACATAATATTTTATTTCTGATCAGAAATTTGTAAAGTAGACTTCCTCACGGACAAAGTATAAAAAATCTACAAACTTTAGTTTTCGTGCCAAATTAGGGTTTTCTATCAGTATAAAATTATACCATTAGTTAAAAAAACGCAGACCAGTTTCCGTCTGAGTTTTAAACCCAAAATTTGACCATAACCTTCTACCATAAGAAAGACTATCAATATGATTTTATTTTATTTAAAATCACTTTCTAACTCTCAGATTAAAATGTAATTAATTATATTTTAACCGATTAAACAACGTAATTAAAAATGAGGCTGTTACAGTTCACCAAACCTTGGGTGAACCACCCGAGAGTTAGGCCAGATCATCGTAACTTTGACGACCTCCCCTATGTTGAACATCCCCCACTAATAAACTTCAACATATGAATGCATGAGCAAACGACATACAAAGCAACCACCTCCTTTGCTCGGGCCGATAAGATGGTCAAAAGTTCGATGGAAGTTTAGCAACAGATTTTGTAGTTATTCCTAGATAGGAACCTTAGGAGATTATGATAAGATCTTAAGAGGTAACCAAAAAGAGGATTATCCTTTATTAATAAGGTCTCAAATCTGATTGGTTGAGGTGCTAAAATCTAAGAATTACATTATCTCTATTTAAATACTATATCACACGATATCTCATCGTATCATTCTTAATCACTTATTATTAATAAAATCACATATCATATATTAACATATAAAATCACAAACAAAATCATATATTCATATAAGATCATACATTAAGAGACACAATCTCATATTAATGCAAATAATCATATATTAATATACATATTATCATATGTAATAATATATACATACATATATATGTATAAGCATAAAAGTACTGCAACATTAATCACAATTACATTATCAATTATATAAATAACAATACTAACTTCATTAATAATAATAATAATAATAACAACAACAACAACAACAACAACAACAACAACAAAAACTTGGAATCCATAGTAACATAATCCCTTATACGAAAATCGTAATGTTACAACTCCATCATCTTGCTACATAATCAATTATATAAATAACAATACTAACTTCATTAATAATAATAATAATAACAACAACAACAAAAACTAGGAATCCAAAGTAACATAATCCCTTATACGAAAATCGTAATGTTACAACTCCATCATCTTGCTTTCCAGCTCCCATGTAGCACTTTCCTTAGTAGCCCTACACCAAACGACTTTAACCAAATGGATCTCTTTGCCTCTTAGCTTCTTCACCCTCATATCCTCGACTCGAAGGGGTAACACCTCAAAAGTCAAGTTCTCTTTTAACTGTATGGCATCGGGGACTATCACGTGACTAGGGTCCTGAATGTACTTTGAGTTGAGACACATGATAAACACTATGAAGATTGGAAAAAAATGGTGACAAGGCAATATAGGTAGGCTACTTCACTGACTCTTTTCAAAATTTGGTAAGGTCCAACAAATCTTGGAGTAAGTTTCCTCGCCTTCATTACTCTACCAACCCTAGTTATCGGGGTAACTCTCAAGAACACGTGGTCACCTTCCTGGAATTCGAGCTCCATCCACCTTTTGTCATGGTAGCTCTTCTGCCTACTTTGTGCCACTTTCAACTTTTCCTGAATCATCCTTACTTTATCCGTGGTTTCTTGCACCACTTCAGGTCCTAGTACAATACTATCACCAGGTACGCTCCAACACAAGGGTATCCTACATCTCCTCCCGTAAAGAGCTTCATAAGGCGCCATCCCAATGCTGGAATGGAAACTATTGTTATAGGTAAACTCTATCAACGGCAAAAACTTGTCCCAACTACCCGACTTCTCTAGTAAACAAGCTCTAAGCAAGTCCTCTAAGGACTGGATGGTTCTCTCGGACTGACCATCAGTCTGTGGGTGATAAACTGAACTAAGCCTAAGCTTCATTCCTAAAGCCTCTTGAAAGCTATTCCAAAACCTAGAGGGAAACCTCGGGTCTCTATCTAAAACTATGCTAGAAGATACACCATGTAGTCTGTAACACCCTAGTTTTTACACCTAGGATTAATTATTTTATTTGGATGTTTATGTTTATTATGTTATGTGGTTTAGTCTGAGTAATTAAATTACTCTTTTCAAATTATTTTATTGGGTGTGTTAGCACTGACTTATTTCGGTGAATGCACGTTTAATAGACAATAATTTACGTTATTGTCACTATTATACCAGTACAGAAAAATATTTTAAATAATGTAAATAAGAGAAAAACATTTTCATATTCCTATTCTATTTAATTTTAGAGTTAAAAATATTCTGGTTTGACATCAATCGGAGATTAAATTTTGGACTGATTATTTTCTTAGTTGATCAGTTCAACTATAAATCTTTACTCTAACTTGAATTTCGAAAATATATCCTTATCAATCTTTATTTTTAGATTCTAAAAAGTAAAAACATGTTTATTTTAGGACTAATATTTATCACTCATTTTGTACCTATCACTAAGTAACTAGTTTAAAAACTAAAATTTCTCTCTTTTCTTTCTCTCTCACTCGACGCCTCACTCTCTCTTTTCTTCTCCTTCTCTGCAACTTTTTCTTCCTTCTTTCTTTCTTCTTTTTCTTTTCTTCTTCTTCCTTCCACCTCAACTTCATCTTCCTTCTTCCTCTTACCATAGCAGCGCCGCCACCCCACTAGGAAGCTCGCCGGCCGCCGCTCAACATAGGGAGGAGGAGATGCGATGGCACCACCGCCTGCACCGGTTCTTTGCCAAGGCGCTTTCGTCGCTCCACCGCGGTAAGCACCGCGCGTCGCCGCCTCCATGGTGGTTTTCACTAGGTGAGTTGTTTTAAAGCTTTCTTCTTCCTTTCTATGAAGCTTAGCTTCACTTTATGGGTCATGGTTGTTGTAGGGGAGTGTTCCACCGCCACTGCCACTTCGCCGGAGTTGTGCGCCGCCGCCGCTGTGCCCATGGCTGTCAGTGTCCTCTGCCTTCAAGCTTGGGTGAGTCAAAACCCTCTCTTGTATCTCAGATTCAAAACCCCCAAATGGATTTTTGAAACCCTAACCCTAACCCTTTGATTTCAGATTTTTAATCTTGAACTTTAAGGTTGTTTTATGAGATTGGGACTGTGAATTTGTGTTTCGCTAAACCAATTTTATTATTCTGAGTTTTCCCTAAATCGTATTGAGGAGCCCTACAACCCCAATTTAATTGGATTTAAATTTGGGTATGTTTTTGTGAAATTAATTATGATTTAGTGTAATTAGGACTCATAATGGATGATTTCCAAAGTTCTTTTTCAAGATCTTTTGATCAAAACAAAGTTTCCTTAAAGGGTATTGGGAAGTGTGAGCTTCAAACATGATTTTCTTTGAAAATAACCTTGTTTGGTAATTAGATTAAGTGTTTAGATAAAGTTAGAATGTGTGTTTGATCATGTGAAATTGATTTCTTGATTTCTGATTGTTGCGCGTTGTTGGATTTACTCTCTGAGACGTTTGGACATGGCTATGCTTGCTTGATGGAGTAGATATGAGCTAATGTGTGCATTAGGACGAGGATCCTTTACTTGTCTTCAAAGGTAAGGGGAGCTTGCCTGATGGATTTTTCTCAATAACCATTTGCTTGTTGTGTAGTCTGTATAATTGATGTGGTTGTGGGTATCTGATTATGTGGTTTATGTTGTGTTGTATATCTGAGTATCAGTGTCTGATCTATTTTAAATTATTTGATTATTTGTACATGATATTGCTATGGTACATGATCTGTCTGGTGGTTTGTTGTTGAATGTTGCTTGTGAGTGTGGTTTGAGAAGCCTGACTGTGGTCAGTGCACAACCGATTAATCAGATAAAAGCTTTAATAAGCTGTGTAAATTATATTCCAGGTTTTATGGGAAACGTTGGAATATAATAGTTGTGGAAAGTATTATTTTGGAAAAATAAGGAGTTTTGATGATGATGATTTATTAGTGTAAAAGTAACTCGAGTCACAATGAGAGTGAAATTGTGAAAATGTGTCTGTACTGCTAATTTTTATGTAAGAAAGTTTGCAATATTATACAAAGTTATTTTATGAAATTAATTGTTGAAAAGAAGTTAATGATGATTTTAGAAAGTTGTTTCAGTGGAAAAAGTTAAGTTTTGGCTTAAGAAGCTTTAAAAGTGATAATTGATGAATGATTTGGAAAAGTGTGATGACAGATTTGGAAAAACGGAGAAGGAAAATATTCTTAAACGGAAGTACATATTTTAAGGAAATTAAAACCTCAAAGTGAAAACCAAGTTTTATTATTTAAGGATTTTATTGATGAATTTCCAATTTTGGAAAAGAATTTATGAGAGCAAAACTGATTTAGTGTTAAAAGTGGTGTGGAACTTAGTAACCGAGATGTCGGGGTACTAAGGTTCTGTGTTGTGATGGACTTAGTCATTTGGACTTTGAGGGCCTATATTGTATACATGAGGTATACTGTGTTGAAACATTGAAGATGTTTCTAGTGCCACGAACCTAAGACTGGTGCACCGGTCGAGAGGTGTCGTGATTGAGCACTCGGACTGTGAGGTCCTATGTTTTGATAAAAGTTTTATGGACTGTGAGGTCCTATGTTTTGATAAAAGTTTTATGGACAGTGAGGTTCTGTGTTGTGATGAAAGTTTTAAAAGTGTTTTAAAACTATGTGAGTCGTAAGCCATTTTGAGCTTCGGCAAAAGAAAGATTGAGCACAAAGAAAAGAACAAAACAAAAGTGTTTTGCATGCATTTGGCAGACGTACCTGCGGTTTGTGACATAATGCATTAATTACCAATGACAAAGGTAATTACGATGTGCATTTATCTCATGTGCCTAGGGAGGACATGGAGACCCCATCTTACTTGCTAATGGTAGGGCCACTGGCTGTGGACATTAGCAATGTGTTTGGCCTTGTGTATGCCTGGCTGTGTATGCCTTTTTAAGATGGGAAGAGGTTGCGCACCTATTGGCAGAGTGCCAAGTTAGCCAGTGTGGCTATGGAGTCTGATCAACTCATATGATGTTGGGATATCTCATGAGATTAGGACGAAAATTTAGATGATGAATAGAAGTGTCATGCATAATTTTATGGATGATGTTTGGGGTGTTGAACCCATTGATAGACTATTAGCTTATAAATGCTCGTGTGGTAAATGTATATGTGTTATGTGGTGTTGCGCATTTAGTTATTGTGTTAAACTCATATATTGGCGTCTCACCCTTACACACATTTCAGGATTTTCTAGTTCGATATTGTACCCTGGGTACTTTAACACAGATGGTGCAGAGGAGTCTTCTAAGTCACTCAGAGACTTAGATCTAGTTGCTTGATGAGGTATTACTTGCGGAATAACTTTTAGAACGACCAGCTTAGGGTTTGAGACTTAGATTATTTAGATAAGTATGTATGAGTATGGCTCAGAGAGCCTTTATTTTAAAATGAAATGTCTATAGCTCGGAGAGCCTATCTTTGGAATGAAAATTTAAGCTATTTCTTTTGGTCTTGTAAAGCTTATGGTTATAGCTATTATTTTTATGTATTGATGCCTGGTTGAATTTGGTGTAACTGGAATTCTGGAGTGAAAATGTAATTATTTTAACAGGTGTTATTTTATCTGGGATGTCCGAATTACAGAGGAGACTCTGTCGAAATTTTTGTAAAACTACTATCTTGTATTTAAGTATATCCTTTAAATTAAATAGGCTTGTCAAGCTATGATAGTAAGTTTGTGTGTCGATCAATTAAGGCTTAGGTATGGAGTTGTGAAAAAAATTTTACACCCAATTTCAGACACTTATGTACTTATATAAGTTATTTTCCGAAAGCACCGGCAAATTATCTTTTAATTTTATTTTCGCACGTGTTTAGAAGGTAATGCCCAAGGGGGGTGTTACATAGTCTAAGTATTTCCTTGATGTACAACTGGGTCAAATTTTCCAAAGAGTATTCCATGTTCATCGGGATGAAATGGGCGGACTTAGTCAGTCTATCCACAACAACCCATATAGCCTCAAAACCAGCTAGAATCCTAGGGAGTCCAAACACAAAATCCATGGAAATACTATCCCATTTCCATTCTGGGATACTCAAATGTTGCATCTTTCCTGATGGCTTCTAGTGTTCTATCTTAGCCTTTTGGCACACTAAACAGGAATACACAAACTCAGTCACATCTTTCTTCATCCTAGGCCACCAAAACATGCGCTTTAAGTCCTGATTCATCTTAGTGGCACCTGGGTGCACACTCAGTCCACTCCTATGTCCTTCTTCAAGGATCAACTTTCTAAGCTCCGGGACGTCTGGTATATAGACTCTATCCTTGAACCTCAAGACTCCTTCGCTTCCTTCCTTAAAACTAAGGTCTCTACCCTGTGCAAGCAACTCACACTGGTCTAAGAGATACCGGTCTAACTTCTGACCCTCTCTAACCTGATCCATCAAATTGTTGGTAACCTTTAAGGTTCCAAGCCTAATGCACTTAGGGATAACTTCCCAAGCAAAACTTAGGTCTCTAAACTCCTCAATCAGATCCATCTCCCTAACCATCAAAGCGGAGACGTGCAAGGTTTTTCTACTTAAGGCTTCGGCCACTACGTTGGCTTTTTCTGGGTGGTAGGTTAGATCAAACTCATAATCCTTTAAAAACTCCATCCACCTACACTGCCTCATATTCAACTCCTTTTGATCAAAGAGATACTTCAGACTCTTGTGATAACTAAAGACCTCAAACTTCGCTCCATATAAGTAATGTCTCCTTTAAGGCAAATACCACAGCTCCTAACTCTAGGTCATGGGTAGGGTAGTTCTTCTCATGGGTTTTCAACTGCCTAGAAGCATAAGCTACTACCTTACTATCTTGTATCAATACCCCACCTAAACCTTGCTTCGATGTATCGCAGTATACTACAAAAGGTTTACTAGGATCGGGCAACACTAAAACTGGTGCTGATGTTAACCTATTCTTAAGGGTTTGGAAACTCTCTTCACACTTAGAGTCCCACACAAACAACTGTCCCTTTTTGGTGAGACGGGTTAAGGGTAAGGCTAACTTAGAGAAACCCTCTATAAACCTCCTACAGTACCCTGCTAAACCCAAGAAACTCATAATCTCAGTCACTGACTTCGGTGCCTCCCACTGGAGCACCGTCTTAACCTTAGCCGGATCAACGACTCTCCCATCTTTTGAGATCACGTGACCTAAGAAACTAACCTCTTCTAACCAAAACTCGCACTTAGACATCTTGGCATACTACTGCCTCTCCTTAAGGGTCTGCAAAACAACCCTCAAGTGCTCCTCATGTTCCTCCTTAGTCTTGGAGTGCACTAAGATGTCATCTACAAAGACCACCACAAACTTATCCAAGTAAGGGTGAAAGGTCTTGTTCATGTAGTCCATGAACACAGCAGGAGCATTGGTTACACCAAATGGTATAACCTAGTACTCATAGTGACCATAACGCATCCTAAACACTGCCTTTGGGATATCCTCAGACTTATCCCGAATCTGATGGTACCCTTACCTTAAATCTATCATCGAAAAGACATAGGCTCCGATCAACTGATCCATAAGATCATTAATCCTAGGGAGGCGATACCGATTCATAATGGTCACCTTGTTGAGCTGTCGATAGTCGACACACAACCTCATACTACCATATTTCTTCTTTACTAGTAACACTGGCACTCCCCAGGGGGATACGCTAGGCCTAATAAACTACTTCTGGATCAAATCCTCTAACTGTTCCTTCAACATAGCTAGCTCTAAAGGATACATTCTATAGGGTGCTTTGGATATTGACTCGATGCCAGGCACTAAGTCTATGGTGAACTCAACATCTCTCTCAGGGGGCAAGTTATAAACATCCCCCGGGAACACTTCAGGAAATTCACGCACAATAGGCACACTTCCGACAGGAGGGCACTCTAATTCTAGGGAAGGCAACATCATGACACTTGGGCCTCGTCTTTCATCGAATCTCTGACTTGGTTGGCAGATAGAAAGATTGGATCCTTAGACTCCACAGGAGTTCCAAAAACTATGGTTTTATCGAAACATTTCAAAAGGACGTGGTTGGGAGATAACCAGCCCATGCCAAGAATAACATCGAGGTGTTTTAGGGGTAAGCACACAAGGTTAACTACAAAGTTCTTATTATCGATTGATAACAGAACAACCTTTTTAAACACAAGAAGCACTCACAGGCTTCTTGGATCGTCCAAGACAAACCACCAAATGCAGTAAGTCAAGCCAAAACGAAGCTTAGGCACTTAGTACCATGTAACATTGTCTATATTGAATATAGACAATTCACACAAGAGCAAACAGAAGACTCATAACAGACTCATACCACGGCCTGATAGGACAGACCTGCTCTGATACCACTAAATGTGATACCCTTCTACCCCGCACGTTAATATAAAACAATTACTTAAAAGAGGTAATATAAAAACATGCATTTGTTTGATAAAAATAAAACTTGATATAAAGATACCACATTGTATCACTTAACGCAGAAAGAACATAGTTTTCAAACAATAAAACATAAACAACATATAGCATAAACATAACCCAACCCCGATGTCACATACAGAGCTGGTATAACCGTTCCGAGATAAAATCCTCGAAATACAGCTAAAACAACTAAACAAAACTAACAAAAATAACCAAGCATCCTAACTAGAGTCACGACTCCTCAGAGTCACTCCGCCACTGGCTGCTCATCGTCCTCTGCATAAGAGATACATGCAACAACAGAAACATAAAAACAGGGAGTAAGAAATCATGTAAACACATCAGCATGGAAGTAGTTAAGCAAGATGAACATACATCATAGCATGGCATAGCAATACAACATAACATCAATATTAAATAACATAACAACATATCATCTCAATCAACATATGTTACGCGGTGCAACACTACTCCGCAACTCCGTTATGCATATGGATCCAACTATCTTAGAAAGTCAACTTCGGAGTTACATATCCACATTGACCATAATAGCACCAACGCCGGCAGTTCATCAAACCATGGGTGAACCCCTTGGATAGACAACGTATCATAACTGGATACGCCACCTCGGGGGCTCACGGTTCACCAAACTTTGGGTGAACCACCCGAGACTTAGGCCAGATAATCATAACTTGGACGACCTCCCCAATGTTGAACATCCCCCACTAATCAACTTCAACGTATGAATGCATGAGCAAACGACATACAAAGCAACCACCTCCTTTGCTCGGGCCGATAAGCACCCAAGATTTATCACCATCATCAACAACATCAACATCAAAGCCTTGGCTAAAAAGCACCAAGGTTCAACTCATCAAAGCCTCGACCAAAAAGCATCGAGGGCACTTTGGCCAAAAAGAACCAAAGTGTATCAACGTGCGGTAACCCAATGACACTGACTTAACCAACTTATTATTCTTCGTTATCTTAATTAATCCTTTAATTAAGTTATCTAACTCTTCTTCATTCGATTGATGTATTATTGCATTATTGGGGACAACTGGGGTGAAACACCCCTTTATTCCTTTAGTCTCAAATTCTGACCAGCAAGGGGAGCACGGGTGTGCTCACCCCAGCACGGTTGTGCTGCCACTTAAGTGTAGCATGGTCGTTCTCACTGTCCTGCACGGACGTGCTCAATGCACGGTCTGCCTTCCAAAATGTAACTGGGAGCACAGGCGTGATCCCTGTTCAGTACGATCGTGCTCCTGGGCCAGCCGTACTATTCTGGGCAGATTCATATGTATTCTTAGAGTGAAAACTCTGCAACACTCTCAAATAAGATCCTAGGGTCCTTTGACTAATCCAGTTGGCATAAAACCTCACCTATCACTAACAGTTCATGTCTTATTAAGAATTGGGGTATTAACCCCTTAAATCCCCTGCTAACTAAGAGTCCTATTTAAAACTGATTACGGTCTTATTAACGTGTTCATCATAACAACAACACAGCCTCATCCAATCAACATTCAGCCAGTCAATGCATAGCAACAACAACATAACGATCATAATTAGATCATGAACATATTCAACTATTATACATCATTGACGAACAACTTGATAATCATAAGCATACCATCAACCAATTAGCAATTATAACAATTAACTCATACAACCAGGCAGATCATGGCATCTACAACAAATTCGGCATAGTCATACTAAACGTAGCAGTATCAATAACAATTAATAACAACATATAACGAATAGGCATTCATTGAAATTAACAACAGTTACGGGGTTATGGGTACCCCTCATCTTACGCTACCCCCTTGCCTAATGTATACACTATCCTTCTCCCCACACCTGGAATGAAGATTCCCAAAACGATAACGTTGGCAAACTAGACACGTTTGTAACACCCCCTTAGGGTATTACTACGTAACACATGCGGAAGTAAATAAAAATGATAATTTGATGGTTGCTTTCAGAAAATTGTTTTCTTTTAAGTCAGAAAACTGGGGTATAAATTTTTTCTTTAAGGATAACTCTGAAATCCATAATACATACATTTAAACGTAAAATCACATCCGTAACAAAGTTACCATGACATACAATATTTCTCTAAGTTTCCATTTTCGGAAGACAAGTTTAAACTACAGATGGATGTATATAACACTACATTTACCGACCTCTTTAGATATACAACCCAACTCAGACTCCTAAGCTGGTCATTCTATCAAATATTCATTGGAGAGACCCCCAATCAGAATACTTTCCCAACCACTAACACTAGGTCTTCAAGTGACTTAGAAAGACTCCTTTGCAACATCTGTACTAGAGTACCAAGGTACTACAGCAAAACCCGAAGAGACCTGATATAACTGTAAGAGTGAGATGCCGGCAAATGGATATATCATACAACAACCATATACATGATACATACAACACTTTGGCATATTGACATTTTAAACATTATTCATAGGTAAACAACAAGTATTATTTTAGTGGGTCTCATACCCGAATCAACCAATTTTATAAAGATAATGCATGACACTTCAATCATCAGGCTCTAAAATTAATCTCATGAAATACCATCACCATTTTATCATTAAGAAAGAAAGAGTTGATCAAGATCATACGCCACATTGGTAAGTTGTCTCCGTCACCTCATGCACCCAGATCAACATCATCACGAATCCCTTATAATGGCCATTCGGATGTATACCTCATCGAATACCATATCTTAAGCTGGTATTCGGTTAACTCAAGCACGTCTGCTAAGGGGAAATGCATATGAATAAAAGACTTTTCATTATCGAGACTTTTCTTTGTGTTCCCTCTTTTCTGTTGTCGAAGCCCAAAGCTAATGACTATTCACAATTTTCATTACTTGAAAATCAATAACACAAGACACGCAGTCCGAGTGCTCAATCGCAGCACCTTAGACCGATGCCGCAGTCCAAGGTTGTGGTCGTAGAAACAATTATAATTTTATCCATGTTTTATTTCAACATGATAAGGACTCCTAGCCCATAACAACGAAATTAGGACACAGTCCTAAATTCCAAAATTAGGACTCCTAGCCCATAATATCACGTGCATAAACTGAATGCTAGAGGCGACGTCCCGCGTACTAGTATTCTCTTTCGCATGTGCTTACTTTTCGCTCAGTGAAAATCAAAAACCAAAACAAAACCTCGGTCACTTGTCCAAGTAACCGGAACGTTTCTAAATCATTTAGGAGAAAATCTTTTCCTTTACAAAGTCTTTTATAAAACATTTGGAAATTCGTCTACTTTTGAAACCATTGATGGAATAAAGTCAAATATTTTCAAAGGGGTTTTTCCTTCATGAAACACATAGTTCGAAAAAGATTTTCTCTCGTACAAACTTTGGATCATAAAAAGTTAGTTTCTATTGACTTAAAACACTTCAACTTTTCTTTTCAAAACTAGAATCTCATTCTCTTGAAGTAAGCGTTTTAAACAAGGAACTTTTATAAATGAAACCAATACTTTCAAAGTTCTATTCAAGGCTTATTAAGGCTTTTAATCCTTATAATCATTGTGCACATACTCAAGTCCAGCTTCTCAAAGTTCAATCAACAGCAATATATTAACAATAATATCACATTTAATGACAGTTCATCACCTATATACAACTCACAATACTTTAAGCCAAGTAATAATCTACTTCAAGTAATAATCACAATAGTTCAAGTAAACATATACACACATGCATATAGTCATTGAATATCCCTAGGCAATCCCCTCTTACCTTCTGTGAAGGTAAGGAGATTAGATGCTCGAAGAGGTATGTCACGAACGTCCTCCTTTCCTCCACGATGGAAGTTTAAGGTTATGAACACAAAATCACAAGTTAAAATCAAACAAGAACACTAAACCACAAGGTGTAGGTTCGGCCAAGACTAGTTCTTAGGGTTAGAGATTCCCGAAAATTATACAACTCATGGATTTATGATCCTTAAGTGTTAGGAGTTCATAAACAATGATCATTTAACAAAGTTGAATTAAAATCCCACTAAGTTATAAACTTAGGGTATTCGGACAAGGCTATTAAAATAGGATATCATTCACTAAACTTTCCAATCTCTTAGGTTTAGCATCCATATGTATTAAGGAGCTCAAAACCATGATCATTTTTGAAAATAAGAACAAGGTATCCTAGGTCCATAACCTTCTAGGTTCGGCCTTCATAGGATTTATAGGCTAGAAATCTTTAAACTTTCCAATCTCTTAGACTTAGCATCCAAATATCTTATGGAGCTCAAGTCCATGATCATCTTGGAAAACAATGGAAACTTAAACATTCTAATCTCTTAGACTTAGCATCAAAATGTCTTATGGAGCTCAAGTCCATGATCATCTTGGAAAAGTGAAAGTAATACATCCTAGCTTTAATAACATTGAATAAACAAGTTAGAAATCCTTAAACTTCCCAATCTCTTAGACTTAGCATCCAAATATCTTATGGATCGCAAGTCCATGATCATTTTGGAAAAATGAAAGTAATACATCCTAGCTTTAATAACATAGAATAAACAAGTTAAAAATCCTTAAACTTTCCAATCTCTTAGACTTAGTATCCAAATATCTTATGGAGCTCAAGTCCATGATCATTTTGGAAAAATGAAAGTAATACATCTAGCTTTAATAATATAGAATAAACAAGTTAGAAATCCTTAAACATTCCAATCTCTTAGACTTAGCATCCAAATATCTTATGGAGTTCAAGTCCATGATCATTTTGGAAAAATGAAAGTAATACATCCTAGCTTTAATAACATAGAATAAACAAGTTAGGAATCCTTAAACTTTCAAATCTCTTAGACTTAGCATCCAAATATCTTATGGAGCTCAAGTCCATGATCATTTTGGAAAAATAAAAGCTAAAACATCCTAGCACCTAAACTCTAAGTTTCTGCCATCATAGGATGATGAGGAAAATATTCTTTGTTTAACAATAACTCTTAGGTTTAGAATCACAAGGTATTAAGAGTTCTAAATCCATGATCAATACTTGGAAAGTTGAAACATAGTATCCTAGGCATACTTATTCATATTTTTCGGCCATCATAGGAACAAGCTATCAAAACTTCTAAGATTTATAGATCCAAGATCAAGGGATAGTTAGAAACTCAAACACATGATCATATTCCAAAAGTTGAAACAAAAACTTCCTAGGTCACAAATGCAAGCATTCGGCCTTCATTGGAAGAGATGGATAGAGATTTTTGTTTTACACAACCTCTTAGTATGTGAAAATATAAGTTAATACAAGACTATAGAAAGTGGTTTCAACTCAAAAGGAGTTTTCTACCATTTTAGAGAGACTTTCCAAGTTTAAAGCATATAAAGAACACATAAAGTAAACTAAGAAATAAAAGATGAAAATTTCAAAAAGATTCATATGAGAGCATTACCCTTAGTATAAGGAAGAACCTTAATGAAGAACTTAAGTAGAAAAGATGAATAAAAACTAAAGCTTTAAGAGCTTGAACTTTTAGAAGAAAGAAGAAGATGAAGGTCTAATGGAGGTTGAAGGAGGAAAATGATGAAGTGAAGATAAAAGGGGTATATATAGAGAAAGGGAGGGAGCTCACGGCTCCAGGGTTGTGAGGGAGAGCTTGTTGAGCAAGCATGGTGGTTTAATGCTTGATTGGATGGAAGGAGAGAAAAATAACTTTTGGATTAGAATAGTATTATAATTTGAAAAGTATGATGATTGCACTTTTGGAGTGTGTCATAGCCTCTTCCATCATGTCTCCTTACTTCTTTTATGGTTCCTAATCTGCTCCATTTCGTACCCGGTCGCATTTCCGATCGTAATTCTTCCGACGTTTTCACTCGAATAAAATATTATATTTTATTTTTGAACGAAAAATTTTCAAAATAATCAAGGTTGAAGGAAACATAATAAAAACACTAACTGTCTCGTTCACGGGTCAAAATTAGGTTTTCTGCACAGTAAACTTGTACCGGCAGTGAAAACGCAGACCGGCTTCTGTCTGAATTTTCAACCGAAAATTTTACCATGACTTCATATGATATAAAAACACAAGAAAATGATTTTAGTTTAAGTAAAATCATCCTCTGAGTTTAATCTAAAATAAACACATTGAAATATGTATTTAATGCTACTGAAGACATAGGAAAAACAGGGTGTTACAACATTCCCTAGAGCGGCTCGACGAGTTCCTCAAGCCTTGGTCAAATAATAAGGGAAGAGAACAACCAATTAATCCCCAATTCAAAATAAAGGGCAAAGCAAATTAAGGAAGGATAACTACGTTACCTTAAACGATGCTAACACGCATAACTTCTCTGCCAAACGGACTCACAAACTCCAGGGTTCAAGGGAAAGCTAAAAAATATGAATATAGGAAGCTATTCTAAGTTTAACAATGTTATAAATAGGGTTTAGGTCGAATTTTATGGTATAAATAAAATTTGGGGCATAACGGGCTCCTATTTCAGCCCAAACAGTATATAGATCGGTATTTTGACCATAACTTGAGCTACAGGTTTTCGATTGAGGCGTTATTGGTGTCATTAGAAATATGAGAGAAATACCTACAAATTAATGTGGAATGACCATATCCTAAATCGTACTCTAAGATGGTCAAAAGTTCAATGAAATTTTAGCGACAGATTTGGTAGTTATTCCGAGATAGGATCCTTAGAAGATTATGATAAGATCTTAAGGGGTAACCAAAAAGAGGATTATCCTTTATTAATAAGGACTCAAATCTGATTGGTTGAGGGGCTAAAATCTAAGAATTACACTATCTCTATTTAAATACTAAATCACAGGATATCTCATCATATCATTCTTAATCACTTATTATTAATAAAATCACATATCATATATTAACATATAAAATCACAAACAAAATCATATATTCATATAAGATCACACATTAAGAGACAAAATCTCATATTAATGCAAATAATCATTTACTAATATACATATTATCATATGTAATAATATATACATACATATATATGTATAAGCATAAAAATGCTACATCACTAATCACCATTACATTATCAATTATATAAATAACAATACTAACTTCATTAATAACAACAACAACAACAACAACTAGGAATCCATAGTAACATAATCCCTTATACGAAAATCGGGGTGTTACATAGCTGACATTTAACTAGGATAGGTTAGGTTAAGGGTATTTTGGTCATTACACTTATAAAAACTCATAATTACTAGCATTTATGATGAAGATGAGTCACCACCATGACTCACCATGGTGACTCATTCCCTCTGAGTCATCGTAGATGACTCGCCGTTCTGTCTCCCGGTGTATCTCTGTGCATCCGTATCATGTTCTATTGGTTACCCGATTACGGTTTTTGAGAGGAAAATGATGAAACGAAAGCAAAATTAAATGGGTATGGTTGAGTGGATGTGGATGCATGAAATTGGAGAGATATGGGAGGTTTACAACAATGTAAAATGAGTGGTTGAGATGAGATGATGTGTCTTGTTAATAACCATGAACTTGGGGGCATTTTGGTCTTTTTACCTTAAAAGACATGATTACTTGAATTAAATGCTTCGTAAATGCCTGGTGAGTCATGGTGGTGACTCACCCCAGGACTCATCTCCTCTGGTATCCGGTTCTATCTCTGCAGTTTCCTTTCCGACTTTCCCGATTAGGGTTTCCGTCCATTTTTCGCCAAAATTCGCCCGAATAAAATCTAATATTTTATTTTTGGACAAAACTTTGGAAAATAGACTTCCTCACGGACATAATATAAAAATCTACAATTTTTCAGTTTCGAGTCAAATTAGGGTTTTCTGCCGGTATAAAATTATACTGTCAGTAAAAACGCATACTGATTTTCGTCTGAGTTTTAAACCCAAAATTTCACTGTAACCCTCTACCAGAAGATAGAGTATGAATATGATTTTGTTTTATCCAAAATCATTTTCTTGGTCTCGGATAAAAATATAAATAAATATATTTTTACCCGTAATACAGCGTAATTAAAAACAGGCTGCTACAGTGGTAAACCCCATCTTCCCTCTATATCTAATGTTCTTATGGTTGAAGGATTAAGACACAATTTGCTTAGCATAAGTCAATTATGTGACAGTGGATTTGATGTCTCCTTTACCAAGGATTTATGCATAGTTAAAGACTTTAGTGGCAAAACTCTCTTTTCAGCTAAAAGGCAACAAAATCTATATAAGATTAAACTGACTGATCTCTCAGATCAAAGTGTAACTTGTCTGATGTCTAAAGAGGATGAAATATGGTTATGGCATAAGAAACTAGGACATGCTAGTATCAAACTAATTTCTAAACTAAAAAAGGATAACCTTGTGAGAGGATTGCCTGATATTAGTTTTAAGAAAGATGTCTTGTGTGATGCATGTCAGAGAGGTAAACAAATAAAATCAAGTTTCAAATCTAAAAACCAAGTATCACCTCTAGACCTCTTTAGTTATTACACATGGATCTGTTTAGACTAGTTACTGTTGCTCGCTTGGCTGGAAGAAAATATGGATTTGTCATAGTTGATGACTATTCTAGATTTACATGGGTACCCTTCTTAACCCACAAGGATGAGTCTTTCAAGGCTTTCTCAGTATTCTGCAAAAGAGTACAAAATGAACACGGTTTATGTATCTCTACCCTTAGAACTGACCGTGGGGGAGAATTTGAAAATGAGCAGTTTAGACAGTTTTGTGAAAAGAACGGGATCTCTCACAATTTATCAGCACCTAGAACTCCACAAAAAAATGGAGTGGTTGAGAGAAAGAATAGATCTCTGCAAGAGATTGCTAGATCTATGCTCAATGAAAATAATCTCCCTAAGTACTTCTGGGCAGAAGCAGTAAACACTGCATGTTATGTACAAAACAGAATACTTATCAGGCCTTTTCTAAAGAAGACACCTTATGAATTGTGAAAAGGTCAAAGCCCCAACATATCCTATTTTCATGCATTTGGTTGTGAACGCTTCATTATGAATACTAAGGATCAACTTGGAAAGTTTGATTCCAAAGTAGATAAAGGTATCTTTATAGGATAATCTGAAATGTCTAATGCCTTTTGATAACTCTTTGAATGAAGAGTTATATAGCTCCTTTTTACTATGGCTTTTTTTCTATCTTTGAGGTTTTGTGTCTTATTCTTTATAGAAAATGTTAGTTTGTAAATATTTGTGTTGAGTTTTGTGAATAACAACTATTTGCTCTTGATTGCTCTATCGTTGTCTTAAAACTTTGTGTCAGTATATGCAGTACCTTTGCTGGAGCATGGCTGAAGCTTGGGGGAATAAGCTAGTGGATCTTGCATCATGAATCATCTCTGGTAGCTATGCACTAAAGGACAAAAGCTAACAAGGACACCTTTCCTCTCTCCTCAAGGGTGCTGGCACTGTCATCTTTAAGGAAGCACACACGCCTAGGATCAGCAACCCCATGTTTTTAGGAATTGGGCTATGGTTATTTTATTAATACTTTTGGTTGTTGGACCAAAATGGAATGAAAGAGAATATGGTTTTGTGTACTATAAAAGCATTTAGCAAACCCTAGTGAAAGAAGACTTGAATTTTTATGACACATTGTCTTGTCGTTTCTTGAGGGTTGCGCTGGTTTCCTTCTTCCCCTAGCTGCTACTGCTGCTGCGTTTTCTCATTTCTCCACCCATTGTAATGGTTTCTTGCTCATTTCTTATTTTTGTTCTTTGTAAGATCATTATGAGCTAAACACTTTTAAGCTTTAGGTATGCTAATATAATGAATGTTTAGCTGAGTTGTGTAATGACTATGTTTTCATTTTTCTTTTATCACGCATTTAATGTTGTTTAACTAAGAGTGATCAACTTGATTGAATATTTAGCTTGCTTGATTTGGAAAAATTAAGTGGAACTTGATAAAATATAGGGTTAAGTCATTAATTGGAAGATTAATTGATGTTGGAAAGGCTAGGAATAGCTATTCAAGTCCCTAAGCTAGCTCGAATGTGCTTGATTAAGAGGGTGGTGTAATTAATCTGAATCTAGGAATAGAAAAAAGTTAATGAACCTGGCCATGTATTGTTGGAAAAAAAACTTTAATTTCCTGGAGCTAGATGCTAGAACATAGTCAGAGCATGATATAGGCTAAACAGGATTTATGCTACAGCATACCTAGAGCTATTTCTACAATCTGATTTAACAAACCCTCCTTATCTGTTAACTTGTTTATCTCTCAGTTTTCAAATCTCAATTTATTTACTTTTACTTGCACACACACTACAATTTTTGGTTACAAATCCTAATTTCTAGAAGATATCTGAACTAAAGTTCTATATTACTTGAGGAATTTGTGTATACTTCCATAAACTTAAGAACAATTGTTTTAAAGGCAACACCTTTAGAATTTATAATTCCAGAACTTCTGTTATTGAAGAATCTGTTCATATTAAGTTCAATGATGGTTTAAAGACTGATAAGGAATTATCAGATCTAGAAGATGATCTTTCAGGTATTGACATAAATAAGTGAGAAAGCCAACAACCTGATCTAACCAAGACAACCTGTAAATGAGCCAGACAGACAAGTGGAGCAGACAAGTCAACAAACAAGTCAGCAGACAAGTCAGCAGACAAGTCAGCGGACAAGTCAAAATCTTCATGATGAACTCAAAAGGGACTAGAAGTTCAAAACTCATCATACTAAGAATCTTATTATTGGAAATCCCTCCGAAGGAGTAAGAACCAGATCCACTTTAAGAGAATCAAGCAATGTAGCCTTTATGTCAGAAATGGAGCCAAAACTGATTGAAGAAGCTCTTGTGGATGAAAGTTGGATTCTTGCTATGCAAGAAGAAATCAACCAGTTCCCCAGAAATGATGTATGGACACTTGTCTCCAAGCCCAAAAACCAATCTGTCATTGGAACAAGATGGGTCTTCATAAAAAAATTGGATGAGGATGGCAAAGTTGTCAGAAATAAGGCAAGGTTAGTAGCTCAAGGCTATAACCAACAAGAAGGTATTGATTATACTGAAACCTTTGCACCTGTAGCTAGAATAGAAGCTATATGAATACTAATGTCATATGTTGGACAACACCAAATCACCCTTTTTTAAATGGATGTAAAAAGTGCTTTTCTAAATGGTATAATTGAAGAAGAAGTGTATGTTAAACAAAACTAAGTAAAGATGATGAAATTAAAAAGTTAGACCAAACTGTCTACAGAGGTATGATTGGCTCTCTACTGTACTTAACTTCAAGCAGATCTGACATTCAGTTTAGTGTCTGTATGTGTGCTAGATTTCAATCTGACCCAAGAGAATCTCATCTTAAAGCTGTTAAAAGAATATTTAGATATTTGCTTGGGACTACTAATCTTGGTTTGCTGTATCTAAGATCAAAAGAATACAGATTAGTGGGATTCTGTGATGCTGATTTTGCTGGAGATAGAATATAAAGAAAGAACACCACCGGAGGATGTCACTTCATTGGAGCAAGCTTAGTCTCCTGGTCAAGTAAAAGGCAAACAACTATTGCCTTGTCTATTGCTGAGGTAGAATACATCTCAACTGCTAGTTGTTGCTCTCAACTCTTATGGATAAAACATCGACTATAGGATTACTCTATTTATGAGCATAATATATCTGTGTGGTGTGATAATTCTAGTGTTGTATGCTTAACTAAAAATCCAATTCAGCATTCTAAGGCTAATCATATTGAAATTAAACATCACTTTAGGGATTATGTTCAGAAAGATATCTTTGATATTAAGTTTGTTAAAACTGAAAATCAATGGGATGATATTTTCACTAAACTATTAGCAGAAGAAAGGTTTTTATTTATTAGAGATAATCTAAATATGCATTGCATTGTTGAATGACATGTCTCAAAATTAACATGTCTATGCTACCTGTCTTAAGTTTTTATATCACCTGTCTATGTTACCTATCTGACCTTGCTGAGTCATAATGCTTGAACTCAACAGTTTTTGGTAAAATGATTATTAATTATTTAATAGCATTTATTAATCTGAAGCTAATCATGTGCACGACAGTTTTAATCTCGAAACCATGTTTTCATAATGTCTAAAGAAGGCACTGTAGTTCCCCACGTAAATCGTGTCATTTTAAAGTTAAAATGTTTTATTTCTCTCTCTTGCCTTTATGACTATAAAAGGAAAAGAGTCAAAAAGGTTCAACCTTTATGCTTTCAATCCTTAAAAGTCTCTTCGTCTTTGTCTTCTTCTCTATCAAACCCTTCTAAACTTTCAAAACCCTAGAAATCTTTCTCTCTGAAATGGCACCCTCAAAGCACCTTTCTTCAAAAGAAATTGCTGATAAGTACAACATGAGACTCTTAGATGTGGAGAAGATTTTAGCTGGCAAGACTGTAGACCTCCAACAAATGAAAAGGTGGGTAATGGATGTCAGAAGAGTTGGAATACTCCAAGTGGACCTCCTTCTTCGACCTAAAGGAGCTAGTTCATACCAAGCTTGTCAGAGACTTCTGGACAAGTGTTGTAGTCCTCACCAGCACCATTGATGGAACTAAGAGCTTTCGTGCTCGAGTGATGGATACAACTCTCCTCTTTCCCAATAGCTCTCTGGAACTCATCCCCAAATGCCCTAGGATTGGAGTTGCTTTCAAGCCAGAGTGGGAGGATCAGGTGGGAACAGAGAATGTTAACATTGCTCTGTATGGTGTTCCCAACCCTGAGAACACGAAGCCAGTGAACATGGTGGTGAAATACAGAATCATGCACAAGTTGCTGCTAGAATGTCTGATGCCAAGGGAAGGATCACGGGATAGTGTGACCAAGATGGACAGGTTAGCCCAGTACCACTTGATTCAAAAAATCAAGGTGGACATCAATGACATCATCTACATCTACCTTGAATCCATGATCAAGAGGACCAACATGCAGATCGACCCCTATGGAATGTTGTTGATAAGACTCTTCAGGAACAAGTTGTTTCTTCCAGGTGATGTGCACTTCATAGACATGTCCTTTCCTATCGACAGGAAGAACCTGTCTATGATGAACATAAAGGGTATTCCTTTGGAGGATGAGGAATAATACAAGAAGGATAAGAAGAAAAAGCAGAAGAAGCTTGCTGTTAACCAGAAGCTAAAAGAAGAACCAGTGGTATCCATTTATGAGTCAGAGATGCCCATCTCTGAAAGGATCTGGAAGCCTGCTGAAAAAGTGGCTAGACAGGACTAGAGGCCTACCTTGGAGAAGCCATCAGTCTCTACTGAGACTGTTGAGATAGTTGAGCCTCTGATGTTCAAGCTGAAGAAGCCCTCTCCCAAGAGGAAGACAAAGGATGCTGAGGCATTAGAAGTTGAGTCTGCAAAACCCAGCAAGAGAAGAAGGCTAGTGAAGACCTTTGCCAAGGTCAAACAAGTAGAGTCTGCACCTAGCAAAGAGGAAGTACTGCTCTGGGGGAGCAGACAACAAGACCCTTGGAGAATCCCAAGGAGAAGAAGACTCTCGATTTGAGACTCATTCCTAGAAAGAGAAGGTCTGGCTACCCAGTGCCTTCTGTGGCATCTGTTGAAAGGGTACAAGTTCCTGCAGAAGATCAAGCTACAGAGGTTGAAATTGCTGCTGCAACTGCTGCAAACCTGTCTGTTGGGACACAGACAGATGTCCACCCTGAGGTTGACATTCTGTCCCCTCCTCTGTCAAGGAAGAACCTGAAGCTGTCAGAAAATCAGTTGGTCCTTCCATCCATCCCTTCTGCACCATCTTCCCCCTCTCATCAAGGTATACTTGACCCTTCTATTTCTTCTCTACCTGCCCTGTCTGTCCAACCCCTCTCTGTTGTGTCTCTTTTCTCTTTACCTGTCTCCTCTCACCAAACTCAAACATCATCTTATGATGTTGTGTTTGATATATGTCAGTACATAGTAGTTCATAGGGACTCAACTCCCAAAGACCAAGCTGGCATATCATCAAGTCTCTTCGTGCCTGACTTGCAATCTCTTATGATTGCAAGCTTCTCTAACATGTATGTCATTCCTTCTGCTCCACCTCATATCCTTAACCCATGTGGGGAGATTTTCTTTTATCCCCCTATTGTCTTGTTCATTAGAACTTTGGCAAGGACTCACTATCCTGCCTCTGTTGTAATGTTACCTACTAGGTCTAGGTATTTATTTTTATTAGTAACATGATCAAATTCTTTCTTTTCTTATATAGATTCCTTGTTACCCTTACCTCCATCTGTTCAAGCCCAACGACCTCTTCCCCCTCCTATCCAGATAAGAGTCACCCATCTGTCTATGTCTGAGAGACTTTCTTGTGTATTTTCCTCTCCTGATACTGACTTTGTCAGAATCAGACCTTTGTTTAAAATAGCCTTTCTTCTTTTCTTCTACTATAGAACCCTTCATCAGTGTGTCTTCCCCCGTATTTCCTCACCTTTCTCTGTGCCCAAGGCACCCCCAATCTTAGCTTTGCCCTGGCACTCAGACCAGTCTGCAACTTCCACTAGTCTGACAATAAAAGCCTCCACTCCTCAGATGGTGGATTTACACAGCTTCAATCTGCTTCAGGCTCAGCTAAAGGAAATCAGACGACAGCTGGATGAAGAGAGGCATGGTAGGATGTTGTTAGAAAAGAGAGTTGAATCTATGTTTTTGCTTGTTAGTCAACCTAGGTAGTTTTATCTGTAAAATCGGCCTTGTACTGAAAGATGATGAATAAAATAAATACCTTCTATCATTTATCTTTCTGTCCTTTACTTTTCTATCTCTTAATTGTTTTCCTTTTTGTTGTTGACAAAAGAGGGAGAAATTAAAGTTAAGATGATTAATGATGACTAAGTAAAATTGGAACTTGTCTGAGTGCATCTCTATTTTTGATTTATATGATTGTGTGTATAACTCTGATATTATAAATATGCAAAACCTTTCTAGTTGAGAAAATCTCAACTTGTTTGAATCTTGTTATCTCTTTTGCTGATATTTTCTAAGGTTCATTAAATCGTCTGAATGTTTGTCATCATCAAACAGGGGGAGATTGTTAAGTCTCTAAAATGGCTGATGTGCATTTCTCTAAGTTTTGATGAAAACAAAACATTTGTTTATGATTTATTTAACCTTTGTATTGGTTGCTAACCTATATATCCAGTGTGCAGATCAAAATAGTAAGAAGTCACTTTCTCACTTGTCTGCCCACATAGATGACCACCTGTCTGGAGAAGCAAAAGTCAACTTGTCTGCTGACTAGGATATTGACTTTTTGCACTGAAATTTCAACTTGTCTTCTTATAAGCTCTTATACTCATCTCAAGTTCTTTAATGAAGAACTTAAGTACAAATAGCTTTTGGAAGCTATCCCCTCATGCAGTCGACTCTGAAACTCTCTCTCTTTCTTCATTTCACATTTATCAAAAAAAGTCAGAAGTCATTCTCACAAGAAACCTAGGAAATCAGAGATGAATTGCAGTTAAAGAATGTTTCCAACATGCTTTATTCCCTAATACACTTAGTTATTACACGAAAAGGGAAATGTGCTCTGCAAAGTACAAAAGCACTATGTACAACTCTGATTTGGCTACTGCACGATGCATAAAGTCATGATCCTTCATGTTAGAGTACAACCAACGTTGCTATTGCATTAACGACTGCCCAGAACGACTCTCTTGCATTTAGTGGAGCTCTGTTTGTGATGAATCTGAATTTGTAGTTAATAGGTTGTCAATTTTAATTAGTTTTTATTAGTTGTAGGTTATTTTTCTGTTTTAATTTTCTTAATGTAGTAGTTAGTTTTATTTTTGCTTTTATTAGTTTTTATGCTGTTTTTATGGTGTCTTAATGAGCAGTTGAGCAGTTTGGAGCGTTTCTGGAACAGGCCAGCCACGCTCAAGCGCCTGGTGTAACACCCCGATTTTTTCTGTTTCTTAATGATCTGTGCTTATGTATCTGTAGGTGTAATTATTAATTTAATTTAGAGAAAATTATTTTGATAAATAAAAAATTTTATTCTTGTAGCTTATTTTTATTTTTATTCTTATTCTTAATTTAGAAAACTGTAGTTAAATTTCCGGTTGAAATTTCAGACGAAAACGATCTACCTTTCCCTGTCATCAAAACTTTACTAAAACAGAAAATCAATTTCGACACGAAAAATAAAATTTTGGATTTCCTAAAATATTTACAACAATTCCCATGATTTTAAACAATTTTATTTATAAATATTACAAAAAATTAATTTTTCCGGGTGAATTTTCATTTAGAAAATGCGATCGGTTTTCACCATCTGGAAATAAATGGAACCGGAATGAAACAAATTAAATTAAAATATATTAAATGCAGATTTGAAGAGACTTGATTTGATTTGAATAGTGTTTTAATTTATTACACAACATCATAACCTTACACACAATTATTTTCTTTATTTTCACAAGTAACCATTATTTTATTTAAATCTATTTTTTTAACAAAAATTGAAAGACTTGATGTGAACTTGATGGATTTGATGTTAAATAGTAAATTCATTTAATACATGCCATCAGTTTATTTATTTTTACAAGAGACCCATTATTTTAATTAAGTCAAGTTTTAATTTAATAAATTTTTAAACAAAAAAAAATGAAAAATCCTCTCCATTCCTTCTCTACGAAGCAGCGTCCCCTCCCCCATTTCCTCTGAAAATGCCCTCTTCATCCTCCAAGCCTCACTTTTGCATCTCCTCTCAAGTTCACTCACATACATACTTTACTACTCACACACTTACACACATTCTTCACCATTTTGCTCTTGAAGTTTGCTCATCTTCTTCTCATCATCATCAAGAGGGTATAAATGTCCACTCTTGCTCTTTATTTTCTTAGAAATATTTTTCATCAACATGCATGTCATTATGTTTATGTTGCTTGTTCATATTTCTAGTTAAAAAATTTGAGAAAAATCTTTAGAGACATCTCTTTAACAAGAAATAAATTTTAATAAACTCATACTCACAATTACTTTCATCCTATAAATTTGAATGTAACAAAAATAATTTTGAAACCCATTTTTTTAGGGTGGCCGAACCCTATATAAAGTAGGAGTTTTTGTTAAATTTTCGCAAGCTTGATTTAAAGATCCTTTCTCAACTCTTTGTTTGAACCATTATTTTATAATAATGGTTACTACTTTTGGTTGATATATGATTGCATGTATGTTTTTGAGGGTCTAGGACTCTTTCTTGTTGGTTTTATGGCTTGTGGATGATGCTAGAGTAAAGATAATAACTTGGTGTGGATGAACATATGTGAAATATAAATCTGCCAACATGACATACACTAATTCGTAAGCCCATAACTTTTTATAAGAAACGTGTTTCTGAAAACTAAATACATATTTGGAAATAAGACTTATGGGACTTTAATATGGTATATAATATGTAAGTATTTGGATAAGATTTTCTAGGTCAAAACAACTATCAAAGTAGAACCAAATTCTGTCTGCGAAAACATGTACATAGTTGGTTGCATGATGATTTTAAATATGATTTTGAAGGTTAAACACTTTTATATAATTTTATGAGTTAATAATGAAGTATACCTAAGGTTTGGTTGAGAATTTGAGATTTTTATCATGTGTATATAAAGAGAAACAATTTATTAAATATGCAAGTTGGTGAACTTGGATTTCTGGAAAATTCTGTACAAACAGAGGCAGTGTGGGATTTTTAATAAATTAATGCCTTTGAATTTTTACATGGAACCAACTGCTTGTATTGATGTGTGAGTTGGGTACCTTCCATTAAATTTTCAAAAATTTTAAAGGTCTTTTGAGTGGTCATTCACATTTTAAACCCATTGCTGTTCTGAAAATGCTTTTATAAAAGAGTTCATCATAATTTTTGAATGAAAAATATGATTTTTGAAAATAATATCTTCAAGTAAAGATTTTGGTATAAAATGGACTATAAACAAGTGTTAATGTAAAGATATAAAAATATGGGATTAAAGTATATATATGTATATATGTAAAAGTAAGTCTTGAACAAAATGTAATCCAAGAAATTGTAAAAGATTGGACATCTCTCACATCATTGTTTTTAGCCATGGCCAAAACCTACACTTAGAAAGATAAGATTACTTTCTTGTTTTAATTTAAGTCATTCGCTTAATTCTTAGACTTGCGACATGCGGTGGACAAAAAGGAAGTTCGCTCTGGGCAATGACGAAACAAAGACTTTGTCTATCCTTCAAGTTAGTTAAGGGGAGAAAGCCTGAGGGATAATTATGTTATGATGACTATATTCCTTGTGTGTTTATTTTGATGTGTTTGATTGATGTTATTGTTGTGACTGTTTTGGTTGGATTTTGAGTTCATGATATATTGATGGTTTATGAAAATATGCATGTTGCTTATATGTGTTGAAGTTGTTGCATGGAAGCCTAACCATTGGTTAGAGCTCAAATAATGAAGATAAAAGTTTTAAGAAAACATTTACAAATAAAATCACAAGTAAGGATTTTCTTTAACAAGGTTTTGACAAAAAAATGGAAAATTAAATAATTTTAATGTTTAATGAAAGTTATAGAAAATAAAAACAATTTTTTATGAAAGAAATTCAATTTAAAATTTAGATGATTTTACACTAAGAAAAATCAAATTTTGAAAAGACTTCATGGTAAGAAACTCTGAAGAAAAACAAAGTTATTTTGAAGTTTTAAAAAGATTTCTTTTAGTAACGTTTTAATGAAAGAGAAAATTTTAGAATTCAAAACAATTTTATAAAGGAAAATTATTTAAGCTGAAAGATCTTATTTTGAAGAAAAACATAATTTTGAGAAGACTTGTAGTAAAGTACCATAGAAAATGGGATTTTAGTTTCCAATGTTCTTAGAAAGAGTTTTCCTTCAAAAAGGTTTACTATATTTTTGAAAGGAAATAAACTTTTCCAAAACAAAGGAGATTTTTAGACAAAGAAATGGAGTTCCTAAAGTTTAAAGTTTTAAAAATGAATTTCAAAAGAAAATGTTGTTGAAAAGAATTAATTCAAGTAAAAATATCCGGTAACTTGGATAAGTTACGGAAGTTTTGATTTTGTATTTGTTTTTCACTGAACGAAAAATAACGTTGAAAAGTGAACCTAGTAACCGAGACGTCGGGATACTAGAGTTAAAGCACGTGGATCCCTTATCTGTATCACAACGCTGTGGATTGTGTCCTATATATGAAGTTGTGGGTTGTGTGTCCTATTTACGTTGTTGTGGACTGTGTGTCCTATATACGTTGTTTTGGACTGTGTGTCCTATACACGTTGTTGTGGACTGTGTGTCCTAGACACGTTGTTGTGGACTGTGTGTCCTATTTTAGTTGTTATGGACTGTGTGTCCTACATATGATGTGATAAAACATGGTGAAAGTAGTAAAAAGGTGAAAGCTTTTTTCTACGACCACAAAGTCTAAGACTAGTGCACAGGTCTAGGACTGTTGTGATTGGACACTCGGACTAAAACATCCTATGTTGATAATGAAAGTTTTAAAACGTCGAAAATCTATGGATGGTCGTGAGCCTTGAGCCTCAACAGGGAAAGAATGAAACATAAAGAAAAGCTACGAAAAATAAATGTTTTTACATGCATTTGGCAGATGTGCCCAAATTGTTTTGTGTGAATGCCTTGAGGGGAAAGGTATCTCATACGACGATGTATCATTGGTGCCTTGATGGACCATGATTTCCATGAGCTTTGTTCACCGTGCCTTGTGTAGGACGGTGTGCTCTGGAACCCACGAGCATTGATTATTGTGCCTTGAGTTGGACAATTGCTGTGGGGATTAAGTTGATCCATGTACATGTGTTGGCTATTTGTGCCTGAATGGCAATTGAGCCTGATCAGCTCATTGTTTTTCAAAAATTGCATGGAGTTGAGGTCTCCAAAGACTAGGACAGAATGTTGAAATATAGAAGTGCCATGTTTTCAAAAACGACGATGATTATTGATTTATATAATTATAGCATTTATATGTTGATTATGAATATTTAATGGTATCTGTTGCTCTGTGTTTGAACATGTAGTCGTCATAATCCATCCATATATTGGTATCTCACCCTTACAATATATCAGGTTTTTCCCTGGTCATTTGCTGCAATACTAGAGCAAGTGGTGCCGAGATGTTCCTAACCTCACTTAAGGATATTACTCTCGATCCTTGAAGAGGTTGGTGAAAATTTTATGGTGAGAACTATGGAATTCTTCCCAGTAGTTGTCTTTTAGTACGACCCGCTTAGGATTTTTCCTTTGGGATGGATGTTTTAAAGAAGTTATTATAGGTGGTCTTGAAAAGCCTTGTAATGATTTTATAAATTTTAGTACGAAAGATTATTCCATGAAAGTGCATATGTTGAAGTGTTTTGGATTTATAAATAAATCTAGTTGTTGTGGATTATTAAACTTGGTATGATGATACTGTTTGTGTTGTGTGCACTATTTTAAGTACTCTGCAAAACTTTTACCCTCATATTTTCAGACTTATGAAAATTATGGAAGTTTTTCCGAAAGCAACCGGTAAGCCTTCTTTTTAATTTATTTCCGCATGTGATTAGGACGTAATGCCCAAGGGGGTGTTACACCTGGCACCCTCAAGCGCCAGGAATTCCACACTTGAGCGTGGCGGTTACATTGCTAGGAAAAAAAATTCATGCAAGGCAGAAAAGGCAGGGTTCATACAGTTTTTGTGCGACATTCATACACAGCGAGCTACACAGTTTCAAAGGGAGAAAACAGAGCAATCATAGAGAGTTGGAGCTGTAAAGTAGAGACTCATGATGTATTTCTCATCTTCATCTGCTTCTTTTGTTTGTTATGTTATTATTATGTCTAGCTAATTTCATTTTGTTAGAGGTAGATGGAACTGCCTAGATAACTTGTTTTGATTCTGAATTTCGACTTTGTGTGGTTTGTTTGATTTCAAGAGTTTATTCACTGTTTGAATGTTTATCTGCTGTATGAATTTGCAATTGGGAAATTCGAGTTCATAGTCACTGTTTTGTGATTAAACGGTTTGCGCGTGTTACTTAGAAATAAGAACACAATCAAATTAGCATTATTGAGTTGTAACCATTCTCATTGCTCTTGTTAAATTGCTAATACTCAAGGAATTGAATTAGTAATTTAGGCAGGAAGGTTTATCAACCTAATGAATTAGGGGGTAAATAATAAAAACTCAGCTTCTTGAAATTGAATAAACTGTTCAAGTTAATTTCCAGGATTGAACAAGTAGGTAAGGCAGGGAAATCGACCCTCTAACAATTTTTCCTTGACTGTTTACAAACCAATTTTCTGTTGCTAAATTTTCTCAATTGAAAATACAAAAAAAAAAAAAATTGTTGTTTGTTAAATTTCTGTTCTTGCTTATTGGCGAAAGCTAATTCCAAATATTCTGGTTACTCAAACGAAGTTAAGTTGGTATGTTAGTAGTTAACGGTTCAATCCCTGAGGGCAATATTTTATACTACAGTTAGCGATTTGGTGCACTTACCAATTTTGCTTAACAAGTTTTTGGCACCGTTTCCGGGGATTGATTTCTGTTAATATTAGTTGTGCCAAGGAAATCTCGATTTGAGCATTTTATTTTCTGTTTTTATAATTTCTGCAATTTTATTTTTATTATCAGTGTGCACTGATTTTCTTTTGAGTTGTGTATGCGAGGTGCTGTTGACAAGAATTCTTTGTTGTTGGATCCTGAAATTGAAAAGACAGTTAAGAGTAACCGGAAGGCAGTCAAGCTACACATGCAACAAGAAAGGGAACAAGCACTTTTACAACAACAGGTGGTTGAAGCTAAAACAGTCATGGCTGAGCAACCTGCTAGGCGGACATTGAAGGATTATTCCAAGCCCGATAATGAAGGTGCCCGGGGTTCTATTGTGAGACCTCCTGTGCAGGCTAACAACTTTGAAATCAAGCCTACACTCCTTCAATTGATGCATCAGAATCAATTTTGTGGAGGAGCTATGGAGGATCCCAATCATCATTTGGAATTTCAGATTTGTGATAAAATGAAGGTCAATGGAGCTATTGATGACGCTATCTAGAAGTTGGCTTCTGTCACAGTAACAGGGCAGTATCTCAACAAGTTTGTGCAAAAATATTTTCTAGCATCGAGGTCATCAAAGTTGAGGAGTGAAATTACTTCATTTGTGCAACTAGAGTCATAAACTTTGTATGATGCTTAGGAGAGGTTCAAGAAGCTACTCAGAAAATGTCCTCATCATTCTTTGCCCAATTGGTTGTTAGCTCAAACTTTATATAATGGGCTGGATCCAAATGCAAGACAGATGATGGATGCTGCATGTGGAGAAGCTTTTGATTTAAAGAGTCCAGAAGAGGCTTTGGAAATACTAGAGACCATGGCTGCCGGCAATGCTAATATGCAACATGATAGACAAAACATAAAAGTCTTGGGGGTGAATGTTGTGGATAGTAATCTAAGTAAGCAACAAGTTAACAAGGTGATTTCTCAACAACTTGTTACTTTGTTGGGGAATGGCCAAGTTAATGCACTGAGTACACCTCCCTTGGTATATGATTTTTGTGATGGAGAGCATCGTAATGGTTTTTGTGGTACAAATCACCTCGGAGAGTAAGTGAACGCATTGGGGCAACAAATTAACCCCTATTCAAACACTTACAATCCAGGTTGGAGGAACCATCCTAATTTCTCATGGGATGGACAAGGTCAGAATCAATTCAAGCCTCAACAACAACAACAACAACAAGGGAATTCTTCATTCCAATGACAATCACAACCTCAAAACAGAATGTCATCTTTGGAGAGTGCTTTGGAGAAATTGTCTGTTAATACTTCTACTTTTGTGGAGCAAACTTCAAATTTCATGACTGAGACAAGGGCCAACTTCAAGAATCAAGAGGCGTCAATCCGGAATTTGGAAGTGCAAATTGGGCATATTTCTAAACAATTGTCTGAAAGAGCTTCAGGTACTTTGCCAGGTGATACTGTTCCTAATCCAAAAGAGCAATGCAAAGCAATTCATTTGAGGAGTGGCAAGGTTCTAAATAATGTTGTCCAAGAGGAGTCTTCTAAAGAAAAGGATGCTGAAAGAGTTGTTCATGATGAAAAGCAAGAGGAGGAGGAAGTAGTGCTTGAAGAAAAGAAAGAAGAAGCTGAAAAATCTGAAAATTCACAAGTTGACAAGCCAACACAGTCGCTGCCCTTTGTTCCTAAAATTCCTTATCCTCAAAGGTTGAAGAAGAAGAATGAAGACAAGCAGTTTACCAGGTTCTTGGAGGTGTTCAAAAAGCTGCAAATTAATATTCCATTTGCTGAGGCATTAGAAAAATTGCCAAGTTATGCTAAGTTCATGAAGGATTTGTTGTCCAAGAAGAGGAAAGCCAATGAAGAGGAAACTGTTATGCTTATAGAGGAGTGTAGTGCTATCATTCAAAAAAAATTGCCTCTTAAGTTGAAGGATCTAGGAAGCTTCACCATTCCCTGTGAGATTGGTAATATGGAGGTTGGAAGGGCTCTATGTGATTTGGGAGCAAGTATCAATTTGATGCCTTTGTCAATTTTTAAAAGGCTAGGAATTGGTACAGTGAAGCCTACTATGATGTCTCTTCAGTTGGCGGATCGTTCAGTAAAATATCATTATGGTATTGTGGAAGATCTGTTTGTGAAGATTGATAAGTTCATCTTCCCTGCAAATTTTGTAGTGTTGGACATGGAAGAGGATGCTAAAGTTCCTCTTATTCTTGGTAGGCCATTTTTGGCTACAGGTTGTGCTTTAATTGATGTGCAGAAAGGTGAATTAATTTTGAGAGTAGAAGATGAGAAAGAGGTTTTCTCAATCAAAGATGCAGTGAAGCATGCTCAAGATTCTGATTGTTGTTTCCGGGATGAAGTTTTGGATTCCTTGGTATTAGAGGAATTTGAAAAAAAGTGCTGCAGAAAGTCCCTTGGAAGCAACTTTGATGAAGGGCAAAGAGATTAAGGAGGTGCATGAGGCAATCAATTCTGAAGTAGTGGAGTGTATCTACTAATTGGAGGCATTGGAATCTACCTCTTCTTCAAATAAAAAATTACAAGAATAGAAAAAAGAAGTGGTAGTTAAAGATAAGCCACCTATGGAGCTGAAACCATTACCTTCGAATCTGAAATATGCTTTTCTGGATGAGAAAAAACGAATACAGTTATTGTGAATATGGAGTTGTCAAAAAGTGAGGAAGAAAAATTGCTCCGAGTATTGAGGGATCACAAGTCAGCCATTGGTTGGAATATCAGTGATTTGAAGGATATAGGACCTACATTCTGCATGCATAAAATATTTATGGAAGAGGACTTTAAACCAATGGTTCAACATCAAAGGAGGCTCAATCCAACTATAAAGGAAGTGGTGAGGAAAGAAGTGATAAAGTTGCTCGATGCAGGTATAATTTATCCCATTTCTGATAGTGAGTGGGTGAGCCCGATTCATGTGGTTCCCAAGAAAGGTGGTATGACTGTGGTGATGAATGAAAACAATGAGTTGATTGCTATAAGGCAAGTCACTGGTTGGAGGATGTGTATTGACTACCGAAAGCTTAATCAAGCTACAAGGAAATATCATTTTCCACTTCCGTTCATTGACCAGATGATAGAAAGATTGGCGGGGCATGAATATTACTGTTTTTTGGATGCGTACTCGGGCTATAATCAAATTGCAGTAGCCCCTGAAGATCAGGAAAAAACGGCCTTTACTTGTCCTTTTGGGGTCTTTGCCTATAGGCGTATGCCTTTCGGGTTGTGTAATGCACCCGCCACATTTCAAAGGTGCATGTTCTCAATCTTTTCTGATTTAATTGAAAAATGCATAGAAATTTTTATGGATGATTTTTGTGTTTGGATCTTCATTTGATACTTGCCTATCCAACCTTGTTTTGGTTTTAAAAAGATGCCAAGAAACTAACCTTGTTCTTAACTGGGAAAAATGTCATTTTATGGTAAGAGAAGGTATAGTTCTTGGTCATCAAATTTCTGTAAGAGGAATTGAGGTTGATAGAGCAAAGGTGGAGGTAATTGAAAAGTTACCACCACCGGTTCATGTGAAAGGTATGAGAAGTTTTCTTGGGCATGCTGGTTTTTATAGGCAGTTTATAGAAGATTTTTCTAAAATTCCTAAGCCCTTGACAGACCTTTTGGAAAAAGATGCTACTTTTGAGTTTGATGATGCATGTTTGGATGCTTTTAATAAAATCAAATAAAAACTAATTTCTGTACCTGTGATGGTTGCTCCTTATTGGAGTTTACCTTTTGAGATTATGTGTGATGCAAGTGACTATGCTGTAGATATAGTGTTAGGACAAAGAAAAAATAAAATTCTGCATGTGATTTATTATGCAAGTCGTGTATTAAATGATGCTCATAAAAATTATGCCACAACTGAAAAAGAATTACTTGCTATTGTGTTTACTTTTGACAAATTTAGATCCTATCTTGTTGGGTCTAAAGTCATTGTTTACACTAATCACTCTGCCTTGAGGTATTTGTTTGCTAAGCAGGATGCTAAAACACGATTGATGAGGTGGATATTTCTTCTCCAAGAATTTGATTTGGAGATAAGAGACAAGCAAGGAAAGCAAAATGCTATGGCTGATCATCTCTCTAGGCTTGTCTAAATTGAGGGGGACAAGGACATTCCTTCCATGTTGGAGGAGTTTCCTGATGAAAAACTGATGATGGTAAATCATTTCCCTTGGTTTGCTGATTTTGCAAATTATAAGGTTGCAGGTATTATCCCTATTGATTTTAGTTGGGAGCAAAGGAAAAAGTTTTTTCATGATGCTAAATTTTATGAGTGGGATGAACCTTTGTTGTTTAAAAGATGTGCTGATGGGATCATTAGAAGATGTGTCCCTGATGATGAATTTGAAAAAAAAATTATGGCACTGTCATGGGTCTGAATATGGTGGGCATTATAGTGGCAAAAGAACTACCGCTAAGGTCTTGTAATGTGGCTTTTATTGGCCTACTTTGTTTAAAGATGCCCACAATTTTGTTGAAAATGTGATAGATGTCAAAGAGTAGGGAACATTTCTAAGAGGAATGAAATGCCTCTAAAATCCATCTTGGAGGTTGAAATTTCTGATGTTTGGGAGATTTATTTTATGGGACCATTCCCATCGTCTTTCTCTAATAAATACATTTTGGTTGCTGTAGACTATGTCTCCCAGTGGGTAGAGGCTGTGGCATTACCAACAAGTGATGCCAAGGTTGTGATTTCTTTCCTTAAGAAACACATTTTTTTTAAGGTTTTGGGTGCCTAGAGCTGTGATAAGTGATGGGGGTCACATTTTTATAATAAACAGTTTGAATCCTTGCTGAATAAATATGGTATGAAACATAGGATAGCTGCCCCCTATCATCCACAAACTAGTGGACAGGTTGAAATCTCAAACAGAGAGCTGAAGAGGATCCTAGAAAAAGTGGTAGGTTCCTCAAGGAAAGATTGGGCTAGAAAATTGGATTATGTTCTTTGGGCATATAGGACAGCTTTTAAAAATCTAATTGGAATGTCCCCTGAGACACCCCGTTGTGCCCCGGTGTTTTATTAGACTAAAACTTCACTAACTACTTTCTTACTCAAGCTCTTAATATGAAAATACGTAAAAATTAAAACTTAACTTATAAAGTATACAACTTCATATAGAATAGCATATCACAATATAAGTATATTATGCATATTACAAAACACTGTTGAGGATATCCTATCAGTATGATCCCTCACAAGCATATACTTAGACAAAAATTTAAACAGCGAGAAACATATTAAAAATGTCTCACAAGACACACTGGCCATAAACTACTTAGACACTAATCACCATGGGTCATGACTCGACCTCCAGCTTCCAGTTCATAGGGAGTTCCATCCAATTCTTCCTCGTTCAGCTCAACCACAAGGTCTTCAAGCACGATCCCATAAAAGATAAAATAAAACATGCAGAAAGAGTATGGGGGATAAGAAGCAGTTCTATCATCAAAATAGGAAATGAGTCATAGTAAATTAGTGTTACAGACATAACATCACTCATAACTAACAATCATCCTCAAATTACGATATCTTCCTCTACCTTTACTCTAAGGTAATCTAACACTTTATTTTAACGTAACCTCTCTAATTCTGTCACCATGTCTTTACGTTATTGTGGCCACAACCACTCCTGCCACCATCCCTCATTTGTATCGGGGCACACCCTCATTCCCGTTAGGATGTTCCACCTAGTGCACACCTCCATTCCCGTTAGGGTGTTCCACCCCCATTCCCATTAAGGTGTTCCACCCCCATTCCCATTAAGGTGTTTATCTAGTGAATGTGACACACCCTCGTTCCCGTTAGGATGCTTATCCAAAGGATGACACTATTCCCTCATTCCCGCTAGAGAATAGCTGTACAATACAAAAGTATCATCATTCCCGTTAGGATACGGGACAACTCACCCCAGAACTATAAGGGTATCACAGTAGTTACCCATTCCCGTCAGAGAACTGACCCGTGACATATTGTATCCATGATTGGATACACTGACCTCGTGTGTTCCCAACATACTATCGTGAATAATAATACCAACACATGAATCTCACCAACCCATTTTAACAACATCCTAGTGCCTTAACCTTTCATCAAAGCCTCAACTCGTACTCTATGTCACCACACCTCTTTAAAATAATTCATTTAGATTAGGCACCTCTAAATCACCATGACAATCACACCCAAACAAACAAGTATCTCTCGAACAACTTATTTATCTTTGCTTAAAATTCACTAAGCATAATAATAAACCAGGCAGATCATGTATAACACATAATATCAACAAAACTACCAAACATCATAAAATATCACAACCAACCCATAATAATCAAATCAAGTAAGTAACAAAGTCAGACTCTGTCACCGCCGTGACAGACAATCCAGTGCAATAATTGTGCAAAACAGAACTTGTCACGGGCTGGCCCAGAAAACCTTCACGACTGTGACATAAAACCAACAACCTCAAATACATAAATATTCAAACATCAAAAGCAATACATCACAATCAAATCAATAAATAATAAAATCAAGCATCCTCAATATCATAAAAATCAATCCTAACATCGATAAACCTACAATCCCCGAATCACCATTGGTTTTACAGAAAAGGTTTCCAATGTGATTTTGGTCTTGTCGATTACTCGATCTCTAGTTGGGTTTAGGTCGCCCTACACAATTATTATATAATCTACTACTTATCAATTCCGACGAAAGGTTGATTCTTTCCCCCACCTTAGTTGTCACGGAAAACATGAACTTCCCGATCCTTGTGATTACACCACGAGTATCCGTTAACCTTCAACCAACACCACATAACAATAAATCAAACAAAACCCATCTATGTCCTTTTGATGCTAGGTTCGGCCATTAAATTCAAATTAGGGCTAGGATCATTTTATCATTCCAATCTTTTGGATACTAATTCCTATAGTCTTAGATAGCTTAGATAAATTGTTATAAGTTGAAAGTATGAAATAAAAAATCATCCAACCACTTAGTGTAGGGTTTCGGCCTTGAAACAAAAATTGGCTAGAGAAATTAGTTGGATTCAAGCTATTTGATTTATCTAATACAAGTACTAGAGAGTTCAAATCAAGCATTAGATTTCAAAAAAAAAAAATCAAATTATCAAACCCTTTCTCATACAAGTTTCGGTCATTTAAAGAAAATAGGGTTAAGAAATTATTTTTTATTTCAAGCTTCTAAATGTAACAACTATAGGTTTCAAGGAGTTAAGATCAAGTATCATAATTTAAAAAAATTGAACAAAACTTCATTTACACAAAATCACATAGTTTCGACCTCAACAAGAAAAATAGGAAGGAAAATGATTTTACTTACATGCTCTTAGATAATGAAAATAGAGATCATAACAAGATCATAGAAATTGGTTTCACATTAAAATGATTTTTCTACAATTTTCTAGAAATCAAATGAATGAGCATGGCATAACTCACAAAAGAAAAGAAGAAGAAAACTTAGATGAACAAGAGAATGAGGTTTTACCTTTGAAGCTTGAAGAGAAGAAGTGTAAAGGATGAACTTCTTGAAGAAATAGTAATGGAGTTTTTGAAGTAGAAAAGCTTAGTTTTTGAGTGTGTAAAGTTAAGGGTGAAAAAGATGAGTGTATATATATGAAAAAGGTGTGGGAAACCGTGTGGGTGAGAGAAGGAGAAGAACTTGGGCTCCAAGTTTGGCTTAGGGGTTGCTTGGATAGTTAGGAGAGAGATTAATAGGTTTTTAGATTAAAATACAATATATTTCAAAAATTTTAATGATGGTTACTTTATAATGTGACCTTTGATTCCGATCAACATGTCACTCCTTTTCCATCAAGTCACATTGGTCATCTCTGCTCCCCATCCTACTTCGTTGTGTACCCGGTTAAAGTTTCTGGTCGTAGTTTTCGACAATTTCACCCGGCTAAAATATTATATTTTAATTCCGAACGTAAAATTTCCAAAATTACTAAAGTAATTGGGAACATGACAAAAACACTAACCATTTCATTCACGGGTCAAAATTAGGTTTTCTGCTCAGTAAACTTTTACTGTCAGTGAAAACACAGACCGGATTTCGTCCGAATTTTCAACCCAAAATTTTACCGTAACCTTCTACCATAAAGTAGACTATGAATAAGATTTTATTTTATTCAAAAACACTTTCTAACTCTCAGATTAAAATATAATTAATTATATTTTAACCGGTTGAATAAAATAATTAAAGCCAGGCTGTTACATCCCCATATCAGTTAGTGTATGGAAAATCATGCCATCTTCCAGTTGAGTTGGAACATAAAGCTTATTGGGCAGTGAAGCTGCTCAATTTTGATTCGAAAGCTGCGGGTGAGAAAAGGTAGCTGCAGTTAGATGAGCTGGAAGAGTTTAGGTTGCAAGCTTATGAGAGTGTTATTGCGAAGGACAACAAGTGTTATTGTATAATTCTAGAGTAAGATTTTTCCTTGGAAAGTTAAAGTCTAGATGGTCATGTCCTTTTGTTGTTAAGGAAGTGAGTCCCTATGGTGCAATTGAGATTGTAGAGCCAAATTTTGGAAAAAGTTTTAAGGTAAATGGCCAGAGGTTGAAATTGTACCTTGGAGGAGATTTGAACAGAAACAGGGTTAACATTACCCTTCATTTTTGTTTAGGTTAGTTTAGCTTTTCTTTTTTGTTTTTATTTCTTGTTTTTTGTTCTTTGTCTTTCATATAAAAAGGACAAAAATATAAAAAGAAAAGAATGCAAAAAGAGTTTTTTGTTGGTTTTAGTTTTGTTAAGTTCTGGAAAAAACTTTAAAAATGGGACTAAGTTATTGGCGCTTAAGCGCAGCATCAGGAACACTCGAGCGTTCACTTCGCAAGAGAATTTTTGGAGCAATTGGCACGCTGAAGCGTGAATCTGTACACGTTGGAGCGCGAGTGCCAATGCTTGAGCGTGGCTTTCTCACTGCTTGAGCGTGTGGAGATGAAAAAAATGAAGGTTTCGGTTTGTGCACGCTAGAGCGTGCCTGTTTGAGCGCTTGAGCGCACATCCTTAGCACGGGAGCATGGTGTTTTTAACGCCAGAGCGTGCGCAAGATCAGAAAAATAGGTTTTTGTCTGATAACTCTTAAGCGTGGGTGAGTCCACGCCAAAGCATTGAAAAGAAAAAAAAATGTTTTATTTTATTTTATTTAATTTTACTTTATTTTTGAAAAAAATAAAAAAAAAATTGAAGAAAAAAAAACCACGCTTGAGCGTGGGGTGTACCTTGCTTTAGCGTGAATTTTGAAACTCAAAAAAAAAAAAATCCAAATGTGTCGTTTTAATAAAAGGGTTTTAAACCCTATTCTTCTTCTTTCGGCAGCTACGACTACCATTCTCAGAAATATAAATAACTCCTCTCTTCTCTTATCTCATTCTTCTCTTCTACTCACACCCAAAACTCTCCACTATCTTCTCCTCCCTCACTTTCACTTCTCACAAACACCCACTGCACTCCGTTCACTGCACAAAGCCACATGTTTTTTGTGCTTTTCATTTGTCCATCTCCATTGTGTGAATTATCCAATCCAATCCAAACCGCATTTGATTGGATTGGATCGGATCAGAATTTTTTAAGGAATCAAACGATCCAATCCAAACCGCACGTTGTTTTCATCATTGGATTGGATGACTTTTTAGCTCAAAATCGATCCAATCCAATCCACGAACACCCTTACACTGTACTCTGTTCACTGCGTAAAGCCACACGTTTTTTGTGCTTTTCATTTCCCCATCTCCATTGTGTGAAAAAGGTATCCATTTTTCTCTTCATTCTCTTCTTTGATATATTTTTTTATATGAATGATGTTGAGTACTATGATTTGGGATTGGTAACATGTTGGCTATTGAATGCGAAAATCTCATAATCCGGGGTTAGGGATTTTGGTACTGAAAATTGATTTAGTGTGGGTTGTGCTATATGTTGCATGTGGAAGAATCTGTATGGGGATACTAAATTTTTAATAGTGACTAAGTGTGGGGGTATTTTGAAAATGGAAACTGATTTTGGAGGTAGTGTTCTGAATGTGGAAATCTGATTTTTGAGAGAAGGGGTTGAGGCTTTTGAGGTTGTATGTGTATTTTTGTGGTTGAGGTTGAGTAGTTTGTAATTAACTGTATCATTCATACATATGTATGTTGAATATTTGAACTGTTGAGCCCTTGGTTTTGGTTTGATGAAACTACGGAGACAATGATCCTTGAGCTTAATGGAAAAATTTTCTTTTGTAACACTGTTGAGTATTTAACTGTTGGACTGAACTGAAAATTTTGAGAGTGATTTGAAATCCGATGCTTGTTGTGGTTGGGAATTTTCTGAAATTGTCTTGCAGATGCCTCCTAAAAAGAAGCAAAAGGCCACTAACACAGGGCCTAGGAGAACCAATACAAGAGGAGGAGCATCAACCTCTACTGCTCCACCTCCTCCCAATGATAATCAATTCCTTTCTCCCGTTCATGAGTAACGGTTTAGACATAACTTGATGGGAAGAGATTTTGTAAGGGAGAAGGGAATTTGGTTGAAGAGGAATGAATATCAGGAGATTCAGGATGAAATTGAAAAAGAGAGGATGGAGAGATTTGGTAAGTACCCCTGATGATGGTTGTAAGATGCTGGTGTGTGAATTTTATGCTAATGCCTATTGTGAGGATGGGTCAGGTGTCATCCGGTTCAAGAGTTGGATTAGAGGAAAACAGGTCGACTACTCCTCCGCATTAATTAATTATGTGTATGGTTTACAAGGACCCCATAAGGGCGGTGTGGGCACTTATGAAGGATTAGAAAAGTATGAGTGGGATGCCCAAGATGTTTTAAAAGAGTTATGTATTCCTGAGGGTCGGTGGGAAACCAAGAAAGGGACTCAGCAGCCTAGGCTTTTACGGAGAACAACTGATTCCTAGGATCTGGGCTACTTTTGTGACTACAAAACTTCTTCCTGTATCCAACAAATCTGAAATTACTGTGACTCGTGCTTTGTTGATTTATTCAATTTTGACTAACATATTTGTGGATGTAGGAGGAGTCATTGCTTTTAACATTTATCAGCTTGCCCATGATCCGAAGAAAAAGTTAGGTTACCCTCAGCTCATTACTCACTTAATTAGGCTTGCCGGTGTAGAGGACCCAATCATCGAGCCTATTAAAGCTGAAAAACCCATCGATGTTGGGTATATTGATGAGAATTGGGAAGAAATTCCACCGCTGCACCAACCTCCAGCAAGAGCGAGCATAGGCCCACGGGTATCTCAGGCTCGTAGGCGGCAGTTGACCACTCATGCTACCCAAAGATTGTGTCGCAATATAGATCAGGTGCATGCTTTTATTGCTGTTGTGGCCGAACATGTGGGTGTGCCTCTGGAAAATTGTGTGCCTCTGGTACCAGAAGATGAGCTACACAGGCAATTTTTGTGGTTAGATCTGCAAGATCAGGATGAGGTAGCTCAAGAGGATCAAGAAGAGGATGGAGAGGAAGAAGAGAATGAGTGACTTTTGGGGTTGCTTACTTTTGTAGTTTGTATTTTTGTAGTTATTTTTATTTTAGTTTGTTTTATGACTTACCTATCTTGTGCTAATATTTTTCTTGTTTTGAGATATATATTTAGTCATGTGCTTCAGGATATCTCATAAAAACAAAGTGGTAGGATAGGAGGCACTACTGATGGTGACCTCAAGTTGGACCAAATTTTGGAAGCACAAGATAAGGGAGTTTTTTTTTAGGTTTTCTAGTTGTGTGTTGTTTTATTTTTGAGTGTTTTTAGGGTTTGCAAGTTAAGATCATTGTCCCTTTTTGAAGAAAAAAAAATAAGCATGCTTGTGTGGAACCCCATTCTTGGCAATTTCATTGTACCGTGCACCCACCATGTTTATTTTCAGTTTGTTATATTTATTTTTCAGATTATTACCGTGTGTTATTATAGATTGTGCTTGACTTGTTGCAAAATGTAGACTTAGGCATAAAGTTGTGATTTATCACCCAATATTTGGAGTTTCACATGGCAGGTCTATTGGAGAGTGGTTTTATTTATCCATGATAGGAATTCTACAATTCCCAAGCCCAAGCTCATTCAGGTTTTGATACAGACTAGTAAGAGTAACTGGAAATACTAAGGTATGCTTGTATTATGCTTGTATGTTCATTGACTTCTACAAATATGAAGTACTTATCTTTTTATAGTTAAATACTTTTAGGATGCAATACTAACTCCTTCCAAAATTTAATTGCCAGGTTTTGCATTTGCTAAATGATCTTAATCTTACTGTTAGTGAAGAAATTATTTTGTGCATTGAGGTAAGTACACCTTTTCTTTAGTCTTTCAATATTTTATATATTGGCTAAAGGACTGGGTTACATTATTAAGTTTATGATAGTTACCCAAAAAAGGAGTTTATGCTATGTCAATAGTTAATTTAAACTTGACATTTGAATATGATTTCCTTTGGATGTGTATGATCGAAATAATGTGGTAAAGGCTTTACCTCTACAACACTTGAAATGGTAGGATGCACAGTGAGATTGATTGCAGTCCCAGACTTTTGTTTGTCCATGAGAATGGTAGTGAGTTCTTTTGTTTTTGTTCTTATTCATTAAAAAATCTGCCATGAGGTGGTCGATGATGAGAGAACCTGGAGGGTTTTTATCATTGATTGCCATTAAGTTGATTGCCATTGGTGTTTAAAGTTGTTTCTAATATCCCTGCAGCTTGTAAGGGACTAATTAATAGATGGATCTAGTGCAGTATCAATCCTAATCTCTCCTTTTAAAAAGAATTGCACGTGTTTATTTGTATTTAATTGTATTATTGCTTTGGAGTTAATTTACCAAGAGTAGTGCTTAACTAGTAGGATCCCAGTTGCTCTCATCCATTTCAAGTAGTGCTCAATTAGTACTTGATGATTCTTATTTTGTGTTATGGATTTAATGAAATATATTTTGTTTTTACTCTATTTGCTAATATTGTTTATCTTATTTGAATTTGTAGAATTTCAACAATGCGGAGCCATTCTCTTATGATGAAATTGAGGACATCAAGGAGCATTGTGTTTGCATGTGTCAACTTCAGTTGGTATCAGCTCAGCCTCGAAAGGGTTGAGCATCTAACATGTAACAGCCTGATTTTAATTATGTTGTTCAACCGGTTAAAATATAATTAATTATATTTTAATTTGAGAGTTATAAAGTATTTTTGATAAAAATAAAATCATATTCGTAGTCTACTTTATGGTAGAGGGTTACAGTAAAAATTTCAGTTGAAAATTCTGACGAAAGCTGGTATGTATTTTCACTGCCGGTACAAGTTTGCTGTGTAGAAAACCTAATTTTGACCCGTGAATGAGACGGTTAGTGTTTTTAATATGTTTCCTTCAACTTTGGTTACTTTGAAAATTTTCGTTAAAAAATGGAATATAATATTTTATTCGGGCGAAAACGTCGGAAGAATTACGATCGGAAAATACAACCAGGTATCAAATGGAGCAGATTAGGGAGCACAAAAGAAGTGAAGTGACTTGATGGGGCTTGATGGAAATGGGTTATGACACACTCCAAAAGTGTAATCATCACACTTTTCAAATTATAACATATTATATTCTGAAAACATATTTTTCTCTTTCCTCTTCAACCAAACAAGTCTTAAAGACAAAACTTGTTCTCCAAGATCATCCTCTCTCCAAAATTTCGTGCTCCCCTCTCCCTCCTCTATATAATCATCACTCATCTTCATTCTCTCATTTTCTTCCTCCATCTTCATACTTCTTCAACTTCTTCCATTTCTTCTTTTTTTTCAAACACTTAAAGCTTCCATTTTTATTATTCTTTTCCACTTGAGTTCTTCATTAAAGTTCTTCCTTATACTAAGGGTAATGCTCTCATATGAATATTTTTTCAAGTTTCATCTTTTATTTCTTAGTTTACTTTATGCGTTCTTTATATGCTTTAAACTTCTAAAATCTCTCTAAAATGGTAGAAAACTCCTTTTGAGTTGAAACCACTTTCTATAGTCTTATATTAACTTATATTTTCACATACTAAGAGGTTGTGTAGAACACAAATCTCTACCTATCTCTTCCAATGAAGGCCGAATGCTTGCATTTGTGACCTAGGAAGTTTTTGTTTCAACTTTTGGAATATGATCATGTGTTTGAGTTTCTAGCTATCCATTGATCTTAAATATATAAATCTTGGAAGTTTTGATAGCTTGTTCCTATGATGGCTGAAAATATGAATAAGTAAGCCTAGGATACTATGTTTCAACTTTCCAAGTATGATTATGGATTTAGAAATCTTAATACCTATCCTAAACGTAAGAGTTTTTGTTAAACAAAGAATATTTTCCTCATCATCCTATGATGGCCGAAACATAGTGTTTAGGTTTTAGGATGTTTGAGTTTTTATTTTTCCAAAATGATCATGGACTTAAGCTCCATAAGATATTTGGATGCTAAGTCTAAGAGATTGGAAAGTTTAAGGATTTCTAACTTGTTTATTCTATGTTATTAAAGCTAGGATGTATTACTTTCATTTTTCCAAGATGATCATGGACTTGAGCTCCATAAGATATTTGGATGCTAAGTCTAAGAGATTGGAATGTTTAAGTTTCCATTGTTTTCCAAAATGATCATGGACTTGAGCTCCATAAGATATTTGGATGCTAAGTCTAAGAGATTAGAAAGTTTAAAGATTTCTAACCTATAAATCCTATGAAGGCCGAACCTAGAAGGTTATGGACCTAGGATACTTTGTTCTTATTTTTCCAAAATGATCATGGTTTTGAGCTCCTTAATACATGTGGATGCTAAACCTAAGAGATTGGAAAGTTTAGTGAATGCTAGCCTATTTTACTAGCCTTGGCCAAATACCCTAAGTGTATCACTTAGTGGGATTTTAATTCAACTTTATTAAATGATCATTGTTAATGAACTTCTAACACTTAAGGATCATAAATCCATGAGTTGTATAGTTTTCGGGAATCTCTAGCCCTAAGAACTAGTCTTGGCCGAACCTATACCTTGTGGCTTAGTGTTCTTATTTGATTTTAACTTGTGATTCTGTGTTCATAACCTTAGACTTCCATCATTGAGGAAACGAGGAAATTCATGGTATACCTCTTTGAGCATCTAATCTCCTTACCTTCACAGAAGGTGGAGTTAATACTTTGTGGTGTGACGACGAGGAGCTTAGAGTTCGGGAGTTCGGTGATAACCCAGGTGGGGCAAAGAACCAACCTATCGTCGGAATGGATAAGTAGTAGATTATATAATAATTGTGTAGGGCGACCTAAACCCTACTATTAGTCGAGTAATCGACAAGACCAAAATCACATTGTTCTGAAAAACCAATGGCAATTCGGAGATTGTAGGTTTATCGATATTAGGTTGATTTTATATTCTTGATGGTTGATTTGAGCTTATTACCTTTATTGAATTGATTTTTGTGCTATGTTGGTGATATTGGAAAATTTTAATTGATATTGTGTTATGCATGATCTGCCTGGTTTTTATTATTATGCTTAGTGGATTTTAAGCAAAGATATATATGTTGTCTACGAGATGATTGTTTTGGGTATGAGGATAATAATGATTTAGAAGTGACTAACCTAGATGATGTATGTTAAAGAGGCGTTATGGCATAGAATATGTGTCAAGCTCTAATGGAAGTTTAAGGCAGTAGGATGTTGTTAAAACGGGTTGGTGAGATTCAAGTATAGGTGTTGTTGTCCACAACCGTGTATTGGTAATATAATACACAAGGACAAAAGTGTATTCGTAATATAATACACAAAGACAAAAGTGTATTGGAAATATAATACGCAAGGACATCTGTGTATTAGTAATATAATACACCATGTATTGGTAATATAATACACGTAAAACACTTCTGTGTATTGGTAATATAATACACCGTGTATTGGTAATAGAATACACGTAAAACATTTCTGTGTATTGGTAATATAATACAACGTGTATTGGTAATATAATACACGTAAAACACTTATGTGTATTGGTAATATAATACACGTAAAATCAAGAGTTCTCGCGAGACCACTTCCACCTTAACGGGAATGGGGGTGGAACACCTTAACGGGAATGGAGGTGTGCACTAGGTGGAACATCCTAACGGGAATGAGGGTGTGCCCCGATGCAAATGAGGGATGGTGACAGGAGTGGTAGTGGCCACGATAACGTAAAGACATGGTGAAAGGATTAAAGGGGTTATGCTAAAATAACGTGTTAGATTACCTGAAAGTAAGGGTAGAGGATGATATATATTAACCCGAGGATGATTCGTTAGTTATGTGTGTTGATTGTCTGTGACAATTACTGTATAATTTACTAAGACTCTTTTCCGCTTTTTGATGATAGAACTATTTCTTATCCCCTGTATATTTATGTATGTTGTATTTTATCTCCTTGTGGAAATGTACGAGAAGACCCTGTGGATGAGCGTAACCAAGAGGCGTTGGATGCAACTCCCTACGAACCGGAGGCTGTAGGACGAGCTGTGACCCATGGTGATTAGGGTCTAGTTAGTTATGGCCAGTGCATCTCGTGAGGCGTATTTTTATTATGTTTTCCGCTGTTTAACTTTTGTCTAAGTATATGCCTGTGAGGGATCCAACTGATAGGATATCCTCAACAGTGTTTTGTAATATGCATAATATACTTATATTGTGATATGCCATTCTATATGAAGTTGTATACTTTATAAGTTAAGTTTTAATTTTTACGTATTTTCACGTTAAGTGTGCAATTAAGTAATTAAATAATGAGGTTTTAATCTAATGACACAAAGAGGCACAACAGGGTGTCTCATAACAAGTGCTGAGGAAGTACGATCCAACAACCATGGATGTAGAAGGACAAGCTATCAACAGACCTCCTCTCTTTGATGGAACAGATTATGGCTACTGGAAGAAGAGAATGATGGCCTTCTTAGATGCACAGAATGTAGATATTTGGGAGCTGATTGAAACCGGCTACACTGAACTAAAAGATGAAGCTGGAGTTGCTGTTCCTAGAGCCAAATGGACTCAAAAGCAGAAAAACCAACATCAGCTGAATTTGAAGGCTAAGAACTATCTCATGTGTGCTATAACCAGATCTAAACATGACAAAGTTCACAGTTACGATACTGCTAAATAAATCTGGGATACTCTTGCCCTAGCTCATGAGGGTTCCTCACAAGTTAATGAATCAAAGATCAGCATGCTGGTTCATCAGTATGAGCTGTTCAAGATGGGTGAACATGAAACAATAGACCAAATGTTAGGAAATTCCAAACCATCACCAACAGTCTCAGATCTCTTGGAAATTTTATGAAAATAGAGATCATGTCAGAAAAATCCTATGAAGTCTATCCAAGCAATGGAGACCCAAAGTAACTGCTATTCAGGAAGCCAAAAACCTAAATACAATATCTCTGGAAGAGCTTCTTGGATCTCTTAAGGTTCATGAAATTGAACTTAATGAAGAAGAAAATTCCAGAAAAGGAAAATCTATTGCCCTAAATGCAAAGAAAGCAAGTTCATCAAAAGTTCTCAAAGCTGCTGAGTCATCAGATGAGTCTGACTCCTTTGATAATGATGAAGGATCAGATGAGGATGAATTGTCCTTTATCTCCAGGAGGATTCAACATATGTGGAGAAAGAAAGGTGGTTTCAGAAGGAAGCTGTTGACAGATATGGGCAAGTATACCCAGTCGTGCAAGTAATACGATGGTGAGACCGATTATCGTATCGACGGGGATTGGATGTCAATTACCAATTCACAAACTCAGCAACTATCTAGACTGTGCAGAGAAATCAAAATAAACAAAACAGAAGGAATAAAATCTTTTTGTCTTTTTGGGGACTTTTAACAAACACTTGGAGTGAAGAAAGGATATGTTGGGACTAGACTTCACCAAACCTCTACCTCATGCAATACCAAGACTAGATACCTCCCATTCATGCTTCAAATATTAAAATCAATCCACTAAATTACTCAAGCCCCGATTCCTCGGATGGCAAGAGCCTAAATCCACTAATAGACCCTAATTCCTTAGGTGGCCTAGATTAATGAATTTGCATTAGGATTAGGGATTATGCGATTACTAGTAAACCAAACTCCATTCCTAGATGCAAGGGTTACTAGGTGATTGATTTCAGTTCCGGTTCTAATACAAATTTCCCAATTGCATACCAAAACACTAATCGAGTCATGGGGGTGCTAGCCACAACAAGCATTAAGCATGGAAAATCAATCACTAATACGAAGGCATGAATACAGAATAATCAGTCAAGGCAAATACATAATAATTAGTTTGATTACATCTAATCCCAACAAACGGGGATTAGCTACTCATAATTACAGAGAAAGCCAAACCAGAAAAGCAGTAGAGAAAGGAATAAAGGGAGAACTCCATTGAAGCTTCCCACTGTCGTCACAGCAACCCCCTAACTCATCTCCCTTTTGGGGTTGGAACCCTAGTCCAGCCGCAGCCTCCAAGTGCCTCCCTCAAAAACTCTTCTCTCATCTACCCTAAAACAGCAACTTATACCAATCAAACTCTGCGCGCGCTCGCAAGGCGAATAGCCTCTCGCGACTTGAATACTAAAATGGCATCTAGTTTGAATTTGAATTCTCGCGACGCGAATGGTGATTCGCGAGGCGAGACAGCAAGGGTCTTCTCATTACTCCCGTGATGAGTATCAGGGCCTGGGCGTGATGGCTTCTGGTCCTCAGACTCGCGAGGCGAGAAGCCTCTCGCGACGCGAGGCAGAGAAGATGACATTTCTGGCACAGGCTGGTCATCAGGCTCGCGAGGCGAGTGGTCTGTCGCGGAGCGAAGCTTCAGAATTCTGCTTGGCTCAATTTCTTCTCTTTTCAAGCTCTATTTCATCCAAGCTCCATCAAGGGCTAATTCTGAGCATTTTTCCTTAAATTCCTGCAAAACAACACCAAGAAACCGCTTCACCCGTTCCAAGGGAAAAACTAACTAAAATCAAATAAAGAATGCCTAATCTATATGAAATATGCATGCAAAAGTGTACGGGAAACATGATGTAAAATCACACTATCAAATCACCCCAAGCTTATTCAATTGCTTGTCCTCAAGCAATTACTAATGCCAGAAGAGATAAATAATCAAAGCATAGATAATGAACCAAGAACCCGAGTAAATGATCCAAGTAACATGCATTTCAAATAATTCAGCAAGAGACAATCAATTCAAGTCCAATTAGACGCTTAGGTTTCTTAGACTCATATTCTCACTGATTCGGGCACTCTTTCTCACCTGAAGCTCACCCCAAGCTTGTTCATTTGTTTGGCACTCTTTCTCACCTCACTCTCAAGTGTTTAGGGATATATGACAATTCGCTCCATTTTCCTCAAGGAAAGAATTCTACCATAGGCTTGACTATCAACCAAATCTCTACTTTATTAATGAAAACACTTAAGAATCAAGAGGTCTTTTGCTTCGGATGTAACGGGGCCATGGGATTAATCATTAGGTGGGGAAGTCACGAAAAGGGAATTTCAAAAGGCTACACAAAATCAAGCATTGCAAACATGACCTTCTAAAATACCCTTTTGGGTTTTGATTCCTTTTTCCACCTTTCTTTTCTTTCTTTTTCTTTTCATTTCTCATTTCTTTTTGTCATCCCCTTCTCTATATATTTTTCTTTTTCTTTTGTTTTTCTTTTATTTGGAGAAGGGGAGATTTTTTTACTCAAGAGAAATATTTTTCTGATTCTTTCATCCCATACTTTTTTCAACTACCTTTTTACCCTTTTTGTAGTACTTTAGAAGGTATCCTACCAAGCATATTTATCAAAATATTTCAGGGTACCAAGAAAAGTATTTTATTCTTTCAGGCTCAAAGTTGGGCAACTAAGGGGTAGCATTGAGTCATTCAAAGCTCAGCAGGCCGGAAAAATACCTAGTGCCTCAATCATTTTCAAAAATGTTTTCAAAAATTTTTAAGCTTCAAAATGGTTTCAAGTCAAGTTCTAGAGAATACAGACCAAGAGGAATAACACTCTAACACAAAGAATGGGGTAGATATAGTGAGTACCCCTTTTTGGCTCAAAATCTCACATTTTAGTAGTTCAAAAATCAATGAGAAACACAAATCTACTGAACCATATGCTAATTATCAACTATCCAAGATTATCTCAAACATTTTTATTTGTAGCCATATCACAAGAATAAAAAAATTGGGTTCAAGAATTCACTATCTCAAGTTATTTGGCACTCAGTTCTCATAATTGGATGCAAAATCTAAGCAAGGGCAATCTGATCATGTGATCATGCAAAACTATATGAATGCAACATGCAAAATGCAAATGCAAAATACCCCTACCCCAAGCTTAAGAATTTACATTGTCCCCAATGTAAACAATCAAGTTGGAAAGAGGAGAAAAATGGAACGACTTACCGAGGCGGTAGCGGGTGTTGGCTCTCATTGCAGTCAGAAACTTGTTGGGAAATGCATCACGGCCGTGATCCTTATCACGGGTAGGCCGTGATGCTCTCTGCTCTTTTCCTTGTCTTCTTGCTCTCCCTTCCTTCTTTCCCTGGAATCACTTGGCAATTTTATTAGTAAAAGAGAACTCTTGATCTTCTCAAATTATTCAAGAGTTAAAATCAAAAACAAAAACTAACTAAAAAAATGAAAATCCTAAAGAGAAGGGTTAAGAAAACCTGGGTTGCCTCCCAGTAAGCGCTTCTTTAACGTCACTAGCTTGACTTATTAAGAAGCATCCACCTGGATCCCATAACTTGTGGTATAAAGACCCAGGGGTGCTCAAGATGTGAGATCCTCCACCCAGATCCCATGGTTTATGGAGTGGCGACTGCAGAAGTAACATGAATCTATCCACAATCCCACCTAGCCAGTGTGTGAAAACTCCATTGACCTCTGCAATCATGAACTCACTTCCGCTCGGGTCAAGTGGAATTTTCAGGAGGAAGTTTGCCAGACAAGTGGAAGGGACTAATTTAGCAGTGTCCACACATGCATGTAAGCCAACATATTTGTCCAATGCAAAAAATTCAGATTCCTTAACAAGCATGGTGGAATCCACTACCACTTCGTCTTCATCTTGAACTATCCCCAAAACCAGATTTTGCTCAATTTGCGCTCCATGTGACTCTTGTACTAACTGTTTGCAAATTTCCTCAACTTGCATTTTGAATTTCTGCATCACAGCTTCGATATTGTCACAGTTGGTTCTGATTTTGGTCTCAGAGATGGACAGCTCTTGGGAATATTGTTCTAGATCTACCTTCAGAGGTGGTTGCTCCTTCCATTCCCACTCCTCAATTTCCCAAGGACTTGTGAAAGGTACTTCCTCTTCTTGTGGCTCATCCACCATCACCATTTCATCTTCAATTTGGTCCATTCCCACAACCAGATTCTGCTCAACTTCTGTTTCATGTGGCTCTATGGGAATCACAATACACGGTGGTGGAGGGGGTAAATACGAGTAAAAGGTTTCCCAATCCTCCTTGGAGTATATATATATATATAAGCTCACCGGTCACACAATCAACTCGTGAAGGAATATTATGAGATAAGGAAAACTCCTCGAAGAATTCTCCCAAATTTATATCGTCCTCCCAACACAAGTTGTCCTCCCAAGTGTGACTTGCGGCTTCCTCATCAGGTGGATAATAATAATTGTCCATGAATTTCGTCCACCTGGCACAAACAAAACTCAAAACAAAAAGATCAAATATACACAGAAAAATAAAATAAAATAAAATAAAAAATAAAAAAGTCTAAATTAGTTGCCTTCTTTGTTACTAATGATATTGGCAAAACCAATCCCCGACAACGGCGCCAAAAACTTGTTGACAGATCTGGGCAAGTATACCCAGTCGTGCAAGTAATATGGTGGTGAGACCGGTTATCGTATCCACGGGGATTGGATGTCAATTACCAATTCACAAACTCAGCAACTATCTAGACTGTGCAGAGAAATCAAAATAAACAAAACAGAAGGAATAAAATCTTTTTGTCTTTTTGGGGACTTTTAACAAACACTTGGAGTGCATAAAGGATATGTTGGGACTAGACTTCACCAAACCTCTACCTCATGCAATACCAGGACTAGATACCTCCCATTCATGCTACAAATATTAAAATCAATCCACTAAATTACTCAAGCCCCAATTCCTCGGATGGCAAGAGCCTAAATCCACTAATAGACCCTAATTCCTTAGGTGGCCTAGATTAATGAATTTGTATTAGGATTAGGGATTAAGCGATTACTAGTAAACCAAACTCCATTCCTAGATGCAAGGGTTACTAGGTGATTGATTTCAGTTCCGGTTCTAATACGAATTTCCCAATTGCATACCAAAACACTAATCGAGTCATGGGGGTGCTAGCCACAACAAGCATTAAGCATGGAAAATCAATCACTAATACGAAGGCATGAACACAGAATAATCAGTCAAGGCAAATACATAATAATCAGTTTGATTACATCTAATCCCAACAAACGGGGATTAGCTACTCATAATTACAGAAAGCCAAACCAGAAAAGCAGTAGAGAAAGGAAGAGAGGGAGAACTCCATTGAAGCTTCCCACTGTCGTCACAGCAACCCCCTAACTCAGCTCCCTTTTTGGGTTGGAACCCTAGTCCAGCCGCAACCTCCAAGTGCCTCCCTCAAAAACTCTTCTCTCATCTACCCTAAAACAGCAACTTATACTAATCAAACTCTGCGCATGCTCGCGAGGCGAATAGCCTCTGGCGATGCGAATACTAAAATGGCGTCTAGTTTGAATTTGAATTCTCGCGACGCGAATGGTGATTCGCAAGGCGAGACAGCAAGGGTCTTCTCATTACGCCCGTGATGAGTATCAGGGCCTGCGCGTGATGGCTTCTGGTCCTCAGACTCGCGAGGCGAGTAGCCTCTCGCGACGCGAGGCAGAGAAGATGACATTTCTGGCACAGGCTGGTCTTCAGGCTCGCGAGGCGAGTGGTCTCTCGCAGAGCGAAGCTTCAGAATTCTGCTTGGCTCAATTTCTTCTCTTTTCAAGCTCTATTTCATCCAAGCTCCATCAAGGGCTAATTCTGAGCATTTTTCCTTAAATTCCTGCAAAACAACACCAAGAAACCGCTTCACCCGTTCCAAGGGAAAAACTAACTAAAATCAAATAAAGAATGCCTAATCTATATGAAATATGCATGCAAAAGTGTACAGGAAACATGATGTAAAATCACACTATCAGAAGCGACTCAAAAAAAAGTTTTCCAAGGAGAAGTCATACTCCAAGGAAAAAGTTCCACCCTTGTGCTTTGAATGCAAGAAACTTGGTCATTTCAAAGCTGATTGCCCTAAGCTATAGGATAAAAAGAAATTCTTCAAAAAAAAAAAAACAAAGAAAGGCTTAATGGCCACATGGGAGGATCTTGATCTGTATTCATCAAATGAAGAAATTGAAGCTGAGGAAGAGGCAAATATCTGTCTCATGGCAGACACTGCATCAGAAAGTGAATACACTGATGTTGATGTAATGTACTTTGACCCGTCCACTCTTCAAAATGCTTTTGATGAACCGTTGCATGAGTCGTCTATACTATCACAAGAATATAAGAGTCTCAAAAAGAAGTTTTCTAAACTGACTAGAGAATACGATAGGGTCTGCACTAAGAAACAAAACCTTAAAAATGAAAATGACATACTAAAATCAGTGAATATCAGTCTAGCTGACAAAATGGTGTGTGAATCTGATGTTTCTTGTGAAGTTGCATAACTGAAACAAGATGTAACATATCTAACAAATTCTCTGTCAAAGCTTGTAGGTGGCTCAAATAAGATTAGTCTCATTTTAAGGTACTCTAGGTCACCTCATGATAAATCTGGTCTTGGTTATGACAAAGAGAAGCAAGATGCATGTCACAAAAAGTCAAAACCTCTTACACAGCATAGAGCTTCAAAAGTTCCAAATAAATATACCAAAGCTAAATCTAGCTCGTCCAACACCTTTTACAAAGTGTGTGGAAAAAGTGGGCATATTACATCTAGATGTGTACACAATAAACATGCTAAGCATACTTATCCAGTTACAACTAACAAGAAAGGACCCAAGTCAGTTTGGGTACCTAAAGATAAGATAATACCTGTTGCAGATTTTCTTAACAACGGGAAGAAAACAGATGTCTTGGTACTTGGATAGTGGCTGCTCACGACACATGACAGAGAAAGGTCTATGTTCCAAAACCTTAAGCCCAAAGATGGTGGTTGGGTCATATTTGGAGGAAATCAGAAAGGGAAAATCATTGGTATAGGTAAAATTGGTAAACATTCTTTTCCTTCCATTGATAATGTTCTTTTAGTAAATGTCTTGAAGCACAATCTACTGAGCATAAGTCAATTATGTGACAGTGGATATGCAGTTTCTTTTGATAAGAACATGTGTACTGTGAAGAATGATGATGGACCACTTTTATTCGCTACTAAAAGGCAAAACAATCTCTATAAGATTGACTTAGAGGACCTCTCAAATCAAAGTGTCTCATGTTTAGTGTCCATTGAAGATGAGCGATCGATTTGGCACAAAAGTCTAGGTCATGCAAGCTTGAAATTAATTTCAAAGCTAAATAAGCATAACTTCGTGAGAGGACTACCAAACCTTAAGTTCAAGTTTGATGCTCTCTATGATGCATGTCAAAAGGGAAAACAAGTCAAAGTTTCTTTTGAATCTAAGAATGTTGTTAGTACCAATAGACCACTAGAGTTGCTACATCTTGATCTTTTTGGTCCAATAAGGACTGCCTCTGTCAGTGGTAAGAAATATGGTCTTGTCATAGTAGACGATTACACTAGATGGACATGGGTTATGTTCCTAACTCACAAGGATGAGTCTTTTAAGGTCTTTTCTGTATTCTACAAATGTGTACAGAATGAAAAAGGCATGTGTATCACTTCAATCAGAAGTGACCATAGGGGAGAGTTTGAAAATGGGCTATTTCATAAGTTATATGAAGAAAGTCGTATCTTTCACAACTTCTCAATAACTAGAACACCACATTAAAATGGTGTGGTACAGAGAAAGGACAGATCTCTTCAAGAGATGGCTAGGACTATGCTCAATGACAACTCTGTCCCTAGACACTTCTGGGCTGAAAGCATTATCTTGCTGCTACATTCAGAACAGAATATACATTAGACCTATCCTGAATAAGACTCCTTATGAACTGTGGAAAGGACGAAAACCCAACATATCTTATTTTCACCCTTTTGGCTGTAAATGCTATATACTAAATACTAAAGATCAACTTGGTAAGTTTGATGCTAAAACAGATAATGGAACACTATTAGGGTATTCTGAAACATCTAAAGGCTGTAAAGTTTATAATTCTAGGACTCTGCTAATAGAGGAAAGTATTCATGTCAATTTTGATGACAAATAGCCTGATAAGAAATTATCAGAGCTAGATAAAGCTTTTGCAGATCTTGATCTAAACATTCCAGGAGACTCACCAAAGATAAAAGTTGATGATCAAGCAGATGACCCCACTCAACAACTAGAAACTTCAACTTCTCAAACATGATATAGTTCAAAAATCTTGGTACTTCAAGAATTATCATCCACAAGATCAGATCATTGGAAACCCCAATGACAAGCTAAGAACCAGATCAACCTTCAAAGAGCAAGACATTTCTGCACTTGTCTCTGAGATGGAACCAAAGACAGTAGGCGAGGCTCTGCTGGAAGATGGTTGGATTCTAGCTATGCAAGAGGAACACAATCAGTTTAAAAGAAGTGATGTTTGGACTCTGGTTCCATTGCCCAAAGACAAATCAGTGATTGGAACAAAGTGGGTTTACGGAAACAAACTTGATGAAAATGGTAAGGTAATAAGAAACAAAGCAAGACTTATTGCTCAAGGTTTCTCTTATGAAGAAGGTATAGATTATACTAAAAATTTTGTACATGCTGCTAGATTAGAAGCTATTAGAATTCTACTTTCATTTGCTGCACATCATAGTATTATGCATTTTCAGATGGATGTTAAAAGTACTTTTCTAAATGGCTTTATTAATGAAGAAGTCTATGTTATGCAACCTTCGGGTTTTGAGTGTGAAACACATCCTGAACATGTATATAAGCTTAATAAATCTTTGTACAATCTTAAGCAAGCTCCTAGAGCTTGGTATGACAGACTAAGTTCCTTTCTTATGGAAAATGGATTCAATAGAGGAAAGGTTGACACAACCTTATTTAGAAAATCCATTAAGTCTAATTTCATAGTTGTACAAATATATGTTGATGATATTATTTTTGGTGGTACTAATGAGTCTCTATGAAAGAATTCTATAAGTTTATGCAGAAAAAGTTTGAAATAAGCATGATGGGAGAACTCAAATTCTTCCTTGGACTTCAAGTAAAACAAACCTTGGACGAGGTGCTCATCCACCAAACTAAGTATACAAAAGAGCTTCTGAAGAATTTTAAGATGGATGATTGTAAGCCAATGAATACTCCTATGCACCCCACTTCCATACTGAACAAAGATGATAAAGATAAAAAGGTAGACCAAAAGGTATACAGAGGTATGATAGGATCTCTCTTATATCTTACCGTGTCTAGGCCTGATATTATGTTCAGTGTATGTTTATGTGCTCGATTTCAATCTGATCCTTGAGAATCTCACTTATCAGCAGTTAAGAGAATTTTTAGATATTTAAAAGGTACTACTAATCTTGGTTTGTGATTTAAGAAAAATGAAAATTACAGATTAGTTGGTTTCTGTGATGCTGACTATGTTGGAGATAGAATTGAAAGAAAAAGCACTAGTGGAGGATGTCACTTCGTTGGAGCTAATCTTGTCTCATGGTCAAGCAAAAGACAAAGTACCATTGCCTTATCAACTGGTGAAGCTAAGTATATATCAGCTGCAAGTTGCTGCTCACAACTTCTATGGATCAAACATCAATTGGAGGACTACAATGTGTTTGTAAGTAGTATTCCACATATGTGTGATAATACTACTGCAATAAATCTATCTAAAAATCCAATTTTGCATTCTAGAGCTAAGCACATAGAGATTAAACATCATTTTATTAGGGATTATGTGCAAAAATGTGTGTTTGATATTCAATTTGTACATAATGACCATCAATGGGCATATATATATTTACTAAACCTCTTACAGAGGACAGATTTTATCTTTATTGGGAAGCATCTTAATATGATATGTGTGTATTAATTTAGGCGTCCAACCTTGAAAAAAAAATGTTTTGTTAATCTTGCGTCTATTACTTATGCTCGTCTAATACCTATTAAAAGTTGTGCGTCTATTGCATGTTGTGTTGCAAGTCTATATGGCGTGTCCACTGTTATTGGTTACCGCGTCCATTGTATATTTTCAGACGAGTCCACATCTGCCTGTGTTTAAGCATATTTTTTAAAAATAAATGCATTTATTTTGTCTCAATGACATCCATTTGAGACAAACTTTACACTTTTTACAGTACTTCCATCAATCCCATCAAGACCTTTTTACAGTTTCAAGTTACCAACATCGTTTTATCCATAATGACATGTCATGTCAAAAGTTTTTCTTTAACCTTTGAGATTCAAAATTCCTCTAAAAGTAATATTTTCCCTCTGAGAAAAACTTTACACTTCCCTAACCTCTCTCTCTCTCTATCTCTCTCTCTGCTTTCAAACTATAAGCTCTCTGATCACCTAAAATGGCTTCTTCTTCAACCTTCGATGTGGACAAGCTTAACTTGGCAACTGATCATCATTTCAACTTTGGAGTGTTGCAAGACTACAACTTAGACATAAGCAAGTATGTTAATGCAGCTGGGTGGGATGTTCAAGTGATTGATACTGACTTCTTCTCTACTGTGTTGAGAAAGAAGATTGTAGTCTCGGAGAAGACTATTGCTGATGCTATTTTCTGTGCTCAGGAGGGTTTGGTTTTTATTGAGTCATGGGAACAGGATTTGGTTGGTTTTGAGATCATTGAAGTCTGTCTCATGAAAGAAGATACAGTCAGAACTCACACTTGGAAAGTTGTTGAAATGAAGGACATTGTTCGCATCCTTCATCGGCTTCTTAATGATTCTTCATAAGGTTGGATCCAAAGACAACCTCTCCTCTCTGCACAAATTCTGCCTCTGCCATCTTCTCACTGAAACGAAGATCAATCTTCCAAGAATTTTGTATGGAAGATTTAGAGATGCTGTGATGAACAAGAAAAGACTCTCAGCATTTCCCTATTGCCATCTTCTTTCTAAGATCTTCAAGGCTCAAGGAATTAATGAAATTCTCACTGCAAGGACTCCTGAGGAGCAAGCTAGGATCTTAACCGAAAAACCAATGCCGGCTGCAGACTTTGGTAAAATGAATATAGCTAACATGAACCTCAGTACCTATGCTGCTGCTGCAATGGCCAAAACTGAGGAGCTGGTGAAAATGAAAGAGGAAATGGTGGAACAAAACACTGCTGAGGCTATGGAGCCAAAGAAGATTATCAAGAAAAAGACCACTGCAGCAAGGAAGCCTGCCCCTAAGAGACCAGCTGGTGGCATTATTATCAGGGAACCTTCTGATGCTCCTGCTGTGAAGAAGCAAAGAAGAGTTATCTTCTCACACAATGAAGATGAGGAAGCTGATGAGGACAGAGTTCCTATCAGTACCATCCTGAAGAAGCAGAAGACTTATGTTGCTGCTGTTGAGGCCGCTGTGCCTGTTACAACAAAACCTAGAAGGCAACCAGCAAGAAAGACCAGAACAACTAAGACTTCTAAGGTAACCATCTCTGCTAGTGATCATGTTCAAATAGCAGTAGATGCCTTAGTGTCTAGTCTAGAAACTAGAGTTGATGATGTGTCTGTTGATGATAACATTGTTGTCTCCACTCCAGATGATGTGTACATTCCTATACCCCTTTCACCCCAAATAACACAAATAGCCACTCTACAATTTCAACCTATTATCCCTGCCGATGATCCCTGGTTCAATCAACCAGATGATGGCATTTCCCCTGGTGCTCCTTTTCCCAAACTCTTGAGAACCATATGTCCCTTCACCCCAAATTCTGTTCTTTATGATGGCAAATCTGAGGATTGGGTCAAGGTAAAAAGGGAATGGAAAGTTCTGTTTCACTCTCACCAACCTGAACCTGAACACATTCCCAACAGATGGTATCCTCTACCTGAGTATGAGTACCTACCTCATCCTGACTGTAAATTAATCAAAAATGTGCCTTCACAAATGCACAACAACTTAGGACCATTAGTCACTCACCTACCCCTAAACAAATTTCCCCCCGAAAAAATTTACCCTAACCTTGTCAAAACTCCTCCTTTCATACCCCTCACTGATGGAGTTGAGAGGCATATTATACCTGTTTGGGAGACTGACCCCAAAAGAAAAAAATCTTTCTGCCATCCCTGAGCAAAGAGCAAGATCCTCAAAGCATGTTCCCATGATCATGCCAAGGGACACGAAATGGGTATCCTTTGAGCATCCCAGAGTCTATGGGAAGGCCTCTGATTTCTTCCTGGATCAGCTCATCTATGAAATGCTGAAGTGGGAATTCAGTCATTTCAGAGTTGATAGAGCCGCCCATTTTGTCCCTCCATCCTGACTGAGACATAATGAAGCAACCAAAGTTGGAATCATGCCTTACAGAATCTATCCAAGACTGTCGATGGTAGATCTGAATAAGGACAAGGACAAGAAAAACATAAGATTCAAAGGAGTCATGCCTGAAGCTAATTCAGCAATGCTTGATCTGAACCAAGAAACTTTGGACTACTCAATGCTGGATTTCTTTTTCCATATTGAATCCATTGAGTTAATCAGTGATCAACATGCTGCAGATTTCTGGAAATCTCATATTATTCACTGCACAAGATAGGTATCTTCCTCTGGACTGACTGAAGAAGAGAAAAAGGAAATTCCTAAGGTCAGAGGGAAGTGTGGTCTTTCAAATTTCAGGTATATGATCTATAAATACCTTTGGCGACTTCCCATAAATAGTAAAAATGTGGAATTCATCTACCCCATCAGATGGTTAAAAGAAGTCTCGGTGATCCCTTCACCTACTTCAGAGACTCTCACAGATGAAACTGTTGTTGAAGAACCTGATCAAAATGCCACTACCGTTAGCTTAGAAGAAACAGCTGAATCCATACACAATCAGAGCTCATCAGAAAAACACTCTTCTCAACCATTAGCTCAAGCTGTGATGCACCCTTCAGATCATTCAAGAACATTAAACACATTTCAAGAGTCTACTGAAAGCTCAAGGAAACAAGCTCTGCCACCTAATCTTGAAGAGGTTCTTGGAAAAATTGTTGATGAAAGGGTTGGCAAGATAGTTGATGAGAAGGTTAAGAAGATGACTGAGAAAATTAAGGAGGATGTCCAACAACAAGTACAAACATCAATGGCTCCAACCTTAGAGGTTGTGAATAAAATGCTGGAATTCCTCATGGATTTTAAGAAAAGCCAGACTCATAACCCTCCACCTCCACCACCTCCTCTTGCCTAACCTTTACCTTTTATCTTTCTTTCTTTTTTCTTATACTGACAATGATGGTCCACTCCTTTTACCTTTTTGGCTGATGACAAAAAGGGGGAGAAAGGAAAGGAAAGAGATTTGTTTATATGTATAAAAAGTCAGTTTTGAAAAGCTCATATTTGTCTGCATATGCATATTCTTTTCTACTTGCTAACTGCTCTGATACTTATGTTTGCTTATTTGCTTTGATATCTGCTGACTATGCTTTTTTTTCCTTCATAACCTATCTGTTAGCTTATATGCAGTTGTTTTTCATATGCTTTTTCTACTTAATTATTTGAATGCTTTGTCTTAGAGGGAGCCCAGCAAGCTCTCTTAGATTTTTCTTTTCAAATTTAATTAGTTTTGTCATCATCAAAAAAGGGGAGATTGTTGGAACCAAAGTCGTTTTGGATTAAATAATCTCTAAGTTTTGATGGTAACAAAAGGATTAAATTTGCTTGGCAAAGTGTTAGTTGAGATCTATCATGGGCTTTCAGTTATGCAGGAATATTTAAATATAAGTAAAAGAAACATGGGATAAGTTTTCATTGGAAAATACGCGTCCACCCTTGTAGACGGGCTGCTCAATATTTTGGTAAAGTTACTTATTTATTTATTTAAGTAGACTGGTTTTCTTAAGTAGACGTGGCTCTAAATGTTTGCTAGACGAATACCAAAATAACTAGTTAGGTACAGCAAGTCCAAAGACTTGATAATAAGCATGTCCATCATGCCACGTACGCAAACGGAAGTAATTAGTAGAAGTAAATGAACTGAAAAATTAAGTAATCTAGTAGACGAGCTCTAACTGCCACGTCACTGGACGAAGATCTTTATAACTCATTGAGGAATATCAAGTCCAAAGACTTGACAGACAAGAGGATATGACACGTCATCAGATGAGAAAAATAAAAGATTGAGCAGACTTGGTCTCACATATAACTAAGTAGACAAAATTTTTAAAAGTAGATGAGCTCCATCTTAGAATGAATTAAATGCAATCCTAATCTCTTGAATTTATTTCAAATGATTGATATTTATTTCAATAGAATATTTGTTCTTCACATTTGTTTTGTCTGCTTTAATGTTTTATCTTATTGTAAAAGAAACATAGTACCATCAAGAAATACAAAAAGCAGAATCGTACAATTAGATACTGCAAAGTGATATGTACAATGACAACTTTATGGCTGAAAAAGCTGGATTGTACACAAAGGAGGAACAACAAGTTCTCAAGTTACAAAACACAGCAGTAAGCCTCCTATTTCATGCTAACTCGATAACCGAGAGTACTATTTTCCTTGCCACAATCAAGCTATCAGTCACAACGGATATCATGCAATAAATGCTATCTCAAAACGGGATTATTCAAAGTAACCGTTGAAGAAATACAAGTGAAGAAGAAGGTCACTATAAATAGAAGACCTGAGATACTGAAGAACGACTCTTGCCGGCACAACCTTGCTAGCTCAACTTTTGCCAATCGATAATAACTCATTCTTATATTCTTTCAAAATCAAGAGTCTGTATTCTTAGTTTGAATATTGTGAAAATATTCATCTGATCTTAAACTGTCGTATCCTCACACATAGTGAGTTAAGAAGATCAAACATTAAATCTCTTTGTTAGAGTTAGAGCCTGAAGAGGCTTGGTAAGAGAGAAATACTTGTAGCCTGGAGAGGTGCTGAATACTTGGTTGTAATCTATTTGGAAAATAGTGGAGAAAATCCTTCAAGAAGAAGGGACTGGACGTAGCTCTTGGTTGGAAGAGAGTGAACCTGGATAAAACATCTTGTGTGATTCTTCTATCTCTTAACTCTTACAGCTTTATTTGTTTCTTACTAACCGAGGGGTTTTGATATCGCTTTTGTTAAAAGCCTTTTAAAAAGGATCTATTTCTTTGTGCTTGATTCTGTTTCTAATCTCCTTGTGTGCAAAATTTTTTTTAAAGGTTGTTTTCGAAAATTATTAACAAACACAATTCAACCCTTCCCTTCTTGTGTTTGCCTGTGTCAGCTTCAGTTATGTGTTGGTGTGATTCGGAAGATGGTTGCCTATTACTTGTTGCATGTGTACATGTATATGTAATTGTTGTTCTATGTGTCCCCATCCCTATTTTTTTTTTACTATGTTAGAGTTGTTTATCTCCCATCTTTCTCTACTTTCTATGTATGTTATCGGTATAGTAGATGAACAACAACGCCAAGATGGGAACGACAACTTGGAAGGGCTACGGGTCACAATGCTATCCACCACAATTATATAGACACTGTGACAACGAAGGTGAGGGTACTTCTAGACGCCCACATCACTAATAATGTGGATATGTTGGACGTGTCTGTTAGGTTGTGTGCCTTTGTGAGCTTATTTTGTATTTTGGATGTATTTTGAGAGGCGGGCTAGGTAGCTATAGGTCTTTTCTTCGGTTTTTTGTGATCAACTTACGTATTAGGTTCAGTTTAAGTTTGACACTATTTGTATACGTTAGTAAGTCTAGGATCCCGTTGTTGGGATTTACTGTACTTGGGTGACAGTCGTACTTATTATGTATATATAGCTTATGTGTTTTTTATTCTACTGTGAATGTTTTAAACGAGTTTAATTTTATCGCTTCTGCAAAGTAATTTAATTTCGTATGTATAATCACGCTAACGTTAATACAACGAATTAAGGCTTAGTTAATTAGGATTTCTTTAGTGGGACATTAGGGTGTCTCATTTGGTGGTATCACAGCATTTCGGTTCTAAACCGGACTGTGGGGTAGGATGAGTACTGACACTATTAGTTGAATACACATTTGGATCTCAGCTATGCTTAGATTGGGTAGAGTATCTGATGCGCAAGTTATCCTTACTGTATGGGAATAACTATTAATTATTTATAAGATATGTAAAGTAATATATTTGTGTATATAGCCTTACGTATCTTATGAATAAAAGAGCTGATGATTTCTTTTACAGGAAATTAGAATGGCTCGTGGTAACGGAAGGAGAAGAAGGGGTGGCAGGACCATAGGAGACAGAACCACCGATGTACCTGGAAGTTCATCAAGGGCTGATAATGGTGGTGATGCCAATGATACTATGAGAGTGATGAGAGAACTAGCTACTGCTATACTACAGTAAACTCAACAGAATACCCAGTTTATGCAGAGGCAGGAAGAGCGGGAACAAAGGCAAAACCAAGTGAATATCATGTGGGAAGAGGAAAACTTGGATAGCGGTCTTAATGCCTTCATGAAAGGCAATCCCCCTCAGTTTCACGGTGACTACGACCCAGAAGCTGTAGAGAAGTGGTTACAGGAGGTGGAGAAGGCCTTTGTGGCTATGCACTGCAGAGAGGAACAAAAAGTGACCTATGTTCCTTTTATGCTAGTCGGAGCGGCAGAAGCTTGGTGGAGGAACAAGCAGAGACTACTGGAAGCTGAAGGATAGGAAATCAATTGGGAAGTTTTCAAGGATAGTTTTCTGGAAATATATTTTCCTAGAAGCATCAGAGTCGAGAAGGAGAAAGAGTTCTCCAACCTGAAACAAGGATCTATGACAGTGGGGAGTATGCCGCAAGGTTCGAGGCATTACAAAAGTTCTCACAGTTTTACCAGGTACACCCAGATGAGGAATGGGTGTGCAGGAAGTTTGAAGACGATTTGAGGCCCGATCTAAAGCGAGCAATGCTGCCATTGGAGTTGAATCACTTCCCAGCTCTAGTGGAGAAGTGTATTGTGTTAGAAGGACACGATCGTTCTGGAAATGTTGAGCAGCAACAAAGAAATGGTGGGCCAATTAGAACCAATATTCAAATAGGAAGAGGAAGTAGATTTCAAACAGAGGCAAAAACATATAGTCGTCCTACTCAGCAATCAGTGAATGCTAGAGGAGAAAGTTCAGGTCAAGCGCAGCAAAGAGGCTTGACATGCTTCGGATGTGGAGGACCACATCTCAGGAAGGATTGCCCTCAGTTACAGAATATCACATGTTTCAGGTGTGGCAATGTGGGCCACATGTCTTGGAATTGCCCTCAAGGCAATATTGGGAGAGCTCAGAATGTGCAACCAGTTGGAAGGAACTCAGGAGCAGGGAACCTGTAACAGTCCGATTTTCGGATATGTTGTATTAATGGTAAAGATATATTTATTTATATTTTTATATGAGACAAAGGAAATGATTTTGTAGAAAACAAAATCATATCTAGAACCTACTTATGGTAGGAAGCTCTGGTTAAAATTTGGGTTTAAAACTCAGACGAAAACCGATCTGTGTTTTACGGACAGTATAATTTTATACCAGCAGAAAACCCTAATTTGACCCAAAACTGAAATTTGTAGATTTTTTATATTTTGTATGTGAGGAATTCTATTTTCCAAATTTCTGATCAGAAATAAAATATTATGTTTATTCGGACGAATTTTGGTGAAAGTTCGAACAGAAAACGGTGGATGTGTAAGGATGGATGGTGGTAGATTAATTTGTGGATGTTGTTGGACAGCGTGCTGAGGTTCTTGGCAGTAGCATGGACACATTCGGAGCTTGTACAGAAAAGAGCGCACCTCAATCAAGTGGGGGAAAGAATCAACCTATCGTCGAAATCGATAAGTAGTAGATTATATGATAATTGTGTAGGGCGACCTAAACCTTACTAGTAGTCGAGTAATCGACAAGACCAAAATGACATTGGAAACATTTTCTGTAAAACTAATGGTGATTTGGGGATTGTAGGTTTATCGACGTTAGGATGATTTTATCTTATCTGAGGTTGATTGAATTTATTATTATTATTGAATTGCTTATGTGATATTTTGTGGTATTTGAATATTTATGATATTGTGTTATGCATGATCTTCCTGGTTTTAATATTGTGCTTAGTGGATTTTAGGTAAAGATATATATTGTTTGGGATATAATTGTTTGGGGGTGAGGATAAATGGTGATTTAGAGGTGCCTAGCCTAAACTAATTATTTTAAAGAGGAGTGGTGACATAGAACATGTGTTGAGGTTTTGACAGAAGGTTAAGGCACTAGGTTGTTATTAATGTGGGTCGATGAGGTTCGTGTATTTGCATTGTTAATCACAACCGTGTGTTGGGAACACACGAGGTCCGAAGTTCTCACTGGATCGTCCCAACTGAGATTTAAAATGTGCAACTATTCCCTAACGGGAATGGGGGAATAGTATCATTCTTGGAATGAGCATTCTAACAGGAATGGGGGTGTGCACCAGTTTTTGTGGATGCATCGCTTGGACGACTGACTAACATCCTTAATGGGAATGGGGATGCATGAAAGAAATCTGTAGCGGCCACGTCAGTATGCAAGTCTAGTTGTATGAGTTTGGGGTAGAGGATGATACATTAATTTGAGGATGCTTTGTTAGTTAGGTGTTGAATGATGTTATGTCTGTGACAACTACTGTATAATTTACTATGACTCTTTTCCGCTTTTTGATGATAGAACTACTTCTTATCCCCTATATCTTTTTGTGTGTTGTATTTTGTCTTTTTATGGGATCGTACTAGAAAACCCTGTGCTGAGCTTGATGCTGAGGCGTTGGATGGAACTCTGTATGAACTGGATGCGAGAACACGAGATGTGGTTTTCAGCAATGTAGTTTACTGTCTAGAGCCAGTGAGTCTTATAAGACATTTTATTTTCTACTAGTTATAAGCAGTTTTTGTAAATAAGTACTTGTGGGGGATCCTACTGAGAGGATACCCTTAACAGTGTCTTGGTAATGTAATGAATAAGCATGTGTGTATTTATATATTATAATGTTGTTGTGTATTAATTTTGTAAAAGTTATATGATTATTATTAAGTTTTAATTTTTACGTATTTTCAACAATAAGCGCGCGATTAAGTAAATAAATAATACAGTTTTAATCTAATAATACAATGGGGTACAACGGGGTGTCTCAGAACCAGACTCAGACAAGAAATCACCAAGGAGGAAGACCTCAGGCTGCTGGAAGAGTCTTCGTCGTGAGAGGATCTGAATCTTCTAGATGTCCTGGTCTGATACAGGGTAAGTGCTTAATGTTCGGTAAGCTCTTATCTATTTTGTTTTATTCGGGTGCTAGTCATTCTTTTATATCATTAGAATGCATCGATCATTTGAGTTTAACTGTTTCTTCATTACCCTATGACCTTACTGTTTCTACTCCTATGGGGGAAACTTTGACAACAATATTTGTTTGTTGGGATTGTCCTATTATTTTAGAAAATAGGAAATTCAAAGTGGACCTCATATGTTTGCCTATGTAGCAGATTGATATTATCGTAGGCATGGACTGGCTTTCATCCAATCATCTAATTTTAGACTGTTCAAACAAAACCCTTCATTTCTCGGAGTGATCTGGATTATTTCCTGTCAATGACAGTGACTCGGGAAATGGACGATCGAAAGATTACATGGTGTTGTTTTCCTTGGAAGCCAAGGAATCTCCTAAGTCGGATGCACTGCATGTTGTTTGCGAGTTTCCAGATGTTTTCCCGGATGATGTTCCAGGTTTGCCACCTAGGAGAGAGATCGAATTTGCAATTGATCTCGTATCAGGTACCGGGCCGATATCGATAGCTCCATATCGAATGTCCCCATCAGAGTTGGTAGAGCTGAAGAAACAGCTAGATGACATGTTGAAAAAGGAATTTATCCGACCAAGTGTATCACCATGGGGAGCACCGATTCTTTTTGTGAAGAAGAAGGATGGTAGCTCAAGGTTATGCGTCGATTATCGATAATTGAATAAAGTAACAATCAAGAATAAATATCCGTTGCTGAGGATTGACGATCTTATGGATCGGTTGTGGGGAGCGACTGTGTTCTCTAAAATAGATCTGAGGTCTGGATACCATCAGATCAGAGTGAAGGAAGATGATATACCGAAGACTACTTTCAGGAGTCGGTATGGTTACTATGAATATCTGGTTATTCCATTTGGTGTAACTAATGCTCCTGCTATATTCATGGACTATATGAATCGGATCTTCGAACCATACCTTGACAAGTTTGTCGTTGTGTTTATCGACGACATTCTGATCTACTCCTCGAGTAGAGAAGAACATACAAAGCATCTTCGATTTGTACTTCAAGTGCTTAAGGACAGACAACTCTATGCCAAGTTTTCCAAGTGTGAATTCTGGTTGGACGAAGTACAATTTCTTGGGCATGTTATCAACAAGATGGGATAGCTGTAGATCCTGCCAAAGTTGAAGCAGTGGTGAATTGGGAATGCCCTAAGACAGTGGGAGAAATCAAGAGTTTCCTTGGATTGGCAGGTTACTACAGAAAGTTCATAGAAGGATTCTCGAAAATTGCGTTACCAATGATGCAATTGACAAGAAAAGGTAAAACTTTTGAATGGAAAAATGCGTACGAGGCTAGTTTTTAGGAATTGAAGAGGAGGCTTACAACGTCTCATGTATTAGTCTTGCCGGACCCGTTAGCACCATTTTATGTGTATTATGACGCATCATATCAAGGCCTGGGTTGTGTTCTCATGCAAGAAAGGAAAGTAGTAGCTTATGCTTCAAGACAATTAAGAGTACATGAGCGAAACTACCCAACCCATGATCTCGAGTTGGCCGCAATAGTGTTTGCATTGAAGATATGGAGGCACTATTTGTATGGTACTACGTTCACATTGTACAGCGATCACAAGAGTTTAATATTCATGTTCGATCAAAAGGAGTTGAACATGAGACAATGGAGATGGATGGAATTCATGAAGGATTATGAATTTGATCTCCAATATTATCCAGGAAAGGCAAACGTTGTGGCGGACGCGTTAAGTTGGAAATCTTTGCAAATGTCTGCTATGATGGTTAAGGAGTTGGAGCTGATCGAGCAATTCAGAGATTTGGGTCTTAGGATAACGGAATCATCCCAGAACAAGATGAGTTTAGGAATGATCACTATCACTAGTGGATTCCTAGACATAATATGGAAGAAGCAAGCTGAAGACCAATATCTCCAAAAGGTTAACAAGATGAAAGAAGAAGGTGAGACAGTAGAACTTAAAAGAGATACTGATGGAATCATAAGGTTTGGAGAAAGAATCTGTGTGCCTAAAGATAAAGAAATTAAGAATCTGATTCTTGAGGAGGCGCACAAAAGTAAGTTGGTTTCCACCCAGGTGCCACAAAGATGTATCAAGATTGGAGGAAAATGTTCTGGTGGCCTGTAATGAAAAAGGAAGTTGCGGAATATGTCCAATCCTGCTGGTGTGTCAGAAAGAAAAGATTGAATGCCAAAAGCCAGCAAGATTATTGCAATCTTTGGACATCCCAGAATGGAAATGGGATAGTATTGCTATGGACTTTGTGTCTAGTTTACCGAAGACACAAAAGAAATATGATGCAATCTGGGTTGTAATTGATAGGTTGACGAAATGTGCTTATTTCCTTACTATCAATCAAAGGTTCTCAATGGAAAGGTTAACTCAGTTGTATATCAAGGAAGTTGTCAGATTGCATGGAGTGCCAGCGAGTATAATTTCGGACAGAGATCCGAGATTTACATCAAGGTTCTGTCATAGTTTACATAGTTCTTTGGGAACCAAGTTGAGAATGAGTTCGGCTTATCACCCTCAAGCGGATGGTCGGTCGGAAAGAACGATTCAGTCGCTGGAAGACTTGTTAAGAGCGTGTGTTAGAACACATAGGAAGTTGGGATGAATTTCTTCCACTGATTGAATTTACATAAAACTATAGTTTCCACACAAGTATTGGCATGGCACCATATGAAGCACTGTATGGGAGAAAGTGCAGAACACCTCTTTGCTGGTATAAAAGGGAGAAAACCAATTAATTGGACCTGAGGTGGTACAGTAAATGACGGAACAAGTTCACAAGATTCGGGAAAAGATAAAAGCAGCGATAGACAGGAAGAAAAGCTACAGTGACAAAAGGAGAAGGACTTTGGAATTCCAGGAAGGCGATCATGTTTTCATGCAAGTCACACTGAGAACTGGAATTGGCAGGGCAATAAAATCCAGAAAGGTTACACCTCGTTTTATCGGACCGTTTCAAATTCTTCGTCGAATTGGTCCAGTTGCCTATCAGATAGCCTTACCGCCAAATCTTTCGAACCTTCACGATGTTTTTCATGTATCCCAACTCAAAATATTATCCCGATCCATCGCATATTATAGAGCCTGAATAGTACAGTTACGAGAAAACCATGAGTTTGAGGCTTTACCTATACGGATCGAGGATCGAAGGATGAAAGAACTTCGGTCGAAGAAAATTCCTTTAGTCAAGGTCATCTGGGATGCAGTTACTGGTGGTTCGACATGGGAAAGAGAAGCCGACATGCAATAGCAATATCCGCATCTTTTCGCATGAGGTAACTTAATTTAAATTTCGAGGACGAAATTTATTTTAAGGGGGGTAGTAATGTAACACCCTGATTACTTGATTAGGGTTTAAGGCAGAGATTGAGTATGATTAAAGACTTAATCATGTTCCTTTGGTGTTAGTTAGCTTGTGTTCCAAGTTTGAGGAGAATCAGAGTTGAAACGGGTCCGAAATGCAAACAAACGCTAAACCGAGTGATTAATTTGTCAGTTAAATAATTAATTGAGAATTATAATATTAAAATTAAGTTGGGCTTGAGCATAATAATCAATTTTTATTATTAGCCTAAAAAAATTAAGAAAATATTCCAGCAGTAGGAAGATACAAAAGAAAACACCCGGTTATGCTAATGGAGCAACTCGTGGAAACACTTGTCTTCCACTAAAGCATGCAATGACACTTGTCTTCCACTAACTATCTATGTAAAGCATGCAATGACACTTTTCTTCCACTAAAACTAAGTAAATCATGCAATGACACTTGTCTTCCACTAATTATCTAAGTAAAGCATGAAATGACACTTGTCTTCCACAAAAACTAAGATAATAATTAAATAATCCTAAACTAGGTAATATAAAAGAAAATGAATGCATGGTCATCATCTTCTTCTCTTCTTTTGGGCACATAACTGTTGTGACGCCGGCAAGTGTACTGGGTCGTCGCAAGTAATAAAAACACGGTAAGATTCTACCGAGGTCGAACACAAGGATTGGGTGACCAATTCGACTAATCTCGCGAGAAATCCGATAAGTTGGTTAAGTAGAGAAAGTGGTTGGAAAGAAACTAGATTCGCAATTCAAATTAACAAATAGAATCGATCAAAGATATGGTGATGAAATCTGGAATTAAAAGCATCTAAGGTTTCGAATCCACCTACCCAATCATGCAAAGTACCCAAGTGATGATATTCTCCTCCCTAAGTTCAATTTTAATGTCAACCGGGACCCCTTAATTCTCCTAAATCCACTTCCGTGCTAATTAGGACGTATTCGATGATTTGAGTTAATTACTTGCTAGGTCTCATAACCCTAATCTCGAATTCTATTAATTCTTGTTCCCTATAGGTTGCATCGATCTCCTATTCACTCTCGTGCAATACTCGACCGATGTTCCCAATTCAAGTTCTAAAACGCGAATCGCCGCTAGGCCTCAACACGTTTAACTAGTCGATCACGCTAGCATATAATCGACACAATGAAAACAGAATTGGAAAACCATAATTGAATTAAAGGAGAGAGAGTTACATTACATGAACACTATGCCGCCATGGTGGCTTCATCGATCCCTTAGACAAGAGGATTAGTTCCTCATGTCCGTAACAACGACGCACGTACAATCGGAAATCATCCTAAGACTAAGAATTAAGAGAAGAGAAAAGGAGAAGAAACCCCAGAAATAGGATTACAAAAGGTCTCTGAAAATTCTGATCCAAAAAGTCCCCTTTTTTCTGTTCTGATCTGCTCTATTTATAAAGAAGCCACGCGTCACGGCCGTGACAGCCATCACGGCCAGGCCGTGACGGTTTCTGTTTCTGGCGCACTTCTGGGATTCGAACTCTCGCGACGCGAATGATGTCTCGCGACGCGAGCCCGCCTTTCACGGCCCGTGATGTGAATCACGGCCAGGCCGTGATGTTCTCTGCCTTGTGTGGATCTTGGGTCACGGCCGTGATACTCATCACGGCTAGGCCGTGATGGTCTCTGACTTGTGTGGCTTTTAGGTCACGGCCGTGATATACATCACGGCACGGCCGTGATGGTCTCTGACTCTGGGTCTTCAAACTCTCGCGGGGCGAGCTTCCTCTCGCGGGGCGAGAATCTCCAGAATGGCAATCTCCACTATTTCTTGACTTTCCTTAATTCTTAGAGCTTCACTTATGGACCTGAAAACAACACAAGCAACCACAAGCGTAATTCTATCCAAAAGAAGCTAAAAACTACACAAAAGACGCAAAACGAGTCAAAGTCCAACTTAGGAACAAAACAAGGCAAATTTGGGCGAAAACGAGAGTGAACTCGAATAAATTGGCACACAAACCCTAGTTCATCTAGTCATAAAACTAGATAAGCCAGAGGCTTATCAAAACACCCCAAACTTAAACCTTGCTTGTCCCCAAGCAAGCTTAAAACTCAAAAACGACTCAAGACTTGGCAAGCCCAAATATCTAATCAATTTCGCACAAATTTCATGCGACTTTACAAAACAATTTTTCTTCTTTGATCCCCCCCCTTTTTCATCAATGTAATCCCCACATTCATCTACTTTAAACAATTGAGAAGTTATCATTCATGCCATCATTACTCTAAGTTGAGGCTCAAAGATACACACAAAGGAAGATCACCTATTTCAAACAATTGCCTTCCTCACAAGGGCATTTAGTATTTCACTCATTCGCTCAAGTTTGTCTAGGCTTTCAACTTTTTCACTCAATTTCACTTATCAAGAGCACTTCCCATGAATTTGATTTTCATCTCAAACATAGTTCCCACGAAAACATGCATGCAACATCAAAAGGTCTTTTAAAGGTTGTAATGGGGCCTGGCTGAGGGTAGGATAATCAAGGATATTTAGGCTTAGGTCCCTAGGAACTAAGAGAGCATGAGCATTAAACACATTTCCACTCGAATTCCTTTTTCCATTTTTCTGTTTTGTCTCGGGTGACTACAGCCTTTTTTTCCTTGCTCATCTTTTTTTTCTGTTTTGCCCCTTTTTCCTTGGCAATTTATTTGTTTTCTTCTTTTCTTTTCTTTTCTTTTTGCCTTGGGTCAACCTTTATTTTCTTTTTCTCATCCCAATATGACACATACCTCGTAGCCACCCCAAACTTAGTTTCTCACAACCTTTCTCTTGCTCATTTCCATGCTCTCCTAATCCTAAGATTGGGTTAACATGGTTTTTCAGATTTTGGCTCGTAATGTAGGGTCATCAAGAAACAATAGGTCACTTGGGCTCAATTTGGCTAACTAGGGAACATGCATTAGGGATGGTTCATTTCAGGCCAAGTAGTTAATTCAAAGAAAATTGCCTAAATCATTTGATGCAACACATAAACATGTAAACCATATAGAGATTCAAGCAAATTCGGGAAAGTGCAACTTAATAGTGATTCACACATTCAAAAACAGAGTTGGAGGCTCAAATCCTCACCTGGACATTTTGCAATTTGTTTGACCGAGATATGATTCCTAGTGTGTGCACCCCCTCACCCCAAACTTATCATAAATCAAGTAATCACAATAAAATTCTCAAAGTTCAGTTTTCAATTTTTAAGTGGGGATCAACTTTTCTATTACTAGAACCTAGGGGAAATCATCAATGGTTAATATAATTCATGCAATCCATCTATGCTCCATTTAATCAAAATCCAAAAAGCTTGCCGACACATCATTCATACAACAACTCTTGATCTTCTCAAATTATTCAAGAGTGACAAGCAAAAACAAACACAAAAACAAAAACAAAAACAAGAGTGAGGAAAAGAGAGAGAGTACCTAGCTTGGGTTGCCTCCCAAGTAGCGCTTGTTTAACGTCCCGAGCCTGACTCAAGTCGCCCCTAAAGGTTAATCCGGAGGAAGATCCTGCTTGCCATGCCATTCCTTGGCCCGTTCTTTGTAGGTTTGTGCACTTTTATATACTCGCAAGCTGTTCCCGGACAGCTCATTTAAGTCCAGCATCCTTCTATAATCAGCCACGAACTCTCCACTCCGTGGTGATCCTTTTTGAGATCAATTCATTGTGTCCAGATTGACCACTACGGTTGTGCCACCCTTCAACCTTGGTGCTTTGCCCTTCTTTTTCATTCCTTTGCAGCTGAGTTCTTCCCTTGCACATTCTTCCCTTGGGAGACTCGGTATGGGTTCCATGTCTTGTAGCCACTCAAGGTAAACTTCATCCCCCGAAGGGCCTTTTTCCTCACTGTCTTCCTCATGAGATTCTACCGATACTGTTGCAAGTGAAGGATCATGGTCTTTTCGAGTTGCCTTTACCTTTTCAGTTGGGTCCACAACATCCACTCGATACACAGCTGACTTTTCTTCCGGGTGCTTAATCGCTTCAAAGACATTGAAGACCACCTTATCATCATTCACCCTTAAAGTGAGTTTCCCTTGCCGCACATCTATCAAGGCATCCCCGGTGGCCAAGAAGGGTCTACCCAATATGAGAGGGATCTCAGCATCTTCATCCATGTCGAGCACCACGAAGTCCACTGGGAATATGAACTTGTCAACCTTCACGAGCAAGTCTTCGACTACTCCATAGGGATATTTGATAGAACGATCGGCCAGTTGGAGTGACATTCGCGTATCCTTTACTTCTTTGATCCCTAGCCTCTTCATCATCGAGAGGGGCATCAAGTTGATGCTTGCCCCTAGATCACATAATGCCTTTCCGAAGGTAATTCCCCCAATGGTGCATGGTATCGAGAAGGAACCGGGATCCTTCAACTTCGAAGGCAGTTTCCGTTGAAGAATGGCACTACACTCCTCGGTCAAAGCAACCGTTTCTTCATCCACAATCCTCCGCTTCTTAGTGAGAAGTTCCTTCATAAACCGAGCATATGATGGCATTTGTTCCAAGGCTTCCGCAAATGGAATGTTAATCTGAAGTTTTCGGAAGACATCAAGGAACTTATTGAATTGCTTATCCTGTTGAGGCTTCTTCAATCTTTTCGGATACGGAACCTTCATGTAGGGCGGGAGGTCTTGGGGTTCAACCCACTTCTTCCTTCGGAACTCTTCATCCACAAGTTTCAGCCTTCCCCCTTGCTTCGGTCCCTTGTCACTTGCCAACCCTTCTTTCTCTGGTTGCTCTTCCTCAACTGGTAGTTGTTCCGGGCCCTTGTCATCCACGAGAACTAGTGGTACCCCTGCTAGGTTCCAACACCCTTACGCTTCTAGTAGATATGACATTGCATTGTCCCTTGGGGTTGTTCTCAGTACTACCTGGAAGAGTGCCTGGAAGACGCTCATTAAGTTGCTTCGCGAGCTGCGCTATTTGTGTCTCAAGATTCTGAATTGCTGAACCTGTATGAGTCGCCAACTTGTCAATGGCAGTGTTCGTGTTAATTGACAATTTCTCCATTGCTTGTACTCATCTTCTCAAAAGCCAGCTCCCACGGTTGTCTTCCACTATCTGTTATTTGCAACTGATTAGGCCCTGGAAGAGCCTGCTGGGTATTGCACTGCTGAATTCCAATGTTCGGCCTTATACCCTGCTGAGGTTGCTGCCCGGCTAGACCACCACTAGCATTACTCCATGCGAAGCCCGGATGGTCTCTCCTCATGTACCCCATATTTTGATTCTGATTGTAGTCATTTTGTCTGTTCCTCTGATAGTTATTCTGGGGCACAGTGTCATAAAAGTTGTGGCATGAGTCTACATGTTCCTGAGGGAAGTTGAATGGACAGTTTCGAGTGTCATGATCTCCATTACAATTACCACAACCTGGAGGCATTCCCTCGTGTATCACATTAGCCTTCTTGTTCTCTGACAAAGCCGCCACTTGCATCTTCAACAATCTGTTTTGCTCAAGAATGGCCTCCATTGCCCCAGAACTGATTCCATTTGAGGTTTCCCTTCCACGGTTGTAATCATTATATGACATTTTCTCTAACAGTGCCCATCCATCCTCAGCCGATAAATATACAAAAGAACCGCCAGCTGCGGCATCACAGTTCATCTGATAGCGTCCCCTCAACCCATTAAAGAAGTGCTGCACTTTGGAAACCGGGTCAAAGAACGCTGAGGGACATCTTCTCAATAAGCCATTGTACCTTTCCCAAGCTTCATTATATGTTTCATCCTCCGTTTGCCTGAATGAAGTGACGGCTATTCTTGCTTGTGCCGCCTTCTGAGGAGGAAAGTATTTGGTTAGGAACTTCTGTGCCATTTGCTCCCAAGTTCTGATGCTGTTCCTATCCAAACTGTCAACCCAATCGCGAGCGACATCCCTAAGAGAAAGAGGGAAAAGCCGCAAGCGAAACTCATCCTGAGAGACTCCCCTGGTCTTCTGCAAGTCACAGGCTTCCAGGAAGCGAGTGATATGTCTATGCGGGTCCTGTTTGCCACTCCCATCAAACTGATTCTCCCGGATCTGGTATGTGACACAGGCTTCCACTCTGAAAGAGTCTGTGTTCAGGTTGCCCCTCACAATAGAAGAGTCACAATCTACCAAGCTTGGTAGATCGTACTCAAAGAGAGGCTTGTAACGAGGAGGAGGAGGAGGAGGAGGAGGATTTTCTTCAGCCATGCCTTCTATTTTAATTGCTTCCAACCTCTTCCTTTCTCTGGCCTCTTTTCTTAACTGCCTCTCGGTCCTGGTGATCTCTGAATCGAATAGCAAGTCCTCTTGTAGAAGAGTACCTCGCATACAAAAACAGGCAAAGACCAAGTGGAATCAAAGAAACAGAGAAAAATAATGGCAATTAAATAAAAGGAAATAAAACTAAAAGTCAGCTTAACCAAACAGCCGAATTTCCTAAAAATTAGGAAAATTGGTTGTGCCAGTCCCCGGCAACGGCGCCAAAAACTTGTTGTGACGCCGGCAAGTGTACCGGGTCGTCGCAAGTAATAAAAACACGGTAAGATTCTACCGAGGTCGAACACAAGGATTGGGTGAACAATTCGACTAATCTCGCGAGAAATCCGATAAGTTGGTTAAGTAGAGAAAGTGGTTGGAAAGAAACTAGATTCGCAATTCGAATTAACAAATAGAATCGATCAAAGATATGGTGATGAAATCTGGAATTAAAAGCATCTAAGGTTTCGAATCCACCTACCCAATCATGCAAAGTACCCAAGTGATGATATTCCCCTCCCTAAGTTCAATTTTAATGTCAACCGGGACCCCTTAATTCTCCTAAATCCACTTCCGTGCTAATTAGGACGTATTCGATGATTTGAGTTAATTACTTGCTAGGTCTCTTAACCCTAATCTCGAATTCTATTAATTATTGTTCCCTATAGGTTGCATCGATCTCCTATTCACTCTCGTGCAATACTCGACCGATGTTCCCAATTCAAGTTCTAAAACGCGAATCGCCGCTATGCCTCAACACGTTTAACTAGTCGATCACGCTAGCATATAATCGACACAATGAAAACAGAATTGGAAAACCATAATTGAATTAAAGGAGAGAGAGTTACATTACATGAACACTATGCCGCCATGGTGGCTTCATCGATCCCTTAGACAAGAGGATTAGTTCCTCATGTCCGTAACAACGACGCACGTACAATCGGAAATCATCCTAAGACTAAGAATTAAGATAAGAGAAAAGGAGAAGAAACCCCAGAAATAGGATTACAAAAGGTCTCTGAAAATTCTGATCCAAAAAGTCCCCTTTTTTTCGTTCCGACCGCTCTATTTATAAAGAAGCCACGCGTCACGGCCGTGACGGCCATCACGGCCAGGCCGTGGCGGTTTGTTTCTGGCGCACCACTGGGATTCGAACCTCGCGACGCGAATGATGATGTCTCGCGACGCGAGCCCGCCTTTCACGGCCGTGATGTGAATCACGGCCAGGCCGTGATGTTCTCGCCTTGTGTGGATCTTGGGTCACGGCAGTGATACTCATCACGGCTAGGCCGTGATGGTCTCTCGACTTGTGTGGCTTTTAGGACACGGCCGTGATATACATCACGGCACCGGCCGTGATGGTCTCGACTACGGGTCTTCAAACTCTCGCGGGCGAGCTTCCTCTCGGGGCGAGAATCTCCGTAATGGCAATCTCCACTATTTCTTGACTTTCCTTAATTCTTAGAGCTTCACTTATGGACCTGAAAACAACACAAGCAACCACAAGCGTAATTCTATCCAAAAGAAGCTAAAAACTACACAAAAGACGCAAAACGAGTCAAAGTCCAACTTAGGAACAAAACAAGGCAAATTTGGGCGAAAACGAGAGTGAACTCGAATAAATTGGCACATAAACCCTAGTTCATCTAGTCATAAAACTAGATAAGCCAGAGGCTTATCAATAACCAGAGGAAAAGTGAAGAGAAACTCTCCCAAAGGCAGCCATTTTCGTGCCATATATATAAGCTTGAGTTAAGGTGCTTTCGGTTGTCGGATTTTCAAACCGATCGCGTATTTGTGTTCACGGCTTCGACATCTTTGACGTTGTGTCTTTGCATGTCATTTTTGTCAAGGTAAGTCAGTGTTTATGCCTTTGACATTTGTCCTTTTTAAGTTATTTAAATTCATTATACTCTAATTCTTAGTCCTGATATCGTTTTCGATGCATTTTAGGCCTTTACATGTTTTTATGCCGAATCAGTCGACCGGGAATTGACCGTGGGAGTGAAGGCGAATCTGACCTTGCAGCATACAACTGCTGTTCTTGTAAGTTTCTATCTCAATTTCGTGACTTGATTCAAATTGGTTCATTGATTGGAGCCATGTTGTTGATTCGATGGCTATTTTGGTCTTTTTGGCTATTTTTGGATCGCGTGTGTGTGCTCGGGATAATTTTTGGTCCAGTGAACATATCGTAGGTGTTCATATCAGATTTGAGGTTGTTGTTGGAAAGCGTGATAAGGTTCGTGTCAATTGCATAGAGGCAACCGGAGCGTTTACAGGAAAGTATGCACGTCAGTAATGTGGGGAGAAAGTAACCGGCATCGTCGGGGAGGCAAGCGTAGAATAATAATTATATATGCATGTGTGTAGGGTGCCCCAGACCCTACTAGAATGTCAAATAATCGACAATGGATAAACCAAAATAAATTAATATTTTAATGTTGTCAAGGGTTTAGTGGTTGTAGATTTATTGACAGTAATCCTGATTCTTTAAGTTAGCGACTTTATGTTGATTGAGGTTGTCTGAACTGCATGCTTATGTGCTGTTTGACTTGTACATGATGATACATGATATTTTCTATACTTGGTATGCTGAACATGATTTTATGATTATTCTATTGGTATATGAGAATTGATGATTAACTTATTGTTATGACGAATATATATTGTATGGATGAGTTGAGAGTTAACATCGTGATAATGCCTTGAGACTGTGGCTTCGAGGCCGGGGATGTATGGGCATCCGCTGTGAGAGTGTGAATGTGTAAGAAGGTTTCGGTATTAACTAAGGTGATGTTTGTTGCATTGCATTTTGCCAAGGTGGCGAGCCATATGATTGGGAGTCATACAAGGTTAGTTGTACTCGAGTGCGAGTACGGATTACGGAGGGGCCGGTCTGTGAAGAGACCTTGGGGATGTAAAACTGGACTCGGGAGACTCACAATGACCATCAGGTAGCTCCTAGTGCATCGTGTACCCTGGTAGAGCCTAGTTATCTCGACTTTACCCTGAGTATCCACGTCTAATATTGACTATCTGAGGCGACCCAGATACCTCTGATGGAGCGGAGCTCATAGAGAGATGCACTCTTATGGGTCACGGCGAGCGGAAAAGTTTCCTAGACAAACTAACTGATATTCCCTAAGCAAAGAGGCTTGATAAGGGAATATCTCGGGGCTGAGACCCGTATGAGAGATATTGGCCGACATGCATAGGAGTGAGACTCCTTAGAGGATTGAACTAAGAGTGAACTTCGAGGATGTTATGTGTTGGTGTGATTCGGAAGATGGTTGCCTATTACTTGTTGCATGTGTATATGTATATGTAATTGTTGTTCAATATGTCCCCATCCCTATTTTTTTACTATGTTAGAGTTGCTTATCTCCCTTCTTTCTCTACTTTCTATGTATGTTATTGGTATAGTAGATGAACAACAACACCAATATGGGAACGACAACTTCGAAGGACTACCGGCCACAACGCTATCTACAGAAGATCCCACCAAAATTATATAGACCCTATGACGACGAAGGCGAGGGTAGTTCTAGACGCCCACATCACTAATGATGTGGATATGTCGGATGCATTTGTTAGGCTGTGTGCCTCTGTTAGCTTATTTTGTATTTTGGATGTATTTTGAGAGGCGGGCTAGGTAGCTATAGGACTTTTCTTCGGTTTTCTGTGATCAGATTATGTATTAGGTTCAGTTTAAGTTTGACAGTGTTTGTATATGTTAGTAAGCCTAGGATCCCACTGTTGGGATTTATCGTACTTGGGTGACAGACGTACTTATTATGTATATATAGCTTATATGTTTTTTATTCTGCTGTGCATGTTTTAAACGAATTTAATTTTATCGCTTCCGCAAAGTAATTTAATTTCGTATGTATAATCAAGCTAACGTTAATACAATGGATTAAGGCTTAGTTAATTATGATTTATTTAGTGGGACATCGGGGTGTCTCACCACCAAAGTGGAATTTATGGGCTATGTTGAAAGTGTTAAAAGTGTGCATATTAATAAGGTTAAAAGAGAGGTAAAGGATGCTTTCTTAGTAGGGCAACCAATAAATGATTTTAAAACTAATGATGTTTGCTTGCCTACTAATACTTCTACTTTACCTATGTGCATTAAATCTACTTTGAAAATAAAAACATTGAAACTAATGCACATCCATCAAGGTTCTCATTCTTTGAGAGAACTACAACACAAATTCAATATATTTCCACACGTTTCTCTCAATAGTGGACAACCATTACCAAACAACCTTGAAGGTATTACACCTTGTGGAAAATATTTGAAAGGGTTGTTCACAAACTTGTTTTCAAAAGGGTGGTTTTTGACCCGGGAGGATGGGTTGAAAATTACAACGATAATAAGGGAGTTGCCTTCCCAAATAAGGGAGTTTCCTTTCCAAAACTTTTTTTTTAGGATCTTTATAACAGAATAATCCTACACTTCTTCTCTTTAATGTAGGATTAAAATTTGTGACGAATTTTCTTCAAGAAGGAGGGGATGATGTGATACTACGACGCACAACCTTAATGGGTCAATGGGGGCAAATCAACTTTGAAGCAAATCTAAATTAATCATGCTTCACTATTTTTTGTTGTTTCTTGAGTTGTAGATGTCCGATTGAAGTGATCTTGGATGCGTTGGAAAGCTTAGAAGATTCTCTACAAATCTTATTGTTGACTCAAGAGCTGATTCGGTGTCTATCATGACTGAAATTGGGCTACAAGTTTAGCACAAAATTCTGTACGGTTTTTGATTTAGTTAGGCTTGTAATTGGGCTTAAGAGTGTTCCAAGCCCATTAGGACTTAGAGGGGTGCACTTCAAGTTAGACTAACTTGTACCTTAAGTAAGAATAACTTGCACTTCAAGTTAGACTAGCTTGCACCTTAAGTAGGATGAGCCTATAAATAGGCTTCATGTAAATCATTTTACAAGTTTGAATACAATTGAGTTTTCTCACACTTGAGATTTCGAGAGAGAGTTGAGAGTTCTCCTCTTCTTGGTTCATGAGTTGAACGATTGATTCTTATCTTAAATTTCCATATTCAAGTGGTGAATCTTCATTTGGCTTATCAATTCAATCTTCTTTTGAAAGATGATTCAATTGTGGCACTTTCCCCTTCATCTTCTTCCTATTCCATTTTCTACTTTTGTTCTTTAATTCTTGCACTTTAATTCTTGCAATATACTTATTTCAATTTACTTTCTAGTCATATATCAATTGTTCTTCTCTTCTACTCCTTTTTGTTTCTCTTGATTCTTCACTTGAAGAACAAGATTCATATCAATTGTGCTTGAATTGTGTTTGATCTCTAATTTTGAAACAATTAGATCAAAAAAGATCCTAAAATGCTTAGTGAACAATCCTTGTTCACATCAAGTGGTATCTAGAGCTATATCTTTGATCTTCAATTGTTTTGAATTTTTCATCAATTTTTGTTTTCAAATTCTATGATGATCTTTGAGTTGGAGCCAAATTCATAATGAAATATTCATTAGTAGTGACGCCATTTACCACATGAATTGGATGATGAAAAGTAACTTGAATCCAATTGTGGTCATGGATCTAGAATTTGAAATGTGTTTGAATTGATCTTGCTTGAATTTTTGGTGAAAATTTTTTCCCTCCACATTTTCACTCTAGTTTTAGGCGTCAACTATTCCATGTGCTCTTCCATCACATGTGATTTTGGTTGTGTTCCGTCCAAATATCTCAAGTGAGAGATACTCGTCCGGATAAGCTCTTGTGGGAGTGTTTTGGAATATCTTGACAGAATCGGAATTCTGCTCCTACGTATCCAAATGGGAATCAAAGCAAACGTAGTTCTAAGTGTGGGGGTTGGACCCCTATTTATAGAGATGCTTTGGTGTAACAGTTTGAGTTGGACTGTTATTGAGATCCTATTTGTTAGGATCGGATTGTTATCGTAACTAGATAAAGATAAGGATAAGGCTCCGAGTTATGCGGAGGGATATTTGGACCAGCGAGATATTCGGCCCAGTCAGTTGTGACTGGATTGCACGGGACCGAGGTTCCTTCACCGGTGGTTTATTACGGGATAGATCCGAGTATTTATTCTCGGATGATATGTGTATTAACGAGTCCTCGGCTTTGGAGGAGTTCGAGTCAAGGCTCATTTATAAGAGTAAGCTCGGTTGGTCCAGTTTATTAACAAGTCCTCGGCAAGTCCTCGGCCTTATATTTTCGGTCAGTACACAAGCCCCCCGAGCTCCGAGCTTAAATAAGCGAAAGAGCTGACAAGTATCAAACCGAGCTTATGCTTCGGCTGCTGGACTTTCTTCCTTCTGTGTTTCAAACCATCATTTCAAGCCGCCATTTCAACTGACTTTTCCTCCTATCAGAGAAGGTTATCATTTCCCTTCAATCTTCTGCTGCACGTTATGGGTGAGTAACCCTAGAGTTCCTTGCTCATTTAATGAGGGGAAAAATTAAAAGTCGCGCCCCTTTTCCTTTTTTATTTGAAGGAATGTGGACCGTTGATCATATCTCATCATCAACCGCAGCAGCTATAAATATCTCCTCTAACTCCACCTTATTCCCCCTTGCCCACTACCTTTCTCCGTTCTTCATCTCTATCTTTCAAGTTTCTGTAATCGTCTTCCTGCCTTTCGCTCTCCAGCACGCCTGACCTTCTTCCTTCTTTCAAATTTCTAAGTTTATTTCTGGATTCCGGTCATGAGTTCATCCGAGTCCACCGAGTCAAACACTTCACCCCTGGTGGAGCGCGAGGTTTCCCCCATTGGGGGCTCTCCTTCCACTTCTTTTGTTCCTTCACAGGAACTAAACATCGGTCAGGTGAGACCGTCCTCCTCCGGGTCGTCTTCCTCTGAGTCTGATTCTTCTGGGTTCGTCTCCCTCCCCCCAAATTTCCAAACCCGCCGCTCGTAAACAACGCCAAAGGGTTCCAAAAGACCCTGTTCCCGATATTACCCTACCTGGGTATACCTGGGTTAAGTGCGAAGTTGGGGTTTATTTTTCTGATTATCAGTCTTCAGATTCAATTGCTCGTCTTCGGTCCCAGATTACTATCTCGGCATCCGGAGACGAATCCGAGTTTATTTGTTCTCTATGCTCGGGTACCGAGTATGTTTTCCTCAGGGCTCATCCTTCCGAGCCCCCTTTTACATATATGTATAGAACACTATTTTCTCAGCTGCACATGTCTCTCCCTTTCACTGAGTTTGAGTGTGACGTTCTGAGAACCATGAATGTTGCACCTACTCAACTTCATTCCAACAGTTGGGCTTTTCTAAAAGCCTTTCAAATTCTGTGCAAATACATCGGGATGGAGCCCACTACTCCCAAATTTTTGTACTTTTACCAAACAAGGTTTGGTGAGAAAACGGGATGGATTTCCCTCAATGGGTTGAACCAAAGAGGACTGATTAGTTTATATACATCATCGTATAAAGACTTCAAAGTCGGCTTCTTCCGAGTTCGCCCCTCGGGCTCTCACCTTTCCTACTTTTTTGATGAAAATGGATGCGCCAGGTTTCCGTTGTACTGGCAATCATCTCCTACCAAATTCGTTGGTTTTGAATACAAATCCCTTCCTGCCGAGGATAGACGGGATATAGATATATTAGAAAAACTTCCTCGGCCTCTCCATTGTGGACGTCTTCTGAAACTCCCCTTTTCATCCACTCCGAGAGCCGACTTTAAAAGTAAGTGTTCGGCTTTTTAGTTTTTAAATCTTTTCTGTATGTGTTCCTGTACTAACAGCTTTTCTTTTCTGCAGTTATCATGGGAAATTCGACTTCTCCAAGCTTTTGAAATCTGCCGCGAAAGAGGGTCAGGGTCCCTCGGCGACCGAGAAGAAAAAGAAAAGAATTCCTCCGGCCGCTGCTAAGGCCACTGCCAAGGGGGCTTCATCATCCGCCCCTCACAAGAGAAAAAGGGTAGAGATAGTAGTCGACGTCGAAGATTCTTCCCCTCCTCTCTCAAGTCCCCCACATCCTACCACTCATGAGACGGGAAATACGGGGCGAGAGGAGCAACTTCCTTCTTCTACCTAGGTGAAGTGGTATAACACTTCTCTGAAAGCAGGAACCTCGTCTCTCTGGGGCGAAGACTTCAATCCCTTCCCTTCTTTTGACTCGAATTTCCTGAAGCCTGCTGATCTCTGCTTAATCAAGCAACAAGGGGCTCGGTCTAGTATGGAGGCCCTCTCGGCCTACTGCATCCGAGCTGATGCTCTGGCCCGCTTTTGTAGCCGAGATTTGATGGAGACTGAGAGGAAATCCCAGCACCTGGAAGCTGAACTTGCTTCTATTGAGAAGCTGAAAGAGGATTTTGCCCGGATCTCCGCGGAGCGTGATGAGCTGGCCAAAGCCAATAATCTCCTGAGTACTACCATTGCCGAGCTTAATGGTAAGAACTCCGAGTTGAACTCTCAAGCAAAGTTAGCTGAGGAGGTGAAAGCTCATGCTGAGGAGGAGCTCAAGGAGGCTCGAGTTGTAATTGAACAACTTAAAGCCGACTTGAGTGCCGAGACTAAGGCCAAGCTGGAGATTCAGGAAGACTTGAAGGAGGCCACCGATTGTATCCTTGCAGAGCATCGGGCTGGTTTTGCCAAGGCCATTGCTCAAGTTCAAATTCTTGCCCCGGGGATTGATATCTCGGGTGTCGATGTGCATAAGGAGGTGCAAAATAGGGAACTTGTTCCCATCATTCCCGAAGAGGAAGAAGAGGTGGAAGGGGGGGAGGATTCTCCCGAGGATCACATCGACGAAGATGGCCATAGGGACGAGTAGCTGTATTCTTTGTTTTTTGTTTTCTATATCCCTTGTAATCGGCTTTGCTTTTGTAATCCTTGTTAATCTAATGAAAAACTCTTCCAGCATCTTGATGACTTCCTCTTACTTTTATAGCATTTGTTTGTCCGAGATATTCTTTGAATTCCTTTCATGATTTAATCCTTTAAAAAAGGATGTTAACTGGGAGAATAGCAGTCTTCTGGATTCAATTGATTCTTGTATCCGATTTTTCCTAATAATTTCAAGGCTCGAACTCGGCCTTAATAATTTAATAACTCGAACTCAGCTTTTTGCAATTTAAATGGCTCGAACTCGGCCTTTAGGCTCAAACTTGGCCCTTAACAACTTCAATGGCTCGAACTCGGCCTTTACGATTTAAATGGCTCGAACTCGGTCTTTAGTAATTTAGTGGCTCGTACTCGGCCTTTCGCAATTTAAATGGCTCGAACTCGGCCTTTAGGCTCAAACTTGGCCTTTAATAATTTAAACGGCTCAAACTCGGCCTTTAGGCTCAAACTTGGCCTTAAATAATTTAAACGGCTCGAACTCGGCCTTAAACAATTTAATTGGCTCGAACTCGGCCTTCAGGCTCAAACTTGGCCTTAAAAATTTGAATGGCTCGAACTCGGTCTTCAGGCTCAAACTTGGCCTTAAAAATTTGATTGGCTCGAACTCGGCCTTCAGGCTCAAACTTGGCCTTAAAAATTTAATGGCTCGAACTCGGCCTTCAGGCTCAAACTTGGCCTTAACAATTTAATGGCTCGAACTCGGCCTTCAGGCTCAAACTTGGCCTTAACAATTTAATGGCTCGAACTCGGCCTTTAGGCTCAAACTTGGCCTTGACAATTTAATGGCTCGAACTCGGTCTTCAGGCTCAAACTTGGCCTTAACAATCTAAAATATTCGCAGAATAAATACATCGGCAAAATAAGAAAATAGACCAATGTTCATAATAACTTCTTTTATTGGATAGAAAAGAAAGTCTGCGGTGTGCCTCGTTAAAACCTTCTCGATCAAAACCCTTTTTTGGGATAAAATACCGAGGTAGGAAAAAGAGTACATCACCTGACTATATACATCAACTGTAATAAAATTTCAAATGAGAAGCATTCCAAGTTCTCGGGATAGGCTTCCCTGACAATTCTTCTAACCTATATGCTCCGTTTCCCAAGTTTTCTACCACTCGGAATGATCCTCCCCAATTTACTGCTAGCTTGCCCTCCGTGTGATCTCTTCTTGCTTCTCCTTTCATTCTTAGCACCAAGTCTCCGTGCACGAAACTCCTCAGTTTCAGCTTTGAATTATACCTCCGAGTAGCTCTTCGTTTGCAGGCTTCCTCTCTGATTTTAGCCTCCTCTCTGATCTCCTCCACCAAGTCAAGTTCGACCCTTAGGTTGCTTTCATTCTCATTCTGCTCATGTTGCATTCGCCGAAAAGACAGCTCACCAACCTCAACTGGGTTCATGGCGTTTGTTCCGTATGTCAACCTGAAGGGTGTTTCTTGAGTAGTGGATTGTGGCGTGCAGTGGTAGGCCCAAAGAATACTCGGCAACTCTTCTGCCCAAGCTCCTTTGGCTTTTCCCACTCTCTTCTTCAGCTCTCCGAGAATAACTTTGTTGGCCGCCTCGGCTTGCCCATTGGTTTGGGGATGTTCCACCGATGTGACGTGGTGTTTAACACCGAGATTGACATAGAATTCTCGCAATGTCTTATCTATAAACTGCCTTCCGTTATCAGTGACAATTGCGAAGGGAATTCCGTGCCTGCAGATGAGGTTTTTCCACACAAACTTTTGTACCTTCTCGGCATTAATTTTGGTCAAAGGTTCTGCTTCAATCCATTTTGTAAAGTAGTCCACCGCTACCAAGAGAAATTTGACTTAACCTTTGGCTATGGGGAATGGTCCAAGTATATCCATCCCCCACATAGCAAAATACCAAGGTGAGTTTAATGTGTGAAGTTCTTCGGGCGGGGTATGACTTACATTGGCAAATCTTTGACATTCGTCACATTGTCTCGTCCACTCGATGCAATCTGCTCGGATGGTAGGCCAATAGTACCCTGCTCGGACTACCATGGAGGCCATTGATTTGCCCCCGCAGTCAAAACCACAGATTCCTCTGTGAACCTCTTCCATTACATATTTTGACTGGGCTTTGGTCAGACACTTTAACATCGGTACCGAGAATCCTCTTTTATACAACTCTCCGGAAATAATAGCAAATTGACTTGCTCTGAGCCTGATCTTTCTGGCCTCGGCGTGATCTGGGGGCAGAATATCTGAGGATAAATATTCCCATATGGGGGTCATCCATTCTCGGTCAGCTGATTCATTGGCCATCACTTCTCCTAGTGTAATACTCGGTTCATTGAGAGTTTCCTGGATAACTGTTTTATGCTGGCCTGGCCTCTTCGTGCTGGCCAATTTGGACAGCAGATCGGCCCGAGTATTTTCTTCTCTGGGAATGTGTTCAATAGCAAATTTCTCAAAGTTGGAAATTAACTGATTGACTTTACATAAATACCTGGTAAGTTGAGGCTCTTTTGTTTGGTATTCTCCAGAGATTTGTCCTGTGACTAGCTGTGAATCACTTCTGCATCTAACAGCTTTTACTCCCAATTCCCTAGCCAACATTAACCCTGCTATCAAGGCTTCGTATTCGACTTGATTGTTTGAAGTTTTGAACTCAAACTTTAATGATTGCTCTAGGATTAGCTCTACCGGACCTTCCAGTATTACCCCAACTCCACTGCCTCTAACATTCGAGGATCCATCCACATATAAATTCCACCATAAATCTTCGGTTATCGACAGTGGATTGAGCTCGACTATGAAGTCGGAGATACATTGAGCTTTCAGAGGACCTCTCAACTCGTACTTGAGGCCTAACTCGGATAACTCCACCGACCAAGCAATCATGCGGCCTGCCAACTCGGGCTTTTTGAGAATTTGCTTAATAGGGTGATCAGTTTTGACAATCACCTGGTGACTCTGGAAATATGGACGCAATCGCCGAGCTGCAGTTACCAGAGCCAAAACTAGCTTTTCTATGACTTGATACCGGGTTTCGGCGTCATGAAGGACTCTGCTGATGAAATACACCGGCATTTGCGTTTTCTCTACTTCTTGCACAATGACCGCACTGATGGCGTATTCGATGGCTGACAGGTATAAATATAACTCCTTCCCTGGGATAGGTCGAGTTAATATTGGCGGTGAAGACAAAAAGGCCTTGAAGTCGACAAAGGCCTTCTCACATTCCTCAGTCCACGCGAAGGTTTGAGGCCTCTTCAATAATCTAAAGAAAGGTCGAGCTTTCTCTGCAGATCTGGGAAGAAACCGAGATAATGAAGTCAGTTGTCCTGCAAGTCGCTGCACTTCTTTAACATTTTGTGGGCTTCGCATCTCAATCACAGCTCGGCATTTGTCAGGATTGGCCTCGATTCGCCGGTGTGTCAACATAAAACCGAGGAATTTTCCACCTTGGACACCAAAGACACAATTTTCTGGATTCAACCTCATATTGCACTTTCTCAACTGCTGAAAAATTTCCTCCAAATCCTTCGGGTGATTGTTGTGGTCATCAGATTTTACGACCATATCATCCACATAAACCTCCATATTCCTTCCGATCTGTTTTTCAAACACCTTGTCCATGAGTCTTTGATAGGTTGCTCCAGCATTTTTCAATCCGAATGGCATTACCCGATAACAATAGTTCGAGCCTTCAGTTATAAAAGATGTTTTCTCCTCGTCTAGGGGATACATTCGGATCTGATTGTACCCCGAGTTTGCATCCAAGAAGCTCAAAATTCTGTACCCGGAAGCACCATCCACCAACCTGTCAATACTTGGTAAAGGATAAGAGTCTTTTGGGCAAGCCTTGTTCAAGTTTGTATAATCGGTGCACATGAGCCACTTGCCATTTGCTTTTTTAACCAGAACCACGTTGGCCGGCCAAGTAGTGTATTCTATTTCTAGAATAAAGTTGGCTTTAACCAACTTTGCTGTTTCTTCTTCCACCATTTTTCTCCTTTCCTCACCAAGTCTCCTTTTTCCTCTGAGCTACCGATTTTGCCTCAGGACTGATTGCCAGTTTGTGGCATAAGAAGTTAGGGTCAATCCCCGGCATGTCTGATGTTGTCCAGGCAAACAAATCTACGTTGCTGCGGAGTACTCCGTTTATTTTTTCTTTTAAGGTCGGCTTGGTCGCGCTGTCGCGTACGCGCCAAAAAGGACGAGCGGGTTTAAAACTGTAGTTTAGTGCGACAACTCGGATGTCGTCTCTCAAGGACTCTGAAAATGTTACCTTTCATAAAAATCAGTTTTGGGGGGGGGGGGTTTGGATTGGATTGGAGTGCAGATAAGAAACAAGCAGAAAAGAGCAATTAAAAACAGGGCAGTTGAAAAGAGATTATCAATTATCAAACAACGATTAATCTACTGTCAAGAATTCCCAACTATCCTTGGTTAATGTAATCCCAAGCCCTAAGCAGATTCTAATCCCCTTTCGATTCATAAGAACAACTAACAACGTAATTGCTACTATGGATGCAAGTTCCTATTCCCGAAATAACAAACGGGGTTAAGCTCTCATGAACAAACGAACATGAATGAACACACGCGAATTAACAAACGCGATTAAGTATAGGAAAATAACATCACTGAAACAAATCAATACAATACTACACACTCCTGAAATAACAAACAGAAATGCATAATATGGTATTGAAAAGGGAAAAGCAATTAAAATAGGGATTTACAAAACCTCAAGTATAGAGAATTCTCATACAGTAGACTAATCCTAGAACTTAGTTCTCCATGGCAAAAACGAAATCACACAGAGAAAATGTAAAACAGAAAATTGGAGAAGCCAAAGTTTTTACAAACTGTTCAGAACAGCCTTTTATACAAATTCTGAATTCAGCTAGCTCGCGAGGCGAGCACACATTCGCGAGGCGAATTTCATGAAGAGTCAGCAACCTTTGGCATTCTCTCAAGGCGAAATACTTGCTCGCGAGGCGAGGATATGAAGAGTCTTCTCCTTACGCCCGTTATGGCCATCAGGGGCCAACCGTGATGCTCTCTGACTTCCAGACTCGCGAGGCGAATGGATGCTCGCGAGGCGAGACTCTTCAACTTCAAAACTGCCACGGCCATGACCTTCAACACGGGCAAGCCGTGATCGTCTCTGACTTTTTCAGGGTTGCAAGACTCGCGGGGCGAGACCTTATTCGCGAGGCGAACCAGAGACTTAGCATTTTCTTGGAACAGTCAGGCTTCGGGGTCGCGTGGCGAGTGTATCTTTCGCGGGGCGAACCCCCTGCTCTTTATTTTCTCAACTTCTACTTAACCTGAAAACAAGGAAATAACCATAAGTGTATTATTTTGACTCAAAACTAGCTAAATTAACTTAAAACTACTCTAGAGACTCAAAACCTTGCTTGAGGACAATCTAATCTAATTTGGGTGAAAATACGATATAATTTGCACAAAACCCTGGTCATACTAGCCATAAAACTAGATGAGCCAGAGGCTTATCAAAATACCCCAAACTTAAACTTTGCTTGTCCCCAAGCAAACTAAGACTCAAAAATCAAAAAGACTCAAGACCTGGCAAGCTTAAAAGATCCAATCAACATTGCACAAATTCAAGCAACTTCATCAAAACAGTTTTCTTCATTGTTCCCCCCTTTTCAAACAGAGCAATCCCCACATTCATTTATTCCAAACATTTGAGAATTTCATCATGAAAACAATCAGAAATCTAAGCAGGGGATCTAAGTTACACACAAGAGGGAGATCACCAACATCAAACAACTGCCTTCCTCACAAGGGCATTTAGTATATCACTCAATCACTCAGTTTGTGTCAGGCTAACAACTTGCACTCAGTTTCACTTTTCAAGAACACTTCCCAAAAATTTGATTTTCATCTCAAAATGGTTCCCACAGAAAACATGCAAGCAACATCAGAAGGTCTTTTATGGGTTGTAATGGGGCCTGGCTAAGGGTAGGATATACAAAAGGAACTAGGCTGAAGACCCTAGGAACTAAGAGAGCACGAACTATATTTACACTTTGAAATTCACTCAAGTTCCTTTCTTTTCTTTTTTCTTTACACTTCTGGGTGGCTAAAGCTTTTTTTTTTCTATTTCAATAGCCTTTTTGGCATTTTTGTATTTTTTTATTTTTTTATTTTTTATTTTTTTTGGTATATTTTTTTTTTCAATTTTTTTTTACATTTGTACACTTTTTCTGTCACAAGCCTTTGGCCCCAATCCCAACAACACATTACACCTTGCAGCCACCCCAAACTTAGTTTCTTGCACCCATTCTAAGATTACATGCTCTCCTAATCCTAAGATCGGGTTAACATGGTTTTCCAGATTTTTGGGCTTATAACATTAGGTTATCAAGAACTAACAGGCTAATAGGCTCCAAAGGGCTAACTAGGGAACATGCATTAGGAATTGTTTTATTCAGGCCAAGTAGCTATTTACAAAGAAAATGCCTAAATCATTTGCTACACACATATAATCATGCAAACCAAAAAGAGATTCAATCAAATCCAGGGAAGTGCAACTTGAAAGTGATTTTCACACAGTTTAAAACATGTTGGAGGCTCAAAACCTCACCTGGACATTCATGCAAATTGTTTGAAAGAGATTCTATCCCTAGTGTGTGCTACCTATCACCCCAAACTTATCATACATCATGCCATCATAACAAAATCTCAAAGTTCAGTTTTCAATTTCACATGGGAATCACATTTCAAAAACAAAAATTTTTCAGCCTAGGGGGAATCATCACATATCAATCATGCAAGCAATCTGTGCAACATCAATCAAAATCTAGCAAACTTGCCAACAAAAGACTCAACACACAAATGCTCCTGAGCTTCTCAAATTATTCAGGAGCTTTATTCAAAGAAACAAGACTCAACAAAACTACAACTAGTTCCCTCCCCCACACTTAAAACATGCATTGTCCCCAATGAACAACAGAACTATACAATCAGAGTGAGGGAAAGGAAAAGAAACTCCCTGATCAAGTATCAGTGTAGGTTGGAGCATCCAAAGATAGCTCCTCAACATTAGCATCCATAGGAACAACAGCATCCACACCATGGAATGGCTTCAACCTCTGCCCGTTAACCTTGAAGGCTTGTGTGTTACCTGCACGTGTAATCTCTACTGCACCATAAGGAAACACATTAGTAACGACAAAGGGGCCATCCCATTTGGACCTAAGTTTCCCAGCCATCAGTTTCAGGCGGGAGTTAAACAATAAGACTAGCTGGCCCACAAAAAATTCTTTCCTAACAATCATTCTATCATGAAATTGCTTTGTCTTTTCTTTATAAATCTTGGAGCTTTCATAGGCTTCAAGCCTAAGCTCCTCAAGTTGCTGCTTAATGCAGCTTTCTTTCAACACCGATTTCTTCATGTCCATGTTACAACACTTTCTTCGCCCAATATGCTCTATGCTCAACTTCCACCGGGAGGTGACAAGCCTTACCAAAAACTAGCCGAAATGGGGACATTCCTATAGGGGTCTTGAAAGCAGTCCTTTGTGCCCACAGTGCGTCTTCCAGACGGCGGCTCCATTCCTTTCTATTAGGCTGCACCATCTTCTCTAGAATTTGCTTGATCTCCCTGTTGGATATTTCAGCCTGGCCAATGGTTTGGGGGTGGTAAGCAGTGGACACTCTATGTACAACCCCATATTTCCTGAGTAAGGCCTCCATGGTTCTGTTGCAAAAATGTGTGCCCTGGTCACTGATGATGGCCTTGGGTATGCCAAACCTGCAAAAAATGTTGGACCTAACAAATTTGGAAACAATCTGAGCATCGTTAGTCCTAGTGGGGATTGCTTCCACCCACTTTGAAACATAATCTACAGCCAACAAAATATATACAAAACCAAAAGAAGGAGGGAAAGGACCCATGAAGTCCATCCCCCACACATCAAAAACTTCACAAAAGAGCATGGGCTGTTGAGGCATCTCACTCCTACGAGTGATTGCAGGGCCTGTTATTTGACATTCTTTACAACTCTTGTATACCTCATATGAATCCCTAAAAATTGTGGGCCAATAAAATCCAGAATCCAGGACTTTTCTTGCTGTCCTCTGAGGTCCAAAGTGTCCTCCAACTGGAGAGGCATGTGAGAAATGCAGGATGGACTCCGTCTCATGATCGGGTACACACCTCCTAATAACCTGGTCACTGCAAAACTTCCACAGGTAGGGATCATCCCACACATAATACTTTGCATCGCTTTTCAGCTTGTGGAACTTATGTCTACTTGTACTGCGGGAACAACACCAAAGAAAAAAAATTTACAATGTCAGCAAACCAGGGGGTTACCCCATACAAATGTAAGAGTCTCTCATCAGGGAAATCATCTTGGATGGGAAAAATATCCTCATCCCTTGCTATCCTGCTCAAATGATCTGCTACCAAATTTTCAGCTCCACTTTTATCCTTTATCTCCACATTGAATTCTTGGAGCAAAAGCATCCACCGGATCAGTCTTGGCTTAGCTTCTGGCTTCTTCAACGGATATTTCAAAGCTGCATGGTCAGTAAAAACAGTCACCCTAGAACCTAGCAAATAAGACCTAAACTTATCAAGTGCAAATACAACAGCTAGCAGTTCTTTCTCAGTGGTGGTGTAATTTGCCTGTGCAGCATCTAAGGTCCTAGAAGCATAGTGAATTACATGGGCAACCTTGCCCACCCTTTGTGCTAGAACTACTCCCACATCAAAATTTGAAGCATCACACATCAGTTGAAAAGGGAGTGTCCAGTCAGGGGGCTGGATGACAGGGGTAGAAGTCAACGCTTTCTTCAGATAGTCAAATGACTCCTTGCACTTTTCATCAAACTGGAACAGGGCATCATTCTTCAGCAGATTTGACAATGGCAGTGCTATCTTGCTGAAGTCCTTTATAAAGCGCCTGTAGAAACCTGCATGTCCAAGAAAAGAGCGGATCTCGCGTACGCAAGATGGGTAAGGCAATGAAGCAATCACATTTATTTTTGCAGGATCTATAGAAATACCCTCTTTGGAAATTACATGACCCAAAACTATCCCCTGTTCTACCATGAAGTGACATTTCTCATAATTCAAAATCAGATCAGTATCAATGCATCTTTGTAGAACTAGACCTAGACTATGCAAACAAGCATCAAATGAGGAGCCATACACAGTAAAATCATCCATAAACACCTCTATGCAATTTTCAATAAAGTCAGAGAAAATACTACGCATGCATCTTTGAAAGGTGCCAGGAGCATTACAGAGGCCAAATGGCATCCTCCTATAAGCAAACGTACCGAAGGGGCACGTGAAGGTGGTCTTTTCCTGATCCTCAGGGGCAATATGAATCTGGAAATACCCGGAAAAGCCATCTAGAAAACAATAATGGGATTGACCAGCCAGTAGATCCAAAGATCTCGATCTATGAACGGCAAAGGAAAATGATCCTTTCTGGTGGCCTGGTTTAGCTTCCTATAGTCTATACAAACTCGCCACCAAAACACGACTCTAGTAGGCACAAGTTCATTATTTTCATTCCTAACTACTGTTAGACCAGACTTCTTTGGTACGACTTGCACCGGACTTACCCAAGTACTATCAGAGATGGGATAGATAATACCTGCCTGTAGAAGCTTAGTCACCTCTTTCTTTACCACATCCAGAATCAGTGGGTTAAGTCGCCTTTGGGCCTGTCTGACTGGCTTAGCCCCATCCTCCAATAAAATTCTGTGCATGCATCTGGAGGGGCTAATTCCTGGAATATCAGCCAATGTCCACCCAATAGCCTTCTTGTTCTTCCTCAGAACTTCTAAAAGCTTGGCTTCCTGATCAGAGTTGAGGCTAGAGGAAATGATGACTGGCAATGTTGCATCCCTCCCCAAGTAGGCATACTTTAGGTTCTCAGGAAGTGGTTTGAGTTCCAAAGAAGGTGGCTGCTCAACAGATGGTGCATTGGGAGTAGCCATGGGGTCAAGGACTTCTACTGAATAGACAGCTTCACTCTCATTATCACTTTCACTATCATCCTCACCCTGCAAGGTTGAATCCAAAAACTCATAACAAACAGAACATGGGTTAGTGTTAGTACAGTTAGTACAAGTATATACATCATCAAAACCAGAAATAAGAGGAAAATCAGAAATAAAGTCATCATGTGTATCCTCAATAAGCTCAGAAAGCAACTCTAAGTGGAATACAGAGTGCTCCTCTACTGGGTGTTTCATAGCATCAAAGATCTTGAATTTGGCCACAATACCACCAAACTCCATAGACATAGGCCCATCATAAACATCAATCTTGGGTCTTGGATGTCATCATGAATGGTCTGCCCAAGATTATGGGTGATCTCTTCGGATCGAGTCTCTCCCGCCATGTCTAGGATGTAGAAGTCCGCAGGGAATATCAAATCATCAACTTGCACTAGCACATCCTCTACCATTCCCATGGGTTCAGCACTGGTCCTGTTAGTCAATTTGGATGGTAAGACCTGTGTGTCTTGCAATGGCCCAAGATCAAGGTTATTAAAGATGGAGGTAGGCATGACATTGATTGATGCTCCCAAGTCCAGCATGCAGTTCTCAAACTTCTTGTCCCCAATAGTGTATGGGATAGTGAAGGTGCTCGGATCCTTGCACTTCGTGGTAGTGCTTGAGTAGGGCTATAGAAGCAACTCTTTCTATCTTAGACTGGATAAGCCCCGAGACATTCATTCCAAAGTCAACCCTCTCATTAGTCTTCATCTTCCTCTTGTTAGTGCATAGGTCCTTGAGAAATTTGGCATATCTCGGGCACTTGCTTGATCACATCTAGGAGAGGAATATTTACTGACTACTTTTCCGAAAACATCAAGAATCTCCTTCTCCTTATTTTCCCCACCAATCTTCAAATTTTTCTGAATTTCGTGTGGGAATGGAATGGGTGGTCTATACACTTTCTCGCCTTCAACTTCAACCATAGGCTCGGGGAGTAACCTCAATAGTAGGCTCGGGAGTAGCCTTCATAGTTTCTTCATCCTTTCCGTAAGTGGCCTCAACAACCTTTCCGGATCTCGGAGAGATGGCACTCACATTAGGGTTAGAGGCATTAGGATTTATCACTGGCTGTGCAGGCAGCTGGTTTGTCCCTTGACCTTGTTGTATGCTATTCATGGATGTGGCCAGCTGTCCAATCTGTGTCCTCAAATCTTGACTACTAGCATCTGTCCGCCGCTTGGAATCGTACACTAGATGCAGCCATTTGCTTTACCAAGTCTTCTAATGATGGTCCAGAAGGTGCAGAAGTGGTCACTGGATGATGATTCTGAGGTGCCATCGGCTGTTGTTGGGATGAGTTCCCATACCGCAGATTAGGGTGATTCCTCCAGCTAGGATGGTACCTATTGGTAGAGAGGTCCGAGTGTCTGTACCGATTCCCGATTGTTTCCTTGATTATAGGGGTTTTCTGCATAAGCTTGAGGTACTTCACTGACAAACTCTTCTCTCTGGATCAGGCATGGATCAAATGGGTGCTCAGGTGAATTGCACATGCTACATAACTTTGCAGGCTGAACCTTGTCTATTGCCAATTGCCTTACAAAGGAAGTCAGCTCATCCAATCTATTCTCAAGGGCGGCCTGGTTGGAGGATGAACTATGAATCTCATGCACACCTCTTGGCTCAACTGAATTTCTTCTTGTAGAAAACTGCTGGGAATTCAATGACATGTTCTCAATGAGTTGCTTGGCAGTAGCTGGGGTCTTATCAACTAATGCTCCCCCACTAGCAGCATCCAAAAGATTCCTATCCATCGGCAGCAATCCTTCATAAAAGTATTGGATCAGGAGTTGTTCAGAAATTTGATGCTGGGGGCAACTAGATACCAAATGCTTGAACCTTTCCCAGTATTCAGCCAGTGACTCGTTCCCTTGCCTGATGCCACATATCTCTTTCCTTATTGAAGCAGCTCTTGAAGCAGGAAAATATCTTTCTAGGAACACCCTCTTCAAATCATTCCAAGTGGCGATGGAGTTGGGCTCAAGATACAATAGCCAATCCTTTGCAGCTCCTTGGAGTGAAAACGGAAAAGCCTTCAGCTTGATACTATCCTCAGTGACTCCCTCTGATCTCGAGGTTGTGGAGCATACAACTTGGAATTTCTTCAAGTGCTTGTGTGGATCCTCACCTGCAAGACCATTAAACTTGGGCAACAAGTGAATAAAACCAGATTTCGGTTCAAAAGGAGTGTCAGCACCAGGATATGAAATACACAATCCATTATAGTTGACATCAGGGGCAGCAAGCTGTCTTAATGTCCTCTGGTCTCCCATGTTTTCAGAAACAGTTTTAAAATTGCAATCACTACTAGTGCTAGGCCGAAATTCCCTACGGAGTGTGTGCGATGTTCTTTCAATTTCCGGGTCAAAATCACACAGTTCAGGGCAATGAGACCTAGTAGCCGGACCAATTCAAAACAAAACAGAAAATAAAAGAAAAAAAGAAAATAAAATAAAACAAATTGCGAAAAATAACAACTCGTAGTCCCGACAGAACGGGGCCAATTTTTGGTGTCGCTGTCGCGCAGACGCGCCAAAAAGGACGAGCGGGTTTAAAACTGTAGTTTAGTGCGACAACTCGGATGTCGTCTCTCAAGGACTCGAAAATGTTACCTTTCACAAAAATCAGTTTTGGGGGGGTTGGATTGGAGTGCGAGATAAGAAACAAGCGGAAAAGAGCAATTAAAAACAGGCGGTTGAAAAGAGATTATCAATTATCAAACAACGATTAATCCATCATCAAGAATTCCCAACTATCCTTGGTTAATGTAATCCCAAGCCCTAAGCGATTCTAATCCCCTTTCGATTCATAAAGAATAACTAACAACGTAATTGCTACTATGGATGCAAGTTCCTATTCCCGAAATAACAAACGGGGTTAAGCTCTCATGAACAAACGAACATGAATGAACACATGCGAATTAACAAACGCGATTAAGTATAGGAAAATAACATCACTGAAACAAATCAATACAATACTACACACTCCTGAAATAACAAACAGAAATGCATAATATGGTATTGAAAAGGGAAAAGCAATTAAAATAGGGATTTACAAAACCTCAAGTATAGAGAATTCTCATACAGTAGACTAATCCTAGAACTTAGTTCTCCATGGCAAAAACGAAATCACACAGAAAATGTAAAACATAAAATTGGAGAAGCCAAAGTTTTTACAAACTGTTCAGAACAGCCTTTTATACAAATTATGAATTCAGCTAGCTCGCGAGGCGAGCACACATTCGCGAGGCAAATTTCATGAAGAGTCAGCAACCTTTGGCATTCTCGCGAGGCAAAATACTTGCTCGCGAGGCGAGGATATGAAGAGTCTTCTCCTTACGCCCGTTATGGCCATTAGGGGCCAACCGTGATGCTCTCTGACTTCCAGACTCGCGAGGCGAATGGATGCTCGTGAGGCGAGACTCTTCAACTTCAAAACTGCCACGGCCATGACCTTCAACACGGGCAAGCCGTGATCGTCTCTGACTTTTTCAGGGTTGCAAGACTCGCGGGGCGAGACCTTATTCGCGAGGCGAACCAGAGACTTAGTATTTTCTTGGAACAGTCAGGCTTCGGGGTCGCGTGGCGAGTGTATCTTTCATGGGCGAACCCCCCGCTTCTTTATTTTCTCAACTTCTACTTAACCTGAAAACAAGGAAATAACCATAAGTGTATTATTTTGACTCAAAACTAGCTAAATTAACTTAAAACTACTCTAGAGACTCAAAACCTTGCTTGAGGACAATCTAATCTAATTTGGGTGAAAATACGATATAATTTGCACAAAACCCTGGTCATACTAGCCATAAAACTAGATAAGCCAGAGGCTTATCACGGCTCAAGTTGACCGCCTAGCTTGGTGCACTGATCGGGCTGTGATCCAAGCTGGAATTTCTCCAACTCCTCAATGGGTTGCGGCCTTTGTTCTTGCATGTCAGTCCTCGGGTCTAGTTCGACAGAACTAACTGAATTTACTGACTTGTCTTTTCCTCTGTCTAGTGTTTCTGCAGGTGCAGGTTTGAGTTTGCTCACACGCAAACTATCGGCATAGCACTGTCTGGCCATTTTCTGATCAGCCCGGATAGCAACTATGTCTCCCGAGTTGGAAGGGAACTTCATTGTGAGGTGGGGAGTAGAGACCACAGCTCCCAACTCGTTCAAGGATGGTCTTCCGATCAAGATATTGTACGATGTTACTACATTAACCAACACGTACCTGACCAGAATAGTTTTGGACGTTTTGCCATCTCCAAAAGTAGTTAGGAGGTCTATGTATCCTCGGGTATCCACCTGTTCCCCAGCAAAGCCGACTAATTTACTGTCGTATGGCTGAATAGATTTTTCTGGGATCCCGAGCTTCTGAAATGTTGAATAATATAGGATATCAGCCGAGCTCCCCTGGTCGACGAGAGTTCTCTTGACCGAGAAGTTGGCCAATTGCACTGTGATTACCATTGGGTCGTCCTGATTAGGATCCACACCCAAGAAGTCTTCATTGGAGAAAATAATCGATGGGGAAATCCTCGGGGGTTTGCCAGCTACCGAGTTCACAGCCCGAATAGCCCGCAGGTGTTTTCTCCGAGCTGAACTGGTTGTGCCTCCTCCCACGAATCCACCTGAAATAGTGTTTATTACACCTCAGACAGTGTTATCCTCCTCCTCCTTCCTTTCATTCTGATCTTCCCTATTTTCTGCTCTTTCATTAGTTTGCCGACCGCCGCCCCTTCCAGGGCTTTGGCCACCTCCTCTTCTTCTACCTCTGCCACGCCCTCCACCATTGTTGTGATTTCTCCGAACAAAATTATTTAGATGACCAGCTTGTACTAACTCCTCAATCTTGTCACGCAGGACCCAGCACTCCTCGGTGGTATGCCCGTAGTTACGGTGGTACCGACAATGCTTCTGTCGATCAGCATTCTGGGGCGTGTGGCCACGGTTGGGGAGCTGCAAAAGTTCTGCGTTGTAAGCTTCCTCAAATACCCGAGCTCGATTGGTGTTGAGAGGGATATAGTGCTTATACTTTGGTCCCCTATGTAAATGCTCAGATATGTTTTTAAATTTCGGCTTGTCACCTCCAGCCCTCCTCTTCTCTCTCCCTTCTCGCCTATCTGAATCATCGGTTGTTTCTATTTTCCTAGACTCTTCTATCTCCTCCATATTAATGAATCCGACAGCTTTTCTCCTCAACTCATCCATACTGGATGAAGGCTTCCGAGCTAGGTGTCTGGCGAAAGGGCCAGGCCGTAATCCGGTCAAGATAGTATGTAGTGCGACATCGGCACTGAGGTTCCGGATCAGGACAGTCTCTTTGCTGAACCTGGCCATAAAATCACGCAGAGACTCGTTTTTTTCTTGCTTAAAATTCACCAACGAGGCCGAGGTTTTTTGATGAACTCGGCTCGTGGCAAACTGAGCATTGAATTTAGTCATAAACGTGTCAAAGGAGTCAACTGATGCTAGCGGTAGCTGAGTATACCAGCTTAACGCAGCATCTTTCAGAGTAGTAGGGAAGACTTTACACATGACAGCATCATCGTCGGTAAAGAGATATATTTGAGTAGTGAAGCATCTAAATGACGTTCCGGGTCCAATGTGCCATCATACCTGTCAATATTTATTGGTTTGTAGTTGGCTGGTAGAGGAACCTCCATGATGGCGTCGGTGAAGGGATGTCTTGGCCTCCGTGCGCCGGCCCTTTCATTAGGCCTATTTGCCTGAAGTGAAAGTTCAGGGGCCTGCCAAGGAAATTCCTCATCGCCTCTTCGGTCAACATGGTGAGAAACACGGGGTTGTGGGATTCCTTCTTCTCTGCGCGTGTTTCTGGATCCTTCATTCTCAGCTGTCCGGCGCTCCCTCTCATGAGGAGAAGAGGCAGACCTTTCTCTGCTTTGTTCTCGTTCACGACGGCTGTTCTGCCGACAAATCTCCTCATCTCCCTTCTCAGCATTGCCACTTGTGCGAGGAGTTCTTGAATAATGGGATTGTCGGTCGCCATCGCTGGGTTTATGGATCGTTCTCCATTATCCCCATTGTTGGCATTCTCTGGCCCCTCTCTCCTGCAGTTCCCGCTCCTTGTCCTCACCATTGTTTGTGGTATGGGAAAATTTTGCTTCGATTCCCACAGACGGCGCCAAATGTTCCATCCAAATATCTCAAGTGAGAGATACTCGTCCGAAGAAGCTCTTGTGGGAGTGTTTTGGAATAGCTTGACAGAATCGGAATTCTGCTCCTTCGTATTGAAAAGGGAATCAAAGCAAACGTAGTTCTAAGTGTGGGGGTTGGACCCCTATTTATAGAGATGCTTTGGTGTAACAGTTTGAGTTGGACTGTTATTGAGATCCTATTTGTTAGGATCGGATTGTTATCGTAACTAGATAAAGATAAGGATAAGGCTCCGAGTTATGCGGAGGGATATTTGGACCAGCGAGATATTCGGCCCAGTCAGTTGTGACTGGATTGCACGGGACCGAGGTTCCTTCACCGGTGGTTTATTACGGGATAGATCCGAGTATTTATTCTTGGATGATAAGTGTATTAACGAGTCCTCGGCTTTGGAGGAGTTTGAGTCAAGGCCCATTTATAAGAGTAAGCTCGGCTGGTCCAGTTTATTAACAAGTCATCGGCAAGTCCTCGGCCTTATATTTTCGGTCAGTACAGGTTGCTTCTTGAAATTCAAGCACAGATATATTTGCCTTACTTTGTGATTTTGAACAAATTGAAAATTCAAATTCAAATTTCAATTCGCAATAGTAAGATTGTTCCAAATTTTAATCAAAAGTGCTTCAATGATTTCAAATTTTTAGAACCTAATAGATCTTCATGAAATTCAAATTGTGGAAATGATGTGTTTATCATCCACTTGAATGAAAGAACTTGGTCTCTAATTACTTGATTTGTGTTCATACACTTGGGAATTATTTTAAACTACTTGAATTGTTCATATTTCCAAGTATTACACCAATTGTGTTCCAATTTGTTCATGATTGAAGGATCTTTTTGTAAATTCAAAACTTAAGTGTAATTGCTGTGAAATTGTAATTAGAAAAAGTCAAGTGGCTGAAGTTTTAAAAAAAAATCTGGTGTAAAAAGAAAAAGTGGGCCAAAACTGTAAATATACAAAGTTTTGGGGCAAAAGTGCAAATTCTGGAAAGTTCCAGCAAAAGGTAAAAGACTTGCCACCATTTCACATGCTTGTATTTGTATAGATCCTTCTCAAATTGGTGTAGCACATGTCATATTTATCATTAATTGTTCACCAACACTTTGATTAAATTTGAATTACACTTTGTTGAACTCTTTCAACTTGTCTTCTTCACATCAATTTGAGTGTGCAATTCTTCTTGAACCTTTTCTTGCTTGTCTTCTAAACTCCATTATTTTTGTATTAGTTGTTTTCAAAATTCTTGACCTCTTTGAATTGATTTCCTATTGGTTGATTTGTAATTTGTTTAATGGAGACTCATTGTTAAGATCTTGTTTCAACTTGTCGATCCATTGAGGAGGAAATTCTTGAGTAGAAAGAGACAAGAGAGAAAATCATTTTGTTATTTAATTCTTGCATTTTACTTCTTGCAATTTACTTTCTAGTCATATATCAATTGTTCTTCTCTTCTACTCCTTTTTGTTTCTCTTGATTCTTCACTTGAAGAACAAGATTCATATCAATTATGCTTGAATTGTGTTTGATCTCTAATTTTGAAACAATTAGATCAAAGAAGATCATAAAATGCTTAGTGAACAATCCTTGTTCACATCAGATCTTAACTGACTTTTAAAGTGTGCCCAACAAATCTATTTTGACATACACCTATATAAAGGCTTGGGCAAACGTTTTCAAGGAATCAATTTGTTCAATTCTGAAAGTTTACATGAAATTGAGAGAGAGCTTTTTCATTGAGAATAGTTAAATTCTTTTATGCTAAGTGCTTCTAGTTGTAACATTTCTGATTTCTTAGAATCTGAACAATAAATCTTTTTATTGTGAAAGGAAGATAATAGAGAGAAGGTTTTCTCTGTGTGTTGATCTAAGAGTAGAAGGGACTCTTAGAGGTTTGACAAGAGTAGAAGGGACTCTTGGGAATTACAAGATTGCTTTGTCTAAAAGCTGTCACTGGGTAGAAGGAACCTGAGTTGTGAAGCTTTGTAAAGAATTTTGTAATTGTGTTGATTTTAGTGGACGAAAAGACTGAATGTAGGTTACTAGAGGAGGTAGCTGAACCAGGATAAAACTTGGTTTGCATTTCTCTATATCCCTTAACTCCTATAACTGCTTTAATTGTTGAATGTATGTGGTTAAGTTTTAGTTAAGGAAAATTTGTGCATGTTCTAATCTAAAAAACTATCTTTCATCAATCTTTCTTGTTAAAGAATCAAGTCTTGAATCAAATAAACTTTCAAAAAACTTATTTTGTTTTCTTGGTTGAAAAGTTTCAGTTTTTGCTTATAGGAGAAAAGTTTTCAAAAATCTTACATACTCAATCCATCCCCCCATTCTTGAGTATTAGAAGCCACAACCAACAGCAAGTTCAGACAAGTAGCACAACCAAGTCATGCAACATTTATCAGACAGGTAAAGCAAATGCATCAGACAGGTCATCAGACATAATACTCAATAATGCAATGCATTTTCAAATTGTCTCTAATATATTTAAGGCTTATTGAACTTTTTCGTCCCTGTAAAATAGAGGTGTTTTGGTTTTAGTCCCTATCTTTTTTTTCATTTGCATTTCGTCCTTGTAACTTTTCTAATTTTGCCGTTGGTCCATGCCGTTAGAGATGGCCATTAATTACCTACATGGCTAACGACGTTGACCGGTCAACAGGACACGTGGCAAAAATATTTTTTTTATTGCCACGTGTTTTTTTTTTAATTTCAATTTTCAAAAATCTGACGTTAAATATGTTTTTGGACCCTTCAAAATGAGAGAATTTTGATTTTGGTCCCTATAAAATTTTTTCTTTGTTTTTGGTCCTTGTAAAATTTGAAATAATTATTTTTGGTCCCTATTGTCATGTGACATCTATTAAGTATGTGTCCAACAGAAGGTCATTTGATCATCCCAAGTGACATACGATAACCCTCTGTGGTGTCAAGTTAGCATATGATTCCCTTAAAATTTTCATTTAATCCTAAAATGAATTATATTTATCTTTCCTAAAATCGTTAAAAAGTTTGTTTCGATGTTGAAGACTATTCATGGAATCATGAAGATCTCGTTCATGACTATTTATACAAAGGCAAACACTAATAAGTAAAGGTGTATCTGGTTGGTTTGGTTCGGTTTTGTGTGGAAAAAATCCGAACCAATAAAAAATGGTTGGTTTGATTTGGTTCAATTTTAAATAATTTTTTCTACAAACAGATTGATTCGGTTGGTTCGGTTCAAACTCGAAAATTATCAAATTTTAAAATGTAAAAAAATATTTAAATCAATATAAAAATAAATAATAATAAATATTAATATATATATATATATATGATTTTTCTAGCCTATGTAACATTGCACGTGTTACGAAATAAAAAATAGAAACATTGTGTTGAAAGTTGTGTATTCAATTCTTTAAAAGTTTAAAAATTACTCTTTCCAATTCAAGATTTTTATTTTTTGAATCATTAACATGTGCATTGTTGGACAGATAAGAAAAATCAAAATAATAAATATTAATATTTATATATAAATATTAAAATATAGTAATCGGATCTGTTTAGTTCTAGAATCTTTGAACCAAATAATCGAACCAATCACCAATGGGTTCAGTTCGGTTTGATTCAGACCTGAACATCGAAAAATTCAAACCAATTTAATTTGTTATGTTCGAATTTTCGGATTCATCGAATTATTGGTTTGGATCTTATACCCCTACTAATGAACATCATAAAGAATAGAAAAAAATTATGTATTCATATTTTGTAAAGATTAATTATTTTGTTTTAATTTTCTAAAAAAAGTTAAGGCACTCGTTAAGAAGATCGTTGTATAACTAATTGAATAATGGACAAACTACAAACCATTTCATATGCTAACTTGACACCACAGAGGGTTATCGTGTGTCACTTGGGATGATCATATGACCTTCTGTTGGATACATAAGTACTTAATAGATGTCACATGACAATAGGGATCAAAAATAGTTATTTCATATTTTACAATGACCAAAAACAAAGAAAATTTTATAGGGACCAAAATCAAAATTCTCTCATTTTGCAGGGACCAAAAATATATTTAACTTTAGATTTTAAAAAAATTGATTTTTTTTAAAAAAAACACATGGCGATAATGAAATAATATTTTTGCCACATGTCCCGTTGATCGGTCAATGCCGTTAGCCATGTAGGCAGTTAACGGCCATCTTTAACTGTAGGGACCAACGGTAAAATTTGAAAAGTTATGAGGACGAAATGCAAACGAAAAAAAAGATAGGGACTAAAACCAAAACACCCCTATTTTACAGGGACCAAAAAAGTTCAATAAACCTATATTTAAACCTATCTACAGCTAAGGATTTTGTGAAGATATCAGTTCATTGATTTCTAGTTTTAACAAACTTAATATCAAAAACACATTTTTGAACATAAGCTCTTATGAAATGATGTTTAATTTCTATATGCTTAGCCTTAGAATGTTGTATAGGATTTATAGATAAACTAATGCACTAGTGCAGGAAGTGCTTTTTACGTCAGTCAAAATTGATTTTAGACGTCTGAATAATCCTGACGTTATTGAAGCAGTCGTTAAAAGTGTAACTTTTTACGTCAGTTCAAAACTGACATTAAAAGTACATTTTGAACATCAGTTAATTACATAACTGACGTTAAAAGTCATTTTTTTAAAAAAAAATAACTTTTAACATCAGTTGTTTCATTCAATGACATTAAAAGTTGTTTCATTCAACTGACATTAAAAGATTAACTTTTAACGTCAGTTGTTTATTACAAATGATGTTTAAAGCCAATTTTTAAAAAAAGAAAATTATGTTTAACGTCAGTTGTAATAAACAGCTGACGTTAAAGGCATTTTTTTTTCAAATTCTGTTACAATGTATCCCTTCCCCGCCTATCCCCGCATTCAAGAAATGAGTCCGATCCAAAGTAATGAAATGAGTAACAGTCCAATATTTCACTTAAAATTCATTAATAAAATAAAAGTATATATATACAAAGGAACAAATGGGGGGATAAAAAATATACTAATTACTACACATCTACATATAATTTTCTATACTAATTACTAACTATACATCTTCTATATACTCCTGAGGTATACTTGCGGGCAATCCTTTCTCTTTAGCATACTTGAAGAAAAATTATGCAAATCGCGTCCTCAAGTCTTTGAACTCTTTTTTGGTAAGAGGAGATTGGTTGTTGGTAAAAGCCTACACACGTTCAAATAAATCATGGTAACATTAATTAACGCAATGAAAATGAAATCTATAATATATAATTAAATAAGTTGTTTAATTAAGTATTATTACCTTCTTCCATCGTTCCGTAATAGATGCGGAGACTATGTTCAACATATGTTGCATCACATAATATCCACACGACCAACCGTCTGGCTGATATCGAGACTATGAAAGTAATGAAATTTAATGTCAGTTAAATAAACATATATATTTGGAATGAGTAATTAGTAATTCTAATATTATATACTATTTAAGAAATAACCAACCTTGAGGATAATCCAATCAGGATTTCCTTTAGATTTAAGAGTCCTACTCCTCCCGTTGGCACAGCTCAAACTACAAGTCTTCGGCGCACTATCATAAACAGAATATTCATGTCAATTAACCAATTCATCATGTGTCGCATAAAATTAAAGTAAATGTTAAAACTTAAATTAAATAGAAGATTAATTACTAACATATTGATAGGTTCCACCACCTCCCGTGGCGGGTTATTGTGGAGAGAGCATAGGAAGATGACAGTATGCCTGGCAGGATGAATTACGAGCAACTGCCAATGCCTGTTCATTATGTACGGTGCAAGATATAGCTCCTTGCGATTATCACCTCCCAGTAATCTCGTTAAGTACAATGTGACTTTGTTGTGAGTGTCAAAGAATTCAAGCTGAAGGGAGTAGGGCTCTAAGAAGCCGAATAGGTTGTCACCCCTCTCGAGTTGAAGTCGATGGAGAAACCTACGATATGAATACAGTAAATCATAAAATTTAAATAAAATATATAAATTGAATTAATTATAAAATTATAAAACATACTTACATTGACCAAAGACTCATAATCGCGGTGGATAGTTGCTAGCCATCATTGCAAAGATACCCAATATCATCACCACTGAATATAAATTCAAGCTCATGTGCATGAAGTGGGCGTGCCAGTCAACCATCATGCTCCAACTCCCATTGAAAAAGCACGGGTTCATAATCCTCGCCAATCGAGAACAACCGAGTCATGAGAGACATCTTATCGGTCTTTGCCTTCAATATTAAATAAATCACGTAAATAAGTTGTTGATAATTAAAAAAAACATAAGTAATTAATTGACAAATTTGGACATTAATAATGAATATATACCTTCCGTGCTAACTCGAGCTCCCACTGCGCCAGCTCAAACTCTCGTCGTTTCGCTTCACACTCAAGCTCACGGCGTCGAACCTCCAACTCTCGCTCCCTCTCTGCCAACTCATCCACCTCCACATGTGTCCTATTATAGCTCCCTTTTGTGCTCACATGTGAAGGGTTGGCAGCTCCCGCGATGTCCTGGGAACCCACGGAGGCAAGCTCCCTAACAAGCGCCTGCTTGAAATATGGGTTGGATAAGAAGCGGCTCATCAACTGGTCTGTAACGCCCAGGTCGGAAAGGAGCTTTTGTGTAATGGTTTCTATAACTGCAGCCTCATCGACGACCCGCCTTCGTGAAGTAGACTTGCCATAATATTCTTTGATGCCCACCGTCTCTGGAACACCGATCACCCGACCAGGATGGTCGTCTTTGCCTAGAGCAGTGAGCAATATGTCCCGATGTCCAAAAGGGACGAATGAGCCCTGGGAGCATTTATCCTTAAGCTCCATCTACAATGAATAATTGAAAAGACGTGTAAGAGAAAGATGTTCCTTAAAAATATCAACCATATACAAATATCAACTATAAATGCATATAGTTAGTTACTTACAATCTTATCTGCCACATCGTGAGTGGCTTCAGCTTTAAAAGAGACTTTCTTTGTCATCCAGTCGGCTAACCAGACATCCTCGCTCGGGATGTCTGATGGAGGACTAACTGGTGTGCCCTCAGGCACCTCTCCATATGCTATCCTCACAGTCAGCTCCTCCTGCTTCACCCTCAGCCTCTCCGCCATCATCTCGTTGATCCTAGTGGCGTACCCACCCTGAGACAAGGTGTGGGTGTGGAAGTTCTTAGCTTGATTCTGCCTACCCCTCTCCGCCTTAGCCTGTTTAAACAAAAACACATAATTAATAGAGTTAAATACATTTAATTTCTTTACTTAAATGATCTCTAAGAAGCATAAATAAATTAACTTCATCAACTAACCTGAAAATCATCCCTATGTTGAATCCTAACAAATTTATCCCACGTCTCCCTATCAATCCAGGGGTAATCCAAGAACATCTTATCAAGCTTCTTCTTCCCATATACATAGTGCCTAGTAAGATCATGCTTGAACCCACTCCAGCGCCTTGCCCCCAATGAGAGACATTTCGCCCGATGATGCTTGTCATTTGGCACGGTCCAAGCTATCTACACATTAAATACGTAACAAACAGGATGAATTAGAACTCGAATAATTATTTAATAATGTACATCAAAAGAATGTAAAAGTAAAATACCGTGACAGCCTCCCAAATCTGATCCTTAACGTTCTGTGGAACGTCATCCCAATGGTTGTATAGGATGCTAACGTGCTGCTTGGTTTGTAGAATCACCCACGATTTAAATTCTCTAGCACGGGGGCCCTGGGGCTTTAGTTTAGCATCAAAGGACACCTCAAGAGGCTGACCACTTTGCCTAGCCTTCTCTAACTTCTTCGTTGACGTGGCTCCTCTACCCCATTTCCTCCGAGACTGTGATGTCTGTTTAGACAAAAAAATATATATTAAATTAGAGGGTTATATATAACAAGGATAAATAAAGAATATATAAAGAACTTAAACTTACATTATAAATAAAGAATAAAGATAATATATAACATGTAAACTTACAGTATCATCAGGCGTAGTCCCCATAATGTCCTGCGTAAGCCCCATAGTGTCCTACGTAGGCCCCTTAGTGTTATCCCGTGCATACGGGTCCAAGTGATCCATGTGTATGCCTGTTCAGAAACGGTAAATATTAAAATATGTTTTTTTAACATGGATAACTAAAGATAAAGATAAATATAGATAGATAATTAAAAATAAATCAAAACTAACATGGATAAATAAGACATTTGCCTTAAAAGAACAAAACTCACACTATAATCAAGTTTAAATTACCTATAAATATCCCTTCGTGATGATCATCACGAGTGGCATATACATCATCCACCTATTTTTCCTCAATTATAGTAGGCATGTTTGTTGAAAAAGAAGGAGTCTCGGGAATATCAAGAGTTGAATCTTGATTTTCATCCCTACCATTATGCATGCTTTTTCCTTGGAGAACCACGTACAACCTTTTGTTAGAAGGATCTGTGATGTAGAACACTTGTTTTGCTTAGGAAGCCATTACGAAAGGCTTATTTGTGTGACCTAACTTGCAAAGTGTAACGCCCTTCGTTACATTAGTAACCCAAATTAATTTTCTAGTAAAACCTTTAAAAATATTTAATTTAAATAATCTATTCATAAAATTTTTCACAAAAATCACTTATGAAAGTATCTCGTATATTCAAAATAAATGAATAATATATTAGTGCTAAATAAAACATTATATCCAAATAAAATAAAGCCTGATAAAAAATAATTAATAAAATCCACATGATTCTTTTACAATTGTTTTTGTCTCAAAACACGGACGTCTAATAAACCCAAAAGAACAAATAAATAAACTATAACTAATATCTTCAAGACTCTCTCAAAACACTGTATCATCCATCTCATCACCTGCAAACTCTGAAAAACAACACTACTAATGAGATTTTTAATCCCAGTAAGTAAACACAGTTCTAAAAGGTTTTTGAAAAGATGTTTCTTTCAGCTGGCACGGTAACCGGAAAAACAACCATGGTAATCCGCTATTTTTCCAAAATAATGTTCATTATAAAAATACATTTAATTACAACAATCATATAGCGACAACATAATCAAATATCATATATTAATTAAACAAAGTAATCACACATCACACAATAACACAATCCTCAAGTAGCTCAGAAACCCCACTCTGTGTTGGTTTCTTGCCCAATTCGGTGACTCGAGAACCTCATTAAATTGGTTCCTTGCCCCTTGTCTACGGTGACTCGGGAACCTCGTTCTAGAATTGATTCCTTGCCGCCCTCTTTATGGTGACCCGAGAACCTCGTTCTAGAATTGATTCCTTGCCCCCATGGTGACTCGGGAATCCCATTTTAGAATTGACTCCTTGCCCCTATGGTGACCCGAGAACCTCGTATTTAAATTGGTTCCTTGCCTCCCATTAACGGTGACCCGAGAGCCTCGTTCATAAAATGGATTCCTTGCCCCATATCTTATTTTTCGACATCCCATTAAATGGTGATGTTACAAGCCAATGCCCCATTCTTAGGCGGCATATCAACAAATTCCACATATCATGCATATACTCGTTCATCCATATCCTGAAGCATAAAACCATCAACAATTAAAAGAAAGGAATTTACAGGCACACAACACGACAACTTCGTACAAAACTATTTTTTGTTATACAATTAAAGGAAAACATATTTATTATGTCAATTCATATAAACCCCAAAATATTTTAAGAACCTTAAATCAAGAATCAAGAACCCTAAAATTAATTGTACCATGGAAGGGTGAATAAAGGTGTTTTTACTTACCTCTTGAAAACCACCAAAACGTTATGTGTGCTCCTACGATGAATCTTAACGTCTTAGGAACGATCTCTTCCTCAATCTCTTCTTAGACCCATCTTCCCATCAAAGATATTCTCTCAAGGTATAGAACCTCCCTCAACAACCCCTATAGTGTTTTAGAGTTTTTAGGGTTTTCTCAAGAGTTAATTTGATGTAATTCTCTAATTAGAAGTCTTGAAATTTGAATTTAAAGACCCAATATATTATTTCCTTTTTATTTATCTATTATTAGATATGACTAACACCATCAAATAAAATTGGAAAAGATAATCTAACTATATAATATCCAAAATGTTATTATCAAACTATTTCGGAAAGTATATCAATTTGTTTAGAAAAATATCATGTTGCTATAAATATATTAAAAAACTATAAATCCAAACTATAAATATATTATATAATAAATATTTTATCTAAAATATACATATTATACTATATCTTTTATATATATATATATATATATATATATATATATATATATATATATATATATATATATATAACTTAATATAACGATAACATACATAATTATAATAAATAAAGGATATTAATGATAAAGGATATGAACGATAACAAAAGATAATTCCTTTTTATTTAACCATATCTACATAAATTAATTACTGATTTGTAATCATATAACTATTTTTTGACAAAGTAATCATATAATAAGAAACTATAAATATAATAATTTTAATAAATCAATTCCTATTAAATTATCTAGTAGCCAATTTTTGGGATATTACACAAAGGTCTACCAATGTAAACCCCCATTCGTCAGTTTGCACACCACCTTTACTATCAACCCACTTACATTTAAAAACCGGCACCGTAAGCTTAGTGTAATCGAGCACCCAAATCTCTTCAATGACTCCAAAGTAAGGTATCGGTGCTTTAACGGGTTTTGTGTCCTTTGAACTAGAGAAGTGCATTGCTTCAGTCACGATCATAACCCCACCATTTTGCATGGTACTTTGTTATCTTGTTCCTTTGTATAAAAGGAAAAGTTATTGATGTCGTATCCGCTCCAACATATGACATTGAAGCTAGGCCCACGTGCTAGCCATCTTACCTCGTCAGAAGCAGTACTACCATCCTTAAGAATTTCTTCCTTGAACCATTGTAAGAAAGTCTTGTTATACTTGTTAAACAACCACCTTTCATTCATTTGAGGGTTTTCTTCCTTAACTTTTCTTTTATGTTCACAAAAGTAAGGTTGAACAAAATCGATGTTGTTCAATACATACAAATGTGCTTGCAGCACTTCCTCCTGACCCTTGTTATTAATTGTTAAACCATGTGTACCCTTACCTTGACATCTTCTCTCATCATGACGAGGCTTAGGAACCCCTATAGGATCCGTGTTATGAAGGTAGTCTGAACAAAACTCAATAGCTTCTTCTGCAACATACCTTTGAACAATAGATGCTTCAGGACGATGTGGATTCTTCACATACCCTTTCAAGATCTTCATGTAGCGCTCAACTGGGTACATCCATCTCAGAAAAATAGGCCCACATAATCTAATATCCCTCACCAAATGAACAATTAAGTGAACCATGATGTCGAAAAAGGAAGGAGGAAAATACATCTCCAATTGGCACAAGATTGTAGCAGTCTCAACTTCCAACTCATCCAACTTATGGAGGTCAACAACTTTGCTACATATAGAATTGAAGAATGAGCACAACCGAGTAATGGCATGTCTCACATATTTTGGAGCAATACCACGAATAGCAACGGGCAGAAGTTGCTGCATCAAGATGTGGCAATCATGAGACTTTAAGCCAACCAATTTCATATCACCAGGGACAAGCCTCTTGATATTAGAAGAGTAACCATGTTGAACTTTGATGCCCTGAAGACACTCACAAAAACTTTGTCTCTCTTTTTTTGACAAAGTATGACATGCTGGAGGCAAATAAGTCCGCTTACCATCCTCAACAACTGGAGCTAACTGCTCTCATATACCCATAGCAACGAGGTCGAGACGAGCATTCATACCATCATTTGTCTTGCCCTGAATGTTGAGAAACATCCCTGTCACACTATCACACACATTTTTCTCCACATGTATCACATTAATGCAGTGTCTGACATCAAGCTTGCGCCAGTATAGAAGATCAAAGAATATCGACCTCTTCTTCCATACATTTTTCTCAACAGTCTTACCCTTCTTTTTGGACTTGTCGAAGATAACATTGATGTCCTTTACTTTCTGATAAACCTGCTCTCCATTTAAGGCCGTCGGAGCATATTCAGTCTCTTGGCATCCATTAAAAGCTTTTTTCATCTTACGATATGGGTGATCACGTCTAAGAAATCTCCAATGCCCAAGGTAAACCATATTCTTTCCATGATGCAACTGAGTGTAGCATGTGCCTTTTTCACATATAGGGCATGCTTTATGCCCTATATGTCGTTGATGGTGCAAAATAACATGGCACGAAGCTTGAAAGTCTCGTGAGAATACCCATCAACTACATCAACACCTTCCACCCACATCTTTTTCAAGTCTTTAATCAAGGGACTTAGATAAACATCTAAGTCATTTCCCAGTTGCTTTGGGCCCGAAATCATCATAGACAACATCATGTATTTGCGCTTCATACACAACCAAGGAGGCAGGTTGTAAATTATTAACAGAACAGGTCGTGAACTATGAATACTACTCATGTTACCATTGGATTCATTCCATCCATAGCAAGTCCAAGCCTTAGGAAAACAATTGCATCAATATTCTTCCATTACACAGAATCAGCCGGATGGCGAACCTTTCCATCACGTTTCCTATCATCATGATGCCACCTAAGATTCTTCGCATCTTTCACATTGGAAAACAATTGCTTGAACCTTGGAATTATTGGAAGATACCACAACACCTTCGTAGGAGGACCCTTTTTTTCTCACACATATCGAATAATCACCATCATCATCATCCTTCACTTTGTAGCGTGATAACCTACACTTGGGGCAATCGTGATTGTCTTCATAAACACCGGTGTACAATATGCAATCATTGGGGCTTGCATGTATCTTCTTATACTCCATACCCAATGGACACAATACCTTCTTGGCCTCATAGTTACGATCAGGCAATGTGTTGCCCTTCAGAAGCAAGTCTTTCAACACTTCAAGCAATTCGGTGAAGCTTTTATCGGTCCAACCATTTCTCGCCTTCATACAAACCAATTTTAACACCGCCGACAACCGTGTATGAGTAGTACACCCGGGATACAAAGACTTATCCGCATCATCGCACAACCTATCATACAAATGTGCTCACTGAAAAGATTCTTGTTCAATATCACGGATCATGTCCTATACTCGATCATCCTCCAAATATACGTCAATGTCCACACTTTGGGAGACACTTGCCTTAGTACTTAACAACACATCACCATGCCATATCCATCTTGTATAACTCAAGAAAATCCCAAAACAAATCAGATGAGTACGTATATCATTCACTGTACATTTCCTTGTATTCAAACACTTGACACAAGGACAATAGAACATTCTGTTACTATTAGGAAAAGTGATGAGTATTTGAAGGGAGTTGGAGAGTTTATAGAATTTACTAAAAGGAATGTTCCTAATAGTAACGAAATGTTCTATTGTCCTTGTCTCAAGTGTTTGAATACAAGGGAATGTACGGTGAAGGATATACGTACTCATCTGATTTGTTTTGGGATTTGATTGAGTTAGACAAGATGGATATGGCATGGTGATGTGTTGTTAAGTACTAAGGCAAGTGTCTCCTAAAGTGAGGACGTTGACGTAGATATGGAGGATGATCGAGTAGAGGACATGATCCGTGATATTGAACAAGAATATTTTCGGCGAGCACATTCATATGATAGGTTGTGCGATGATGCGGATAAGCCTTTGTATCCCTGGTGTACTACTCATACACGGTTGTCGGCGGTGTTAAAATTGGTTTGTGTGAAGGCGAGAAATGGTTGGACCGATAAAAGCTTCACCGAATTGCTTGAAGTGTTGAAAGACTTGCTTCTGGAGAGCAACACATTGCCTGGCCGTAACTATGAGGTCAAGAAGGTATTGTGTCCGATGGGTATGGAGTATAAGAAGATACACGCATGTCCCAATGATTGCATATTCTACACTGGTGTTTATGAAGACAATCACGATTGCCCCAAGTGCGGGTTATTACGCTACAAAGTGAAGGATGGTGATGATCTTGATAATTCGATATGTGATGTGAGAAAAAAGGGTCCTCCTACGAAGGTGTTGTGGTATCTTCCAATAATTCCAAGGTTCAAGCGATTGTTTGCCAATGTGAAAGATGCGAAGAATCTTAGATGGCATCATGATGAGAGGAAACGTGAGGGAAAGCTTCGCTATCCGGCTGATTCTGTGCAATGGAACCTATTTGAAACCTATAAATCATATATACACACCACTATCTAAATAACTGTTTCATATGCAAAGCAAACATTAAACCTTGATTGAACTCAAAAAACCCCAATGAGATTTCCTGAAGCACGAAGAAAATGATGAAAAATCTTGGCATTGGGAAACTAATTTCTTGAAAACTAATCAACTCAACCAAAACAAAACAAAACATTGGCTTATCAAAAGAAAAAGTTTGTCAGAAATTAACAACAACTAGTTCAAATTGTAGTGATTCAACTCAAAGGGTGAGAAACCCCAAGCAAAATAAGTTTTAAACTTTATACATAAATCCACAGAACCAAGCATTAAACCACACAAAAAGTAGTTACACTTTATTGATGAAATGGATGAATATCTATACTATAATTATACGCATGTAGTACATTCAATCTGAAACATAATAGATAGCAACACAATTACAGAAAGACTCCTTGCAATAAGGAATGTGAAAAAAGAGATATACTTAGGAAATCAAGATGCTATCACCTTATACCAATTCACAAATTAGGTGATCATTTAAGTTTTCATGACCTTTCACCCATTTGTAAATCTCATCAATTAGCAAAAGTTGAATCAAATTGTCTAACCAATTAAGCTAGTTTCCTCATCCAAAGAAGATTTGGTCTTGTTGGATCTGGAAAACCCCAAAAAACAACCACAATCAACCTCCCTCAATTTGAGCAGCAAGTAAAGCACAATGCCAACAAAAAATCCTAGTGCGGCACAAACAAACATAACAAAAGACTATTGTTTTGTACGCATGTCCTTAGCAGCCATAGCCAACTCAATCCCAGCAAACAACAAAAGCACCCCAAGAATCCCAAAAACAAACAACAAAGAGTTCCCAGAAACCAAAGCAAGCATCAACTAAGAAACACCAAGGAACACAACAAAAGCACCACTCAAACTTAACTACTGTTCTATACAAAAAAAGAAAGAAAGAACAAGAACAAGAACAAAGGAGTTGTGACAGAGAGGACAGAATAGGATTCAGTACCTGTTAAAGATATGAGATAGAGTTGTGACAGAGAGGAGCTTGTGTGGTGGTGGGGAGAGGAGCTCGCGTAGTGGTGGACGTGGTTCAGAACCTGTTAAAGAATAGCACTCAATGTTTAGAAGAGAGAAAGAGAGATAGTGTGTGAGTGTGTGTGTGTGTGTGTGTGTGTGTGTGTGTGTGTGTGTGTGTGTGTGTGTGTGTGTGTGTGTGTGTGTGTGTGTGTGTGTGTGTGTGTGTGTGTGTGTGTGTGTGTGTGTGTGTGGTGATCAGACGAAGAGTTAGGGCAAAGAAGTTGTACCTCGCGGTGGTGGTGGTGGCGCTGGAAAGGAGCACACGGTGGAGAGGAGATGGTCACTTGGAAGGGTTAGGGCAGAGAGAAGTATGAGAGAACAGAGGCAGAGATGAGTGATGAAAGTGGAAGAGGCGCACGAGTGTGTTAACGTATACTTACTAAATATATTTCAAAGCTCCTTTAACATCAGTTGTTTAAACAACTAATGTAAAAAGTTATTTAAATGAACCTAATAATTACAGAACTGTCACAGCCTCATTTTTAACATCTAAGTTTTACTTAACAGACGTTAACCTTACTTGTTTATTACCTATTTTGCACTAGTGATAGCACTTGAATTATTACACCAAACTGAGATATTATTCTCAAATATAGAGTAATCTTCAAGTTAATGTTTTACCCATGAAAGCAGTGAGCAACAGCTTGCAGCAGAGATGCATTCTACTTCAGTAGTTGATAGTGAAATTGTGTTTTGTCTTTTGCTTGACCAAGAGACTAAATTTGTTCCAATGAAGTGACATCCTCCACTAGTGCTCTTTCTTTCAATTCTATCTCCAGTAAAGTCAGCATCGCAGTAGCCCACTGACCAGTATTCTTTTATTCTTAAGTACAGTAAGCCAAGGTTACTTGTCCCAAGCAGCTATCTAAATATTCTCTTTACAGCCTTAAGATGGGATTCTCTAGGATTAGATTGGAATCTATCACACATACAGACACTAAACTGAATGTCAGGTCTGCTAGACGTTAGCAGAGATCCAATCATACCTCTATAGACGGTTTGGTCTACAATTTTACCATCCACATCTTTGCTTAAGTTAACATTGGTTTGCATGGGATTTTTCAAAGGCTTTGAATTATCCATATTAAACTTCTTTTGAAGTTCATTGGTGTATTTTTGTTGATGGATCTAGATACCATCACTTGTCTTCTTGTTTTGAAGTCCAACGAAGAACTTTAACTCTCCCATCATGCTCATCTCAAACTTTGTTTGCATCAACTTAGAAACTTCCTTGCAAAGCTTTTCATTAGTAGCTCCAAAAATAATTTCATCAACATAAATTCGAACAACTATGAAATTATCTTTTGAGCATTTCTTAAACAGGGTTGTGTCAACTTTTCCTCTAATAAAACCATTATACATGAGGAATGAAGTGAGCCTATCATGCATACCATGTTTTAGGTACTTGTTTCAAACCATATAATGTTTTTTTAAGTAAAACCCGGATAAAAAACAAGAATCAATTAAATTTGAAATTATTATTATATTATTTATAATTCACTATTAACTGATAGAATTAGAATGTATATGACTAACTACTATTTAGATAGGCACTATAGAAGTGCTCCTCAATCCACATTTCAAATTTTGTAGCTAAGATTAAAAAAATAATAATCAAAACTTGTGACCAAATGATGGAATTTCTCCTTCCCCCCTCTGTCGAAAATTTAAAATTATCAAACAAAAAATTTAAAAAGAAAATACTTATACTATTGTGTACTGTACTAACATGTAATTTCCCTCATATATATATATATAAGCGTTCAAGTTAAGGAAATTTCGACATGTGTCAATCTCTGGTGCAATAACTTCTCATATATTATTCTAAATTATTCTTTTATTTTAAATTTTTATTCAAATTTCAAGTTTTAAAATGTTTTCAAGACATTTTCTTAATTGCTCATTAATTTCACATATAATTCAAATACAAATTGATATATATGTATTAATTGCAAGAAAATTATATTGATTAACAATCAAATCAAAATCTTTCATCATTATTTAAATACATTTTTAAATTATTTTATATTTAATTAATTTATAATTTATTTCATTAACTTTTATATGCTTAAATATTCTAAAAAATATATGACCAAATATTATATATATGATTTGATATCTGAACAATATATATATATATATATATATATATATATATATATATATATATGATTTAATATGATTCGGAAAAAGAAGCATAGGTCAATTTGCAATATTCATATGATTTAATATTGATTCGGAGAATATATGATTTGTAATATTATATTATCTTTCTTTTAATTTTTTCGCTTTCAATTTATCTAAATTTTCATCCAATTATAAGTATTTGTAGCTGATTAGTGTAGTTTAACTATCTTAAAATGTAATTGGTGTAATCATTAATTGAAAAAGAAGTACACATACTGATATGATGTTATTGGGATTACACGTGAAGAAGGAAAGATGATTTTTTAATTGATGAATATTTCAATTTGATTTGAACTATATATATAATTTTTGGAATGCATTAATTAATTCAATTTGAATATAATGGGAATACACGTGAAGATGGAAAGATGATTTCTTAATTGATTAATATTTCAATTTGAATAAATATGAAATGATTTCACAATACATTAATTCATATTTGTGTATTAATTAGCTCAATCAATTCGTATTTGTATATCAACATGTGTTTATTCACACTCATATTTGTGTATCCCATTAACGCATTAATTAATCCATGTACTAATATTTTATACTAGTGTTTTAGGCTTTTTTTTATTTGGAATTATTTATAAATTTAGTTCATATTTAATTTTAAAAAATTGAAAAAAAAGTCAAAATCCTTTAAATTCACATGCGATTGAAAAACAACAATAATCAAGGAAATTAAAACCATCAAAATTTATTAGTATTCATTACAATTCATTATTCTTTCTTTTTTTTGGTTTCCCAGGGTATCCTCCGTGCGGAACTGTGTAGACTAATCCCTCGAGCCGGGTAGGACCACAAGGGCGGCAAATCTCTACCTCAAGAGTTTTAACGATGTTGCATTCATTGTACAATTAATTTTAAGTTAAAAATGAATATTTAAATTAGAAATGTATTCCAATTAAATGATTAAATCAAACATTCATATCTGATTTCCACATAAAATCTCTTTATCAGATATCAAAATCTTTCATGATTATTTATTTTCGTCAAATAAATTACACAATTATTCAAAACTTACAAATCTTACTTGGTCATTAACTCGATTTTATCATCAAACAAATTAATATTTATCTTAGTATAAAAAAATAATATTAATATCTGGTTTAATTATATTCCAAAGATCTTATTTACAATAGAGTAATGATAGGTGAACAACTGGGTTTGACACCCAGGTGGACACCTTGGTTAATCATATGTAAATTTTTGGTTATTTCAATTCATTAAATGGTTAATGGGTTATATGAACCTTATTTTCCATAATTACATAAATATTTGGTTAATCACATGTAAATATCTAGTTAATTCAGTTTTTATATGATTAATGGGTCATCATGAATTAACCAAATATTTACACGTGATTAACCATATAATGAACTGAATTAACCAAATATTGGTACCGATTAACCAAGGTGTCAATTTTGAGTGTCCACCTACCAATACTCTTTACAATATTTATTTTAAAATCTAATGTTTTAAATTCTCTTTTTATTATTATCATTTATTTTAGTAAATGATCACTACTAACCCCTTCATTGATCCCTCTTAAATATTACTATTCTAGGAAAGTTATATTTAAACTTCAGTGTGGGAACAAGTAATAAGAGGTTTTCTTGGCTTAAGAATGGAAGTTGTTTTTCAAAAATTTTATTTGATGTGTGAAAATCAAATTATGAAATTGTGATTCCTTTAAACTAATAGGAGTCAAAATTAACCATCAACATTGGTTAAAATTTACAATTCATCCATAAATTTTTCAAAAAACTTGAAGTGACAACGGAATTTATAACAATATAAATATATCTTATTTTTAATACTTATAATCTTTAATCATATTTAATATATTTTTATTTGATATTAAGTAATTCTAATTTCTAAATATATTTTTACAAAAATTATTCCCTTGAATTGTACGGCAGTCACTAGTGTGTATATATATATAACAAACACAATCAGTGAAGTAATCTCACTCTTTTTTCAGTTTACACGTGTCTATCTCTGTGGCCTACCGTTCCTTGCCATGTGGTTCTTCTCGCCTTTGCCACCTCCTTCTCTTCCTCCACACTCTCTGCTCTATTTGTTCTCACCATTTCATATCTCTCTTTCTCTCTCTCTATCTCTCTACCATTCCCTTCTCGTAATTCTGCCAACACAACCAAAACCGCTACCCTTTGAATTTTTCACATCAATACCAAAACACCTCATTCAAATACCAGAATCATCCCCCATCTATGCACCAAAAAATAAAATTTTTAAAAACTCAACTGACTCATTGAACAAAATAACAGAAATCACATTCTCATTTTTCTTTCACTCCAAACGACACCCCAACCAAACACATACCTCACGTGCATCTCCAAAATCCATGTCCTTGAATTGTCATGCTTCCTTAATATTCAAGAAACCTTATCCCACTTGCACCATATGTTGAATCACAACATTCTGATTAATATTTTGGTTTCAAGGAACACTGCATTAATTATATTGTTTTGAATACATAGAAACATAGTTTTTGGTTTTCTTTCTTTGTTTGTTGTGTTTTTTTGTTTTTATCTCTGAGAAAACAGTCAGAGAAGAAAAGAATGGCTGGCAATGAATGGATCAATGGGTACCTAGAGGCTATACTGTCCACTGGGGCATCCACCATGGATGAACAAAAGCCAGGACCTGTGACTTTGAGAGATGGAGGGCATTTCAACCCCACCAAGTACTTTGTGGAAGAGGTGGTGACAAGTGTTGATGAGTCTGACCTTTACCGCACTTGGATCAAGGTGGTTGCCACCCGTAACACCAGGGAGAGAAGCTCAAGATTGGAGAACATGTGCTGGCGTATTTGGCATCTTACCCGCAAGAAGAAGCAGGTTCTTTTTTATCCTCTTCCTATTTGGAGGACGAGGACCCGGATTGTCTATCGTCAAAATTTTCTACATTCACTAGGTCGGAACTGATGGATGAAAATCGAACGGTTCATATTTTAAGCTCGACAAATCAGATTTAAAAATACTCAAAATGTAAACTGTTTGATCTTCATCCAATGATTCTAACTGATTGAATGCACTGAATGTAGGAAATTTTAAACACAGGAAATTTATTTATGTTTTAATTATGCGATTGAAAATAATTCTTTTGAAATGATATATTTTGATGCAGACACACAATATAATTATGCCCTTGATGTGTAAATGAAGTGAACTCTTAATGTTAATGTTATTTCGAATAAGTTTAAACAGGAAGTCATTTATAAATGAATTGAATTATTTGATTGTGTTAGATTCCAAACACAAGGAAGTGATTGAATCAATGACAATATTAAATCAAATACTTGATATCTGCATGAATAAGAAAATCGTTTGTGTTCTTCTTGAGTAGTATTTTCATCCACTTAAGGATTTTTTATTTAATTTTTCCTAATTTTTTTCATCGCTTTTGTGATTGTGATTTTTTTTATGGGGGGCTTGATATGACTGAAGCTAGGATAACTGGCTGTCTCTTAGTTAAGTACAAAATACTTAAAAGAAAAAATTATTGATTTGCTACTAATATCATTCTACATTAGATGTTTTAGTATTCTCTGTGTACAATAAGTTGACATTGGGCATTTTTTTGGAGACTCAATAATTAAACTTGCTTATCTTGGCTGTGCCACATTTTGGAATAATTAGAAATGCTTATTGTTTTTTCTTCTCATTTCAAGATGGTGAAGGAAATTTAGATTCACCATTTCTTGTATATACTTGGATACAAATCATGCAATATAATCTTGAGCAACCCACCCATTGATTGGTTCATGGTTTTAAATTGTAGTTGCAGTTAGTTGTGTTTACTGTAATTGTCAATTGCGGAAAAATGTTATTGCAATTGTAATGACGATGCAGAGACTACAAAAATCGCAATTTGTTCCATAATTGTGATTGCGTACTGCAATTTAAAACTATGATTTGGTTTAAGTTTTCAATTCATTATACTTGCCCTCCATCCAACAAATTTGGGGAAACTGTCACTCATTGGGAAGTTAATGTATGCAAGACTAATGGGCAACACATATGTGCTTTGTGCAGTTGGAATGGGAGGAAGTCCTGAGGTTGACAAACCGAAGATGGGAAAGAGAACAAGGACGCAGGGATGCAACAGAGGACATGTCTGAAGACTTGTCAGAAGGAGAAAAGGGTGATGGCATTGGGGAGATGGTGCAAAGTGAGACCCCAAGGAAAAGATTCCAGCGTCAGATTTCTAGCTTGGAAGTATGGTCTGATGACAAAAAGGAAAAGAAGCTTTATGTTGTCCTGTTAAGGTATTCTATGCTTTCCACACCCATGGGGTCATTTTAAATTGACATTTCTGCTAATATATTGACATAATCATTAATTGTAGCGTCAGATAGATTCATATTTATTCCTATTGTCATTAATCAGTGAAAATATTTACCAGCCTTGTACACAGATTAATTTAGATGTGGTAAGGGGAGTCACTTTTGCATATTGGGAAATGGTCTTAATGTTGGGGGAGGGGGGTGTCTGAATATTAATCTGATTAATAAATACAGAGAGAAAAAAAAAGGAAATGGAATTGCATTGCCAGGGATGTACTATCAAGAAATCACATGTATCCTATGAAATTATAACCATTTTTGTCATAAGTAGTTTCATCTTTTCATTCCTGTTGTGAAATGCTTCAGGCAATAAACTGTGGAACATGTGTAAATGATTGAATGTAATGTTTGTTATAACCTTGTCCTTTTATTCCGCAGTTTGCATGGATTGGTTCGAGGAGAAAACATGGAGCTTGGTCGAGATTCTGATACTGGTGGGCAGGTAATTGTTATTCTTTCATGAATAAATTACAATAGCATTTCTTTTTGCCCCTCCCATATAATTGGTAAATAATGCTTGAAACAATGTATTACCAGATTAGATATGTGGTGGAACTTGCTCGTGCACTTGCAAAAATGCCTGGAGTGTATAGAGTAGATCTGTTTACACGCCAAATCTCATCACCTGAAATTGATTGGAGCTATGGAGAACCTGCAGAGATGATAACTGCAGGTGCAGATGATGATGATAACATTGGGGAGAGCAGTGGCGCATATATCATAAGAATACCCTTTGGTCCACGCGATAAATACCTCAGGAAGGAACTTCTTTGGCCACATATTCAAGAATTTGTAGATGGAGCATTAGCTCACATTCTGAATATGTCAAAAGTATTGGGTGAACAAGTTGGTGGGGGGCAACCTGTCTGGCCATATGTAATTCATGGACATTATGCTGATGCTGGAGATAGTGCTGCTCTTCTTTCCGGTGCTTTAAATGTACCTATGGTGCTGACAGGTCATTCACTTGGAAGGAACAAGCTTGAGCAACTTCTTAAGCAGGGACGCCAATCGAAGGAGGATATCAATTCAACATATAAGATGATGAGGAGGATAGAAGCAGAAGAACTTGCCCTAGATGCTGCAGAACTTGTTATCACTAGTACAAAACAAGAAATTGATGAGCAGTGGGGACTTTATGATGGATTTGATGTCAAGCTTGAGAAAGTATTGCGCGCTCGTGCTAGACGTGGTGTCAACTGTCATGGTCGACACATGCCAAGGATGGCGGTAATATGTTAAATTTATGTCACCTAAAAATTTGGAGGAAAGAAAATGTTCAAATTGATGTTATTTTGAGTGCTATGATTTGATGAACACCCAAAATACGACACCCAGACAATATGTTACTCACATCTGCATAGGTTATATTTATTCAAGCTTTGCATACGCTATATGAGAGTATCTAACCACACATTGTGTTAGGAACCTGGCCTAACACATTGGGACACAGTGTCCACCAAGGTGTCATGTCTGGGTGTACAAATTTCATTTTCCTATTATCTTTTTAGCTACTCAAGTACACTGCATAATATGCTCTTCCAACTAATTTGCTGCTTTAATAACCTTTGCGACACTTTTCTATGGAAATGACAAGCACCAATAAAGTACCTACTTCCTTTACAGATGAATGAATATATGGTTAATTTCTATCATTTTTCAATGCTCATTTGCATCACTGAAATAGACTATTTTTGTTGAATGACAAGTGTAAGTACTAGCGGGTCAAACTTCTTGCAGGTTATCCCGCCTGGTATGGACTTTAGCAATGTTGTGATCCAAGAAGAAGATGGACCTGAAATTGATGGGGAGCTCGCTCAGCTTAGTGGTGGTGGTGAAGGGTCTTCACCAAAACCAATGCCTCCAATTTGGTCAGAAGTGAGTAACTAATTTTCTGCATATATTTATATATTAATTGCATGTTAATTACTGTTGTTGACTTGCAACTGACAATTTTGTGCAGGTGATGCGTTTCTTTACAAATCCTCACAAGCCTATGATCTTGGCCTTATCAAGGCCAGATCCAAAGAAAAACTTAACCACTCTTTTAAAAGCCTTTGGAGAAAGCCGTCCCTTAAGAGAACTTGCTAATCTTGTAAGTTAACTTACTTCAACTGTCCTCTTAATGGAAACCAGCATAACTGTCCTCTTACTTGCACCACTTTTAATGATCATTAAAATAATGCAATTTTTTAAGAAAACAAGTATAAATAAAGACTTTCAACAGTAATTAGTAATTACATTTCCTGTGGGTTAATTACACAGTACACACAAAATGAGAAAATAAAAACAATAAAAATTATATATACTTTGGGGGGGGCATTTGCCCCCAATACTTTTTACATGGGTCTCTCACTGGTGGAAAATGTCATGTACTTGTAAAATAGCTAATATGTTTTCAAACAGACGCTCATAATGGGAAACAGGGATGACATAGAAGAGATGACTTCTGGGAATGCTAGTGTGCTCACAACAGTGTTGAAAATGATAGACAAGTATGACCTATATGGGCAAGTGGCATACCCTAAGCATCACAAGCAATCTGATGTTCCAGAGATATACCGATTTGCTGCAAAAACAAAGGTATTATTTGTAGAACTAACTTCTTATATATTCTAACAATTATGAACAGTTAATGATTTGAAATTTCTCTCAGGGAGTTTTCATAAATCCTGCATTGGTGGAACCTTTTGGTCTTACTTTAATTGAGGTAGGATTTAACTAATAACTAGCTACTTTGGCAATACTGTTCTCATTTTAACGTTAAAATGATCCTTTTTTTTTCTTCTAAATATGATCAAACTCATGCAGGCAGCAGCACATGGGCTTCCAATGGTAGCCACTAAAAATGGGGGACCAGTGGACATTCATAGGGTAAATGAAGAATTAACTTTAAATTAGTTAGAATGATGACCTTTCTACATGTTTCACAATGAACTATATTCTCAGATAGAATTGGAAAACATTAATTTCACATTTAAATGCAACAATCTCTTTGCTACAAAAGTTATGTTATGCAAAGGATCCTTTGGATGTACAATGACCTTGCAGCCTCTTATATGCCTCCTTGTGATATTAGGCCCTCAACAATGGTTTGCTTGTGGACCCTCATGATCATGAAGCAATTACCAATGCCTTGCTCAAGTTGTTGACAGAGAAAAACCTGTGGCATGAGTGCAGGAAAAATGGTTGGAAGAATATACACCTTTTCTCATGGCCTGAACACTGTCGTACCTATTTGACAAGGGTGGCAACCTCCAGGATGAGGCATCCACAATGGCAAACTGATACCCCAGAGGATGATATAACTGGTGAAGAGTCTTTCAATGATTCACTTATGGACGTGCAGGACATGTCCCTTAGGCTCTCAATTGATGGTGACTTGGCTGCAGCAAGTGGTGGACCTGAGATGCAAGACCAAGTGAAGCGGGTCCTAAGCAAGATGAGGATTCCAGATTCTGTTAAAAGTCAGGATGGTGGGAACAAGATAAGGAATCCAGATTCTGGTTCAAATGATACTGATGGTGGAAATAAGGTGCCTGACAATGTAACTGGAAAATATCCTCTATTGAGGAGAAGGCGTAGGTTGATTGTTATAGCTCTCGACTCCTATGACGATAATGGAGAACCTGATAAGAATATGATCCAGATAGTGCAAAGGATCATTAAAGCTGTTCAACTAGACCCTCAAACTGCAAGAGTTTCAGGATTTGCTTTATCAACAGCTATGCCAATGCTAGAAACAGTAAAGTTCCTTAAAACAGGCAATATTCAAGTAAACGAGTTTGATGCTTTAATTTGCAGTAGTGGGAGTGAAGTTTACTACCCTGGTACACATACAGGAGATGGAAAGCTTTTGCCTGATCCAGACTATGCAGCACACATCGACTATCGTTGGGGTTGTGAAGGCCTAAAGAAAACCATTTGGAAACTTATGAACACTGGCGAAGGTGAAGAAAAATCTTCCATCCCCATTAGGGAAGATTTAGAATCAAGCAATGCCCATTGCATCTCATACAAAATAAAGGATCTTAGTAAGGTACTTGAAATTCACTACTTTATTAGCAAATTGGAAGCACATAAGGCACTTGGTTTTTGTTGATTGAAATGATCCTGGTAATTGTCTTTTTCAGGCAAAGAAAGTTGATGACTTGAGGCAGAAGCTTAGGATGCGAGGCCTACGTTGTCATCCTATGTACTGCAGGGGGTCATCTAGGCTGCAGGTTATTCCACTCCTTGCATCTAGAGCACAGACACTCAGGTAAAATTCATAATGTACAGTAAAGGGCATTCTTGAAGAACTCATCACCCAACCCTTTCTTATATTGAAGGCTCTGATGCTAGCATACATGCTTTGATATTTAGGGGGACAGCCTATAAGAACACTGGAATTGAGCCTCAAGAAAAACCATTCTAATTCGGTTTTTTGTTTAATGAATCAGTGTGTGTGTTGTTCTCTCAAAGCCATTGAATTAGTGCTGTTGACCTGAGTTCTAATGGAAGTATGGAACTGTCTTAATAATAGTACATTTTATCTTATTAAAGAAAATAAAATATGTAGTTTCAGTTACATGCAACCTTCAAATACAGTTTTCTATTTGTTATCAATCTGGATAGCTTTATATTGTGTATTGTTGATGTAACAATTCATATTCTTAATTTGGATATAGGTAGGCACCACAACCACAGCCGCAATTTAAAACCGTGTAGATAGATATAAGGTTCAATCTTACATTTCCCCGTCTTTAATAAAAGGGAATAGCCTAGTGCAGTGTTTGTGCAGATCATACTTAGCTTGTTATGGTGCATAATTGCAAAAACCGGTTAATATTCAGTAGCTGACTGTTTGCTAATTACTCATTTTAGGTATCTCTTTGTCCGATGGAGACTGAATGTTGCAAACATGTATGTCTTCCTTGGAGAAACTGGAGACACTGATTATGAGGAAATGATTTCTGGAACTCATAAGACCATAATCATGAAGGGAGTGGTGTCTAAGGGTTCAGAAGAATTACTTAGAGGTCCAGGAAGCTACCAAAGAGATGATGTTGTTCCGAATGAGAGTCCTCTTGTTGCCTGCGTTAGTGAATTTACAGAGGATGAGATAGCTAATGCTTTGAAGAAACTATCTCAATCTGGGGCAATGTAGGTGATACACTGTTGGATAAAATTTTATTTTATTTTTTTTGGGTTTAAAAAACAAGGAGCACTAATACATTTACCACACAAAAAAAATGGAAGATGTAACTCTGTTATTACTAAGCAGAGAATCTGGCAAAAATAAATACAGCTAGAATATTGCTTCTTCTGTTACAAAATGCTTTTGTTGTTAGAACTTACATATAAGTTTCTCTTGTAAAGGACAGGTGCAGCTAGATTATGAAACGGTCAAACTTTATTCTTGTTTTATTTTAAATTAAAAGCAATGGGACTTTTGAAAGGTTTAATGTGATGAAATAAATTCCTAAGAGGGGGCAAAAAAAAAAATTATTGTTGATTATGGCTGCTGGAAGATTATGGGCACTGATGTATATTAAGCTTGAGAAATCAGAAATTAAAGAATGATCATTTGATCTTAATGATACAACTGTAAAATGTACATATATAATAGTAGCTCTAAAAACTGGTGTAACTAACTACAATAATTGAATTAAGCTGAACTGTAAACTAACCAACTCACGACTAAATCTCAACTACTTATTGATTAATTACATAATGATTAACTGACTATGAAGCTGTAATACTTCCCCTCAAGGTTGGAAGTAGATATCTAATTCTCCCAACTTGGATAATAGAGCATGAAATTGAGGAGCGGCTACTGGTTTGCTCAACAAACCAGCTAACTGATGCTGAGATTTGACATGGATAAGTTCTAGGAAATCAGAATTCACTTGCTCTGGGATGAAATGACATTCAATTTTCACATGTTTGAGCTTCTCAAGCGAAGTAAAATTTTGAAGCTAAATGGATTGCTGCTTGGTTATCAAAAACAATAAAGTTCAAGGTTAAATTATAACTCGGATACCAAAATAGAAATAATAAAGCATGGTACGTTTAGATCAAACTGAGAATTCTTTGACAAATGAGTCAATTGATAAGGTTTTATAAGCTGTTATAATGTTATTTTCCCAATTCCAGTGTTGCCACTTTGCTAGAATTCTTGTGGACATCACTTTATTGGGCAATTGCATGACCAAATTCTGGTGGAAAGAGAGGGATATGCTTTCTTGGTAGGAGTAGAGTATGAAAAGCTGCCTTTTTTCTATTCTACTTGCAAAACAATTAGTTATTCTTTGGTCAACTGTAAAAAGACGGCTACTTTTGTTCCTAACTCCGGTAATGATCAAGTGATTGAGAAGGAGAAGCCTACGGTAAATCGTAAGACTGCTCTTAAATATGTCACTAAGAATAAAGAAGTGTGATAGCGTGAATCCGCAAGTGTACGGCTTCGCCGTCAAGTAATAAAAAGATTGAATCCACAGAGACCGTGATTTTGAACACCACATGCAAATAAGTGTGCACCAAATTCACAAGTAATTATAACAATAGGAATTAAATCACAAGCAAATTGGAATTAACAAAGGGAAAAATCAATTCATAACATAAAACAAGTCTTGGGCATAGCCCCAATTCCTAGAAATAAGAGAACTACTCAAGCATTGCCATGGTTATAGCAATCTTGATCAAAAGCAACATAAAGATCCTAAGAGAAAGAGAGAAGAAACTGGAGAAGAAGAGAGATCTCAATCCTAAAGCCAATGCCTCCAAAGAGCAGCCAAAGATCCCTATTTTTGAGCCTAACTATCATATTTATAGTGTAGGTCAACTTGGGATAAAAGCCCATTACAAATCAGATAAAAAAAAAGATAAAAATTATGTTTATGTCACGTCATGGTCGTGACGCCTGTCAGGTCCAGGCCGTGACAACTTCTGACTTTTCAATTCTTTCCTGTCATGGTCGTGACGCCTATTAGGGCCAGGCCATGACAGTTTCTGACTTTTCAATTCTTTCCTGTCATGGTCGTGATAGCTTTTAATTGTTGGATTCTTCTTTTTCTTCAATTGTGCGCGATCATGGCCATGATGGTTATCACCCCCAGGCCGTGATAGCTTCTGCCTTGCATATTTTTCTTGTCTTTCAAGCTCCATCTTCATGGAAACTCAAAAACAACTTGACCTAAGCATTTTTTATCATAAATTCCTGCACAAACACACCACAACACCACCTTACACGTTCCAAAGGAAAAACTAACAAATAACAAAATAAAAATGTATAATCTACATGAAAATGCATGCAAAAATGATGATGAATTATGATGTAAAATCACACTCATCAAAGTGTCTGCTCCAGAGATTCATAAGGAAGACGCTAGTTGTGATACCGTCTACCCTACATGAATTTATAAAGCCATAGCATAAAAGAAATAAAATAAACACATGCATATTATATCATAATAATAAGAAAAACCATAGTAGAGGATACCACATTGTAACAACATCACAACGTGGAAATAAACAAGTTTTAAACATAACATAACTGAAAACAAAACCCAACCCCGATCTCACATTACAGAGCTGGTATAACCAAAGTCTGAAACATCTCGGATAAACAGCATAAACTAAGAAATCCTAGACTATGAGTCTCGGCTCCTCAGAGTCACTCCTCAGCAAGCTGCTCACCGTCCTCTGCATAACCAAAAAAATACATCCAAAGCAAACAACAAAGACTCCCAATAAACATGTATAAAACATAATGGCATGGAAGCAATTAGCAAGATAAGCATGCATCACATGTACACATATACATAGCATATCAAAACATAATAACATCTAGCATATCAACATCATTCGCATTATCTCAAACAAGGTATGTTATGCGATGCAGAACTACTCCACTAATCCGTTATGCACTTGGATCCAATCTACCTCAGAATGTTAACTTCGGGGTTACATATCCACATTGGCCATTAAGAACCAATGTCGGCAGTCCACCAAATCATGGTGAACCCCTTGTGTGACACCCTAAAACCTGACATCACATGGTTACTCATTTGCGGAAAAGAAACTTATTTAAAACGCTGGTCGCCTTCGGAAATATAACCTTTATTAGGAGGTTACTGAAAAGGGTACTCATTTTTTTTTTGTAAGCGGTAGTTAAGGAACAATGATGAACACTCAGAACATGTGAATAACATCATACATATAAATACATAGCCAACCCACTTGGGATCTTAGGTTTCTGGTTACAAGACAGGCCTTATTGAACTGGCCAACTCACACTGATACAAAAACTGAAGAAGTAGGTAAGAGATTGTCATCACACTGGGAATGGGGAAAATCGGGCATAAGGATCAAAAGAAGGCTCCATAAGCCAAGGGACCATCAGGGCAAACTCCAAAAACCAACAACGATCTATCCATGCCTCCTGCACTCGGAGTGACCGCAGAAGCTACCTTCAGACAAGGGACCACTAACCGGATCGATAATGTCGCCGCCATCATCGATGATCATGTCGTCGTCGCTGGGATCCTGTGGGTGGTACTCTAGCTCCTCCTCCCCTTCCTCCTCAACCTCTATAAACTCGTAGGGGTCTTCCTCCGGATCCTCTTCGGGATCCTCTTCCGCTGGATCCTCTTCGAGCGGTTCGACTGGGTCAAGGTGCTCCTGAAGAAGTCCGGTGACCTGTAGCGTGTGGAGGTAAAACCATGGAGGTGGAAGCGCCACAGTCCTAGACTCGACGGTATGGATTCTCCGTATAGGTACTCCGTTGGCATTTGTCTCAGTAGACGTGATCGGTCCCTGATAAGTCGCAGTCGTCGCTCCTTCATGTATGGTCCAACTCCCCACCGCCCCAGCATGATCGAAGACCTCATTCCTCGAGTTCGTTGGTGCCAGGGGAACATCCGGATCCATCTAAGAGCACGTGCGTTCCCGATACAAGGAGAAAAGAACAAAGCATGTAGTGGTGCAAGAGTGAGATACCGTCATAAGATATATCCCACAACAACCATATACATGATACATACATCACAGAATCATATAAGCAATTAAATCATACATATAAATAACATAACAGGGTTATATCAAAGGGTCTCAAACCCGAACAATCAGTTTTATAAAGAGGATGCATGACACTTCAATATCAGGCTCTAACTTAATCTCATGAGATCTCAACATCGTTTTCACTGGAGAAGTATTAGAGTTGGTCAATCTCTAGCCCACCGGGCAGTTGCCCCTTTACCCTCATGCATTAAGGTCTCAGGACGGGCAACGTCACATGTGCCTCTTCACTCGGTTTACATGGACAGACTCCCAGATACCACCTTGTATCTGATATATTCATCAATAGCACGTCTGCTTGGGGAAATGCACATGAGAAAATATTTTATTTAAAGGATTTCTTTGTGTCCATTCTTTTCACTGTCGCTGCTTAAAGCTAACGACTTAAATCATCATTTCCCCATCACTTGAAACTCAGAAGCATAGGACTCATAGCCCGAACGCTCAATCACAATGCCCAAGACCGTGGCCGCAGTCAAGGGTTGTGGTCGTAGAAAACAACCTTCACCTTTAATCATTTTCATCACACGTGGTTAGAATACACGTACCCAACACAACGCGATTAGGACCTAAGTCCATAGCATCATAACCAGGACTTGTAGTCCCGAATTCACACTGATTCAAGATCACGTGCACATCACTGAATACTAGAGGCGACGTCTCGCGTACTAGATTCTCTTTCTTAAGTACTTATTTTTCGTTCAGTGAAAAACAAATTCAAAACCGAATCCTCGATAACCTATCCAGGTTATCGGAAAGTTTCTAAAATATTTAGGAAAAACCTTTTCTTTGAAAATCTTTTTATAAAGCATCTTTGAAATTCTTTTATCTTTGAAATATTTTCCCCAATAGGATATTGCCAAATAATCTTGAAAGTTTTCACTTGAAGACACATAGTTCGAAAAAGATTTTTCTTTTGTATAACGATAGTACACCAACATCATTTCAACATTTAAAACAAGTACTTTAAGTTTAAAGAGCTTTTGGAAAAGAACACCAATCCCTTCATCTTCAAGGCTTATTCAGGTTTTTAATCCTTATTATGGTTGAGCACAGACGCACGTCTGGCTTAGCAAACTTTCAATCAACAACAGTATATATCATCAGTGCAATGCTAATATCACAGTTGAAAGCAGTTCATCACATATATGCATTTTATCATTTAGAACAAGTACAGTTCAACATCAGATAATAGCACAATAGTTCAAGTACATAAGATAATCAAGTAAGCTCAGTCACCATATAAATATCCAGTTAAACACCTACACACATGCATACAGTTATTGAATATCTTTAGGAAATCCCCTCTTACCTTAAGAAGGTAAGGGAATTTTAAGAAAATAAACGGCTTCGCGGACGTTCTTCAAGGTTGGTTAGGAGGCAAGTCTAGGTTTCAAGACACAAGGTTCAAAGGATTAGAACTCAACAAAGAACTTAGGGTTAGAAGTTTCCAAAACATATGCAACTTTGGGATTTATGATCCACAAGTGCTAAGAGTTTAAAACATGATTACTTAAAACAAAGTTGAACAAAAATCCCACCAAGTTACACCTTGATGGAGATTCGGCCTTGATCAATAAAATAGGCTAGGAACATTTAAAATTTCCAATCTCTTTGGTTTAGCATCCATTAATAGTAAGGAGCTCAAAACCATGATCACTTTGGATAAATGAAAAACGAAACACCCTAGGTCCATAACCTTTAAGGTTCGGCCATCCTTGGGTTTTTATGATAAAAATCTTTAAATTCTTCCAATCTCTTAGACCTTTTAGCATCCAATAACTTATGGAGCTCAAGTCTATGATCATCTTGGAAACAACATAGGATTATAAATAATTAAAGTATAATATCATAAAGTAAATGGCATAATGTAAATGACATAAAGTAAATGACTTAAAGTAAATGGCATAAATATAAATGGCATAAAAGTAAATGACATAATGTAAATGACATAAAGTAAATGACATAATGTAAATGACATAAAGTAAATGACATAATGGAAATGACATAAAGTAAATGACTTAAAGTAAATGGCATAAATATAAATGGCATAAAGTAAATGACTTAAAGTAAATGGCATAAATATAAATGACATAAAAGTAAATGACATAATGTAAATGACATAAACATAAATGACATAAAAGTAAATGACTTAAAGTAGAGTAAAAATCTTTAAACTTTCCAATCACTTTAGACATAGCATCCTTTAACATAAAGGAGCCTTGGTCAATGATCATTTTGGGAAACAAATCTTTGAACTTTCCAATCACTTTAGACATAGCATCCTTTAACATAAAGGAGCCTTGGTCAATGATCATTTTGGAAAACAAATCTTTAAATACAAACTCACACTTGTAAAGGTTGAAACAAGATCCATCAAAACCATAGGTATGGTTCGGCCTCATTAGGAAGTAGAGGTTAGGAAACTTTGTTTTACACAACCTTTTAGTATGTTAAACTACAAGTAAATACAAGGCCATAGAAATTGGTTTCAACTCAAAAGGAGTTTTCTACCATTTTTGAGAGATTTTTGAAGATAAAAGCTCATAAATGACATGAGGAAGAAACTTTAGAAAAAGATGAAGTTTTTAAAGAAAATAATACATGAGAGTATTACCCTAAACAAGAGGAACAACTTTGATGAATAACACTTTGTGAAAAGAAGAGTAAAAACAAGAGCTTTGGAAGCTTGAAGTGAAAAGATGAAAGCTTAAGAGTGAAGTAGGAGAAAGGAAAGTGTTGAAGTGAAGTTGATGAGTGATATTTATAGAAGGAAAGGGGAAGTGCACGGCCTTGAGAGGGAGAAGAAGAAAGAAGATGAGTTTCTTGAAGAGTGGTTTAAGAGTTAATGTGATTTGAGGTGATTGGAGAGAGAAAGTTGAAAAGTAGGATTTTGGAATGACATAAGGATTTTCTCTTTCCTTAGGTGTGTCATAGGCATTAAATGAGACTTCCCATCAAGCCTTTTCTCCTCCTTTAGGGTTCCTTTAACTGCTTAAATACGTAACCGGGTGCACATCCGATCGTATTTTCTGAAGGTTTCACCCGAATAAAATACTATATTTTATTTCCCGGACAACAAAATTCGAAAATTTACCAAACCTACACGAAACATCATAAAAACACTAACTGTCTCGTTCACAAATTAAAATTTTGTTTCTAGCTCGGTAAACTTGTACCGGTAGTGAGAACCCAGACTGGTTTTCGTCTGAATTTTCGACTGAAAATTTTATTGGGGCTTCATATGGTAAAACAACACAAGAAAATGATTTTATTTTAAATAAAATCATCTTCTGGAATTTATCGAAAATAAATATATTAAGTATGTATTTACCGATAAAGAAGCATATGAAAAAAAACGGGGTGTTACACCTTGGATGGCCGATGCACCTTACTCTCAGATGCGCCACCGCGGGGGGCCAGATTCGCCTAACTCTCGGATGAATCACTACGGACGGCCAGATCGCCTTACTCTCGGACGACCTACCCTATGCTAAACATCCCCCACTAACATCTCCGATGCGTGAATGCATGAGCAACACAGCACACAATTAAACAATCACCACCTCCGCTTGGGCCACTAGGCCACCCAAGTTTTATCACCATCAACACCTCGACCACTTGGCATCGAGGCCCCCATGGCCACTAGGCTACCAAGGTTCAACATTATCTTTTAATCTTTAATCTTTTAATTTGATTTAACACTCTGGCCAATAAGCACCAGATTAACACCTCGACCACTTGGCATCGAGGCCCCATTGGCCACTAGGCTACCAAGTTACAACATCAACAACACCTTGACCATTAAGCATCAAGGCCCCCTTGGCCACTAGACTACCAAGGTACAACAACGTGCAGTAACACATTGTTACCGTCTTAACATCTTATCGCTTGATATTTATTCGTCTTCATTAAGTTATCTAGCTTATCTTTACTTTCTTTGGTGTCTTATTACTTCATTGGGGACATTTGGGGTGAAACACCCCTGTTTTTGTTTCTGCGTTCTGTTCTGTCTAGGGGAGCACGGTCGTGCTGCCTATTGAGCACGACCGTGCTCGTTGGAGCGTGGCATCATCTTGATCTGGGCAGAAAGGGTTATGAAAACCCTTGCTAAGCTTCCTAGGGCATTCAAAGATCAATCCTATTGGCTTTTAGCTAACCATCAATCATCAGTCTCATTATCCTTAATCAATCTTCTTGTATTAGAATTATTGGGACTTAATCCGTTAATTCATGTTTCATTATTAATGTCCCTAAAGCGCTCAAGAATCAATCCTAGAGTCTTAACTAAACCTTTGAGCAATAGTCTCACTTCTCTTTACTACGATTCATGTCTTATGAACATTGGGAAAACATCCCTTACTTTCATCCATCATTGTTAACATCTTTTAAGGTCTTAACATCATTAATAAGCCCTATTATTTAATTAGAGTCTTATTAACATCAATGTCAGCATAACAACCTTAACAACCAAACACTCATTCACAACATAACAACATCATCATTCATTCATGGCAATAACATCATCATAACATTTTGCAATTAAAGAATGCCAACAAGTAGAGAACATTGACAATAGTCTTATAAAAAAAAATATCATTTAAGCAAATAGCAAACCAATAGGGTCAGGGTTAACCCTTCATCTTACGCTGCCCCCAATGCCTGCATGTTCATACTATCCCTTCTCCCCATACCTAGTATGAAGATCTAAGCCTGTTTGCTAAGCGTAAATGAAACTACTCTTGTTCCCTCGAGCGGATCAACGAACTCTTCAAGCCTTGGTCAAACACATAAGAACAACCAATTAATCCGTAATCCAAAAACTAGGAAATGGGATTAATAGCGGGATGATAACATGACCTCAGATGACACTAGCGCGTGACTTCTTTCCCAAATGGACGTAAGAACACTATGAACTTCAAAGGGTTCAAGGGAAGGAAAGGGGAGAAGGTTTCTGTCACACTAGGATTGTCCAAAGTGCCTATAGAAGGCAGTGGAATAATTGTTGTTATTTCATTCATAGTAAGAGTCTCTTTTATAGAGAGATTACAATAAAGGCAAAACAAATCAAATCAAATCTCTTCCTATAATTAAGGAAGGAAAAATAAAACAAAATAAAATCAAAATAATAAAGATAAAATCAAATAGAATCAAAGAGGATAAAATCAGGGATATTTTCCTGATTCTCCAACCCCCCCTCAAGTTGGTGCATAGATATCTATCATGCCCAACTTGCTTATCAAGTGCTCAAAAATTGGTCTTTCTAGACTTTTGGTCAAAATAGTAGTTGGTTGTTGGTTGGAAGTCACAAAAGGAAGGCAAATAGTGCCAACATCTAATTTTTCTTTTATGAAGTGGCGATCAATCTCAATGTGTTTGGTCCTGTCATGCTGGACGGGATTGTGAGCTATGCTTATTGCTGTTTTGTTGTCACAGTACAGCTTCAATGGAAGATCAACCTTCATCTTGAGTTCCTCCAAGACTCTATAGATCCACAACCCTTCACAAATTCCTTGGGCCATTGCTCTAAATTCAGCCTCAGCACTACTTCTAGCAACCACGCCTTGTTTCTTGCCTCTCCAAGTTACTAGATTTCCCCACACATATGTACAATATTCCGAAGTTGATTTTATGTCGATGACTGATCCTGCCCGGTCTGCATCAGTAAAGATTTCAACATTCATCTCACTGGTTTTTCTAAAGTACAATCCTTTCCCAGGATTGCTCTTCAAGTACCTCAAAATTCTGTAGACTACCTTAAGATGTTCTTCATATGGGGAGTGCATAAACTGGCTTACAACACTCACAGAAAATGAAATATCAGGTCTGGTATGAGACAGGTAGATTAACTTTCCAACTAATCTCTGGTATCTCCCAATATCAACAGGAACATCTCCTTTCTCCCAAAGTTTCACATTTGGGTCCATAGGCGTATCGACTGGTCTACAACCACTCATTCCAATTTCCTTTAAAATGTCCATAATATAATTTCGTTGGGAACCACAATTCCTTTTTTTGATCGAGCAACCTCCATGCCAAGAAAATATCTCAATGCTCCCAAATCCTTGATCTCAAATTCTGCTACCATATTTTTCTTCAGTCTTCCCATCTCTATTACATCATTCCAAGTAAGAACAATGTCATCAACATAGACAATTAGTGCAGCAATCTTCCCATCAGAGGAAAATTTTGTGAATAGGGTGTGATCAGCTTGTCCTTTACTGTATCCCTGTTTCTTCATGGACTGGATGAATCTTTCGAACCATGCTCTCGGGGATTGTTTGAGTCCATAGAGTGACTTATTCAATTTACACACATTTGACCTAAATTTTTCTTCAAATCCAGGAGGCCCATCCATGTAAACCTCTTCTTCTAGGTCACCATTGAGGAATGCATTTTTCACATCCAGTTGGTGCAAAGGCCAATCTAAGTTGGCAGCAAGGGATAAGAGAATCCTAACAGTGTTTAATTTTGCCACAGGAGCAAAAGTTTCCGAGCAGTCTATGCCATAGGTCTGAGTGAATCCATTGGCCACCAGGCTTGCCTTGTATCTTTCTACGGATCCATCTGAGTTATACTTCACAGTGAAGACCCATTTGCAACCCACTGTGTTTTTCCCAGCTGGTAAGGTCATAACACTCCAAGTGTTATTCTTCTCAAGAGCTCTCATATCCTCAAGAACAGCTTCCTTCCACTTTGGAATTTTTAGAGCTTCCTGTACATTTTTTGGAACTTTTGTACTAGACAACTGTGAGGTAAATGCAGCAAAAAAGGAAGACAAATTTGAATATGACATAAATTTAGACCAAGGATGCTTAGTACAAGATCTAATACCTTTTCTAAGCGCTATGGCGATGTCTAACTCAACTGATTCATTGTGACAATTAGGTTCAGACGGGGACTTACCTGTATCAGGTTGACTGATTGAATTTTCCCTTGGTTCGGATTCATGATTGTCTTTCAAGAGTTTATTCTTCATTCCTTTTCTGATAGTTTTTTGAAACAAAGAACTTTTCCCACCTTCGGTCACCATCCTTGAACCTGTTAATTTCTTCTTCACAAGAATCATCATGTTGTGGCATTTCGATTAGTTCTTCATTATTATCAATTTCCAAATATTATTTGTCAGAGTTTTGATTTAGAGATGTAGACCCAAATTCCATGGGAACCTTACTCATGATGGGAGTAGGTCCAGATAATAAATCTTGGTCATTTGTTATTGGTGCAGTAGTATAAGTCTCGGAATCATGTGCATTTTCAGATAAAATAATGGTTTCAAAAGAATCATCATGTGAATTCCCCCCTGAATATGAATGTCCTTAAAAAAAGGTTGTTTATCAAAGAAGGTGGCATCCATGGTTACAAAAATTCTTTTTGATTTTGGATCAAAACACTTGTACCCCTTCTGGGTTGGAGAGTATCCAATAATAACACATTTTATAGCATGTGGTTCTAGCTTCCCAAGGTGTTTATGTTCATGAACAAACACAGTAGACCCAAATATCTTCAAAGGTAAATTGGCTGAAAGACGAGCCATAGGAAAACACTCTTTAAAAATATGAAGGGGAGTTTGAAATTGTAAAACTTTAGACGGCATACGATTAATCAAATATGCGGCAATTAAAACAGCTTCACCCCACAAGTATTTTGGAACTTTTGTTTCGAAGAGTAAGGCTCTAGCCACCTCTAGGAGATGTCTATTCTTTCTCTCCGCAATCCCATTCTGTTGGGGTGTATTAGCACAAGAGCTTTGATGCACAACCCCATTTTCAAGAAAGAAATTCCCAAAATCATATTAAAATATTCCTCTCCATTATCACTTCTGAAGACTTGAATATTTGTTTGAAATTGATTCTGCACCATTTTAAAGAAATTTCTTACAGCTTGACCAGCCTCAGATTTTTCCTTTAACAAGTACACCCAACAAAGTCTAGTGTGATCATCGATAAAAGTAATGAACCATTTTTTATTGGAGAGTGTACTTGTCTTATTAGGACCCCAAACATCACTGTGAATAATATAAAAAGGCTTTATTGGCTTATAAGATTGCATAGGTAAAAAAGAGAGATGATGTTTTTCAAATTCTCAAGTTTCACAATGAAATAATGAAGGGTCTTTATTACAAAACAACTTCGGAAATAAATATTTTAGGTACCTAAAACTCGGGTGACCTAACCGTAAATGCCATAACATAATATCATTATTGTTATCATAAATAAAACTAGATTCAAAGCAGGAACATATTGGTTGGGATTGTTGTTTTGATCCAAGTCCATCATCAAAGTAATAGAGTCCTCCATTCTCCTTAGCACTGTCAATCATCCTCCCCGAGTTCACATCCTGAAACACACAATAAGAAAGAAAGAAATTAGTTTGGCAGTTTTTATCCCGTGCTAATTTACTGACCAATAAAAGACTACATTACAAACTTGGGACATGAAGGACATCTTGGAGAGTTATCGTTGGAGACAAGACAATGGACCCTTTCCCTATAATGGCTGATAGAGAGACATCTGCAATTTTAATTTTGTTTACCTGCACAAGGGCTGTATGAAGAAAATAAACTAGATTCTCCTATCATATGATTAGTAGCACCTGAATCAATAATCCAAGTATGGTTGACACTAAGAAGGGCAGTTTTAACAAAGTTACCTTTCTGGGCTATGGAGCAGGAAGAAGTTTGAGACTCAAGAAGTTTGTACAGTTGATCTATTTGTTCCTTAGTGAAAGGAAACAAGCTTGAAGAAGACTGCTTCTCTTGATCAGAGGTACTAGCTTGGAATTCACGATTCTCACCACCACCTTTCTTCTTCCAATTCGTAGGCTTGCCATAACCTAGATTTTAAATCAAAGATTTGAGAGGAATTCTGAATGTCAGAGTATGTATCTTTGACAGCTTCCCAGACATCTTTCGCAGTTGGCAAGAACATGAAGGGCCTTCCAATTGCTGGTTCCATGGAATTAATTAGCCAAGCAATGATTAAAGAATTCTCAGATTTCCAGAACCTGAAATTTGGATCATTGTTTGTAGGCCTCAGCGTGTCTCCTGTAAGAAATCCAAACTTGCCTTTACTTTCCAGGATCAATCTAACAGTCTGGGACCATTCTGTATAGTTTTTCCCATGAAGCCGCGGAACATTGGCCTAAAGGGAATTAGAAACACCCTCTTGGCCATTAAAATGACAGTTCAAACCTCCACTGGCACCACCACCGGCTCGGCCAGCACCACTTACACCGCCGGCGCAACCTGTGTCGTTGCCTGCACCGTCAGCTCCTGCACCAGCGCCAGTGCCTACGTCGCCGCTACCTGGGCCACCTCTTGTCACGCTGCTACTGTCTTCAATAGCGCCTGTAAGGGTGTGCTTCCATGAGTTTGGGTGTGCCGCCACGGAGGGGAGAAAAGAACTCTAACCTAGAGCTGCTGATACCATATAGAAGGCAGTGAAATAATTGTTGTTATTTCATTCATAGTAGGAGTCTCTTTTATAGAGAGATTACAATAAAGGCAAAACAAATCAAATCAAATCTATTCATATAATTAAGGAAGGAAATAAAACAAAATAAAATCAGAATAATAAAGATAAAATCAAATAGAATCAAAGAGGATAAAATCAGGGATATTTTCCTGATTCTCTAACAGTGCCAATTTGAGGGTTTGGCTCGCAACCCTCACGGAACTCTTCTATTTATAAACTTTATGACCCGAGCACGACTGTGCTCCCTCTAAGCACATGCTTGCAACATTCACGTCACAAAGCTCGTATTTCCGACATGGTCGTGCTTGTTGTAACGGTCTGATTTTCGGATATGTTGTATTATTGGTAAAGATATATTTATTTATATTTTTATCTGAGACCTAGGAAATGATTTTTGAGGAAACAAAATCATATCTAGAACCAACTCTATGGTATGAAGCTTTGGTTAAAATTTGGGTTTAAAACTCGATTTGAAACCTAGTCTGTTTTTTTTATCGATAATATAATTTTATACCGGCAGAAAACCCTAATTTGACCCGTAACTGAAATTTGTAGATTTTTTATATTTTATCCGTGAGGAATTCTACTTTCCAAATTTCTGATCAAAATTAAAATATTATGTTGATTCGGACGAATTTTGGTAAAAGTTCAGACGGAAAACAGTCGGTGTTTTCACTGACAGTAAGTTTTAATGATTAGAAAACCTAATTTTGACTCGTGAATGAAATGGTTTATATTTAATTCATATTTCTTTCGAGTTTGGTTGTTTTGAAAATTTTCAACCGAAAACGAAATATTAAGCTTTTACGCGGGTGTAAAACCTTAATCGGGAAACCGACGGAGTCGAAAATGAAACTGCAGAGACGAGAGGTTGGGACAACGAGTCATACATGATGACTCATGGAGGACGAGTCACCAAGCATTTATGAGCATTAAATGCTAGTAATCACGACTTTTAGGTAAAATGACCAAAATACCCCCAAGCTTTCGCGGTTATTAACAAGACACATCTACGCACTCTTAACCACTCATTTTACATGGTTGTAAACCTCTCACATTTTCTCAATTTCATGCAGCCATATATACTAAACCATTCCTATTTCATTTTGCTTTCGTTTCATCATTTTCCTCTCAAAAACTGAAATCGGGTAATTGACGGAGTTGCAAATGGGATTTCCGGGAACCGCTAATGGATAGGATCAATGAGACATGGATGACTCATTAGATGTGGCCCAAAATCAGTCACACCTACATTAATTGTGAGCCACATACTTTTTAACCCTAGTTAGTAACATAACCCTAGTTAAGTTAACTATTAACTATGGTTAAGCTTATATTAATTAAATATTCACAAAACCCATTAAACCAATTCCTTATAACCAAAAAAAGCCTAAATCTGGCCTATAAATACTCCTCAAAACCGCGGCCTCCCTCCCCCTTCACTCACTTCTTCATCTCTTCCATTTCTTCTTTACTTTTTCTTCAAAAACTCTGTTACTTCTATGATCTTAGTTATCTTCATCATCTTCTTAACTCTATTTATCACCCATTACTTCGGATTATAGGATAAGAATAGAGAGAGAAACCTCAATAGCTACAAGAAGCCTTTGTTGGAAGCTTTGAAACTTAGTTGGAGCAGTCTTAGTGAGAGAGTCGCCGAACACTCTTCAACCGTTGGATCATTCTCAAATTTTAGAAGAAGGTTAAAAACTTTTGTTGCTTCATATCCAACGGTAAGAATTTGGAAAAAAAACCCTCCAGAGTGTGATATATGAAGCTCGGATAGTAGGACTAGGAGGTGAGAAACTCAACCTGGATACCATCTAAGCTGTCACCAAAGAATTGTGATCTGAGATGTTTTAACCGTTGGATCAGTCTTAAACTTTGTGATAAGGTTTAGGAAGAATACTTATTCATTTTCACCGTTCTATTTTCTAAATAAAGCTCTGTTGCCAGAGGAATTGAGCTCAAACAGTAGCCCTGTTTTGGTAAGTTTTACCTAGGATTCATGGGCTTATTTTGAATCCTATTTTCCCTAAGTCCAGCCGTTGTTCTCGTAAGTTTTTCCATCTATTTTGTCTCTTGATTCAAATAGATTTATTTATTTGAAACCCTATTGTTGATTCGGTTGGTATTTGGTGTTTCCGGCGAATTGTGTTACTCGTACGTATAATCAGGACGGAAAGCGGAACGGTGCATATGTAAGGATGGATGGTGGCAGATTTGTGGATGTTGTTGGGCAGCGTGCTGAGGTTCTTGGCAGTAGCATGGATGCATTCGGAGCTTGTACGGGAAAGCGCGCATATCAATCAGGTGGGGGAAAGAACCATTCCATCGTCGGAACAGATAAGTAGTATATAATTTATAATAATGGTGTAGGGCGACCTAAACCCTACTAGAGGTCGAGTAATCGACAAGACTAAAATCACGTTGAGTGATTTTCTGAAAAATCAATGATGATTTGGGGATTGTAAGTTTATCGACGTTAGGATGATTTTATCTTATATGAGGTTGATTGAATTTATTATTATTATTGAATTGCTTATTTGATATTTTGTGGTACTTGAATATTTATGATTGTCGGTGTTATGCATGATCAGCCTGGTTTATTACTATGCTTAGTTATCTTTTAAGTAGAGATATATGTTGTTCGGGAGATGTTATTGTGTGTGAGAGGATGATTGGGATTTAGATGAGCCTAACCTAATTAAATGATATTTTATTACGATGAGATCAATGACGTGAGATAACTTGATATAAGTGTTGAGATAGTGATCAGAGGTTAAGGCAGGTGTGCATAGAGGTGTGTGGACGGATACTTTTATATGGTGCAGCGATTCCCTAACGGGAATGGGGGAATAGTATCATTCTTTGAGTGAGCATCCTAACGAGAATGGGGGTGTGCACCTATGCAAATATATACGGACACATCGCTTGGACGATTGACGGATAACCTTACTCAGATGAGGGATGGTGATAGGATTAGAGAACGTCAAGTCAACATAAAGGTTTAGATTACATGAGAGTAAGGGTAGAGGATGATATTGTAATTTGAGGATGATTTCTAATTATGTGTAATATGTGTCTTTGACTGTTATTATATTATGTGCTAGTATTACTTTCCACCTTTGATGATAGAATTGTTTCTTATCTCTCTATTTCTGTATTTTGTATACGTTTATCTTATTCCATGAAAAGACCCGATGGAGGAGCCTATTGTTGAGGAGTTGGATGGAACTCCGTATGAACCAGATGCAAGAGGACAAGTTGTGGATTTCGACAAGGTAGTTTAGTGTCTAGGGCCAGTGAGTCTTATAGGACGTTTTATTTTCCGCTTATGTTAGTTTGTTTTAAGAGCTCTGTTAGGGATCCTACTGACGGGATACCCTAAACAGTGTTTTGATAACTCTGATGCAAGACATATATGGTGTATGTATTATATATATAAAGTGTGATGCTTTAACTTTCAAATGTTATATGTTTATAAGTTAAGTTTTAATTTTTACGTGTTTTTGAATACACGTTTAACGTTAAGAGTGCAATTAAATAATTAAATAATAATATTTTAATTTAATGGCACAAAGGGGCACAACGGGGTGTCTCACTTGTGGCTCAAGCAGTCACAAGACACGCGCCTAAGCACGCCTATACATAAGCACGACCGTGCTCATGTACCAGAAAGGGATGTTAAGCCTCAACATCTCACTTAGCCCTTCATAACACTCCTAAGGTCAAACTTTACATATATAACACACACATAAGCACTTAAAGGCTTAACAAGAAAAACGGGGTGTTACACTAGTGGTTTCTCTTTTATTTCGGTTCAAGAAGCTCCTCCTGTGAACACAATCATCAATGAAAACCAGAAAGAGATTCTTCAAGATGACTCTAATCTTTTGTTGGGATTTGTGCAGGCCAATAAAGATACGGTAGGTGATAATAGTTTGAATGTTGGTGGCATTAATATGACTGATAAGGGTGATGTTGAGACCACTCCAGATCATGTCTCAAATTCCATTCTTCAAAACTCAGCTCCTGATGTAACATTTAGTGGTAAGAATGTTGAGACTCCCCTGATTAATTCTACTCCTATGCATCCTAAGGTTATTCATGATATGAATGTTATTGCCAAGTTTTTTGGAAATGAGGATGAGGAAGATCTAGAGAATGGCTCTATTTCAGCAGAGCAGAATAATGATACTGTTGCTAAGGATGATTCTAATTTCACAGTGGTTTTGTCTAAATCTCATAAGTATAATCTGAGAAGGAAAAGAAGGCTTAATGTTAAATTTACTTGATTCTTGTTTTTTGCCTGGGTTTTGGTTTATGTCCCCCATTGTTTTGTTTTGTTTTTTTTTTTTTTATCAATAAATTTATGGTGACATAGCATCGCCTTGCTTAAAAAAAAGTGTTGAATGATAATGTGTGTTAAACTCCTCACACCCACCAATGATGAAAATCCTCTTTTATATTTTAGTTAAATTTACAATGATGCACTTGTGGCATCCTGAGGCGGTCTATAGCCAAATTGGGTGCATTGTTTTAGTGAATAAATACCCAAATTGGTCCTTTAAATTGTGAAGTAGTATCAATTTGGTTCTTGAAATTATCAAAATTCCAAAAGCATCCCTGAATGACAAGTTAGTATCAATTTGATCCTTCATTTTACTCACTTAATATCAATTAAGGGCCTAAAACTGTAAACCTAAAATCAACTTAGTCCATACAATTTTCAACGGAGGGACTAAGTTGATTACAATTTTACAATTTCAGGGACTAATTTGGAATTTCGAAAATTTTAGGAACTAAGTTGATACTACTTCACAATTTTAGGGACCAAATTGGGTGTTCACTATGTTTTAGTAGAAGGAAAATTATGAGGAAAAGGACTTTGAATAAAATCCCTTTTATTATTTTAGCTTGTATCATTGTCATTCTGGGAATGATCAGCATTTGTAGGCATTTTTGTGAAGATGGCTTGAGAGAGACGCAAACCGTAGAGTCCCATTCCTACACAGCCTCAAGGAATATCCGATTCTAACATCGGAGCTAATTTGGTATTTTGGAAAGGAATGGTTAGTACAGGTTTCATCTACGCCCACCTTCTGGTACCATGTGTGGCTATCATGGCACACAAGACTCAAATCATAATCATAATGTACGTACTGTCATAATCACATGTGATCTCAAACTCGCTGTGGAACAACAAGCTCTTTATGAAACCTATCTCAAACTCGCAAAATTGCCGGAATACGTCCAATTGGTTTATCCATCAGATAACCTCATGATTCCACCAGAATCCATTTAATGCTAATCTCTGACGACGATATTCTCGGGTACAAATCATCGACTAACATTAATCCACACTTCTCAAACAGACTTGTCATGTTTGTGTAAATATATTTTAAGGTACTTGCATACAAGTCCTAACACATTATGAAATTGGATCGACAGTCCAATCATTTATTTATTTACACTTTTCTAATTAAGCCTTTCTTTGGGCTTTCAAGAAATCAAATAACTCTTAGTCCATTAAATCTCATGGAGGTATGGATAATGAATTATCCATACTTTATGACAAATGGTCTTGCTTCACCATAAGTCATAAATCAGGAAGTTCATATTTTCATTAAGTCATCCTCGACTTAGGTTTTCCATTTACTTGAAATACTAGTCTTGAAAACTAAAATTCTCTTTTGTCTTTAAAACTAAAATCTTTGGTTAAAACCAAACCATTTTAAAATCAGATTCCATCAAAGTACATAAGTACTAAATTCATCAAAACCGTTTCTTGAAAAACGTTGAAACTCTTAAAATATCGTTTTACCGCTTTTTACTGTATTTCAACTTAAATTCCATATTTTCACAAACATAATCATTTTTATCAAATCCTTTACTTTCCTAAGTTACCATACTTATGTTAAAGTATTAAAATACTAATTTCAAACTCTACATCATTGTTTTCTCAAAAATCCTTAAAAACGTTTGACGATGGTTTTGCTGCTTTTTACTGGTTTTAGGCCCAAAAGTCATACTTTTGAAAATATGGTTCTTCACCTCAAATATATTACTCGCCTAGGTTATAATACTAATTTTAAGATGTTTAAACACTTCTTTTACAGTTTCCTTTTCGTGTCAATCTGTTTTCAACGATTTTAACTCTAATAGTCCAAAACTCATTTTGGAGTTTTAGAACAGTTTAATAGGTATGAAAAACAGTCTATAACTGGCCAATAACATTTATTTTCGAAAATTGCATTTTAGCCCCTAAACTTTCATTAATTACAAAAAGGTCCTTATTCACTTAAAACCTTATAACTTTTTATTTATAACTTCAAATTACACCAAACCAACTTCTATAGAAATATTTTTCAGTTACCCCCAATGTTTCCAAAAATTACATTTCTGCCCCCAAATATTTTACAATAATTGCAAAAAGGCCCTTGTTTACTAAAAAGCTTATATCTTTTTATGTATTAATCCAATTAACACCAAACCAATTTATTTAATCTTATATTACCAAGGGCTACAATACTAACATATAACAGTCCCTGTAAATCTCAGTATTTGCATAATGGTCCCTATATCTTCAAAAATTCATAACTTTTAACATACATATCCAAATCCATCCAAACCAATTTCTATACTCTTATATCCTCATTCACTTCTTATAAAAATTATCCTAACAAGTTAAACCACCATGGAACCCACTCAAACTGTCATGGCCGAATGGCTTAATAATAACATATTAGGTATTTTTCTTAACAATCAAGCAAACAATAATCATGGTTCCAACTTAAGGTCATTGGAATCAAAACAACCATATGACATATCATACCACAACCAAACATCAAATCAAATCCTCCAAGAGGATCGCACACATACAAATCAATAATATACACTTATGAGTTACAAAACATATACACTAAATAAACCATCACATATCTACATTAAGGTAGGATAGTAGTAATCTCCCCCCTTACCTCTTGTAGATCACTTGAAACTCAAGTAGTAGAAGGATGTTTGTAACATCCCAATTTTTCACATATACGTTTAATTACTTTATTGAAATAATTAATTATCTAGATGTTTATTTTTGTTTATTTTTATGCGGTTTAGTTTGAGTAATTTTATTTACTCATTTAAAATATTTTGAGTGCGTTAGCACTACGTAACTGCAATGTATACACACTTACATGACAATAATATTACGCTATTGTCACTAATATTCTTTGTTTAGAAAAATATTTTAAATAATATGATTCAAATGAAGTTATTTTCAGATGTTACTTTATTTAATTTTAGAGTTGAAAATAAATTGGTTAAGTGTTAACTAGAGATTAATTTTGGATCACGGATTTTCTTGGTTGATAAATTTAATCATCAATCTTTACTCTAATTTAAATTTCGAAAATATATATTTGTCATTCATTATTTTTAGATCCAAGGGCCAATCTTATTACTTTTTTTCTAAACTCTATCTGAACCACTCATTTTTCTACCTACCTACTAAGTAAATGAAAAAGGATATGTTCCTCCTCCTGGTCACTATTTGCGCACGTCGACCCCCCATTTCTCTTCGTTTTCTTTTTTTTCTTCTTCCCTCCTCTTCTTTCATTTTACAGACACATCTTCCTTTCCCTCCTCACATCAACTCACTCTCCCATGGCTTGAAACTTCTCTCTCCCTTTAGCTCACAACTGCGCGCCGCCACCTTGGGAGGACCTCCGACCGCCGCTCGTGCTTGGACCAGGGAAGAAACCGCGCGCGTTCTGACCACTGCTCCGCCCAGCCGTGCGTCTCCGTCATGGGTGTGTCGTCCGGTCCCCGGTCCGCCGCGTCTGATGGAGAGAAGACGAGCAAGCACTGCAGATCGCCGCCTGTACGTGCGGATCTGTCTTGTTTCGAGTTTTGGTCGCGGTCACAGCCGCGGTGACACCTCCTGCCGTCGTCCTCAGTCACTGCCGCCGTGCCGGACCTCCTAGTAACCACCACCTCTTCTTCCTCCTCCTTGGGTAAGTGTTTACCCCTAATTTCTTCTAGTTTCAAGAATCCCCAATTCAGTTTGCAAACCCTAACCCTAACCCTTTAAATTCATATTATAATTTTGAAATTGAACCTTGCTTTATGCAATTGGGACTATGAATTAGTGATTTCCTAAGTTAATTTTATCATTCTTTGGTTAGAATGAGTTATCCCCAAATTGATTTAAGAACCCTAAAGCCCCAAATCTGATTTTAATTGAAATTAGTTTCTAATTATGAAATTAATTATGTCTTTATACAATTGAGACTGTTATTTAATAAATTATATGGTTAATTTCGTGTTCCTATGATCAACGCTCATTTTCCCCATTTTTGATGATGAGTCTTATTTTCCCAAATCTGAATTTTATTGAAATTGGTTCTATTTTGTGAAATTAAGTATTTAAATCAACTTAGAGTGAGCGTTTGTTGATGAGTAACAAATTGTTTGAATTGTCTGGTTGTTGAAAATGCTTGGACTCCCTCTCTGGGATGTTAAAGTGGTTGTGTTTGCGTGGGGAAGCAGGTTTTACATGTTTCGGGAGTTGACAAGAGCTGTTTAGAGGAAACTGGAACTTCGAGTTGGAGTTTAGCCTTGTGCAGCTTCGCTCTGAGGGAAGCGGACTATTGAAAAACTAAGGAAATGATCATCTCTTGTCTACAAGAGGTAGGGGGAGTGAACCACATCACACCATATTGGTGGATGTGAAGATGGCTTTATTTATCTGGTTGTCGGAAAATCCTAAGTTAAGGATTTTCCACTTTGTTTAATTAGCCCTTTATGAGGACATGATTGTAGTGGTTAATTGTTGTTTGATCTATGTTTATTGGTGTGATTGCTTGGTTGGAAAATGATTTCTAGCAGGTTGAAAACCATCACTTGGATCATTGGATCAAAGTAAGGATTTTAATACTTGGTTATTGCAAATAACTTGATTATTATGATTATTTGATATAACATGATATGTTGATGCGCATGAATAATTGTGAGATTATTTGGTGAAGCGTAACCTTCACTTTGGTTGTGATTGGCTTTTGTCCAAAGGTGAATGGAGATGGGAGTTTAACTCCAATCCTTGAAATTTAAGCAACTTTAATATCCTTAAGTGAGAAGAGGAATGTTAAATCCATAAAGGAAAACTGATTTAGTTTTGAACAATTATTTCAGAACTTTGATTTTGATTAAGGTTTTAGAAATGGATTGAGAACTATTTTAATCGTACATTATGTTTTGATTTATCAAAGCTATACTTTAGAAACCGAAGAAAATAAGTGTTTTAAGGAAAAATGAAGATAAGAAGAAAGTGTTATTCTTCCAAAGTTGTTTTTACAGTGTTTAAAACCGTATTAAAGTGTTCAGCTTATTCCAAAATGATTTCGATTAAATTGTGATTCACTTACACCATCCCTAAATATGATTATATTATCTGGTTTTCTCTTCCCAGAACTTGTGTAGAAATCAATTAGAAGCTTTCTGTCAAGTTTTAAGACTTTTGAGCGAAAGGTTATTGAAGACCTTAATTTGGTATTTTATTACCTTAACATGAGTAATGGAACTCAAGAGAGTGAAACATCTGAGAAAAAGGAGTCGTACTTGTGAAAATGTGGGGTTTAGGTCCTAAATTCAGTGAAATGGGACAAAACCACCTTTTATGTGTTTCAAGTGTTTTGAGGGATTTGATGACAATATGCCTTTATTTGAATTTATCTTCAAATGGTTTGGTTTTAGTCAAGGAGTATTGATTTTTAACCAAAAGGATTTTAGTCGTCATGACTAATATTTCAAGTTAAATGAAAAACCTAAGTCGAGGTTGGCTTAGTGAAAACAAAGACTTAATGATTATGACTCATGGTGGAGCAAGACCATATGTCATAAAGTAAGGATGATTCATTCATCCTTACATCCATAATACTTAATGACAAAGAGTATTTTGAGGTTGCTTGCTCGACAAGTAATCCTATTCGAGAATGGACTTAAAGAGGCAAAAAAATTGAGTTGGTGACGAATGACCAACCTTTATAATGTACTAAAGCGTTGAAACATGGATAGTCCAACGGGGGGTGATTCCCAAGAGGTTGGTATTGTCTGCTTTGCCTCTAGAATGGCTTTTGGTGTCCGTAAGGAACCACGAAATTTATCCGGTGGATAAATATGAACGAAATGGCTTTTGGTCTCCGTAAGGAACCACGAAATTTATCCGGTGGATAAATATGAACGCACACGCCATTAACGGCATTATTGCCTAAACACATAGTTGATACTATGTTTTGTAAGACCTTTGTGCCTAGGATGTTGAGCCGACATGCATGTGCGCATGAGGACGTGCTAGTGACGATCTTAAATGGTCTTGGGGGTGTTTAGGGTAGGAGGGTCACAAATGGCCAGTTGGTGATTCTTCTTGGTTGTGGCGTTCCATGCAATACACTGACATCAACGACTAGACGCTAGCCGGTCACGATTATCGAGTGTTTCACAATCAATTATAGTATCACTATGTGGCTGTTACTATCGAACGCACAAGATGCCTAATATTGGCAGTTGTGAAACATGTGCTCTAATCACTCATTCCGAATGTTCTCTTAGCTCCGGAGTTAGGGTCAAATCTCCCTTGAGACTGTGTAGGTATGGGACTATGCAGTTTCAATCAGTTATCTCTATCCTCGAGTCTCTGTGAACTAACAGTGTCCAGTCATGCTTGATGAGATTGTGGTTACACTGATTTGTGTACTGTTGACTATATGTGCACTTGTTATCTGTTACTTGTATATACTGGACTGTTTGATTGAAATATATGTTTACATGGATATGAATATATGTTATGTGGTGTCGTGCCATTTTCATATCTGTCATATGCTGTGATGTTTGGGAATCTCACCTCTTATTTTATATTGCCTATGTTGGCTGGCTATGTGCATTCTGCGTTCTTCAGAAAAGACTGAGATGTCAAGATGTGTCCTGGCTGATTCATCAGAGGTTGAGGATGGAGCTTGCAGACGATATGTTGGAGTTCTAGTGGATGTCTTCCAGCATTTAGATGGTTCAAGTCGATGGTCTTCGTGGTTGCTGTCATGCCTGACCTTTCTTTTCTCGAGACAGGCATGACTGTCGTTGGTCTGTAGGTTATGACCTTTCTCTTGGAAAGGGAAAGGCTTAGTCCAAGAGCTACCTTTGTAGTGGCTCTAGTAGTGTCGTCGTGATGATGTCGATAGTGGACTCAAGTAGAGTTTCCACTAGATCTCGTCAGTTGGGTTTATCCTTCTCACGATGTACGAGAGGATGGTCTTTTATATTTTGGTTTGGCCAGCTTGGGATGTCTGGGAGTTAATGTTACTGTTTATGGAGCTGTGACTCCAAGTACCTTGTATTTTAGGAGCTGCGTCTCCATAGCTTTATGTTGGGTCTGTGTATCTTTATGTTTTCAGTTTTTGAGTCGGGTTGGGTTTTGTGTAAATAATTTTCGAACTTACAACCTTAATCATGATTAGTAGATGTTTTAATGCATTGTTATTTCCTGAGTAATCCTGGACTGTATTATGTAAATATTTGATGAGGTTGAATGTTTTATTGCTTACCTTGAGAAAAAGAAAAAGAATTGATATTATAAAATGTTTTATCAGGTATTCTGACTTCATCCAAATCCCTTTTTCAAAGGGGACATTTCGAAATGTTTTCTTTCAACCTTTGAAAATTCTTACCTTGATCTATTCTATTGATCTTCAAAGAAAAAAAAAATTACCCCATTTTATTGTAGAGAATTTAATTAAACTACCTTTCGGCCATAAAATGTCACAGAAAATGTAGCACCCGAGAAGGGTGTTACAATGTTGTTCACCTAAAACACAAGGTTTTGAACCCACAAAACCTAGCCATGAACAACCAACAAGAAATCAAGTTAAAGAATAAAGAAAATCACCTAAACCCACTAGTACATAGGTTCGACCCATACCAAAAGAAATAACTAGGGATCTCTAATTTTTTCAACCTCTTGGATGATGAAAGTAGAGATCATAACTAGATCATAGAAATTGGAATCACATTAAAAGGATTTTTCTATGATTTTCTAGATATTTTTGACGTTCTAGATCTAGGAATTTGAAATTTGTAAAAACATGAGATATGAAGAAAAGTTGTGAAAGGAAAGGAAGGTATGATCATGAATCACAAGAATCTACCTTTAGAATAATTTGAAGAAACCAACAACAACTTAGACTTACTTTGCAAATCAAGTGTAAGTAATGATAACAATAGTGAAAATAGTAAAAACAGGGTGTTACAAAACATAATGATAACAATGATTCACAAAATCCAGCTTGATTAACTAGTCTGTACCAAAACCCAAACATCACATTTTGAAATCAAATTCCTTATCAATGACTGAGTAAGACCAAAAGTTACAAAAAAAAAATTCCTTTGAAGATTCTTAACTCCTTGATCCATATTACTTTACTTGCAAAAATGAGAAGAATGATAGATAGCTAGCTAGCAACTGAAAATGCAACTAGTAATTAAACATTAAATCACCTTACTTTAAAATAACACTAGGAGGAAAAATAAATGAATGAATGAAATATGAACTTTCATTCTATAATATGAACTCTCATACCTTTGTCACTTTACCGACATGTGTTCTCTTACGACCTTTCTCAATCCCACTCTTCATTCTTCTTGGAGCCCCTTTATTTTTGACACTTGAGGGTCAAGTAATCGCTTCTCATGCAAAATGTTCTTGTCAACATTTGCATTGTCAATTTTCAAAGATCGATTAATAGTTGCACATTGTTTTAAGGCCTCTTCAAGTGCATGACAAGCAAAACTATAACTTTCATTGGTTAACGATCCTTCCTCAAACAATTCAATGGCCTTTTCATATAAACGATCATATCTCTCCTTATTAGAAGAAACATTTTCATTCATTTTTCTTTCATGATGCTTGCTTCTAATATCCTTGGTCCATCTTCTTAATATATAGAGTGATGGGACAACAAAGACACCAATAGCTTGGAGCGCCATTAATGAATGTCTACAAAGATATCCATTAAACTCAAACAAGTGGCATAAGGAACAAATTTCTTCTTTTGATGCATCCCACTCTACCACAAACTCTTCATTTTTCTGTAAGTCTTTGATTTTAAAAGTGGAATCATACCATCTTCATTCTTATTCATAAGATAACATCCAGACAATCCCAAAATTTTAACCTGGAATTTTTTGAAGACTTCATGTGTATAAATAGTTGACATTTGCTTCTCAAAAGGTGATGGAGTCTTTAGAGAAGGTTGCATGTGCCATGTATTAAAACCAGCTTGCATTTCCACCTCTTCTCTATCTCGTAAAGCAACTTTATATTTTTTAACAAATTCCTTTAATGTAATTTTCTTGCTTACATATTTGTCAAAAAAAGAGTCGATGCTCACCGATCTTTGAGTCGTTGATAAGCCACCAAAAAATGTATCCTTCATATAAACAGGAACCCAATGTTCACGTTCATCGTATAAAGACTGAAGCCACCCATCCTCTAATAGTTGAAATTTTTCGACCATTTCTTGCCATTTGTCTTCAAATTGCAGCTTTGACCAAGACTTGTAAATGGACATGTTAAGATGTCCCATGAAATCTTTATGTTTTGCTAATACATGACTAAGCTTCTCAGGTACCTTTCTAAGTATATGCCAAAGACAAAAACGATGTCGAGTATTTGGAAATACCTCTTCAATGGCCACTTTCATTGCTTTGTCTTGATTAGTTATTATTGCATTTGGAGGCTTCACACCCATTGCTCTAAGCCGTGTTTTCATCAACCATGTGAATGTTCTTGAGGTCTCATCTTCTAGTAATGCACAACCAAGTAACCTCTGAAAGTGATTGTTCACACCAATAAAAGGAGCAAATGGCATTTTGTATTTATTCGTGATATATGTTGTAACGAATGATACCACATCTCCAAATTCTTGATAGTCATCTCTTCCTTTTGCATCCACCCAAAATAAATTTTTCACACGATCTTCATCATCCAAATCAATAGTATGAAAGAACCTTGGATTTTCTTCTTGCATAAGCGTAAAGCACTCCAACATTGCATTTGCATATCCTGATTCTAAAGTCAAATGACGACCCTTATCTAAATGATTTCTGATATCTTTTTCCAAACAACCAATGTTTTCATATCCTCCATGTCGTTTGGCCATTGTGGGATAAATTTGGCTTGTTCTCACTCCAACCTGTTGCAAAGTTTCAATGCAATGCTTTTGAGATTTATTGATGCCTCTATGGCAAGGAAAATAGCGAGCATGTGTTGGCAAAAGCTCATGATTGAGATCTTGGATGAAGTTGTGAACAGCCCATTTTCCATCACATCTTCTTTTAACATGTAAGCCAACCAAACATTCCATCTTGAAACAAGGACATGGATTATGTGCAGTGGATTCTCGCTTCTTTCCATATCTTGTGCAAGCATATTTCACATCAATAAATTGTTTGGAGATTTTTGAACGCCAACTACTTTTAGTGGATACACCAAATCCGACACATTTAGTATAATGAGCATAGAATGAATAAGCTTTCTCATGTGACTCAAAATCCATTCCAATGTAAGGTTCTTGACTATCATTAGCCTCTGAATCACAACCATCTAAATCATTATCAGCATTCTCGTTGACAACATGATCTCCATTCAAATCATTATTAGCAGTGTCATTAGCAACATGCTCTCCATTCAAATCATTATTTGCAATCTTTGTCTCGGTCTCATTAACAACATGCTCTCTATTCCCATCAATAGGTCCCGTTAATTCCTAACATTTTTTTTAAAAAAAAGTGCAATAACTTAGTGCAATTATAATGGGTCATTATCAACTAAACAAAAATAGAGATAAAACATGTTTTGGAAAAATCAATTCTTCCATCTTTTACAAGTCAGAATTACAAGTGCTATGTTAAAAAAAATAAAATTACAAGTGCTATAAAGTGCTATCACATATTGTGTCTAGCAAGGGGGAAAAAAGTACCTAAAAGAAGCAAGCAATTGTCGGTTATTGTAGAAAATTGTTTATGCACTTTTGTCCCTTGCTTGAGCGGTGCACATAGAGGGTGTATGAGTGGTACGCGAGAGAGGCAAAGTCCGTGTAAAAGAAAGGGTGTGCAGCAGAGGTTTAACCTTTGGGATGCCAATAATAAATAAATAAATAAGTGTTGAAAGGTGTGAACCCAAAGAACCGGTAATCAAGTGATGACTTTCAAAGAGTGGGTGACGTGGCTTACTGTGTGGGAGAGTGTCCAAAAGCGAGTGTTAGAGTGACTGTTAGTAACATTCCCTCTATCTCTCATTCATGAATGAATGCACATCCCTTCCACTATAAAAAGGGAGTCTTGCGAAGAGTTGAGGCATCCCCAACCATGTCCAAGAGGGGAGGACTAGTGTGGGTGATCATTTGTGGTGAGATGAGTAAGTGTCTATCATTCCTTGTAACTCTTGAGCGGGGTACTCGAATTTGTAAGGTTATATAAACTTGGGTTGGTTACAATCTTGTAATCTTATTTGAGATAGTGAATACATTTGTTGAGGTGCTTCCGTGGACGTAGGCAATAGGTGCCAAACCACGCAAATCTTTGTGCGCTCTTTATTGCTTTCTTTGTGGTGTGTTCACGTGTGTTCCATCATAGATCCTTGGGCATGTGGGTAAATCCCTTGACGTGAGCGATTTTACCCAACACAATGCAACACAACCCTGTGCTTAAAGGCTTTTATTTGGAAGTTTTTCTTCTATTGGTTTCTCATTTTCTTCTAGTTACTCTTCTTTCTTCTTCGATTGAAAACCAATACCCCAACAACAGCTTCCTTGTAAAGACCTACTTGCCTATTTATTTGTGAATGCCTCTTTATCAATAGAGGCTTAAAAGCCTAATTACAAGTGAAGGTCTGACCAATTATAAGTGGATGCATATTTGAAGACCTTATTACAGGTCAGGCTTTGATGCAGGCCGAGCTCAAACCTTAAAAATTGACTATATTAGACTAATAGGCTAGGCTTAGACCTTGAGGTTTGAACACAGGTCAGACCTAATTATGTCTAGCCTATTCCCACCACTAATGATAACAAGCAATCTGATTTTGTTTAATTTTTAATTAAATAAAATTAAATTAATTCAAATAATGATGTGATAAAATTTGATCGGGTGTCTATGTAAAGAACATTAAACCGAAATTATATGCATCTTCGGCTGCAGGGTTTTAAAAAGAACTAGTAGCCTAAGGTTGCAGAAATAAGAAATCAGTAAGATTTAAACCGAATGATAACGTGTGGGATTACCAAAATTTTATATCATTACTTGCTAGTGTCTAGTCAATAGAATAACATAGAGTTTAAAGCAATGCTTTAAAAATTGGTCCAACCGAGAGATAAAAAAGGAGAGTGATTCATGATTTAACTGACTCAATCGATTTAACCGGTGGCTGGACCGACGTGTGTGTGTATATATAGTCTATAATATTCAATAATAATAATAATAATAATAATAATAATAATAATAATATACAATTCAGAATGATTCTTTGTCAAAATGGATACATGTTGCTCTCAGATTCAGTATCAAGGTCTGTATGCCATGTGTCAAGCTATAAGCATTCTATTTCGAGAAATCAATCAACCAGTCAGCATACCTTTAGGGTGTCAACTAGGGTTCTAACACAACAACCAGTCAACCTCGACAGCGTCATAAATACATATCATAATTCAACCAATAATAATAAATATATAATAAAACATATAAACAGGTATCTCACATCAACCAACACAATCATCCGGAGACATTATCATATAGCAGATAAAACATGCATCCACAACCAGAATTGTCTCACCTTGGGCTTTACCCTAAAGGATAAATGTCGACGATGTCGACACCGAAATTACTTGACAAAGCTCACATGCGAAGATGCAACCTCGAAGATGTCGAAGCCACGAACATGAATACGTGATCGGTTTGAAAATACGACAACCAAAACTACCCCAACCTAAGCTTTTCTAAGCCACGAAAATGGCTTCTTCAAAGTGAATTTCCTTCACTTTTGTTCTCTGGACATGCGCTCAAATGGAGGATAGAAGATGACTAGCTTAGTTTTATTACCTTTTTAATTAACTTAAGATTATTATATTATTTTAGTAAGTTAGTGGAATCATTAGGTGGCTTAGTCGAATGTGAGGTGGGGCCATCATGTCCACCTTTCTCCTGGTCGCGACACGTGTCACTGCATTTTGTCCCGTCGGTACATACTGGTGTTTTCTTCCACATTTTCCTGTGTAACCTACTTTTGGAATATTTTTCTTAATTATTTTAGGCTACTTCTAAAGATCTATTCACTACAAGAAAAATTGAAATTAGCTAGGGCCAAAGGCCGTCGTAAATAGCACAAATCTGTCGCAAAACACGTGTTTCTGGCGGATTTGCGACGGCCACAAATCCGTCGCATATAGGGTCGTCGCAAATCGTTTCTGATGGTTTTTTTAAATGGCCGTCTCAAATTTGCAACGATCAATCCATCACAAATCATCGGACATTAGCGACAGCCTGACCGTCGCAAATCACCAGAAAGTAGCGACGGCTTGGCCGACGCAAATAACCAGAAGTTAGTGACGGCTTGGCCATCACAAATTGCAATACTTTTTTTTAAAATATAATAATTTAATTAATTAATTTTTTATTAATTATTTATTTCAAATATTAATTTTTTGGTGATATCCGGGAAATAGCCACTGATCTCAAAGTCCCACCCTTTTTTACTAATGGTCCTTGGGTGAGTGAAGATTCTAATTGAATTGTTCTTAACCAAACAAGAATTATTGGATTCTTTCAAGCTGAAAAACCAGGTTCTGTGAATGTGATCCTTTGTATTCTAAACCGTAACCTTTCCACTTCATGTAAAAGCTTAGGGCCTCAACCATGCAACCCTGCATATAATATAAAAATCATCACTCAAACAGAATCTCATGTATACAATAAGTCCAAATTAAGCTGCAAAATTTTCACACATATGTCTAATAATTATATTATATCTACCTTTTGACGCAAGAGAAGCAAAGCATCTCCATCACCCTCTCTTAGAATCAACTCTAAATGATTCTGCAACATAAAAAAATTTACAAAAATAAAAAATTATTAAAAACCAGAAATCAAAGATGGATGGGGAAAATGGGAAAAGGAAAGAAGAGAAAAGAGGAGGAGGAATGTGGAGGAGTTGGACTCACCAAGGCGTACGGTGACTGGTCGTACGATGGTGACAAAAGGCGGCGGCGGGATGGGAAGAGGGAAGGAGAAGGAGAAGAGGAAAGGGGGCAGCCGGATGGGAAGAGGGAAGAGGGAAGAGGGAATGAGATGAAGGGAGGGAAGAGGACGATTGACCGGCGGGCGGATGACTGGAGGTGGTACGACGGCAGTGGCGTGAGGGTATGGAATGTAAAATGGCGTGAGGGTTTTGGAAGAGCAGAGGATGGCTACAGGTTGAAGAAGGGAGAAGTGGGGCAGGTTGAGGTTTTATTAGATGCTTGCGACGGAATAGTGAAGGCCCAAGCCGTTGCAAAACTAAATACCTTTTAGTGACGACAAGGCCATCGCAAACGTGATCCATTACTGACGGCTAGAGGCCGTCGCAAAATGTAAGGTGCATTAGCGACGGCTTGGCTGTCGCAAACTTGAATTTTTTTCCAACAAAACTCACGCCAAAATTTTGCGGAAATGCGCGCAATCAAAACGATGACATTGGCCATCGCAAATCACCCAAGGTCATCGCAAATCTTGAAAATTCAACCATTTCTGTTAGTGACGGCAAAGGCCATCGCAAATGACAAATTTACTGACGGCATAGATGCCGTGGCAAATAATCCATCGCAAATCATCATTTTTCTTGTAGTGATTTTACTTAAGTCCGGATCAATTTTAATATTCTAACTCTCAATTAAATAATTAATAATTTAATTAATCAATCACTCGGTTTGCGTTTCTTTGTGTTCTGGACCCGTTTCAACTTTGATTCTCTTCAAACTTGAAACACAAGCTAACTAACCCCTGAGAAACATGATTAAGCATTTAAGCAATGACACAAGAACAGGGTGAAAATAGCTTCCTGCAGGCGTTGGGTGCTACCGTGAGCGCTGGGCGCCCACAGAGCACAGAAACAACAGAATTCGCAGACCTGCAGGTGCTAGGTGCCCATGTGGAGCACTGAGCACTGGGATGCAAAAAAAATTAAAAACAAATTTGCACGTGCTCGTCCAATATACAAAAGAAAGGGGGTGCTCTAAACTCTTTACTTTTTAATCCTCCTTAATTGATAGTTAGTTTTAGTAGAATAAATTGCCCAAACTTGCATATTTTGCACAAACTTGTGTTTTGAGTAGATTTTTGTGTAGATTCTCTTGTGAGCATAGAACTTTTGCTTGGCCGAAATTTCTAGCATCATGTATTTTGTATTTGTTGAGCATATGATTTCATTGAAACCATTGATCCTTGTGAATTGTTTTTGACAAGCTTTCATGCTATGATTGATGCAATGTTGGATGTACAGATTTCTCTTGCACATAACCATGAACTGTGAGCTTTTGAGCCTAAACACATCATATCACTTGACTTCTTTCATGCGTGCTTGTCCATCACTTGCAAATTCTCACTTTTTCTTGTCTTGATGCTTGTTACTATCACATTGTTCCTGCATATGCCTAAATGATTGAGGCGCCAATTCTTTGCTTAAGCTCGGGGCCATAATTGCCATCCTAACATTTACCATTGTTGAGCCCATTTGAGACTTGGCCTGTTTTCTTGTCATGTTAGCTCATCATAAACCTAAATCGAGAAAACAATGTTACCCACTATTTTGGCTTAGAGGAATGTTTGGACTTAAGTTTGGGGTTGTTCTCTTGCTTAGGGACAAGCAAGCAAATAAAGTTTGGGGTGAGAGTAAGCCACTAAAGATGCCTACTAGAAATTTTTTTTTAGAAAAATCCAAAAAAAGGAACAAAGAAAGTATACAAAAAGTGAGAAAAGGGCAAAAATAGAAGTGATGAAAAAGAAAAGAATGAAAAGAGAATGAAACAAAAAGGAAACAAAGAGAAAACAAAAGAAAAAGAAAAAAAAAAAGAGTTGTAAATAAAAAAAGGGGGGGAAATAACACAAATTGTGTGCTTGTTGCTTATCTAAGCAAGGGAAGTCCCAATAATCCATATTCTTTGAAGCCAAAGTAGCTTAGCCTATATCCTTGATTTTATCCACCCTCACCTTAGCCCCATTACAACCAAATAAAAGACCTCATAATATGTGTTGCATTAACATTTGTGATGTGTGTTCTTAGCATCTTGTCAAGATTAGGATTGAGGAATTCATTTTGATTGGAATTGAGAGAAAATAATACCTAAGTGAGGATATGTGAAAGAATTGATAGAGAGGTTGCAAGAGAAAATTTTGTTCATTCAATGGAGATAATTTTATAGTATGTTTGATTGTTTTAAAACATGAAGCATGTGATCAATTGGAGTTGATGCAATGATTGTGTGATGCTTGTGCATTTTTCAAAAGTGTTAAGGAATTGAAGTTTTGCATGAGTAATGTGTTTCACAAGGGAATTGAACATGAAAACCATCTCATTCACCCCTGTTTTGAATTTAATTGTTTGCTTGAGGACATGCAAAATCTTTAAGTTTGGGGTTGTGATGAATGTGCAATATATGTTAGTTTGGAAGTGTAAATAGGAATAAGTTTGTAAATAATCTTAGGATTTGTGAATGAAAAGGATTAGAAAATGTGCACATTCATTTGATTAGAGTTTTGATCTTTTATATGAAAAATACACTAAAAAAGATGTTGAAAATGTGTAGGATTGAAGGCCGAGCGCTCAGCTCTGGAACCGGGCGCTCAACCCCGCGAATAAGGAACGAAACAGCATCAGACAGCACGTCGGGCGCTTAGTGCAAGTTTTGGGCGCTCAGCTCCCAAGAGGACCAAAATGAACTAGCGCTCAGCACTAGAGTGCTGTGCTCAGCGCCAGCAGGGAAACAACATTGGAGTTCTCGGTGAAAGCAAGCGTCCAGCACAGGCCAGGGGTACCCAGCGCTTGCAGAAACTCTATAAATTCGAGTTTTAGCCGAGTTTTTAGGATCTTTGGCTCATTTTACACATTTCTCACCTTGGTTCATCACTTTCTCTCTGGATTCTTTGGAGATTCAAGCTTGGGAACAAGATTTGTGTTAGACTCAATAACTTAGAGATTTTGATATATGATAAATACAACTTAATGTGTATGCAAGTGTTTTAGTGTCAAATTGCAAAGACAGGTATCAAGCAGTAATCAACAAGTTCTTTGAGCAACTAAAGGAGAATATTCAAGGAAGAATTTGAAGAAATCAAAAGAGCTACATGGAGGAATCAAAGAGCAAAGACAAAGATCAAAGGATCATCAAGACCGAGCTTAACGGAGATTTTTAGATTTAAGTGTTAGATGATTTGTAAGAGAAAGAAATCTCTTATTCACAAATAGCTCAACTAAAAAGATGTATGAAGAAAATCAATTTTCATAACCTGCATTAAAAGGAATAAGTTTTCATTAATGAAAATGATTTTTGGAAATAAGAAGTGCTCGCCAATGCAAGTGATACAAGCGCTCGTCCAACACAAGTAATAGAAGTGCTCGTCCAACGCAAGTGATACAAGCGTTCGTCCAACACAAGTGACAGAAGCGCTCGTCCAATGAAATGACAGGGCGCTCGTACACTGAAGTGACAGAAGCGCTCGTCCACCGAAGTGACAGAAGCGCTCGTCCACTAAAGTGACAGAAGTGCTCGTCCACTAAAGTGATAGAAGTGCTCGTCCACACAAGTCTTTGGACTTGCTAAGTCCTTAATGAGGAGCTCGTCTACTACGTTACATTCAACCAGTTAGAGGAGTATCCATCCAATGATGTGAAATATGGAGCTCGTCTACTAGGTCACGTTTAACCAGTTAAAGGAGTATCCGTCCAAGGATGTGGCATATGGAGCTCGTCTGCTATCAACTACGAGCCCTGAGGATTGAAGACGATGCCAATGTAGAATCTTATTTCAAGAACCAAAATCAAGAAAACAAATTCTGTTATCAGATTCAAATCTGTTTTGATTGATCCCAACGACTATAACTTGTTTTCTATATAAAGAGGGATCAAAGGAACACTTACATATAACATAAAAAAATATAGAAAAATCATATCGATCATAACAACTGTGAAAATCATTCATCATCTTTCTTGAGCTTATTGTGAAAAGAGTGTTTCGTTCTCGTAAGTGCTTCAATTTTTTACCTGATTATTGAGAGTTAGGAATCATTTTTTTGTTTTACTTTTTCAAGCTACCTTGCTAAAGCTTGTTGTGTTAGTGTGTGGAAACCGACAGGTGGAGTGGGGACTGGATGTAGGTCACAGTGGTGGTGACTGAACCAGGATAAATCTGGTTGTGTGGTATCTCTAAACTCAAACTCCTTTACTTTCTGTTTATGTTCAAGAACCTGTGATTTTGATGTTTAAAGTTCAATATAATTTCTATTCTTGATCTGTATAAACTGTATTTTGTTATTACTGAGTTTTGAACCCGAACCTATTCTGAATTATTCTTTCTCATCTTCATCATCTTCCAATTCAAGATTTTATATAAACCCTTCGTCGATTTTGTAAAAGATAATGAGGCCACAAATCTTAAAAGTAAAGTTTTGGGAAAAGTTTTTAAGAGGGAAATATTTTGAGAAGACTCAATTCACCCCCCCCCCCCCCCCCCCTCTTGAGTCGTTGAAACCAAAACAACAATTGGCATCAGAGCAAAACTCTTAAGTTTGGCTTAACAACTATAAGATTATGGCTTCCAATGACTGTTTGAATGAAGGGGCTTCCCTTGCACGCCCTCCTGCCTTCAATGTATCTGAGTATATCTATTGGAAGGAAAGAATGGTAATCTTTCTTGAGGCCGCTGGCGTTGACATATGGGATGCAGTAGAGAATGGACCATTTGTCCTCTCCAATGTAGATGCTAATGGTTCTCCAAGAAATAAGCCAAAAACTGAATGGAATGAGGATGATAAGAAAATAGTTTAGTATAACGCACGTGCTAAGAATAGTATAACATCTGCTTTAGCCGTGATGATTTTTTTAGGGTTTCAAATTGCAAATCAACAAAGGAGATGTGGGATACATTGCAAGTAACACATGAAGGAACCACAGATGTCAAAAGAGCAAGAATGAACACCCTCATACATGAGTATGAGCTGTTCAAAATGAATCAAGAACCTATGACTGAAATGAAAAAGAGATTCACTCACATTGTCAACTAACTTGCTGGTCTTGGAAAAGCTATATCAAATGAGGATCAAATTAACAAAGTAATGAGATGCTTGAGCAGGGAATAGCAACCTAAAGTCACTGCAATCTCAGAATCTAGAGACCTCTCATCAATGACCATTGCCATGCAGGGAATGGCAACCTAAAGTCACTGCAATCTCAGAATCTAGACACCTCTCATCAATGACCATTGCCACACTGTTTGGAAAATTGCAAGAACATGAATTGGAGTTGAACAGACTGAATGAGAGTGAAAAACTGATAAAAGAAAGAAGGGATTGGCTCTGAAATCACAAGTCAGAGAAGTAGAAGACAGTGATGACGATGATTCAGTACAAGAGACAGAATCTGAAGAAGAAATGGGAATGCTAGTTAGAAAATTCAAGAACTTCCTGAAGAAGAAAGGCAACTTCAAAAGAAAGCCATCCACTTTTCCTAAAAGAAATTTCAGCAAAGGTGACAAAGCCAAGAAAAGCCTACATTGCTTGGGATGATAATGATCTAGAATCCACTGACGAATCTGAATCTGAGGAGGCAAGCATGTGTTTGATGGCCAGCAATCATAGTGATTCATAAAGTGAAAGTAAGTTCTAATTATCAACCTTCTTATGATGAATTGCAAAATGCTTTTGAAGAACTTCATAAAGAATCCATTAGACTTGCTAGATTGCTAACTAAGTCTAAGAAAACCATCACATGCCTAGAAGAGAAAAATTATGTTTTAAACAAAGAGGCAGATGAATTAAAAACAGAAAATTGTGCTTTAAAAGAAAAACTAGTTATTGTTTTAGATACATCTATATGTGATAATTGTCCTAAGTTAGAGAAACATATAAATCATCTGAATGGTGATCTATCAAGAATTACTAGTGATAAAGAAATCTTGAATGCATCAAGCTGTACATTGGCTAAAGAGGTTGAAAAACTGAAAAATGACCTAGCAAGATTCACAAATGGTAGAGATAACTTGGATGCATTGTTAGAACAGCAAAAATATGTTTATGATAAGACTGGAATAGGCTATAAACCTAAGATACATGAGAAATATTTCAAGAATTTTTTTGCTGCACCTAAGACATCAAACACACCATTTGTTAAATGCAATTTTTGGTTCTAGAAAAGGTCACACAAATTCTACATGTCAATACAGAAAATCAGCATACAATAAATCTAAGTATATATGGGCTTCTAAAGGAACTATTGCTGCAACTAACTCAAAAGGACCCAAACAGATTTGGGTACCTAAAACACAAACATGACTCTGTTTTGTAGGTGTGTTGGAAAGCCAAGAACGTGAAATGGTATCTTGACAGTGGCTATTCCAAGCACATGACTGGAGACAAAACGAAGTTCATCTCCTTTACCCCTAGGTCAAGTGGTAGCGTTACCTTTGGAGACAACAATAAAGCGAGAATACTTGGCATTGGAAACATTGGAAGTGACTCAACTACAATCATTGAGGATGTACTATATGTTGAGGGACGGAAACACAACCTATTAAGTATCAGTCAACTATGTTACAAAGGCTTCAAGGTAAAACACAATTCCAATAGTTGCTTAATAGAAAATCAGCATCATGAAAATTTGGAATTAATTGGACATAGGATAGATAACATCTATATGCTTGATTTAGATAATATCTCTTCAAATACTACATGCTGTCTTATTTCAAAAGAAGAAGAGAATTGGCTTAGCATAGAAGAATTGCACCCATTCACATGAACCAATTGAATAAACTGATTCGTAAAGATCTTGTAGTTGGCTTGCCTAAACTAAAATTTGTGAAAGATGGACTATGTGATGCATGTCAAAAAGGAAAGGAAGTTAAGGTTTCTTTTAAACCAAAGAACATTGTTTCAACAACTAGACCCTTGCAACTTTTACACATGGATTTATTTGATCCATCTAGAACCAAAAGGTTTGGTGGTAACTCGTATGCATTGGTAATATTAGATGATTACTCTAGATATACATGGACATATTTTCTATCTCATAAGAGTGATTCATTTGCTACATTTAAGAAAATGGAAAACTTGGGCAAAATGAAAAGGACATGAAAATTGTTTCTATAAGAAGTGATCATGGGGGAGAATTTCAAAATGAAGTATTTGAAAACTTTTGTGATGAGCATGGCATTCAACATAATTTTTCTGCTCCTAGAACTCCACAACAAAATGGAGTAGTGGAAAGAAAGAATAGATCATTAGAGGAGATAGCAAGAACTATGTTAAACGACTCTAGCTTGCCAAAACATTTTTGGGAAGATGCTGTCAATACAGCCTGCTATGTGCTAAATAGAGTCTTGATAAGACCAATCTTAAAGTAAACCCCTTATGAGCTTTACAAAGGAAGAAAATCAAACATAGCACATTTTCATGTTTTTGGTTGCAAATACTTTGTTCTTAACAATGGAAAGAATAATCTTGGAAAATTTGATGCAAAGGCTGATGAAGGAATTTTCCTAGGTTACTATCTATCTAGTAAAGCATTTAGAATATATAATAAGAGAACACAAACTATTGAGGAATCCGTGCATGTGACATTTGATGAGTCTAACCCCAAAAGGTTGGGAAAGGATTCTGTTATTGATGATCATGCAGATTCAATTGAGAAAAATCTCCTAGAAGACAAACAGGACAATGAAGAAGATGAAAGCTTAAAGAACGAATTGCTGCAGCTGGAGCAAACAGAACAACAGCCTGACCTACCAAAGGAATGGAGGACTGTCAGAAATCATCCAATTGATAACATCATTGGTGAAATTAAAAAGGGGGTAACTACTAGACAATCACTTAGAACTGCTTATAATCATATGGCATTTGTGTCTCAAGTAGAACCTAAGAACATAGATGATGCTATAATTGATGAACATTGGATGATGGCTATGCAAGATGAGTTAAGCCAGTTTGAAAGAAACCAAGTTTGGAAACTAGTGCCTAAACCCAAGAACTGTCAAGTAATAGGTACAAAATGGGTTTTTAGGAATAAACTAGATGAAAATGGTATAATTGTAAGAAACAAGGCTAGATTGGTAGCCAAAGGGTATAACCAAGAAGAAGGCATAGATTATGATGAAACATATGCACCAGTAGCAAGATTAGAAGCTATAAGAATGCTACTTGCTTATGCTTGCATAATGGGATTTAAATTGTATCAAATAGATGTTAAGAGTGCTTTCTTAAATGGATTTATACAAGAAGAAGTGTATGTTAGTCAACCACCTGGTTTTGAGAATAATGAGTTGCCTAACCATGTTTATAAACTGTCTAAAGCACTATGGCTTAAAACAAGATCCTATAGCTTGGTATGAAAGGTTAAGTAATTTTCTCATTGAAAAAGGATTTAAAAGAGGTAAAGTTGACATAACTTTGTTCACTAAGAAAAAGGCACACAACATTTTACTTTTACAAATATATGTGGATGATATAATTTTTTGTGCTACTAATGAGCATTTGTGCAATGAGTTTGCAAGTCTTATGCAGAGTGAGTTTGAAATGTCAATGATGGGTGAGATGAACTTTTTCCTTGGCCTGCAAATAAAGCAAACTAAAAATGGTATCTTTGTTAGCCAAACCAAGTACTGCAATGAGTTGATCAAGAAGTTTGGCATGGAAAATGCTAAGGAGATGGCTACTCCAATGAGTACCTCCTGTTATCTGGACAAGGATGAGCAAGGTAAACCTGTTGATGTTTCTAAATTCAGAGGTATGACAGGCTCACTACTTTATCTTACGGCTAGTAGGCCAGATATCATGTTTAGTGTATGCATGTGTGCTAGGTATCAAGCAAATCCAAAAGAATCACACTTAACAGCGGTTAAAAGGATAATTAAGTATCTGTTAGGAACAAAAGACATGAGATTATGGTATCCCAAGGGAGCTACATGTACTTTAATTAGCTATTCAGACTCTGATTTTGCTGGTTGTAAACTAGATAGAAAAAGTACTAGTGGAACTTGCCATTTACTAGGAAACTCATTAGTATCATGGTTCAGTAAGAAACAATCTAGTGTGGCTTTATCCACTACAGAGGCTGAATATGTAGTAGCTGGTAGCTGTTGTACACAGGTTTTATGGATGAAATAACAATTAGTTGATTATGGTGTGCAACTAAACCAAGTTCCTATTAGATGTGACAATACAAGTGCAATTAACCTAACTAAGAATCCCATAATGCACTCTAGAACTAAACACATAGAAATCAGACATCATTTCATTAGAGATCATATTCAAAGTAAAGAAATTGAGATCGAATACGTTGACACAACTAAACAACTTGCCGATATCTTTACCAAGGCCTTGAACAAGGAAAGCTTCTTTTTCATTAGAAGAGAATTGGGCATAATCGATCAATCCTATACAAGCACAAGTGATACAAGCGCTCGTCCAACACAAGTAATAGAAGTGCTCGTCCAACGCAAGTGATACAAGCGCTTGTCCAACACAAGTGACAGAAGCGCTCGTCCACTGAAGTGACAGAAGCGCTCGTCCACTGAAGTGATAGAAGCGCTCGTCCACTAAAGTGACAGAAGCGCTCGTCCACTGATGTGATAGAAGCGCTCGTCCACTAAAGTGACAGAAGTGCTCGTCCACTAAAGTGACAGAAGCGCTCGTCCACTAAAGTGACAGAAGTGCTCGTCCACATAAGTCTTTGGACTTGCTAAGTCTTTAATGAGGAGCTCGTCTACTAGGTTACGTTCAACCAGTTAGAGGAGTATCCATCCAATGACGTGAAATATGGAGCTCGTCTACTAGACCACGTTTAACCAGATAAAGGAGTATCCGTCCAATGACGTGGCATATGGAGCTCGTCTGCTATCAAATACGAGCCCTGAGGTTTGAAGATGACGCCGATGTAGAATCTTATTTCAAGAACCAGAATCAAGAAAACAGATTGTGTTATCAGATCCAAATCTATTTTGATTGATCCCAACGACTATAACTTGTTTTCTATATAAAGAGGGATCAAAGGAACACTTACATATAACATCAAAAAATATAGAAAAATCACATCGATCATAACAACTATGAAAATCATTCATCATCTTTCTTGAGCTTATTGTGAAAAGAGTGTTTCGTTCTCATAAGTGCTTCAATTTGTTTACCTGACTATTGAAAGTTAGGAATCAATTTTTTGTTTTACTTTTCAATTGTAAAGAGAGAGGGAGTCTCTCTGAGTGATTAGGGTGAGGTATCCCTAAGGAAGAACATTGAGGCTCTTCACAAGAGTGTGGTATCTCGAGGTGAAGGAGTGCTCTGTGGTATAATGTTTTTCAAGCTACCTTGCTAAAGCTTGTTGTGTTAGTGTGTGAAAACTCACAGGTGGAGTGGGGACTGGATGTAGGTCACAGTGGTGGTGATGAACCAGGATAAATCTGGTTGTGTGGTATCTCTAAACTCAAACTTCTTTACTTTCTGTTTATGTTCAAGAACCTGTGATTTTGATGTTTAAAGTTCAATATAATTTATGTTCTTGATCTGTATAAACAGTATTTTGTTATTACTGAGTTTTGAACCCGAACCTATTCTGAATTAATCTTTCTTATCTTCATCATCTTCCAATTCAAGATTTTATATAAACCCTTCATCGATTTTGTAAAAGATCATGAGGCCACAAATCTGTAAAGTAAAGTTTTGTGAAAAGTTTTTAAGAGGGAAATATTTTAAGAAGACTCAATTCATCCCACCTGTTGAGTCGTTGAAGCCAAAACAACAATTTGGAGCTTCAATGGCTTCCTCCACTAATTCCTACTCAAGTTTCTTCTTCTCTTCTCTTTTTACTATGAGTTGCTAGATCTCTTAGGTTAGGTTAGGATGATTCCAAATGAATCTTGATGTAATGAATGTTTGATCTCTGATTTTAATTCAAGTTCATGCAATTTAAGTAATCTCTTCTATGTTTAATGCTTTTCTTGGATTGATCAACCTTGGAATGATTCCAAGTGTGAATGCATAATTGTAAAATTAGTGTTCATGCTAGAATTGGAGTAGATTACTATTGTGATGTTGATTCTAGGAATAGAGCTCCATTGCAATACCTTCTTATGAGTCTTATGCTTAATGTTTGTGCTAATTCTTAATTCACCTAAGGAATTAGGGTTCATAATTGGTACAAAAGGATTATCACCTAAGGAATTGGGGATAAATCTAGGTTACTGACTTGAATGTCAATTGCACGGAATGAATTGAAGTTAGGATTGAATATGAATTCGTTAAGTGAAAATTGGAGGATTCCGATGCCTATCTGCTTTTACCTATATTGACTTCATTCTTTAATTGATATTGTTTCATTCATTGTTATGACAACTCTAAATACAAAAATTCATAAAAACTCATTAGAACTATGAAACTCATTGGTTCAAATAGCTATTGCCTAAGCCACGTTGATACTTGATCACAATCCTCGTTGGGAACGATACTTAACTTTCACTTTATTACTTGTACGATTTGGTATGCTTGTCAAACCATCAACACTTAATCATCTCCTCATACACTAATCGAGAAAACGGTATGTTACAACGAGATTAGATGAAATCAATGGTACATATTGGTCTCTCATGGTAAGAGACTTCTTTAGGTCTTTCACCCTAGATTTAGCCATAATGGTAAGTTGTTTGGTTTACAACATGCAAGTATTTCACACACACTCAGAAAGTGGAATAAATGTGAAGGTTAGAAAGACCACTACAACAGAATAGACTTTTAATAACGCACCTTTTATAGCATTTCCGTGTGGAAATGCTATTAAAAGTGATGGGGGGACTTTTAATAGCGTTTCCTTTAGAAAACGCTATCTTAGGTATCACCTAAGATAGCGTTTCCGTGTGGAACCGCTATTAAAAGTGCCACTCAGGAAAAGATAGCAGTTCCACACGGAAACGCTATCTTAGGTCTTATACCCGCGCCCGCCATCCTTCAATTCCCAGTTTCTGCGTACCAGCACTGACCTCATCAGTCTAGGGTTGCCATCTCCGCGCAGAGTCTTCTCTCTGTTTCTGCCTAAGTTCACAGTCACACTCTTCTCTTCTGAGACCAACGGCGCACGACATTCTTACGAACCTTCAGCTTCAACCTTGCATTCAACTTTCATCTGGACAGCGGAGGGAAGTTCCCTGTATTGTGAGTTCTTTTTCTTTGCATTCTGAGATTTGAGAAATTTCTTGTTGCTTTCTGAAAATTTCAAAGAATGTCGAGAACTTGGAAAGAATTATAGCTTGATAACCATACATGATTCTGTTTTGTTTTGAGGAATAGATATGTAACTTCATGTTTTTTTATAACTAATATATATGTATTTAGTATTGTTTCATGAATTTACCTGAACTGGGAATTCCGTTTTGATCACTTGTGTGTCTATACATTCTTTATCTTCTATCCTTCCTTCTTTTTATGGTTTCCAGTTCTAGTGTTAAAAATTGTACAAGTTGATATTTGTCTTGGAGTGTATCTTGTCCCTAATTCTCGGGTCATTTTTGGGAGGTCATTAATTTACATATGTAGGACATGTAATGCCACTAAACAAATAGGGTTGAACATTGAAATGGTTGGATGCTGTGTAAACCTTTTTGTTCCGAAGGAATATTAATTACTGGATCATTGGAGGTTTCAAATCTGTTCTCTTTATGTAACATGTTTCATTATTGTCAAGAGAAGAATGAAAATAGAATTTACAGATATTGTCTCCTTGCTTGATTATGCCAATGTTTTAACTTTGAATCCAATTGCTATATTTACACTTTACCTGTTTGCAATAATGCCTGTGACCGATGTTGATTCATTTTGTGAAAATAAAGTGAAGAATGTACTAACATGTGTCATTGAAAGTGATTGGGTCAAAAAACATGTTCTTGATTCTAGCACTTCACCTTGATTGTTTTGATTCTAATGTATTCTCTATATCATGAACTAAGGATGCTATGATGTATTTTGGTGTTTATGTGACTGATTTCCACATCACTGGTTAGACATATAAGAAGAAAGGAAAGCCATCCTTTTGTATTCATAGCATGGTACTGCATAAGTTGTTCATAAAAGTTGCATGTCCCTCACATACTATGTGTTTGATAAATGAAAAAATAAATAACTGAATTGATTCACTTGAAAGAAAGTATTTGTTATTTGATACTGCAGGCTTGGTTTGATAAGTTTTATGGCTTGATTTGATAAATGTTTGGATAGGTGGATGTTTCTCTTTTTAGTGAGTAGTGGATCTAATGCTATCAACATCAAAGATACATGAAGTTTGGCTCTCTTAAATTTTACTTGATTGCTTGACACTGTGATGAGCACATTTATCAACAACCTGTAATATCTGAAGAACTTCAGTGGGTGTAATGTCTCTAAGTCTTCTTCTCATTCCTTGTTAATGCCTTGCACAATTTGTTTGTCTTACATGGTGGATCTCCTTTCATTGTCTTAGGTTCACCTTTTGTTCACAACAGCAAATTAAACGCGGGACCTTGGATTTCTTCCCTCCTCTTTTTTCTTGCTCTCTTAATTTGGTGGTAGGAAGATAATTGCTGCAGGTTGTATTCTGGTTGATTGCATATATGCATTACATTAGTTGATCACTAACTGGCATATTGAAATGCAAAATTTCCAGGAACCTGCAAAATCTAAAGGCAACGGCAGAGTGTCTGGATATACAAAGGAGTCAATTACAACCCCAGAAAATAAAGGAGGCAACTCTGAGGCCAACCCTCCTACAGCTGGTTCAACTACAATTTCTCTGGAATCTTTGAATTTTCTTAAAATACATGAACGAAAGAATATGAAAAATGATGACCAATTGGACATAGAGATGGAACAAAATATTTTTGGTCAGCATTTCATTGAGATGATCAATACTGAAAATATCAGAGAAGTTGTAAATCATGAATGGGTATCTGCCTCCGTTATTTCCGTATATATCAGGTACCAAATCAGGCTTAAAGTGTACAATATTTTTTTAGTCTTTCCATTTAAATATTGATGTCATTGGTGTAATCCATTTTTATATTTTAATTGAAGGTATTTGTATGAAGAATTGTTGCTTCCAAAGGAAAGAACGAGGAGGTTTCTGTTCTTGTCCCCACACCAAACAGATACATACGGCTTCTTCGGGAGGGATTCACAGACAACGTATATACCTGACCGCTTTGCAACTACAGAAAGAGAATATCAGCCCTTGTTTCTAGCGTCGTGCAATGTTGGGTGAGTCACTTATCCTATAGGACTTAATTCACAATAATGAATTACATAAAAGTTGAGGTGCTTAGGATTTGTTATCTCAACATTTTTGTAGGAATCATTGGGTGCTGTGCGCGATAAATATTGTTGAAGAGATTATTTACTATCTGGATCCCTTGAATGTTGATCCTATGGGTCGCCCAGAATTAAAGAATCTGTTCGATAAGTAAGCATGCTTTTATATTTCTGATTTTCTATGATTCTGTCGAATGGCTTCCATGGTAGATACATGTTGCAAGTTGTCATGGTCCTAATGTGCTTTTGATTTTTGACATTAGAACATGTGTTGAATTGACATATACTGGGTTGTGGCTGTTGTGGTTCAAAATAAAAAAAAAGCATGCGTGTGTTTGTGATGATTTAAAATATGTTTCTTAATGAACTCTGTTTGATTTTGTGATTAGTGCTTTGCAAGTTTATCATGCAAATATCGGAGCTAAGGTGCCGCGTTTAAAGGCAACCAACATTAAATGGATTCAGATAGAGGTACATTTGCAAAAACTTAATGCGCAATTAGAAAAAAAAAACTATATTGATTTACTATTTTATTTTTTATAGTGCCCAAGACAACCCAACAGTACAGATTGTGGGTACTATGTCATGCGTTTCATGAAGGAAACTATCTTGCAGAACCAAGTTAAAATACCAATGGCGGTATGTTGTTTACTTAGCTTTTAACTGTGACTGTTCAAATGTTTTAGCAATTGTAACTTCATTTATTTAATTTTTATGTCGCAAGACTTCCCACGACTTCAAATGCTCCACATACTCCTTTCGCTCAACTATCTGAAGTCAAGGAAGATTGGCGTCGCTATATTGTTGAGAAGTTCGTTTGATTATGTCAAATTGATCACAATAGTTGCAGCAATACTCATTGGTATGCGAATAATGCTTTTGATCACAAAGTAATGCATGTTACAAGTGTATGTTTTGGCTTCGTAGGATGCAGAAAGTGAATGGCAATTTATAAATATTACATGAAATTGTATATAGCACTTGCTTTCTTTGGTGATTGGGTTATTGATGCTAAATTTCAAAATCTTGTTCATAAAATGTTCATTAGGGGAGTTTTCTATAACAACCAACAGGACGTATGGCTATACTTTTCTATTGGCAATCTTTAATTTATTTTATGCCTAATGAATCTAGAAATGGTGGTTGATATACACCTTTTTCAGCATATACATGCCTTCTCTTTAGCTCGGTGGATGTGTACTATCTTCTCTTGGTCCTGGTACACTTAGTTCAAACCATATTGATTTGGTGCTTGTGTTTGCTTACAGACCCGACAGGCTTTTACACCAAAACAAATAAATGAAGCATGCTATGTTGACATGAAGGCTAACAAAGATGTTTTTGTGATCGAGGAAAAACCCAAAAGTAAAATATGATGGGCAACGGTTCTCTTATAATGATGGAGTTATTGACCTTAAGGATGCTTAAGGATACACGAGTTTCCAGAGGGCATTGCTGTTATTGACCTTAAGGATGCTTACCCAACTGTGATGGAGGACTTTTATTAGTTTCTTGTTATTTGTTGAACATTTCTGACATTGATGGTTCAGTAACATTGTTCATTAGGGCAGGTACAATGACTTTTATTAGTTTCTTGTTATTTGTTGAACATTTCACATTTCTGACATTGATGGTTCAGTAACATTGGTAGATTTGTTCATTGATATATGTTTGTTATTATTTCTCACAGATTTCCCTCCTCTTTGCATAAATGAATTTTGGTGTAGTTCAATATGCAGGAATGGATGTAAAAGTTAAGAAATATGTAAAAATTAAAAAAAAAAGGGAATAGATAGCATTTGTTATTAACAAACGCTATCTAAAGTGACTTTAGATAGCGTTTGTTAATACAAACGCTATCTAAAGTCAGACTTTAGATAGCGTTTCCGTGTACAAACGCTATCTAAAGTCTGACTTTAGATAGCGTTTGAACACGGAAATGCTATCTAAAGTCTGACTTTAGATAGCATTTCCGTGTACAAACGCTATCTAAAGTCACCTATTAATAGCACTTCCTAAATGCTATCTTTGCTAACGAGTTTTAATAGCGGTAGCATAGATAGCGGTTACAAACGCTATTAAAAGGCATACGGAAACGCTATCTAAAGTCTAATCTGTTGTAGTGGACTATGTAATAATTTATATGAAGATCAATGAGATCAAAGGTGCAGCTGTGACACCCTTCGTTAAAATAGTAATCAAACCAAAATTTAATAAAATCCTTTAAAACATTTAATAAAGCATAAAACTCCAATATAATTTTCACAAATTATATAAGTCTGAAAATACCTCAATATTTAAAAAAAAAACCTCGGTAAGATAATCCTTACATCAAAATAATTCAAAAGCCTCAAAATCAGGCGTCTACTAGAAATACGCTAAAAATAAAGGTAATGCAGTTAGCCACAAATGACTCTTCAATCCAAATAAACTAACAAGATAACCAGTGAATAAAAAACAAGGTTATAAAACAGTTCACAAAAGTGTTGTTCTCAGTCGGTGAGGTAAACCGGAAAAAAAAACCACGGTACCCGCTAAATTATAATATAGCACTTAATAAATATTCATCATTTAAACAATTACATGTTGCAAACGAGCCACATAACTCAAACCAATAAAATGTCATTTAAATCATACATCCAATATATCAAACATAAGCACACAACAATGGCGTCCCATTGCCCACCCCTCTCTATAAGGAGTGTTTAGACATCCCCTGCAATGATGATGTTACTCATTTTGATACCCCTATTGTGGTGGTATTTTTGGCATCGCCTACAATGGTGATGTTTCTCATTTTTCAATATCCTCACAATGGTGGTATTTCTTAAATCCAATACCCCTACAATGTGGTATTTCTCAATTCTAATACCCTATAGTGGTAGTATTTCTCAATTTCAATACTCGTACAATGGTGGTGTTTCAACATCAACTGCAATGGTGATGTTTTCTCAATTCTTAATACCCTGCAATGGTGGTATTAAGCACGTGTCATACATCAATAACAAAGGTCAAACTGTCATGCCAGAACAACACATTGTCACACCACATCTTACATAATAGCACTCATATCATGAAAATCATACAAAGGCATCCCAATTAAACCATTAATGCATTACAATAGACATGTCCAACAAGCATACATTCTTACTATTCAAAGCAATAATCTCCTATTTAATCCTTAATTTTGTTTTTGTGCAAAACCCCCAATTTTGTATGATGTTCTTGAACCCTAATATCATAAAAACTCAGTTTTCTCCCAATTAAATCACCCAAAATCTCAACATAGGAGGTAACTTGCTTCTGCTTCTTCAACACAGTCAATGGGTTGATTGTCTTCATCATCATCTTCATTATGAGATAAAATCACCTTCCTAGCTCTTTTCTGCCTCTAAGCAGCTTGAGGTTCATCAGCCCTTGATTCCCTGATGACTACCCCAGTAGAGGGCTTTCTTGCAGCAGTTAGACGAGTTGATTTAACACGTCATCCATCCAGCTTCTTTTTCATGGTTTAAGCTTCAGCTTCATTTAACTCAATTTGTTCTTCCTTCACATTCATCAGTTCTTCCTTTCTCACCAATTCTACTTGAATAACTGGATCAAGCTTCACGTTGGTCAGGTTCATTTTACCAAACACAGCAGGGGACATGCCCTTTTCCTTGACAATAGCAGCTTGTTCCTCGGAAGTCTTGGCTTCCAACATGGCATATAATTGTTGAGACTTGAATATCTTTGACATGAAATGATAAAAGGGTATGGCAGAAGCCTTTTCTCTTTACACATCATACTCCATGAATATGTTAAATAGAATGTGAGGCAAGTTGACTTGAGTTTCAGTCAGGAGATGGCATAGGCAAAACTTGTGAAAAGCAAAAAGGTTGTGTTTTGACCCAGCCTTGTGTAGAACATACTTTTTCAGAATTTGATGAAGAATATGAGCTTCATCCTTCATTTCAACTGCCTTCCATGAGTGGGTTCTCACAATATCAGTTATCATCAAGATGGAAGCAATGGTTTCTTCTCCACCTAACTCTTCTTCCCATTTCTCCGTTAGGGTTAATCCCACTTAGGCGCAATGAACAACAGTGGCAATATTCGCTTCAGAAACTATCACTTCAACACCCAAAACAGTAGCTTTTACCTCAGACTTAGAAACATCTGGGTTCTTCCAGAAAGCTCTAATCAGGTCTGGGTACACAGAGACTTTCTCGATGAACACTCCTTCCCAACCAGCAGCTCTAACATAGTGACTTACATCCACGTTGTATTCCTTCAGAATACCAAAATCGAAGTGATGCTCTACTCCTATTTCCATAGCATTGACATCATACACAGAAGAAGAAGTCATTGTTGAAGATTTGAAAATATGAGAGACAGAAATTTTCTTCACATGAGAGGGTTAGGTTTTAGAGAAAATGAAAGGTTTTTCAGAAAGGGGTGGAAAATTTAAGAAGATTTCTGAGATGAAGATTTTTTCTTTTGAAAATAATGTTAAAAGAAAATAAAATTAAGACGTGTGAGAGGATATGCATTTAATGCCGACACGGTGCAGGCTTATTAAAATCGTAAAAAGTCATTTATACAAATGATGAAAATAACTGACTCAGTAGAGAGAATTTGAATTAAATATGTCTTGAGACATAATAAATGCAAATAATAATGAAATGCATAAACGAGATAGTTAAACAAATGCAAACAAGCATTGGATGGGATATGTAATGGATGAGAACTTAACATACAATAGCTAACCATGACTAGATGTGTATCACCCCATTTTTTGTTATAAGTGCTTTTGTGTATGCCTTGTTTGCCTAGGAATGTTTAGAAGGGGCTAAGTGGGATTTTAAGTTGAAAATCCTTTCCTGATGCATGAGCACTGTCGTGTGCATGGATCAGCACGCCCGTGCTTAAGATGCATGCTTTGTGGCTGTCTGGGCCACAAGCATGGCCGTGCTTAGTGGGGAGCACGGTCGTGCTCAACATGCTCGCTGATGGTCTTTTTGTCTGACCGTGCTAACTTAAGCACAACCCCTTGCTTAAGTTAAGCACGATCATGCTTATAGGGAGCACGATCGTGCTCGTGTCAAATTTTATATATATGCGTCAGACAGCGAGGGTTACGAGTCAAACCCTCAAAATTGGCACTTTAGGTAACCCTAAGTGTGAAGGCAGTCTCTCCTTCTCTTCCCCTTCAAACCCAATCAGTTTTAGGGTGTTCTTGCTCTAGTTTGGGAAGGTCAATCACACATTAGTGCCAATTAACAACGGTAATGGTTCCTCCCTCTTATGTTTCCTATTCCTTTTCTTTGAATTGGGAACTAATTGGTTAACATTTTTGTTGGTCAAGGCTTGAATTGTTCGTCGAGCCGTTCGAGGGAACCAGTGTAGAGTGTTCGTCAGTTTAACGGGAAATCTTCATACCAGGTATGGGGAGAAAGAATAGTATGCGTATGTAGGCTTGGGGGTAGCATAAGACGAAGGGTTATCTATGACCCTTGTGTTTGATAAAATGTCTATATGCCTAATTGTTGTCTATATGCCTGAACTTTTATCATGTTGATTTTGGGTATGTTTGATATGAACATGTTAAATTGATGATACCTTGATTGGGTGATTTATCATGTTTATATTATTATGATGTTATTGGTTGTTGGTTGATGTTGTAAACACCATGATGATAAAATTGTAAAACGTGTTAATAACGATGTTAAGGGAGGTTTTTCCCCTGTGTTCATAAAACTGAATGCTAGTAATAAGAGGTAAGGATTATGCCAAAAAGCTTTTGTCAAAGAACCTAGGGATTAATCCATGAATGTTTAGGGACAATTAACATGAAACCGAGATTAAAGGACTAATTCCCCATTCCTATAAAACATGAAGATTAAGCCAAAGTAATGAAAGTAATGGTCAAGGATTTAGTAAAAGCCAATAGGTTTAATCCATGTTCTACCCCCAAAGGTTTTGGCAAAGGGTTTCTGACCCTTTCTGCCCAGACCAGTACGACCATGCTCCAAGTAGCACGATCGTGCTCCATTTCAGGTAAGTTGCAACCTTCAGGTAAGTTTCAAAACTTGCAGTCAAGCATGCTCGTGCTCTAAATGTGACACCTAGCACACAAGCACTCAACAAGTCCTCTAAGGACTGGATGGTCCTCTCAGACTGCCCATCAGTCTGTGGGTGGTAAGCTGAACTAAGCCTAAGTTTCGTCCCTACAGCACGCTGCAAACTCTCCCAGAACCTAGAGGTAAACCTCGGGTCTCTATTTGATACTATGCTAGAGGGTACACCATGAAGCCTAATTGTCTCTTTGATGTACAACTTGGCTAACTTCTCTGAAGGATACTCCATGTTCATTGGGATGAAATGGGCAGACTTAGTCAATCTATCCATAACAACCCATGTAGCCTCAAAACTAGCTGGAGTCCTAGGGAGTCCAGACACAAAATCCATGGAAATACTATCCCATTTCCATTCTAGGACACTCAAAGGTTACAACTTACCTGAAGGCTTTTGGTGGAGATACTATCCCATTTCCATTAAGGGACACTCCAACTTACCTGAAAGCACGGTCGTGCTTGACTGCAAGTTTAGCACGCCTGTGCTGAGAGGGAAGCACGCCTGTGCTTCTCTGTACAGAACAGAACACAAACCGTAACAAGGGGTGTTTTAACCCAATTGTTTTAAATAATCTAATAAGACACCAAACGAACTTGAAGACAAAAGACAAGTTATAAGATGTTGTACCTTGGTAGCCGAGTGGCCAAGGAGGCCTTGATGCATGATGGTCAAGGAGGTAATCTCTTGTGCTTAATGGCCAGAGTGTTAATTAAATATGATGATGTACCTTGGTAGCCTAGTGGCCAAGGGGGCCTCGATAGCCGAGTGGTCGAGGTGGTAATCTCCGGTGCAGAACGGCCAGAGTGTTTAAAAGATTAAAATGATGAAACGATAACGATAGTCCTCGATAGACAAGTGGTCGAGGTGTTGACGGTGATAAAACTTGGGTAGCCTAGTGGCCAATGTGGATATGTAACTCCGAAGTTGACTTCCTGAGGTAGAGTGTATCCAAGCACATATTGGAGTAGTGGAGTAGCACTGCATCACAGAGCATACATTTGTGTATGATAAGAATGATTGTTTATGTTATATGTTGTTGTTGTGATAACATGATTGTTGTGATGTATGCTCGTCTTGCTAACTAATTATATGCCATTATATTCATATACATGTTTCTTAGTCCCTGTTTCTATGTTTCGTATTTTGTGACATGTATCTTTTATGCAGAGGACAACGAGCAACCAGTTGAGGAGTGACTCTGAGGAGCTATGACTCATAGATAGGATTTCCCTAGTTTTATGTTAGTTTAGTTAGTTTGTTTCAGTTTCTATCCGAGGATGTTATTTCGGATTTGGTTATACCAACTCTGTATGTGACATCAAGGGTTGGGTTTCGTTTTACATGTTATGTTTTCCTTTTGAACCTATGTTATGTTTCTTTTATTTCCGCGGTTGAACTTGATACAATGTGGTATCATTTACCCGTTGTTTTTAATCTTAATAAATGATGCATGTTTTTATATTATCTTATATTTTTATTGCTTATTTATGTAAGCGGGATAGAGGGTGTCACATTTAGTGGTATCAAAGCAGGTCTGTCCTATCAGGCCGTGGTATGAGTCTCTTGCGAGTCTTATGTGTGTTCTTGTTTGAATTATCTATATTTATTATAGATAATGATGCTTAGTATTAGTAACCGTTAGCTTTTCCTGCTGTAAGTTCTCTGTATTTAATAAGTTGTCCTGGCATTTACAGGAACTTATGGCAGGAAGAGGAAAAAATGACTAGGCTATCGTTTATGCTTTGGCACTCCTTGGCAACGTGATCAGGTAGAATCAGAACGCAAACAACAACCGGGGGCCAGATGAGTTTCAGGGTATTGAAAAGTTCCAACGGAATAATCCGTCATCCTTCAAGGGAGCTTATGATACTGATGGTGCCCTGTTGTGGATGAGAGAGATTGAGAAGATCTTTCAAGCTATGGAATGAAATTACTAGCAGAAGGTCATTTTTGAGACCTTTATGCTGACTGAGGAGACTGAGCATTGGTGGGAGAATTATCACCAGTGCATGCAGGCTGAGGGTACTATGGTTACATGGAATGTCTTCAAAGACAGATTTCTTAAGAAATACTTTCCAGCCAACATCCACGACAAAAAGGAGATGGAATTTCTTGCGCTGAAGCAGGGTAACATGTTAGTGGGAGAGTATGCGACTAAGTTTGAGGAGCTCACTCGTTACTATACTTTGTATCAGTATGTGACGGACGACCGCTCCAAGTGCGTGAAGTTTGAGGATGGTCTGGGTCCAGAGATTAAGCAGGCTATCAGCTAGCAGGAGATCAGAGTCTTCCCAGTTTTAGTGAACAAGTGTAGGATCCTTGAAGATGCCTACAAGTCTGAAGGGTCAGCCTCCAAGGGATCCACTAGTGCAGGAAGTGCTTTTTTACGTCAGTCAAAATTGATTTTTGACGTCTGAAAAATACTGACGTCATTGGAGCAGTCGTTAAAAGTGTAACTTTTTACATCAGTTCAAAACTGACGTTAAAAGTACACTTTTAACATCAGTTGTTTCATTCAACCGATGTTAAAAGCTTAACTTTTAATGTCAGTTTTTATTACAACTGACACTTTTAACGTTAGTTGTACTAAACAACTGATGTTAAAGGCTTTGTTTGTTTTTTTAAAATTCTGTTACAATATATCCCTTCCCCAGCCTATCCTCGCATTCAAGAAATGATCGATCCGATCCGATGCTGATCTAGTAATAGTCCAATATTTCACTTAAATTTCATTAATAAAACAAAAGTATACATATACAAATTAAGGAACAAATGGGGGGATAAAAAATATACTAATTACAACACACCTACATATAAGTTTCTATACTAATTATTAACTACACATCTTCTATATACTCCTGAGGTATACTTGCGGGCAATACTTTCTCTTTAGCATACTTGAAGAAAAATTCTGCAAACAGCATTCTCAAGTCTTTGAACTCTTTTTTGTTTAGAGGAGATTGGTCGTTGTTAAAAGCCTGCACACGTTCAAATAAATCACAGTAACATTTATTAATGCAATGAAAATGAAAATGAAAACTATAGTATATAATTAAATAAGTTGTTTAATTAAGTATTATTACCCTTTTCCATCCTTCCGTAATAGATGCGGAGACTATGTTCAACATATGTTGCATAACATAATATCCACACGACCAACCGTCTAGTTGATATCGAGACTACGAAAGAAATGAAATTTAATGTCAGTTAAATAAACATATATAAGATGGTAAATATTAAAATGTTTTTTTAACATGGATACCTAAAGATAAAGATAAATACAGATGGATAAATAAAAATAAATCAAAACTAACATGGATAAATAAGACGTTTTCCTTAAAAGAACAAAACTCACACTATAATCAAGTTTAAATTACCTATATCAATATCCCTTCGTGATGATCATCACGAGTGGCATGTACATCGTCCACCTGTGTTTCCTCAATTATAGTAGGCATGTTTGTTGATGTTTGTTGAAAATGAAGTAACCTCAGGAATATCAAGAGTTGAATCTTGATTTTCATCACTACCATTATGCATGCTTTTTCCTTGGAGAACCACGGACAACCTTTTGTTAGAAGGATCAGTGATGTAGAACACTTGTTTTGCTTGGGAAGCCATTATGAAAGGCTCATTTGTATGACCTAACTTGCAAAGGTCTACCAATGTAGACCCTCATTCGTCGGTTTGTACACCACCTTTACTATAAACCTACTTACATTTAAAAACCGGCACCGTAAGCCTAGTGTAATCGAGCACCCAAATCTCTTCAATGACACCAAAGTAAGGTATCGGTGCTTTAACGGGTTTTGTGTCCTATGAACTAGAGAAGTGCATTGCTTCGACCACGATCATAACCCCACTATTTTGCATGGTACTCTTGTTATCTTGTTCCTTTGTATAAAAGGAAAAGTTATTGACGTCGTATCCGCTCCAACATATGACATTGAAGCTACGCCCATGTTCTAGCCATCTTACCTCGTCAGAAGCAGTACTACCATCCTTAAGCATTTTATCCTTGAATCATTGTAAGAAAGTCTTGTTATGCTTGTTCAACAACCACCTTTCGTTCATTCGAGGGTTTTCTTCCTTGACTTTTCTTTTATGTTCACAAAAGTAAGGTTGAATAAAATCGATGTTGTTCAATACATACAAATGTGCTTGCAGTACTTTCTCCCGACCCTTGTTATTAATTGTTAAACCATATGTACCCTTACCTTGACATCTTCTCTCATCATGACGAGGCTTAGGAACCCCTATAGGATCCGTGTTATGAAGGTAGTCTGAACAAAACTCAATAGCTTCTTCTGCAACATACCTTTGAACAATAGATGCTTCAGGACGATGTGGATTCTTCACATACCCTTTCAAGATCTTCATGTAGCGCTCAACTGGGTACATCCATCTCAGAAAAACAGGCCCACATAATCTAATCTCCCTTACCAAATGAACAATTAAGTGAATCATGATGTCGAAAAAGGAAGGAGGAAAATACATCTCCAATTGGCACAAGATTGTAGCATCCTCAACTTCCAACTCATCCAACTTATGGGGGTCAACGACTTTACTACATATAGAATTGAAGAATGAGCACAACCGAGTAATGGCATGTCTCACATTTTTTGGAGCAATACCACGAATAGCAACGGGCAGAAGTTGTTGCATCAAGATGTGGCAATCATGAGACTTTAAGTCAACCAATTTGTGATCACTAGAGACAAGCCTCCTGATATTTGAAGAGTAACCATGTGGAACTTTGATGCTCTGAAGACACTCTCAAAAACTTAGTTTCTCTTTTTTTGACAAAGTATGACATGCTGGAGGCAAATAAGTCCGCTTACCATCCTCAACAACTGGAGCTAACTGCTCTCGTATACCCATAGCAACGAGGTCGAGACGAGCATTCACGCCATCCTTTGTCTTGCCCTGAATGTTGAGAAGCGTCCCGATCACACTATCACACACATTTTTCTCCACATGCATCACATCAATGCAGTGTCTAACATCAAGCTTGCGCCAGTATGGAAGATCAAAGAATATTGACCTCTTCTTCCATATGTTTTTCTCAGCAGTCTTACCCTTCTTTTTGGGCTTGCCGAAGATAACATTGATGTCCTTTACTTTCTGATAAACCTACTCTCCATTTAAGGCCGTCGGAGCATCTTCAGTCTCTTGGCATCCATTAAAAGTTTTTTTCACCTTACGATATGGGTGATCACATCTAAGAAATCTCTGATGCCCAAGGTAAACCGTCTTCTTTCCATGATGCAACTAAGTGTAGCATGTGCATTCTTCACATATAGGGCATGCTTTATGCCCCTTAACATTGTAGCTGGACAAGTTCCCGTATGCTGGAAAGTCGTTGATGGTGCAAAATAACATGGCACGAAGCTTGAAATTCTCGTGAGAATACCCATCAACTACATCAACACCTTCCACCCATAGTTTTTTCAAGTCTTTAATCAAGGGACTTAGATAAACATCTAAGTCATTTCCTGGTTGCTTTGGACCCAAAATCATCATAGACAACATCATGTATTTGCGCTTTATGCACAACCAAGGAGGCATGTTGTAAATTATCAACAGAACAGGCCATGAACTATGAATACTACTCATGTTACCATATGGATTCATTCCATCTGTAGCAAGTCCAAGCCTTAGGTTTCTTGGATCATCGGCAAAATCCGGAAACAAAGTATCAATATTCTTCCATTGCATAGAATCAGTCGGATGGCGAACCTTTCCCTCACGTTTCCTCTCTTCATGATGCCATCTAAGATTCTTCACATCTTTCACATTGGCAAACAATCAATTGAACCTTGGAATTATTTGAAGATACCACAACACCTTCGTAGGAGGACCCTCTTTTCTCACATCACATATCGAATCATCAAGATCATCACCATCCTTCACTTTGTAGCGTGATAACACACACATGGGGTAATCGTGATTGTCTTCATAAAAACCAGTGTACAATATGCAATCATTGGGGTATGCGTGTATCTTCTTATACTCCATACCCATCAGACACAATACCTTCTTGGCCTCATAGTTACGGTCAGGCAATGTGTTGCCCTCCGGAAGCAAGCCTTTCAACACTTCAAGCAATTCGGTGAAGCTTTTATCAGTCCAACCATTTCTCGCCTTCACACAAACCAATTTTAACACCACCGACAACCGTGTATGAGTAGTACACCAGGGATACAAAGGCTTATCCGCATCACCGTACAACCTATCATACAAATGTTCTCGCTGAAAAGATTCTTGTCCAATATCACGAATCATGTCCTCTACTCGATCATCCTCCATATCTACGTCAACGTCCTCACTTTGGGAGACACTTGTCTTAGTACTTAACAACACATCACCATGCCATATCCATCTTGTATAACTCAAGCAAATCCTAAAACAAATCAGATGAGTACGTATATCCTTCACCGTACATTTCCTCGTATTCAAACACTTGACACAAGGACAATAGAACATTTCGTTACTATTAGGAACATTCCTTTGAGTAAATTCTAAAAACTCTTCCACTCCCTTCAAATACTCATCACTTGTGTGCTTACAAACCATCCAACTACGATCCACAGCTAGATAGGTTCTGTAGATATACACACATATATCCAATATAAGCACAATATAAGGGAGATTGGAAAAACGCACTAGTATTTGAAAACCTAACAACCATATATATACACCACTATTTGCTTCTTTTTTATTATTTAGCTTCACAGTATTCATTTCAACTAAAAAATAAAAGGAAAACTACCCTCTAACAAAATAGTTCCAAAACTACACACTACACACACAAAAAAGCTCCACCATTGCAAACATCATCAATCTCAATATCATTCCATAAAAACAGTATCATCAACCCATTGCAACCAAAACTAGGAAACACCATAGACCATCATTTACAACAAATGCACAACAACCCCAACTCATTTCATCTTCAACTATCATAAATTAACCCCTCAACCCACACCAAAAACAGAAATGAAAATGAAACTTTGAGGGTTTAGGGAGTTACCTGAGTTCAGAGAGAGGAGAAGGAGAATGGCTCAGTGGTGATGCTATCACAGGAGGACACCGTTTGATGTGGCTGAGAGTGAGTGGGAAAGAAAGAGTTAGGGCGCGCGAAGTGAAAGAAAGACAGTGTGTGATTCACAGAGAGAGAGAGAAAGAGTGTACCTGACCGTGTGAGGGAGGAGCTCGCGTGAGGGAGAGGCCGTCGTTTGATGTGGTTACTGAGAGTGAGGGAGACAGAGAGAGTTAGGGCTCACAAGAAATAGTGTGAAGTTGAGAGAGAGAGAGAGGTACCTCACGGTGGTGAGGAGAGGAGCTCGCGGTGGTGAGGAAAGGAGTTCGTGGTGGTGAGGAGAGGAGTGAAAGGGTTAGGGCAGAGAAGGGCAGTGTGAACAGAGCAGAGTATGAAAGTGATGAAGAAATGCGGACGAACCAATTAAGTTGTCCTCACTCAAAATTTTTTAATTCAATCACCTTTTAACATCAGTTGTTAAAAGAACTGACGTTAAAAGTTAATATCATCACTTTTTACTTCAGTTCTATAAACAACTAACGTTAAAAGTCAATATCATCATTTTTAACGTCTACTTTTTGATTAACAGATATTAAAAGCCACTGTTTATGCATCCCGATAAGTGATTCATTCTGCACGTTTATAATATACAACTGCATTTATTACTTTATTTGACTGTCAACTCCCCATGCGCCTTGGAACCTAATCCTCTTAATGATCAATTTAATTTTTTAGCAGCTTACCACGCCTAGTAACTTCATCCCCTACTCCTATAAATAGCTTCCTTCCTTCCTTTTATTTTTTTGCTTCACAATATGGCTTTGCCATGGAGATTAACTTCATCACTCTTTCTTCCTATTCCTAGACTCAAAGGTCTTTGTCTTAATGGTCAAACAACTTCTGAGGTTGTGTAAATCACATAACATGGGTGATAAGGTTGTGTAAATCACATAATGTGAGTTGCTCACCTTATCATCCTTCAAGAGAATCGGCGGCTAGAGTTCCAAAACCTCAACTTTGGCAGCAAGTGATTGTTCCAGGACCATTGCTGAAACAGATCGCATGCACCCTTGCTCAGCCGTTGTGGAAAACTCAGTCGCTCGACTCTCCTCTCTTGCTCACTCGTGAAGGGAACGAAGCCTCAACAAATGTTTAGGATTTTATAGGACTTTAAACCCTTTCAATGTAACTTTTTATAGGATTTTAAATTTTTAAATGTATCTTGTAATTGTATTATTGATACACTTCATGAATGAGATCCGGTTTGGGTTATTGATTCAACTTATTGCAGTTTTACTTCGCACATATATTTTAGTTTTCAAAACAAAAACACAAAACAATAAAGCAAGTGAAACTAAAACTTTGAGGAAGGCACTGCCGGGGGGGGGGGGGGTACGTATACTGGCTAAAAAAATTTATTAAAATAACCTTTAACGTCTGTTAATGAAAGAACAGACGTTAAAAGTTAAGTGACTCACTTTTAACGTCAGTGTGGCAAGTGCGGACAGGATCACTTCACAACTCAGTGCAAGAAAACAGACATCATCTGCTTCAAGTGTGGCAAGTATGACCACATCAGCCGGGACTGCGGAGGAGGAAAGACAGAGCCACATAGTGCTAGCAAGAATCAGAAGCCTAAAGCCAACTGACTGAAGACCACGGGTAGAGCCTTTACTCTCAGTGGAGCCGAGGCCTCCGAATCCGAGGACTTGATCCACGGTTTATGCCTCATTAATATAATTTGTTTAGCTGTATTGTTTGATTTGGGTGCAACTCACTCGTTCGTATTGCATGAATGTGTTAAGCATCTTAAATTGCCTGTGACATTTCTTGAGTGTGATTTGATTGTTGCCACACCCACGAATAAACCTTTTTTTACTTCTCATGCATGCAAGAATATTCTTATTAGAGATTTTATTGTTGATCTTGTATGCTTACCTCTAAAGGACCTTGATGTTATTCTTGGCATGGACTGGTTATCTTCCAACCATGCCCTTTTGAATTGTTTTGATAAAACCATAGTTATTGGAACTCCTGTGGAGTCTAAGGATCCTAGGTTTCTCTTTGCCAACCAAGTTAAGGCTTCGATGAAAGAAGAAACCCAAGTGTACATGATGCTATCTTCCCAGGAAGTAGAGAGCCCTTCTGATGTTGAAAGCGTGCATGTTGTGCGACAATTTCCTGAAGTGTTCCAAGGGGATGTTTATGAACTACCCCCAGAAAGAGATGTGGAGTTTACCATAGACTTAGTGCCTGGCACCGGACCTATATCCATAGCACCTTATAGGATGTCTCCTCTAAAGCTAGCTAAGTTGAAGAAACAGATAGAGGAACTGATGCAGAAACAGTTCATTAGGCCTAGCGTATCCCCATGGGGAGCGCCAGTGTTGTTGGTGAAGAATAAGGATGGCAATATGAGGTTGTGTGTTAACTATCGGCAGCTCAACAAAGTGACCATTAAGAATCAATATCCCCTCCCTAGGATTGATGACCTTATGGACCCGTTGATGGGAGCTTGTGTCTTCTCTAAGATAGATTTGAGGTCAGGGTACCATCAAATTTGGGTTAAGTCTGAGGACATCCCCAAGACAGCGTTTAGGACTTGTTATGGTCACTATAAGTATTTGGTTATGCCCTTTGGTGTGACCAATGCTCCTGTTGTGTTCATGGACTATTTGAACAAGACCTTTCACCCTTACTTGGATAAGTTTGTGGTGGTTTTTATAGATGACATCTTAGTTTACTCCAAGACCAAGGAGGAACATGAGTAACACTTGAGGGTTGTCTTGCAATCCCTCAAGGAGAAGCAGTTGTATGCTAAGTTGTCTAAGTGTGAGTTTGGGTTAGAGGATGTGAGTTTCTTAGGTTACGTCATCTCTAAAGGTGGGATAGTCATGGATCCGGCTAAGGTAGAGACGGTGCTCCACTGGAAAGCGCCAATCAGGACCGTGATTAGGAGTTTCTTGGGTTTAGAAGGGTACTATAGGAGGTTTATCGAAGGTTTTTCTAAGATAACTTTACCCGTGACCCGTCTCAACAAGAAGGGAGAACTCTTTGTGTGGGACTCTAAGTGCGAGGCGAGTTTCCAAACCTTGAAGGATAGGCTGACATCAGCACCAGTTCTAGTTTTACCCGATCCTAGTAAACCTTTCGTAGTGTATTGTGATGCATCGAAGCAAGGTCTAGGTGGAGTGTTGATGCAAGATGGTAAGGTCAGCTTATGTTTCTAGGCAGTTTAAAGCCCACGAGAAGAACTACCCTACCCATGATATAGAGTTAGGAGCTGTAGTGTTTGCCTTAAAGATTTGGAGGCATTACCTTTATGGAGCTAAGTTTGAGGGTTTTAGGGATCATAAGAGTTTGAAATATTTGTTTGACCAAAAAGAGCTCAATATGAGGCAGCGTAGGTGGATATAATTCCTTAAGGATTACGAGTTTGATCTAACCTACCACCCAGGAAAAGCCAATGTAGTAGCCAATGCCTTAAGTAGAAAAACCTTGCACATCTCTGCTTTGATGGTTAGGGAGATGGATCTGATAGAAGAGTTTAGAGATCTGAGTTTGACTTGGGAAGTTACCCCTGAGAGTATTAGGCTTGGAACCTTGAAGGTTACCAACAGTTTGATGGATCAGGTGAGAGAAGGCCAAAAGATAGATAAGTTTCTCCTAGACCAGAGGGAGTTGCTTGCCCAGGGGTAGAGATCTTAGTTTTAAGGAAAGAAGTGATGGAGTTTTGAGGTTCAAAGATAGAGTTTGTATACTAGATGTTCTTGAGCTTAGGAATTTGATCCTCGAGGAAGGACATAGGAGTGGTTTGAGTGTGCACCCATATGCCACTCAGATGTACCAAGACCTTAAGCGAATGTTTTGGTGGCCTGGTATGAAAAAGGATGAAACCGAGTTTGTGTATGCTTGCTTAGTGTGCCAAAAGGCTAAGATAGAACGCCAAAAGCCTTCAGGAAAGTTGCAACCTTTGAGTATAATGGAAATGTGATAGTATCTCCATGGATTTTGTGTCTGGACTCCCTAGGACTCCAGCTGGTTATAAAGTGATATGGGTTGTTGTGGATAGATTGACTAAGTCTGCCCATTCCATCCCTATGAACATGGAATACCCCTTATAAAAGTTGACCATGTTGTTCATCAAAGAGATAGTTAGGTTACATGGTGTACCTTCTAGCACAGTGTCAGATAGAGACCCTAGATCTACCTCTAGGTTCTGGAATAGTTTGCATGAGGCTTTAGGGACCAAGATTAGGCTAAGTTCAGCTTATCATCGACAGATTGATGGACAGACTGAGAGGACCATCTAGTCCTTAGAGGACTTGTTGAGAGCGTGTGTGCTATAATAGTCTGGTAGTTGGGACAAGCTCTTACCCCTGATAGAATTCACCTACAACAACAGCTTCCATTCCAGTATTGGGTGGCCCCTTATGAAGATCTTTTTTGGAGGAGACGTGGGACACCCTTGTGTTGGAATGAACCAGGTGACAATATGGTGCTAGGACCTGAGGTAGTGCAAGAAACCACAGAAAAAGTGAGGATGAGGAAAAGATGAAAGTGGCATATAGTAGGCAGAAGAGCTACCATGACAAAAGAAGGAAGGCGCCCAAATTCCAGGAAGGCAATCATGTATTCTTGAGAGTTACTCCAACAACTGGGGTCGGTAGAGTGATGAAAGCGAAGAAACTTACTCCCAAATTCATCGCCCCTTACAAAATTCTTAAAAGAGTCGACGAAGTTGCTCACCAAATAGCCTTGCCACCATTCTTGTCCAAACTTCATAATGTGTTACATGTGTCACAACTTCGAAAATACATTCATGATCTGAACCATGTGATAGTACCCGATAACATTCAGTTGAAAGAAAACTTGACTTTCGAGGTACTACCCTTCGAGTTGAGAGCAAGATGATGGAGGCATATCCACACCTCTTCGTTCGAGGTGAGTAGAAATTTCGAGGACAAAATTTTTATAAGGGGTGGAATTGTAATACCCCATTTTTCGTTATAAGTGATTTTGTGTATGCCTTGTTTGCCTAGGAATGTTTGGAAAAGGCTAAGTGGGATTTTAAGCTGAAAATCCCTTCCTGGTGCATGAGCACGACCGTGCTCATGTATCAGCACGACCGTGCTCATGTATCAGCACGCCCGTGCTTAAGGCACGTGCTTTATGGCTGTCTGGGCCACAACCACGGTCGTGCTTAGTGGGGAGTGAAATAACCAAAGCTAACACAAGAAGGGGGGTTGAATTATGTTTACTAACTTATTAGGAAACTTTAAAAATTATTTTCGCAGGCACATCAAGCAAAAATAAAGCTACAGAAAATTAGACAGGTGACTCGTCTAATTTTAAGACATCATACACGCACACACACGAGAAGGTTAAAACAGAGTTTGATATTCACAACATTAACTCCCCAAGTTAAAAGCTTAAACAAATAACTCTTAATTAAAATAAAGAGATAAGGGAAGAGGAGTATCACTCAAGAGTTTTATACTAGTTCACCCCAAAATCCACAGGGCTACGTCTAGTTCTTGGCAGCACCAAGTTTCCACTATAACTGATCAGATTACAGTACAAGTATTCTTTTCACACCTAGCCTCTCCAGGCTCAACACTCAAACGAGTATTCTTTTCTCACCTAGCCTATTCAGGCTCAACACAGTAAGGAGTAAAGGTTTTGTGTAATTAATGTAACTTGCAAATCTTTTGGATAACACCAAGAGAGTGAAATAAATATGAAGTATGAAAGACTGTGAATTAATATCAAATGATTGAAGAAGTATTCAATGAAGGAATGAAGAAGTAAATGAATATATTAAATGCTTCTTGAGTATTTGCGCAGAGTTTGCTTCTTGAAGTATTCAACTTCATGGTTTAGTCTATATAAAGACCTCAATCAATTTTATCCGTTAGTCACAGCTTCAGAAAGTATGTTCTTTTGATTTGAGTTTCTGGAACGCCATTAATGCCAAAGAGTCATTCTGTGTAAGCATTAAATGTTTTAGGGACGTTGTGTAACACCCCCATTGGGCATTACTTCGTGAACACGTGCTGAAATAAATTAAAAAGAAATTTGCTAGTTGCTTTCGAAAATTTATTTACTTTAAGTCATGAAAACTTGGTATAGAGTTTTTTTTCTTTCGACATACTTCTAAAAAGTGATACATACCTCACAATAGTGCAACCATATTTTACTAAACAACACACATAAATTGAATTGATTCATAAATCAAACCACGATTAAATATAATTTTTTCTGAATTTGTTGTCATTACTGAAATTCCAAACCATACCAGTATTTTTCAAAATCACCTATATCGAATTTTCTCAAAGTATACACAATCCAAAGAAAATATCCTAACCTGGTCACCCTACAAGACATCTGCTGGAAAGAACTATGTAGTTCTCACCACTATCACCAACCTCTTCACGGATCGGGATTAATATCCTCAAGCGAGGTTAGGAACTCCTCTGCACCATCTGTGACTCTCTGTACCAAGGTACAACAGCAAAACCAGAAAACATATATATGCAAGGGTGAGATACCAATATATGGATTTGATCACGATAACTACATGCGCGACACACAAACATCATATAATATGTATGGCTATAAAAATAAACAATTAGTTTATCAAAGGGTTTCATACCCGTCAGTCATCGTCATTTTTAAAAGCATGACACTTCAATATTCACCGTCTAAAATTTGTATTTAATCTCCAGAGATTCACTCACCAAATAAATGAGCTGATCAAACTCTCTTTGCCAAATAAGGCATACCAGATTTGAACTATAGCACTGTCCAAAATGAGGCACGATGGTTACTATTTATAGTATATGGTTTCATTGTCCATCAAGGCATAATGATGCAACATCAAGAATATATTGCCATCAAGAATTCAAGTCCAAATGCATAGGCACGTCTGCCCAAAAATGCATGTAAAACATTTTGTTCACGTCATTTTCTTTGTGTTCATTCTTTCCTTGTCGAAGCTCAAAGGCTCATGACCATCTCAACTTTTAAATATTTAAGTTTTTCATTAATTTCAACAAAAGGACTCCAAGTCCAAATGTGTAAATCACGAAGTCTAGACTGATGCACCAGTCTTAGATTCGTAGATTTTAGCGCACAAAAATCAACATAACGTTTATAGGACACACAATCCACAACTGCAACTTTAGGACACATAGTCCACAACTTCATCTTTCGGACACAGTCTATAATCTCACCTTTAGGACACACAGTCCACACCATAGAACACTAGAATCCCGACGTCTCGACCACTAGGTCTAAATTTCATCTTTAAAATTATTTTCGTTTTGTGAAACACAAATCCAAAACAAAATTCCACAACTTATCCAAGTTGTTGGAAATAACTCCCCTGAGAAAAATTCATTTACAGAAAATCCTTTCCGTTTGAAATTCATTTACAAAACCATCAAATCATAGAGAAATCCATTTTCTTTTGGAAACTCCTTTTTCCGTAACAACATCAAATCCTCGTAAAATCATTTCCAACCCATTTCTATCCGAAATAATAAAATTGCTCCTCATAATTTTCGTCGTCAAATACTTTTCTAAAGTATTTTTTCATTGGAAATAAAGTCGTTTATAAATCAAATGATTTTCTCTTTTACAAAAAGTTATTCATAATCACTGTTAAAATATCCTTGACACTTAAATTTCTTGGAATAACTTTTCATCTTATTTTTGAATTTATTTTGAAAAAAGTAACGTAACTGAAATATTTTCAATATTTTTCTTCCACTTCCATAATTCAAATCCTTTAAATTTCTCCTCAAGCTTTTTCAAAGCTTTTATCGTTTATTTAGTTGAGCACTAACCACTGTCAGGATTCTTAATCAATCAACCAACCAACAGATAATTCATACATAGAAAATATCCATACATCACAGATATAATCATGCTTTCACAGAAAACAATAAAAACCACATAACATTTATATAACAACTTAACTTAACACCACACATCACAACAGATAAACTCACATACGACACAAAAATAGCATGCAGTTATCGAAAATCCCTCAGGTAACCTCCCCTTACCTATCCCAACATTTAGTTTCCTTCACAACGAAGTAGCATCAGATTACACCTCAACTGACATCCTGACATGAAGCTCCGGATTACTCTGACACTTTGCCACACACTTAAGAAACTCCGAGACAGCTCCAACCATTTAACCTCTTCTCCTTCAACTATGGCAGTCACATCCACATAGATGGAAAGTCGGCCATCATCATAACCAATATCCAACACAATATAAATCAAAACTTATCATCACAAAATATAAGTTTGTACAACTTAAATAATTGAGTCAACTAAGGAAACAATATTGGTTTTTCACTTAAAAATCGATTGGGGTTTTAGAGTTCAGTGGGAATTTGGGAAAAACCAATTTTGATCAAATCAATATGAAATTAGGATAGGGGATCATAAATTAACAACTTTAATTACATTAAAACATAATCAAATTTGAGAAATCAACATAATTTGACTAATGTTTCAAATTAGGAAATTTGGGGTTTTAGTGAAATTGGGGAAATGAGGTTTGCTCACAGAAATGCGAAATCGATTTGTCAGAACATCAATTAACAGTCCCAATTTCATAGATACGTAGTTAATTTAACAAAAACCTAACCAATTTCAATTAAAATCAAATTGGGGCTTTAGGGTTCATAACATAAATTGGGGAAAATCCAATCTACTTAAAGAATGATGAAATTGATTTAGGGAAACACTAATTCACTACATCAATTGCATAAAACATAGTTCAATTTCAAAATTGGAAACTAAATTCAAAAGGCTAGGGTTAGGGCTTTGAAACTGATTTGGGGATTCTTAAAATTGAAACACAATAGGTGGTTTTCACTCACCTATACAAGGAAGAAGATGAAATTGTGGTGGTGTTGTGATGCTCCTCACGGCGGCATATGGCGACGGCACAACGGAGAGCGATAGCGATGGTGTTTTCTGGAGCAACCATGGACCCAAAAGTGAGAGAAAGTTCAAGGGAAAAAGAAAGAAGAACTAGATGAACTCAAATGGTGGAAAACCATCATAAGAGGTGGGTTACCGTACTGGACGTGGCGGAGGGCAGTGTTCACGCGATGGGGACGAACCGAAACTTGCAGGGACGCGGTCTTCTCCTTGCATTGAGCGACGGTCGACCGAGCGGCAGACGGCGGTAGTGGAGGGGCGGCTCGCGTCTGCTGGGCAAGAGAGGAAAGAAGAAGTGGAGAGGGAGTGAGGAGGAAGAAGAAGATGTGAGGAAGAAGGAGAAGAAAAAAAATAAAAGAAGAAGATGGAGTATGGGGGTCGAGTACAGGACAAGGAGAGATAAGGTGAGAAAAATCTATTTTCTTTTCTTTTTAGTTAATAATAGGTAAAATGGGTGGTTGAAATTAATTTTATAAAAAGGAAATAATATTAATCATTAGATCTAAAAACGATAAGTGACAAATATATATTTTAAAATTTTCAATTAGAGTAAAGATTAATAGTTGAATTGATCTACCAAGAAAATCAGTGATCCTAAATTAACATCCGATTAATGTCAAATCAGTTTATTTTCAAATCTAAAATTAAATAGAGTAAAATACGATTATAATTTTATTTCCATCATATTATTTAAAATATTTTTTTTCCTAAACAAACACTACAAGTGACAATAACATAATATTCTCACTAGTGTAGCAAGCGCTTTTTACGTCAGTTAAAAGTGTTTTTCAACGTTTGAAAATTGCTTGACGTTATTCGAGCAAACGTTAAATGTGTACTTCTAACGTCTATTTAAATTGCGTAAAAGTTCACATTTAACGTCAGTTATTTAATATAACTGACGTTAAATGTGCCACTTATAACGTCTGTTGTTTTAAACAACAGACGTTATAAGTATTTTTTTAAAAAAAATATTTTAAACGTCAGTTTGTGGCAACGATTTTGAACTACTAACCAAAAAAAATTTGTTAACGGAAAGCACCTAGAGGAGAAGAGAGACATTCTTACAAAGAATAAATCCACAAAAAAAGAAAATGAACCCAGAAAGTTTCAATAACAAAAAGCAACAAAGGTTACTAACCCTAAATAAAAACAAACCATGAACAAAAGGCAAGAAAGTTTGGAACTTTCAAGAAAAAGCAGGAAGTTTCTTCATAGATCTTCATTTGCATGTCTTCTTCTTAGCAGATCTGACCTGTTCGCTTGTAGATCTAGCCCTTCATTCGTAGTCTTCTTTAGTAAAATTAAGCATTCTCACCCTTGCCAAGAAACAACCGTTGAATTAAGAATCTGAAGATATTGCAGAGAATAATAATTATGACTCATATTCAGCACAATTATTGCTTACACCAATTTTTACTGGAAAAAAACATAAAAAGTAACCAACCATGATACTGGCATTTGCGTGGCAGATTCTCCAAGACTTTGAGGTAAATTGGGTCGTCATCCACAGCAAGAACATGCATACCTACATGAAAAGGGTCAGTGCCCCCCCCCCCCCCTCCATTCACCAAATGACCCCTTTGGTTCTCCACACTCATCTTGAGCGATGGTTCCAAGGGCGGAGAGACTAAGGAAGAGACTTGAGGGTTTGAGACTTGAATAAGGGAGGATTAGGATGAGAAGGAACTAAAGAGGGAGAGGGGCGTTGCTACGGCTGTGCTAGGGTTTCGGAAGTGAAGGGTGAAACTTGAATGAAATGAGAGTGAGTTAGTTGGGCCGGTTTTAAAACAACTTAAAAGTCATATTTTACTTCAGTTGTTTAAACAACTGACGTAAAAGATGACTCTTTTAATGTCAGTTGTTTAAACAAATGAAGTAAAAAGTGACTCCCATCACTTTTTACTTTAGTTGTTTAAACAACTGACATAAAATATGACTCTTTTAACGTCAATTGTTTAAACAACTGAAGTAAAAAGTGACTCACATCACTTTTACCTTCATTTGTTTAAACAACTGACGTTAAAAGTGATTAAAGTGAACATGATAATTACGGTTTTTCCACCGCGTCTTTTGTTACGTCTCATATTTGTTTAACAGACGTGTACCCTTCTCGTTTATTGCATATTTTCCACTAGTGTATTGTCTAGTAATCGTGCATACACTGATATAAGACAGTATTAATGCACTCAAAATTTAATTTTAATGAGTAATGAAAATTACTCAACCAAACCACATAAAATAAATTAAAATAAATATCTAGAAAATTATTCAGTCCAAATAAAATAATATAAACATATACACATATTTACTGTTATTAAAAGACAGTAAAAATCGTGGTGTTACACGTTGAGTTTTAACAAGGCAGTCCAAGAGTACACTTTGTTATGAGCAACTGTTCTTTCAGAGTTGCAGCAGCAGGCTTCTTGTACTTGTAACAGAGAGCTTTCCTCTTTCAGTGCAACACTCAATTCACTTTCTGGAAAGCACTTTTACTTTGTATTAAAATAGCTAAAAGGTGACTGCTGTGGTACAAAGGTTGCGTGCTTATTCCTTAAAACCTTGAAACAAACGTTCTTTATTCTTAATCCTTTGAGCTCTTGTCCAAAGGTCTTTGAGATCCTTAAGGAAGGTATCTTATTCAAATAAAGTTGAGTTGGACTTCATTTTGACAGTCTGACACTTTACAAAGTGTAGCACTGTTTGAAAATTAGACGGGTGCTTTTGCAATCCAAATATAGACGGGTGGTATGAGCCAAAACTTAGACTAGTGATGAAGTCATTTTTAGACGGGTGATCCACTGAAGCTTCTTCAGACCTATGATTCTTGCCAAGTCATCAACTAGATCAGATACTTGATTTAAAGTTGACTTGGTCTATCTCTAAGTTGACCAGGTTTTTAGGCAAGTGAGTTTTTAGACGAGTCTAAAAACTGTGTTGTACTAAAATGTAGACGGGTCAAATTTTAGACGAATGACCTTAAGTCTATTTTCCTGCACACTTAGCAAACTTATCAGTAATTTCAAAAGGTTCAATATTACCATACTTAATCTATTTGAAATCATCAAAACTTAGAAATTTTACATATTGAATATGTCTCAGACTTATGAGGTCTCAACAGGGAGCACGGTCATGCTCAACGTGCTCGTTGATGGTCTTTTGTCTGGCCGTTCTAACTTAAGCATGACCCCTTGCTTAAGTTAAGAACGACCGTGCTTAGAGGGAGCACGGTCGTGCTCGTGTCAGATTTTATATATATGCATCAGACAGTGAGGGTTACGAGTTAAACCCTCCAAATTGGCACTTTAGGCAACCCAAAGTGTGACGACAACCTCTCCCTCTCTTCCCCTTCGAACCCAAACAGTTTTGGGGTGTTCTTGCTCTAGTTTGGAAGGGTCAATCACGCGTTAGTGCCAATTAACAAAGGCAATGGCTCCACCCTCTTATGTTTCCTATTCCTTTTCTTTGAATTGGGAACTAATTGGTTAACCTTTTGTTAGCCAAGGCTTGAATCGTTCGTCGAGCCGTTCGAGGGAACCAGTGTAGTGTCTTTATCAGTTTAACGAGAAATCTTCATACCAGGTATGGAGAAAAGGAATAGTATGAGTATGTAGGCTTCGGGGTAGCGTAAGACGAAGGGTTACCCATGACCCTTGTGCTTGATAAAATGTCTATATGCCTAATTGTTGTCTATATGCCTAAACTGTTATGATGTTGATTTTGGGTATGTTTGATAATATGTTGTTTGCTATGAACATGTTAAATTGATGATACCATGATTGGAAGATTTATCATGTTTATGTTATTATGATGTTATTGGCTGTTGGTTGATGTTGTGAATGCAATGGTGATAAAACTGTAAAACGTGTTAATAACGATGCTATGGGAGGTTTTTCCCCTGTGTTCATAAAATTGAATGATAGTAATAAGAGGTAAGGATTATGCCAAAAAGGTTTAGTCAAAGAACCTAGGGATTGAACCATGAGTGTTTAGGGACAATTAATATGAAACTGAGATTAAGGGACTAATTCCCCGTTCCTATAAAACATGAAGATTAAGCCAAAAGTAATGAAAGTAATGGTCAAGGACTCAGTAAAAGCCAATAGGCTTAGTCCATGTTTTACCCCAAAGTTATTGGCAAAGGGTTTCTGACCCTTTTTGCCCATACCAGTATGGCCATGCTCCAAGTAGCATCGCCGTGCTTAATAAGGAGCACGTGCTCCATTTCAAAATTCTAAAAGGGTGCGCTGCTTAAGCATGCACGTGCTCAACAGTCAGCACGACCGTGCTTGACTACAAGTTCAGCACGCCCGTACTGAGAGGGAAGCACGCCCATGCTTCTCTGTACAGATCAAAACACAAACCGTTACAAGGGGTGTTTTACCCGAATGTTTTAAATAATCTAATAAGACACCAAACGAACATGAAGACAAGAGACAAGTGATAAGATGTTGTACCTTGGTAGCCGAGTGGCCAAGGGGGCCTTGATGCATGATGGTCAAGGTGGTAATCTCTTGTGCTTAATGGCTAGAGTGTTAATTAAAGATGATGATGTACCTTGGTAGCCTAGTGGACAATGTGGCCTCGATAGCCGAGGAGTCGAGGTGGTAATCTATGGTGCAGAACGGCTAAAGTGTTTAAAAGATTAAAACGATGAAACGATAACGATAATCCTCGATAGTCAAATAGTCGAGGTGTTGAGGGTGATAAAACTTGGGTAGCCTAGTGGCCCAAGCGGAGGTGGTGGTTGTGCTTGTGTGTTTTGTTGTTCATGCATTCATGCATTGAAGATGTTAGTGAGGGATGTTCAACATAAGGGAGGTCGTCCGAGAGTAAGGCGATCTGGCCGTCCGCAGTGATTCATCCGAGAGTTAGGTGAATCGTACACCCCCACGGTGGCTCATCCGAAAGTAAGGTGTGTCGGCTATCCTATGGTTCCACCCAAGGTAAGGTGGATTTCCCCGGTGTTGGTGTTTATTGGACAATGTGTATATATAACTCCGAAGTTGACTTCCTGAGGCAGAATAGATCAAAGTGCATATTAGACTAGTGGAGTAGCACTGCATCTCATAGCATACATTTGTGTATGGTTAGAATGATTGTTTATGTTATATGTTGTTGCTGTGATAACATGATTGTTGTGATGCATGCTCATATTGATAACATGGTTAGAATGATTGTAGAAGGTATGCACTAACAACCACCTCTCGAGCCCATGATGTGGGCAAGACTCTAGCAATCCTTTGTAACGATTCCAAGCTTCGAATAAGCATTCTCCGTCCTTTAGGAAAAAACCAGTGATCTGAGTTCGTAGGTAAGCAGTCTTGGATGGAGGGAAGAATTTTTCCAAGAATGCCTGCTCCAGTTGGTCCCAAGTTGACAAAGTATTAGCGGGTACTTGCTTCAACCAAGCTTTTGCCTTTCCAGTCAGAGAGGAGGGGAATAACCTCAAGCGTATAGCATCAATCGGGGCACCTTGAATTCTTATTGCATCGGTGAATTCCAAGAATGTCTCAACATGATCAATCGGGTCCTTCGAGGGTAATCCTCCAAACTGATGTTGCCTAATCATGCCAATTAATTGAGGCGGTATAGTGTAGTTCTCTGCCTCAATTTCTGGCCTAGCAATCCTAGTTCGCAAACCCCTAGCATTTAGGGTTGCGTAGTCCTTTAGTGGTTTGGTATCTGGTAGATTCGCCATGAATGAAATGGGAATCAACATCTCTCTCTCTCTTTGTCTTTGTAGTCTCCCACATCTATGAAAGGTCCTTTCGATCTCGGGGTCAACTTCAACAAGATTTCCAAGACTTTGGGATCTTCGCATAAAGGAGAAAAAAAATACCTGCAAAGAGAGAGATAGATACTAGAAAAAGAAAAAGAAATAAATAAAAAAATGTCCTGAAAAATCAATTAAAAATTAAATTGAAATTCAAGAAAACACAGTTCCCCGGCAACGGCGCCAAAAACTTGATGGGCACGAATCCACAAGTTTACGGCTTCGTCGTCAAGTAATAAAAAGATCGAACCACAGAAACCGTGATCTTAAATAACAATTAATTATTATACTAATTAAGCTGAACAAGAAAAAGATTTGGAAAAGATTTGGTTTTTGAAATCAGGTTAACAAACAAATCTAGAAATTAAAACGCAATAAAATAAAATCGTTAACAAATCAAATATGGAGTTTTTCAAATTAAAGGAGATTTCCAGGAATTGGGTTACCAACAAGACTGCTCATGCTACTAAATTGACTACCCCTCTTGTTAATAATCAAGATTTCTTTGAAGGTGAATTTATCCTGAAGAAGTTAATGTTCCCTCTCGGGATACAAGAACCGTGACCAATTAAACCAACCCTTACTCTCGTGGTAATTGAATTTAAATCGAACACTTTAAGCTTTGAGACAATTCAGTGAACCCTCGAAGGACCGCTTCTAACTCTCGTGATTTAAGTCCTAAGTTTGATTCCTACAGATCCGATATCGAAGTTCACCGCTAAGTTCGTCCTTAGTGTATCTACGACAAGCAAATAAGTGGCCACCGAATTTACGAGTAATTCAAGCAATAGGAATCAAATCGAAAGCAAAATTGAAATTAACAAGAAACCAAACGTCAATTCATCGCCATAAACAAATCTTGGGCATAGCCCCAATTCCTAGAAATATGACTAATAGTCAAGCATTGCCATGATCATAGCAATCTTAATTAACAATAGCATAAAAAGAAAACCCTAGATAAGAGAAGAAATTGATAAGAAGAGAAATCCTAATTTTTGCCTATGGGTAGCAGTCCAGTCGATCCTATTTTCGAGCCTAATTGCTCTATTTATAGAGTAAGGTAACTTGAATCCCAAGCAATTACAAAATCAGATCAAATCAGGTTTTAAATTTTCAGATATTACCCATCACGGCCGTGACCCTCATCACGGGCAGGCCGTGATCGGTTCTGACTTGAAAATGGCTTCGCCGGTGGGTTTGTCATGGCCGTGACCACCATCATGGCCTAGCCGTGATCCGTTCTGCCTGTGAGGGTCTGGCCTGGCCGTGACTAGTTCTGAGTTTATCCTTATTTCTTTTCAGCCCTACTCGATCATGGCCGTGATGGCTATCACGGCCAGGCCGTGATGGGCTCTGTTTGGCTCATTTTTCTTGCTTTTCAAGCTCCGTCTTCATGCAAGCTCTATCATGGTTGATCTTGAACATTTTAATCTTCAATTCCTGCACACAAGCACCACAAAACCACCTTACCCGTTTCAAGGTAAAAACTAACAAAAATCAAATTAAATATGCCTAAACTATATGAAAATGCATGCAAAATGTCAAGGAAATATGAGGTGAAATCACACTCATCAAGTATGCTTAACATGTTTATTATGGATACATCTAGATGTGATGTGACCACCTTTACCACAAACTTTACAGTATATATTGGACGGGCTAGATTTTGTATTTTTGTGTTGTAATTGAGCTTTAATAACTATGTGGTGTGCATGAGGTTTTGATACTTTGTGGGATGCTACCTACTTCTCCTTGTCATAGCATATGCCAGACTTATCATGTGGTGATCTAGAGTACCTAGTATCAAGTTTGACTTTTCTGAGCCAGCTACAAACTTAGACAGGCTATCTGTCAGATATGTCATATCTTGTTTCAGTTTTGCAACATCACAGGGAACATTGGGCTCAACTTTGAGTTTGTCAGTTAGACTGACATTCTCAGACTTTAAGTTCTTGTTTTCATTAACAAGAGCTTCATTTTTAATGCTGACTCTATCATACTCTTTTGTTAATTTAGAAATTTTCTAAGATTTTTATATTCATGAGATAATATGGATGAGTTACTTAATAATTCATCAATTGTTTCTTGTAGGGTAAATGAGTCGGAATCCATTAGCTCAGCATCAGTATATAAATGTGCTAGCCATGAGATAGATGTTTGCCTCTTCCTCGGCTTCTTCTTCATCAGATGATGACAGATCCAAATCCTCCCATGTTGCCATAAGACCTTTCTTCTTCTTGAAGAACTTTTTTTTTGTCCTTCAGCTCTAGACAATCTGCTTTGAAATGAACAGGTTTTTTACACTCGAAACACAAAGGTGGACCTTTATCCTTGGAGTCTGACTTATCCTTGGTGAACTTTTTATTGAACTGCTTTCTTATGAAACCACATTTCTTTCTCCACATATGTTGAATCTTCATGAAGATGAAAGATAGTTCATCCTCATCAGATCCTTCATCACTGTCAGAAGAGCCTGCTTCATCTGAGGATACCTCAGCTTTCTGGACTATGGATGAGCTAACCTTTTTTGGCTTTTAGGGCGATAAACTCCATTTTTCCGGTACTCTCTTCTTCATTAAGTTCAAGTTGATGGACTTTGAGAGATACAAGAAGCTCTTCCAGAGTGAGAGTGTTGATGTTCTTTGCCTTCTGAATAGCAGTGTCCTTAGGTCTCCACTCTTTGTTTAGGCTCCTCAAGATTTTTCTAACATGATCTCCATTTTCATAAGTTTTACCTAGAGATCTTAAACCATTTGTGATAGTTTGGAATCTACCAAACATTTGATCTATGGTTTCATGTTCAACCATTTTGAACAGTTCATACTGGTGAACCAGCATGCTTATCTTTGACGTTTTTACCTGGGATGACCATGCATGAGCTAGGGCTCGAGTATCCCATATTTCCTTAGTTGTGTTACAACTATGGACTTTATCATGCTCATATCTGGTGATAGCGCACATCAGGTAGTGCTTGGCTTTCAGATTGACTTGATGTTGAGTCTTTTGCTCAGCAGTCCACTGAGCTTTAGGAAGAGCAGCTCCATTGTCACCTCTTGCCTCAGTATAGCCAATTTCAACCAGCTCCCAGATATCCACATTTTGTGCATCAAGAAAAGCCATCATTCTCTTTTTCAAGTAGTCATAATCACTACCATCAAAGAGTGGAGGTCTGTTGATTGTTTGTCCTTCTGTATCCATGCTTGCTGGATCGTACTCCCTCAGCACTTTTTAGATGCTCAACCCTTTTGAGGCTGAGCTCTAATACCAACTGAAGTTGACACAGTGAAACATAAGAAGGGGGTTGAATTGTGTTTAACAGTTTTTCGAAAATTCTTTTCTTAAAACCTTTTTACAAGCAGAAAAAGAAATATACACACGATCAAAATAACTTTCCAAGAGAGTTAACAAACTTAAATCCAAATCCCCACAGTTAGTATAAACAAAGACTGTAAAAATATAGGGATAGAAGAATCACACAGTTGATTTTATCCTGGTTCACTCTTTTCCTCCCAAGAGCTACGTCCAGTCCTTTCTACTTGAAGGTTTTCTCCACTATAATCCAATAGCTTTACAAGTATTCAACACCTCTTCAGGCTTACAAGTATTCTTTCTCAACCAAGCCTCTTCAGGATGTAACTCTAACTAAGAGATTTTAAAGATTCTGATCTATGAAACTCACTATGTGTGAGGGTATGAAAGTTTAAGATCAAGGTTACAAAAGTAATCTAGAAAACATTTGACAAAGTTTAAGTGCTTTCAACAGTTTGAGCTTGTTTAGTTTCTGTTTCCTTCTTTACCAAGGTCGTCCAGTATTTATAGAAGGTCTTCATCTTGAGCTCTCATCTTCTTCAACGGTCTTCACACATATCCATTTAGAGATAGCATTTAATGCTGAGATCCTTTGAGTCTGATAACTTGATATGCTTTCTGTGAAATGAGTTCTTGGATATCAGAAATGCTCAAAGTGGTACTATCACTTCTCTGGTGTACCGAACGTTGCTTTCTAACTTTCCTTCTTTGTACTTTGTTCAAATTTACAGTAGCTTGTGTGTCAGTACAAAGTTTTGTGTTTTCGATGGTACTATGTTTCTCTTACCAAGAAACAAAGTTATAAACAATTCAAATAACACAAGTAAAAGACATTGATACCTTCGTATTAAATAAACAATCATTTGAAATAAATTCACTTTGAATAGACGGGTTCAATTCCAGTATGCCTTTGGACGCATATTTCTTCACTTTAAGGAGCATATGGGTAACCTACTGACTTGGAGTCTAGTTGACTATCTTTAGTGGACTAGTTTTAGCTTAGATCTGTTTTTATAAGCTAGTCCAATTAACTACTCGTCTAGTTACAAGTCTTTGGACTTGCTATTTTTCTTGATAGATTTTAAGAGCTCCTTTAGTGCCTCTTAAGTAGTACACTTAGACTCTCGTCTAGTGCCTTTTAACTTAGCTACTTTTAGCGCCTCGTCTAGCGATAACCTTATGGACTTGGTATTTTACCATATGTTTTTGAAGGCTCATCTAGTGAGTAAAACTTGGACCCGATATGCTTCTCAAGCTATTATAAGGGACTTTAAATTAGTTCCCTCGTCTAGTAATACTAAAAACAGTCATGCACACCAGAGTAGATGAATTAGTCTTTAACATAACTTTTCCATACAAATTTAATCTTTTTGTTAGCTTCAAAACATAAGAGATTATTTAACCAAAACCACTTGGGTTCCAACAAATCGTAATTCGGCTGTGCATAACATGTACGAGGCGTACATAACTATGTATCTTCATGTAACACCCTGTTTTCTCACCTCTTGACTGGTAATTATATTTTATATTTTTACCGGGGATCCGGAAAATGTTTTTCAGGAAAATAAATCATAGTTGTAACCTGCTTTATCGAAGGAGGTTACTGTGAAATTTTGGGTTTAAAACTTAGACGAAAACCGATCTACGTTTTCACTGACAGTATAATTTTATACCAGCAGAAATCATAATTTGACCCGAAATTGAAATTTTTTAGATTTTATCATTATTTCAGTGATAAAGTCTATTTTTTAAATTTTTGCTCAAAAATAAATTATTGTATTTTATTCAGGTAAATTTTGGCGAAAAACGAGCGAATTGAAACCCTAATCAGATAAAAGTCGAAGCCGGATACGGAACTATAGTGGTATGCACAAGGATCGAGGCGATGAGCTCATCTGGACAACTCACCCAGTGAGTCATCACGTGACTCACCATGTCATGATGACAAAGTGAAAATATCTAATCTTTCAAGCAAAAAGACCAAAATGTCCTTGATCTTCCTAATGAATATTCCTTTAATGTCCCAATGATTTTTTTGACAAGTTTGCCCTCCCCTAATCACTTGATTTACACGGCCACTACACTGGCTCACCCTTCATCCATTTCATTTCACTTGAAACACTAAGTTGACAACTTACTTGGTTACCAAGTTTCAAGACCAAAAACACTTAAGTCTCCATTTCTCTCCTTTCTTCCACTCCCTCTCAATTTCGTACAACACCCTAATCTCCTCATACATTTTCTTATTTGAAATTGTAAGACCATATTCATACTCACTAATGGGTATACTCCAGCAAGTGTACCGGATTCGTCGCCAAGTAATAAAAAGATCGATCCCACAGAGACCGTGATCTCAAATAACAACTAATTATTAAACCAATTAAACTGGACTATATAAAAAGGGATTTTGAAAAGATTTGATTTTTGTAATAATAATTAACTAAGAAAATCAGATATTTAAGAATGCAATCAATTGAAAAAGGAAAGTAAATCAATTTGGGGTTTTTCAAATCTAAAGAGATTCCTAGGAATTGAGTTACCAACAAGATTGTTCATGTTACTAAATTGACTACCCCTTGTTAATCATCAAAATTGCTTTGAAGGCGAATTTATCCTAAATAAGTTAATGCTCCCTCTCGGGTTACAAAAACCGTGCCCAATTAAACCAACCCCTACTCTCGTGGTAATTGAATTTAGATTGAACCCTTTAAGCTTTGTGACAATTCGTGAACCCTCGAAGGACCGCTTCTAACTCTCGTGATTTAAGTCCTAAGTTTGATTCCTATAGATCCAATACCTAAGTTCACCGCTAGGTTCCTCCTTAGAGTATCTATGACATGCAAATAAGTGCGCACCAGATTCACAACTAATTCATGCGATAGAAACCAAAACGAAAGCAAATTGAAATTAACAAAGGAAAAACATCAATTCATAACATAAATCAGATCTTGGGCATAGCCCCAATCCCTAGAAATAAAGCTACTACTCAAGCATGGCCATGGTCATGGCAAGCTTGATTAACAAAAACATGAAAGAAAACCTAAGAGAAGAGAAGAAGAAGAAGAAGAGAAATCCTGATTTTTCTAAGGTAAGCAGTCCCAAAAAGTCCCTAAGAGTCCCCTATTTTCAAGCCTAAGTGCTCTATTTATAGACTAGGGTAACTTGAATCCCCAGCAACCACAATTTCAGATCAAATCAGTTTCTAAAGATCCATATATCACGCGTCACGGTCGTGATGGCCATCACGGCCAGGCCGTGACGGGTTCTGCCTTGGAGGTTGCTTCACTGGTTAGTCTGTCACGGCCGTGACCACCATCACGGCTAGGTCATGATCAGTTATGCCTATGAGGGTCTGGTTCAGCTGACATGTCACGGTCGTGATGGACATCACGGCCTGGCCGTGACCAGTTATGACTTTTCCATTCTTTCCTTTCAGCTCTACTCGATCATGGTCGTGATGGCTGTCACGGCTAGGCCATGATGGGCTCTGTTTGGCTCATTTTCTTTACTTTTCAAGCCCCACCTTCATGCAAGCTCCATCATGGTTAATCTTGAGCATTTTAATCCTTAATTCCTGCACAACAACACCACAAAACTGCCTTACCCGTTCCAAGGTAAAAACTAACAAAAATCAAATTAAATATGCCTAAGATATGTGAAAATGCATACAAAAAGTCAATGAAACATGAGGTGTAATCACACTCATCACTCACCTACATGATCTAAGAATTTTCTATCTCACACAAAATTTCATTTGAAGCAAGAATGAAAATGAGTTTTCTAGGTCATTTTCGGCCAAGATCCTTAAACCATCAACCAATCCTTGTCCCAACATTCTAACTACATATTCCTAGTCCCCTAGACCATCTAGAGACAAGTTATTTCACACAAAATTTAGTTCAGAGCTCTCTAGCAAAATGGGTTTTCTAGGCTCAAGAACTTTGCTCATCATTTCTCATCAATCAAGGGGTAATCTCTCTTGCCTCTAGTTAGTAACTTTATTCCTTGCTTCATTAGCTTCATATATATGTACATTATTTCAATTTCCATATTGTTGAAAATTCATGTATTGATTCATAGTAAATCGCATGAATTAGATTTTGGACTTACAATATTTTTCCTAGCCTAGATGTGACCTTGTCATCATGTATGTCCAATTTTTAAATGAACAAAATTTCCTAGCTACCTAAACTATACATGGCCTTGAGCTTAGATCTAGGGTTTAGCCTTGGATCTTGCTTGTTTTAACTAGTTTAATTGTTGGTTGATGAAGGTTTGCTGTTAGAGTTGGTTTGGTGTGGCTTTGTGGATGAAGTTGGACTTTGTGGCATTGTGGATCAAAGACGATCGACTTATGCTTTGGGAGCTACAAGAGGTAAGGAGGGAGTGAACCACATCACACCATATTGTTGGGTGTGAAAGTGACTTATTTTGTGTTGCTGTGGAAACTCTAAAATAAGGGTCATCCAATTGTGTCTATTTGGTCCTTTGTGTGGACATGATTGTATTATTTGATTATGGCTTGATTTATGTGCTAGATATGGTTGTGTGCTGAGAAATTGGTTCATGGCATGTTGAAAACCATCACTTTGATCATTGGATCAAAGTGGATTTTAATACTTGGGTATTGCAAATAGATTGATTATTGTGTTTATTTGATACAACATGATATGTTGATGCGTATGCATAATTGTGATATTGTTTGGTGAAGTGTAACCTTCACTTTGGTTTGTGAATGGCTTTTGACCAAGTATGAATGAAAATGGGTGTTTAACTCCAATACTTGGAACTTAAGTGGTTTTACAACCTTTAAGTGAGGATATGAACAATAAAATCAAAAAGGAAAAGAGTAAGCTTTAAACAATGTTTTGGAACTTCGATTTTAAGTCAAGAGTTTTAGAAATATTTTGATCTTACTTTATGTTTTGAATTATATGAGTGATGTTTTAGAAATCAAAGAAATAAGTATTTTAAGTATCAATTGAACCAAGAAGAAAGTGATGTTTTCCAAAACTATTTTTAGTGTCTAGAACTGTCTTGGGATGTTGAAATGGTTTCAAAATTGTTTTGATCTTAGTTTAGGATTGGGGGGTGGGGGGATAAAATCATGGTTTAAGAGACAATGAATTTGAGTTTTAAGAGTTCGAAATTGTAAAATGGATTAAAAGTGAATAATTCGACCAACATTGTATTTTTTAGTTACAAACTATTTGCGACACTTAACTAAGTATCCTAAGGTCCCGAAATGAATCCTTAATCTTTAGGACTCAAGAACCGATGAAAAGGAATTACCCGATTTTCAAACTTAGAGGCATTCGGCAAAATTTTTGAACTTATGACCCTAATTGTAATGAAAAATATTTTATTTCACATTTATCTTAGTCCAAGAATTTATATTTAAGTACTTTGAAAGCGAAAAAAATTACCCCATTATATTAAAGGAAATTTTAATTAACCTACTTTTCGATTAAAATGTCACGGACAATATAGTGCTCGAGAAGGGTGTTACAGGTTGTGCATCCTTATGTACAGCCCACATTCATAATTGACGCATCGTCGTACACAAGCAGAACATCTCATGCACGGCCGTGCTGCAAGACATATGAACGGCCGTACACCTGTGAACACATGCTAATTTTCAAATGTAAAGCTCTCCTAAGGTTTAATCAAGGCTTTTATACTATTAGCCTTCTACTTTACACTCTCACCTAAAATCAATTTTTATATAAGCATTATTAGCTAAACTTCTTAGGATGTTATAGCAACAACACTTTTGTAGCAGGTACACTTTTTCTGAGAACAATGGAGTTTGTAGCAAGTATACTTTTGACCTTGGACATCGCGAGATAGTACCTTTTGTGCTTATTTTCTCACAAAACATTTAATTCTATTCTACTATGTCATTTAACTTTTTTGCGAATAGAGCCACGTATTAAGTTTCTATATTTCAATGGGATAGCATCCTTTAACTAGATGATACGAATCTTTATACAAAATGATATCAACAATTTGTCACTTAATACTAATTATATCTGGTGCTCTTCATGTGTTTGTTTTTGCGTGAATTCTTCAATTTGTCAGACATTTGATCCTTCTGAGAGCTTAATTAGTGGCAGATGCTTGCTTCATCATCAGTATTATTTGAGAACAATTCAGAGATTTACTTCAAATGACATTCTTGATCTTTTGATCTTCATAGATGTATCTTCTTTTAATTTTTCTTGATGATTCGGATGATTCTTTTTAATGATAGTATCCAGACACTTTGAGATGGCTTTCTTCATTCTGGTGAATTGAGTAGATGCTCGAGAATACTTCTTCATTTCAAAAAAATTGCTTCTTCTTTAGTTTTGCTTTTAGCGTCCTTCTGATATGCGTAGAGGTATCTCCAAATAAGTCCTTGTCTAATTGATCTTCGGATGTTTCAAAGTAGCTTTTCTTCACATTTCTTCACAGTGTACTTGTCTTCAGGCGATTGATCATAATATGTTTATATCTTTTGTGCTTCCTTGAACTAATTGATTTTTCAAAGTATTTTGATCTTCAGTAACCTGATCTTTATAGACTTTCTTCCGTAGATATCATATGATTAGTTTTTTCCTTAGTCACCAAGTAATCCAATGGTTGATCTTGATTTGCTTTGAGATCATATGTTTGATCCTATCTTGGCTTGGCTTTGAGAGATAGACGTTTGTCCTTAGTTGCTTGATCTTCACAACGTTTTAACTTTACTGTTTACTCTTCACAGCTTACGAACAGACGCTTGTTTTTCGCTATTTTTCTTTGTTGCTTGGGACTGGATGCTTGCTTTTCTTCAGATAGGCACTTCAGCTTGAGATGCTCCATGCTTCAGATGCTTTAATCTTTAGATACTTCAAGCTTTAGATGCTTCAGTCTTGTTCTTTGGAAGTTTTAAGCTTCTAACGCTTGAGATCTAACAAGAATTTGAGAAGATCTAGGCTCTATTTGACCAAAATAGCTGATAGATGATAACTGATAAGCTAGCTAATAGTTGATAAGCTAATTTTTAGCTGATAGCTGAAAAGCTAGCTAATTAAATTTGAAGTGTTTGGTAAAATTAGCAATTGAACTAGCTTATAAATATAAAAGGACATATTTATGATAGACATGGTAAAGTGGGAATTTCATTAAATGAATGGGGGTAAAAACGAGATAAAAGACAATAAGCTATAAGCTACTAGCCATAAGCTAAATAAATTAGCTTATGAAGAAACGCTATAAGCTAATTAGATAAGCTTGTTTACCAAACACCTCTACTTCAGTCAAACAAGCTTATAAGCTAATCAAATAAGCTATAAGTTAGCTCATTGGACTTGCCAAACAAAGCCCTAGTGTTGATCTTCATACACTCCACGAGTCCGATGTATGTATTGATTCTTAAGATATTCTTGAGTAGATTAGTTCTTCAAAGTATTTTGCACACTCAAGTATATCATCAACAATATTCATATGGTTCAATTAAATTATTTAACAAATGTTTGGATTTATCAAAACACAAGAGTCAGACACGTATCATAGCTAGCACACTCTTTGAGATATATTTCATAGACATATAGCACAATTGGCAGGCGCTTGGAGACCTAACAGATACTTATGGGAAGACATTTGCCATTGGACTTTTGATTCAGACTAATATTCTTTCTAATCTTTAAAGTTCAAGACATGTAAAGGAATCTGCACACCTGAAGTAGATCATCAACAATATTTATAAGGTTCTTTTTGTATCACCCCTTTTTTTGTATAAAGGCTATAAGTGTTTGTTTATGTTTTATATATGTTGTATGTGGTGTTAGCCTCTTAGAAATGTGCCCTAGGAATGTTAAAATGGGGTTAAGTGGGATTTTGAGGTGAAAAGTCCCTTTCTTGTACATGAGCATGACCGTGCTCATGTTTAGCATGACCCCGTGCTTGCTGGCGTGCTCAGTGGCTGCTTGGGACATGAGCACGTTTGTGCTCAAAGGGAGCACGACCGTGTCAGAAATCGGATGATAGTTACGTGGTTTTGCAAACCCTGTGCTTAACCAAGCATGACCCCGTGCTCAGGGGGAGCAGGATCATGCTCGGGGTCTGATGCTTTATAAGGAGCATGGTCGTGCTCGGGGTCTGATGCTTTATAAGGAGTTTTTCGTGAGGGTTGTGGTGGAAACCCTCATTTTGGCACTTTTAGAAACCCATGTGCGACTGAAAACCTCTCCTTACCCTTTTTTCCTCTGAAACCATCATAGTTCTTGGATTTCTTGCTGTCGTTTGGGAGAGAAAGCACAAGTTAGTGCCAGTTAAGGTAAATTGGTTATCCCTCTTTTAATCTCCTTTCCTTTTATGGATTTGGAGATTAATTGATTAATCTTCTAGTGTTTGGCCAAGGCTTGAGAAGTTCGTCGGGCCGTTCAAGGGAGCCAAGGTAGTTTCGTTACGTTTTTGTTAGAGGAATCTTCATACCAGGTATAGGGAGAAGGGATAGTATGAACATGTAGGCATTAGGGGTAGCGTAAGATGAAGGGTTAACCCATGACCCTATTGTTTGCTATTTACCTAAATGCTGTGTTGCTATATGTTTATCTATGTTTAATTATAACCTGCTTGTTTATTCATGAACTTTGATGATGATGCTTATGACATGAATGAATGTTTGGTTTGATGATGATGTTTATGCCATGGATGAACGTATGCTTGAGTTTGATGTTGTTAGCATTAATAAGACTCTAATTAAATAATAGGGCTTATTAATAATATATGGAATTAAAGGACTAATGATAGAAGCATGGATTACTTGAGTATGTGGAAAGAAGCATATTCAGATCCAAATTAGTGCACTATTATTAGTGGGATTATTAGATAATAATTAAGTCCAACTTTTATCATTTTATTTTTAATTTTCGTAATATTTTTAGGATGAATTTTATGATGACCTTTTGTATTCTCCTAGCCTCACTAAATGCTTCATATTAGTGCTCTAAGTCATAGCTAGTGGGAATTTATTATCATGTTTATGCTCATTTACTAGGTAATGTAAATGCATTTATCAATTTATGTGGTCAATGCATGGTAGTGGGAGTTTTATTTCTTGTATTTCCAAGTTAGCCTATAAATACGGAACTCTTGTACTACACAAATCAGTTTGGGAATATGAATGAAATTTGAAGAGTTTGCTCTATTGTGAGAGCTTCCCTCGGGTTCTTGGGAAAAAGAACTAAATATGATCTTATCAAGGTAACTTGTGGCGATCAAACTTATAACTTATCATTCACCTTCTCACTTATATCTTGAGTGTGGTGTCAATATCCTTCTTTTGTCTGAAACTTCAAGGCGGTCCGGATTAGGATCATATCATTTGGTAATCAGAGCTTAGGATCCTTGAATTTCAGGTGCTATATTTCTTTGTTCTTTTCTGTTCTGTATGAAAAAAAATACGAAAAAAAAATTATTTGAAGAATTCCAAATTTTATTCATCTTTCTTGGTGGTTGTATGCAAAGTTTGACTTTTTCTTAGTGGGTTCTTCATGGAGTCACTAATGAAGAAAAATGATGTTGGGCAAAGGGAGGATCTTTTTTATTCTAGATGCTATGTGAAGGATAAGATATGCAGCTTGGCCATTGATAAAAGGGCTTACATTAACCTAGCTAGTACCACCATGGTGCAAAAGTTGGGACTTCCTGTTCTAAAGCATCCACAACCGTATGTCATTTAGAGCATCCCGGAGTTTAGTGATATCGGTGATGTGATGGTGAACAAACAAGTACGAGTGTCATTTCGGATTGGGAGATATGAAGATGAGGTGTTATGTGATGTGGTCCCCATGGAAACGAGGCACTTGTTACTTGGGCGTCCTTGGAGGGTTGAACGACAAGCGATATATGATGCCGACAACAGCAAGTACTCATTTGTATTTAATAATCGAAAAATTACTCTTGGACCATTGTCACCAAACCAAGTGTATGAAGACCAAATATACTTGAAAGGGGAGAGTGAGAAAAGAAAAATGAGTGAGAAAAAAATAAAAGAAGAGGGCTCAGTGGATGTGGAAAAAGAAGTAAAGAAAAAGGAAACCCATGAGAGAAAGGAAGAGGAAAGGGAGAGTGATGAAATTAAAATAGATAAAAAAGCAAGCCATGAGAAAAATGTAGAAGAAAAGGAGAGTGATGAGAGAGAAGAAAAGGAAATGGAAAACCAAGAGATAAAATTTGAAGTAAAAGAAAGCATTGATGGATATCTGAAGAAAAATAAGAGCTTTAAGAGAAAAAGAAATGGAAGAGCCAATTTTCAAGCAAATGGTGGAAAGAACAAAAGAGAGATGTTATTTAATAATCCACTAACTTTTAATGCAGGTTTGGATTTGAGGACAAATCACTTTCAAGAGGAGGGGAATGAAAGAAGCATGGATGGCTTGAGTATGTGGAAAGAAGCATATTCATATCCAAATTAGCGCACTATTATTAGTGGGCTTATTAGATAAGAATTAAGTCCAATTTTTATCATTTTATTTTTAATTTTCGTAATATTTTTAGGATGAATTTTATGATGACCTTTTGTATTCTCCTAGCCTCACTAAATGCTTCATATTAGTGCTCTAAGTCATAATAATGGCTAGTGGGAATTTATTATCATGTTTATGCTCATTTACTAGGTAATGTAAATGCATTTATCAATTTATGTGGTCAATGCATGGTATTGGGAGTTTTATTTCTTGTATTTCCAAATTAGCCTATAAATAGGGTACTCTTGTACTACACAAATCAATTTGGGAATATGAATGAAATTTGAAGAGTTTGCTCTATTGTGAGAGATTCCCTCGGGTTCTTGGGTAAAAGAACTAAATCTGATCTTATCAAGCTAACTTGTGGCGATCAAACTTATTACTTATCACTCACCTTCTCACCTATATCTTGAGTGTGACATCAATATCCTTCTTTTGTCTGAAACTTCAAGGCGGTCCGGATCGGGATCATATCAACTAAGTCCCCAATTGTTCGTAAGACATGAATTATAGTAATGAGAGGCAAGGTTATTGCTCAATGGTATAATCAAGACCCTATGATTTATCCATGAGTGTTTTAGGGACATTAATAATGAAACAGTAAATAAAGGATTAATTCTCAATAAATATAAGACATGGAGATTAATTAAGAGTAACGAGATTAGTGTTTGATGGTGTAGTTAAAAGCCAATAGGATTGATCCATGAATGCCCTGGGAAGTTTGACAAGGGTTTCCAACCCCTTCTGCCCAGGCCAGTGCAGCCATGCTCCTATGAGCATAACCGTGCTCAATAGACAGCACGACCGTGCTCCCCCAAGCAGAAAAAACGTGAATTAAGAACAAAGGGTGGCTACACCCGATTGTTCCCAATGGTGAAATAAGACATCAATCGAAGTAAAGACAAGCTAGATAATTAATGAAGACTTAATAAGCTAATTATGAACGTTAGGTTGGTTAAGTCGGTAACGATGTGTTACCGCATGTTGTTATATGCTTTGGTGCTTATTGGCCAAAGTAACCTTGATGCTTATTGGTTAAAGTGTTGACGATGTTGAACCTTGGTGCTTATTGGCCAAGGGGGCCTTGATGCTTATTGGTCAAGATGTTGATGGTGATAAAATCTTGGTGCTTATTGGCCAAAGCGGAGGTGGTGGTTACATCTGCTGCTTGTCGTTGTTACTCATGCATTCACGCATTGGAGATGTTAGCGGGAAAAGCTCAACATAGGGGAGGTCGTCCAATAGTAAGGCGATCTGGCCGTCCGTGGTGATTCATCCGAGAGTTAGGTGAATCGTGGCCCCCCGTGATGGTGCATCCTAGAGTATAGTGCATCGACTATCCAAGGGGTTCACCCATGGTTTGGTGAACTGCCGGCGTTGGTTCTTATTGGCCAATGTGGATATGTAACTCCTTTGTCTTCCTGAGATGGTTTGGATCCACATGCATAATGGAGTAGTGGAGTAGTGCTGCATCGTATAGCATACATTGTTGAGATGTTGTAAATGATATGAATACGTTATGTATGTTGTTATGTTATAACATGCTTGATTGTGAGTATGCTCATCTTGCTAACTGTTTCCTTTGCCATTGTGTTTTATACATGTTTCTTACTCCCCATTTTTATGTTTTTTGCTTTGCATGTACCGTTTTGTTATGCAGAGGACGGTGAGCAGCCTGTTGAGGAGTGACTCTGAGGAGTCGCTACTCGTAGTTTAGGATTTCTTTAATTTCTGTTGTTATCAGATGTGTTTCCAGATTTTGGTTATATCAGCTCTGTAATGTGACATCGGGGTTGGGTTTCGTTTTTCAGTTATGTTTCCTTCGCTATATCTTGCTTTATTTTCCGCATTGAGACGTTTTGTTAATGTGGTATCTTCTACCCATGGTTTTTTATTATTATAAAATAATATGCATGTGTTTTTATTTAAGCTCGTTCTTTTACATCTTTATAAATACATGCAGATAGAGGGTGTCACACATTTAATCATATCTAATGTTTAGATTCATCAAAACTAAGGGTCAGCTGTCTATTGAATGCTTGAAGATTCAACAATGTGGAGTGAGGACGCGATGAAGGTCAAGTGAAGACGTCAAGCGAAGACCGAACTAAGATAAAATCTGAGTTTGAATTTGTTTAAATCCTTAAACTCTTTAATTTCAATTTTTGTATCATATTGGGAATCTGTTATAGATCATAGATTTGTGTGTCTTCGGATCAGCTGTGGAAATAGATTATTTCAACAATTGATTATATGTATAATCGATTATGGTTTTAATTGATTATCATAGAATTAGTTTTGTATTTGGATATATTTGCTAAAAAATGATTTTAAGGTAATCATTGTTGTTCGAACTGTGTAGAAAAATCACTTTTATATAGTAAATTTTTTATAAAAAAAAATATATGAATTGATAGTTGGCAATGTATTCAACAGTTGAGGAAGCTAAAGTTCTTGAACTGTTTGGTGTTAAAGGCCACCCGGGTAAAGCTCCGACTATTATCAGAGTTGAATGGATTCCACCAAACTCTAGCTGGATCAAAGTGAACACGGATGGAGCTGTTAAGTCTCTAAAATGTCTTATGTGCATTTCTCTAAGTTTTGATGAGAACTAAACATTGGTTAATGATTTAATTAACCTTCATATTGGTTGCTAACCTGTCAATCTAGTGTGCAGATATTAAAACTGTAAAAATCATCTAGGCGCTCATCTACTAAAGTGATAGAAGCTCACGTCCAACACTGAAGTCATTAAAGCGCATGTCCAACATAAGTGATAAAAACGGGCATCCATTAAAGTGATAAAAGCGGGCGTCTAATAAAGTGATAAAAGCGCACGTCCAACATAAGTGATAAAAGCGCTTGTCCAATGAAGTAACAGAAGCGCTCGTTCACTAAAGTAACAGAAGCGCTCGTCCACTGAAGTGATAGAAGTGCTCGTCCACTAAGATAACAGAAGCCGTCATCCACACAAGTCTTTGGACTTGCTAAGCCCTTAATGAGTAGCACCGTCCAATGTCATGGCATATGGAGCTCGTCTACTAGCCCGTCCGAATGTAAAATCTTAAATGACTAGATGGATGTGGTTATTTTCAAGATTGACGTGCTTATCTTATGAACGCGAATTCTATGAGAATTATCAGTATCTTATTTCAAGAACCAGAATCAAGAAAAGTCAGAAGTTACTCTCTCAAGTAACCTCGATTATCAGAACCAAAGACAACTTAAAGAATGCTTCCAACATGCTTTATTCTCTAGTATCTCTGGTCCTTACATGAAAGGAAATTGTACTCAGTAAAGTACAAAAAGCTCTTTGCACAACTCTGATATGGCTGTATCACGATGCATAAAGCCATGATCCTTCATGTTAGAGTACAACCAACGTTCCTATTGCATTAATGGCTACCCAGAACGACTCTATTGCATTTAATGAAGTTCTACTTGAAGCCAATATCTGATGGAATGTCTCTAACGGATCCAAAATTCTTGAAGACTATCAAATACATAAGTCATTGAAGATGAAATATATATAGAGATTACATAGAGAATACACACAGCATTAAAGAGCCATTACTTTGCGCATTAATATCTTCATTCTTTCATTCTGTATTCTTCAATCATTTGAAGTTATTACGCAGACTTTCCTAAGCTTTACATTTAAACCACTCTCTGAGTGATAGTGAAAGTTCTATTTATCTGAAGTTGTATTTATTACAAACCAAATCTCTCAAACAAACCCGAGTGAGCTTGAAGAGGCTAAGTATGCAAAGAATACTTGTCTTGAGCCTGAAGAGGCTAGGTGTGCAAAGAATACTTGAGTCTGCAATTTGATTAGTTATAGTGGATAAATCTTGGTGCTGCCCCTTAAACTTGAGTTTGCTTTGAAGAGTGAACCAGGATAAATAATTGTATCAATCTCTCTTTCCTTAAACTCTTTAGTTTTCTTATACGTTTATCAAGTGGTGTGTTTGCCAAAGTCACTGTTAAAATTTCATCACATAGGTCACCCGTCTATCTTGTATCTTTCCACTCGTCTGAACTAAGCTTCTGTTTGCGAAAAGATTTTAACTTTGTTTAAATTCTGATAAACACAATTCAACCCTCCTTCTCGTGTTTATAGTTGTCTATTTCAGGAGCTTCAAAAGGATCTCTCGGACATGCTGGTGGTGGTACAATATTCAGAGACAAAAATGGAGCTATTCTAGGCTGCTTTGCTAAATACTATGGATTTCTAGATTCTTTCTCAACTGAATCGCATGCTGCAATGTCAACTATTCATAAAGCTGTTGAGAAAGGTTGGCCAATAATATGGATGGAATGTGACTCTTCTCTGGTGGTTCTGGCCTTCTCCAATCCTGCCATTTTCCCTTGGAAGCGTAGGAATAAGTGGAGAAATTGTATTGCAATGACTTCCAATTTTGAATTTTTGGTCGCTCATGTATTTAGAGAAGCTAACCAATTTTGAAGTAATTTCAAAATGCTATACTTGGTGGGATTTGATCCCAAATTTTATTAGGCATGACTTTCTTTGTAATAGATGGGGTTTGCCTAATTTTAAGATTAACTAGCTTTTATCTTCTCCCACGTGTAAGGTCAATGTATCCCCATGTTTTTTGTATTTTTCTCTTTTTTAATAATATTTTGATGTGCTACAGATGATTGGTAGTAGATTTAATGCCAACTTAGTTGGGATGATTTCTATTACAGTGATGCTCTCGCATATCATATTGCCTTTAAAAAAAAAGTTGGCAAATGACAATGCTTTATGACTCAAGAGACTTGAATGGAAAAAGAGTATTATTTTCAAAGCATATTGCGGCTTCAGCAAAAACAGCTTTTGATACAAAAGAGATTCCATTATTTTATTAAATTTTTATACCCAAACATTATAGCTTCTCTTACAAAATAACTTTTCCAATAAAATACACTTGTTGGGTAAGATTATAATCTTATCCAATCACGTTCATATTTGTTTTCTAGAAAGGAAAAAAATAATAATCATATTTTGGCTTTGTGTATTAAATACAAAATCATCGTCTAAAATTATTTTCAAACAATTTTGGAAGAAAAAAACTATTTTAATTCACCCACTTATTGAAATAATTTGAGGTATTCTCTTCATTTATTCTTAAATAAATAAGATTAAACTAATACTTTGATCCTATACATGACATTGATTTTTATTTTCGTTCTTTGGTTTAAATTTTTTTCATATCAGTTCTAAACGTGATAATTATTTTTAATCCGGTCCTTGTTGTTTATTGGAAATGATTTTCGTATATAGGGACCAAATTGAAAATGATTGCTACGTGTAGAGACCAAATTCAAATTTTGTTTTTACTGAATTCATTCCCTACACGTGATAATCATTTTCAAACTCAAACAAACGATATTGTAATAGCAATAAGCGTTGAGAACCAAATTGAAAATAATTGTCTCATGTAGGGACTAATTTGAATTTTTTTCGTATAATGACTAAATTGAAAATCAATGTAATATATCCAAATGATTAGTTTAACCAATAAATAATTGAGTTTAATTGATATATACTATCATTGTAAATCAGTAACAAATTGTCAATCAGTAACAAATTACCATATCATTAAAAATCATTGATTCTTATTCAAATCACCTTAATAGTCATTCGTACCATGATTTGTTTTTGTGTTTTTTTTTAAATATATATCATGATTTGTGATTGGTTGACATACCAATTAAACTATAAATAATTTGATGCCTTTATATCAAAAAAGAAAAAAATATAATTAGTTTGGGACCTTTACTCTTTTAGTTTTATGAAATAAATAAAATGATTCATGGGATCTCCAAACTCGGAAGACAGGAATTTGCATTCCGTCAATCCAGAGTTCCTAAGACCGACTTTTTTGGAAAAGCAATGTGATGTGCGCGCCTTCACATCCCCGGTTTCTTCCTTTGTTTATCACCAAAAAGCAAAAGCACTCAGCAAAAGAGAGAGCAGTCAGCAGACACTGTTCTGTTCTTTTTCTTTTTTAAATTTTCCTTGCTGTCTGAGCAATTCCAAAACCTCTCTCTCAATCAAAGTATCCACCCATCTTTTTGTATCCTTCTTCTCTCCCAATACAAAAAGATGACAACTTTAGCTTCTCCTACTCTTCACTCAATCAAACCCAAAGAGCTTTGGTGGTGTTTTCTTGGTGAAGAAGAAAATAGAGGAAGCAACCTTAAACTTTCATTGGTGGTGGTGGTGGAGCTGCCAGGGACATGGCCAGCACCAGTGGCACAAAGGGTCCATCTGGGGTGGGCCGGCCGCCGTCTAGGAGGTTTACAAGGGCGCCTACAAGGAATGTGGAGTTGCTAAATGAAGAGGGTGGTTTCGACAGTGATTTTGTGCCTTCCTCCCTTTCTGTCATTGTGCCAATTCTCAGAGCAGCCATTGAGATTGAGGAGGAGAACCCAAGAGTTGCATATCTTTGTGAGTAATTTTCAATGGGGTTTTGATACTTTTTTTTTTTTTTTTGTGCTTGGTCATGGCAAATATTGTTTAGTGTTGTGTTGTAAGTGGTACTAGTAGGGTATGTTCACCACAAATGGCTTTTGGTTTCATGAAATGGAAGTGAAGTATTAAAGGGTATATCCTAAATGGATATCCAAAATGCTTATAAAAAAAAGGGTATATCCTAAATGGGTTTCCTTGACTGTTCTGTATCAATATTTTCTTATTATTATTAAAGAATACATTTTCCTAGAGAAGTGCAAAAGTAGGGGATGATATAATCTCCTATTTAAGAGTTGCAAAAAACCAAAATGAACAATGATTGAGATTACGGGAAAACAGTTAAACTCTAATATTTGTGTCACATGTTAGTACATGATTATACTTGTCTTGTTTCTGTTTTGGATAAAATAAGAATATTATGAGGGCGAATAAAAAAAGAGATGAGAAGAAGAGATGGATAAGAAATTATGCTTGAAAAAAAGAGAGGTTCCCTTGTTATTTCTACCAAAACCCCTGAAGTTGATCAGAAGTAACTGATCCAAATTTAGAGGGTACATCCTGCACTTACCTCACAAATTAAATAATTATAAGGATTTGACTGCAGGGCAATGTGAAAAATAAGTGGGGGACTTCATCAGAGCTAAAACCTCAAGAGATCCAGCTTTGCTGGTTTTCGGAATTTCCAATTGATCTTTAGTGTTCATGTTGTTGAGAACCATTGTCCAAATGAAAATACAAATTTTCAGTACTTCATCTTCTCAGTACTTGATGAGCAAGCTGAAAATAAGTTAATATGACTGTCTAAAGAGAAAGAAAAGCACCCTTTCAAAAATCCAATTGGTTGGAAATCTTCTAAACATGATCGTAGAAAGAAATAGACCAAATATTATCATGCAAGAGAACACCCTAACAGGTAAGAGGCCCTGCAAATTACCCTAACAGGTAAGAGAGAAATAGCCAAAAGATTATCACGAAGTTTTAAGAAATTTAGAACTTTCATATCCTTCTATCTACTCTACATTCTTCCCTCAACTCTATCATAAAGGATATAAATTTGTGATGGAGAGTCCACATGTTTTCAAAGTGGAAGGGTGTGGGAAGTAATCAGAGATGGTGATAAGATAAAGCCTCTTGCAGGAAATCGGGAAAAGAATCTTCCCAAGTTCTAGGGAACGAGAAACGAACAAGCAATCAAACTGGCCAAATAATCATTCAAAGAAAAGCATGCAGGTAGACAGAAGAACACAAGCTGGTTGTCCTTCTCTTATTCACGAAATTGATGAATATAATGTAAAAAAGTTATTGAAGTTCAAATAAGCGAATATTATTAAGTTAAAAATGTGTCCATCTGTATTTAGTGACTCATTGAAACCTGAATAGTGGAAGCTTATAGGGTTGGCGTGGTATTGCACCACTAGTTTTGTCTTTATGACCACAGACCTGTCAAGCACCTACTAATATTAATCTTTCTGTTTTTGGTTGCAAACAGGGCTAAAGCCAATCAGCACATTCTAATATTTCCCCTTTTAACAATTTGGTCATGTTACTTAGAATTTTGTTTGAGGGCTTTGACTCATTTTAATGCATATAGAATCATGTAAAAGAAAACATGAGAATAGTGATAGGTACAGCAAGCTGTCTTTCAAGCTTCTAAGCGGTGTCCATGTCAGTTTTCTGGCTTTGCTATAAGAGAGTCAAGTTATTGATTATGTAGGTAGTATTTTGAGCAAAGGTAGTCAAACTTGTGTCATTGAGTGATGGTGTATCAAAGATCCTATGCTGGTTATTATGTTGTAACATGTTGATCATCAATTTGAGTCTGTAACTATCATTGCTTCCAGATGTTCGGATTAGGCAAGCATCAAGCTTATCAAAATGCAGGTCATTTAAATAGACTTGGTTTGAGCCTTATTGGGTCTCTCATGAATGTAAGAACAATTAACGCGTATTATGCGCTTTGATCTTTCTTTGCATCTTAATGAAGTCTTTTTCTAACAGAAATGGAAAAGTGTTATGATAGTTATTTCTTCTTGGGGTGTTTTTCTCTTGGAGTCCTTATTCTCTCAACTCTTTGTATTTTTTTCACTTTGTTTTATTGAACATCCAAAAAAGATAAAAAGATTTTCTTATTGGGGCACTGCTTACAGTAGTCTTTTTATTGCCAGCTTTATTCCTAGGACATTTTGTGCATTTCTGGGAACTTCCATATTTCTTGAATCTTATTTATAGGAAATCATTCAACTTCAACCTTGTTTTGTTGTTTTATTATTGGTAGGAATAATATGGCTGAGATAGGTGTAACTCAAACCGTAGCTGAGATAAGGGAGCAGACGAGTGGTGACCCACCCAATATATTGTAGACCATATTAAAGCGTAGGACTATAGGGAGAAATACCTTAGCCACTATGCAATTTTTGTATTCACTTCACCCAAGCTTGTCTTAATTTTTTTTGTCATCTATCTTGACTGGAATACTTAACGAAGGAGGAAAAAACAAAGTTGTCTTTATATGATGTCATGAATCATCTCTCCCAAAAGCTTAAGCTGCTATATGAAAGAACATGAATTGTTTTATTATATCTCTAATACATGATTTACGTCACTATTATCTTTTCTAATTTATGTTACTCTTGATTACAGAAATATTCTTTATGAATGCACACATGGATTTTCTGCTAATCTATTAGTCATTTTTGTTTTTTAGTGTAGAGCTATAAATAGTTTGTTGAAATACTTCATGTATGTTTACTTCAAACAACATCTGACCTTTATATGCTATAGAAGTTCCAGTTTTTGTTTGTGAAAGAAGATGACCATAATTGTCAGAACTTGTTTGACTTATGGTTCTACCCGACCAGTGGGTTCCCCTTGATTCCTCAGAAAACAAACACATGGATCCTCATAGACAGACTTCAAAGTCTCTGATTTGGGAGAAAACTAACCAGTTTCTATTGAGTTGGAAGAAGCATCTCTGATATTCTCTGAGCTCCTTCTCCAGTGAGGGAGATGAACCTCCAGCTACTTATGAAAAAATCCTAGCTTCTTCTTGTCCTGTTTATTCGAATCTAAATTTAATCTGTTCAACATAATCCTAACAGACCCCATACTAAAATACCACAAAAGGATATGAATGACGAGATAGGTATTAGTAAAAATATATCTGGAAGCCATCATTGCAAAGTACCATATTGAAACCAGATTCTGATTGCAGAATTATTACTCTGACAGAAAACACAAGTTCCTAGTCCAAGTCAACATTTAGAAAAGAGAAATGAAAAAACGAAATAAAATGGAAACATTCCTTCAGCATGTAGATGCTTTCAGTCTGTTTTCGTCAAATGGATGGAGAGTGTAGATGTTTTTAACTTATATTTTCCGAGTATATGAGATTAATGAGTTTTATTTGTTTGTTTAATCAGGTCGTTTCCATGCGTTTGAGAAGGCTCACAAAATGGATCCAAAATCAAGTGGGCGTGGTGTTCGTCAGTTCAAGACCTACCTATTGCACAAACTTGAAAAGGTAGACTAAATTTTTTTTTCTTGCAATTCTTTAGTTCTTGAAGGTGGTATTTTCTTACTTCTCATTGGTTCTATGAGCTGGTAATGATGTGTGTCCTGTGGATTCATTTCGTAGATATTATTCGCTGCCTTATATTATTTTCTATTTTTCATTTTAATAAAAATATTCTTTTTATCAGGAAAAATGTTAACATTAGAAGCAATTATGTTGCAGCTATAGACCGATCATTTTAAAATCAGAACTGCAGTAATTTCCTAAAGACCATAGTAGTTGATATATAAATATTTTAAAAAATTTCCTTTTTGCAGGAAGGGGAGTATACAGAAAATCTGACTAATAAAAGTGATGCTAGGGAGCTGCAGACCTACTACCAAACATTCTATGAGAAAAGAATCCGGGATGGAGAATTTACCAAAAAACCGTGAGGCTTGATCTTAAACTTCTATGCTTACAAGTTCCGTGATGCAATTTACCATGTTTTACTCATCTGATGTTGCTCTTGAAGGGAGGAGATGGCCAAGAATGTTCAGATTGCCACTGTATTGTATGAAGTGCTGAAGGCTATGGTACTACAAAATATTGAGGAGAAGGTTTGATTTGCTTGATTAGGTTACCATGAGTAAATTTGTAGAATATTTCTAAGCATAATAGGGACACGTACTGAGGATGTTGTTTTATTACCAGACAAAAAGATATGCTGCGGATGTTGAGAACAAAAGGGGCCAATATGAACACTATAACATCCTTCCATTATATGCTGTTGGTGTTAAACCAGCAATCATGGAACTTCCTGAGGTTTGTATTTCTGGAGATCCATGCATTGTTAGTTTTTCTTCCTGAAATTATTATATAAAAAAAATCTTCCTGAAATTTAACTTTTTTTTTCTGCTTGTTTCTTTTGCTTGAAATTGTAAGATTAAAGCAGCACTTAATGCTTTACGTAAGGTGGATCATCTTCCAATGCCCATAATTCGTTCAAGTCCTGGTGCCTCCAACGATGGTTCTACAATGCCTATGGAGAGGGTTAAAAATGTGAATGATATACTTGATTGGCTTTCTTTAGTTTTTGGGTTTCAGGTAATGGATTTTATTTTTTCCTCTTTCCTCCTTTCACTTTGATTGGAAGTTGTTCTAGTTACAAATGTAGTTGAGAATTAGGACACCTGCATATTATTAAACCATAGGAGGTAGGTTCTAGGTTTAAGATGGTGGTGGATGAAGTGAAGTAGAATGGACAGATGTGCTGTATAGGTCTCTTTAGCTGATGCTTTTATTTTGGTTTCCTTTGTCCCATTGCTTCAATTGTTTAAGGAAGATTTTTCATCTTCCTTCTTTTACTTGTCACCCCTACCAGATTTGGGACTCTTTGACCCTGAGTGGCCGTTCTAAGGAAGATTTTTCATTTTCCTTCTTTTACTTGTCACCCCTACCAGATTTGGGATTCTTTGACCCATGAGTGGCCGTTGGTTGCCTACGACAGGACCTCAGGTCAGGCGGGGCTACCCGCTGAATTTAATCTTTTTCTCAATAACTTATTTTCTATCCCCCTAAACAAATATTTTAACCTGTTAGAATCCTTGTAATTATTAAGTAGATTCATATCATTTGAGTAGGAAAAGAATCTTTTCCATTTATTTTGTAATTATTTCATTAAGCCTATATAAAGGGCCGCTGTGTAGTTAAAATAGACGGATTCCATCATATTTCTCTCTTTTCTCTCGTTACTCTCAGCATAAGCCATCAACATATTGCAATGCTATGCTTTTGTGCTTATCAACATGGATGGCAGTTTAGAAAGGATGAACTGAAGTTTTATGAAAGCATTTTTTCTCAATCATGATATAGTGCAGGACAAGGAGGCTAAAAATAAAACTGAAATTCCTTGGAAGTATTATCAGTTATCACTAAAATTTCCGTAACATTGCTAAAATTTCTAAATACATATTACTGTAATTGCTAAGGGGCAAGTAATGTTAACTTAATACTGAAGTAATTTTAAATCCAAAACAGGTAATATAATCCTAATCTAGCTAGTAATATGAAAATCTAGGATTCAAACTCTCAAATCCTAAATTCCGACATTACCACTAATTAAGCCCTAATCATAAACTACAAATATATCGTTAATTGATATGATGGTTGCTTCTGTTATTACTTCCTCTGCCAAGATCACCATCTCTTTCCTAAACAACTGTCAGTCAAAGTTGTGGATGCTCTAGATCATAGATTGTAGGGTTGTTTTATTTTATTTTTATCTTGTATTCTTCATAGGTGTGAATTGTGATCTCTATATTCAGTCAAAGTTATACTTTTAAACTTTTAGTTATTGTTATCTGCCACTGAAGAATACTGCTATATATTTTTCACATGCACATTTCTGGTGAATAATCTGATTTAATGTTTTCCATCTATTTTGGGATACGAAGAAAGGAAATGTGGCAAATCAAAGGGAGCACCTTATATTATTACTTGCCAATATGGATATAAGGAATAAGACTGAATCTTCTGAGGTGAACTATTATTCCTTGCAAACAGCTTCTTTTCTTCTAGTTTCTTCCATATTTAATGGACAGGGTAATGCTAAATTTTAACCCTGTATTGCACTTCTACTCTTCATATTGAAAACTAATAAGAGGCTTGTTGCAGCTTGATGAAGAAACTGTAAAAAATTTGAAGGCTTCAATTTTCAAAAATTACGAGTCATGGTGTAATTATGTGCGTTGTGAATCCAATCTTAGGTAATTGAATGTTTTACTGTGAGATAATAAAAGCTAGGATATGTATATTAAATTACACTTCCGATGATGTTTATGTAGTAACAAGTTCACTTTGATTAATTTTGGTGTATGCAAATTTTTTTACACTTTACAGTCTTCCGGAAGAACTTAACAAACAACAGTTAGAGCTGATTTACATTGCACTTTATCTTCTAATATGGGGAGAAGCTTCAAATATTCGCTTTATGCCTGAATGTCTTTGCTATATTTTCCACAATGTAAGTTTTCTCTGTTAGTCTTATCTCTTATGCTGTGTCAAGGTCTAGCTTCTTATGCTTTTGCTTTAGTACTTCTAGTGAACTTAGGCTTAATTATTTTTGTTGGAGTCCCACATTGAATAGAGATATGGCCTGATGAGTGTTTATAAGTAAGGGGCAATCCTCACCTTACAAGCTAGCTTTTGGGATTGAGTTAGGCCCAAACCCAAATTCTAAGATGGTATTAGAGTCTATCCTAGATCCGATGTCTAGTCCTACAAACTTCACACTCCAGATGTCCCCTCCTGGGTGGGGGGGTGGGGTTGGAGTCCCACATTGGATAGAGATATGGCCTGATGAGTGTTTATAAGTAAGGGGCAACCCTCACCTTACAAGCTAGCTTTTGGGTTGAGTTATGCCCAAACCCAAATTCTAAGAATTTTAAACACAATGTTTCTTGTGATACCTCTTTCTTCTAAACTATCATCATACTGTCATCGTTAACAATTTTCTCATCTATATATATCTTTAATCTTTTGAATCATTGAAGTTAAGCAAAAGATATTTCATAGATAGAACAGAGTAGCTTCTATTTCGAGATTAAGCAAATGTCATTGACTCATTGTGATAAGGCAAAACATTCCTCTATAAACCCTAATGTAGCTGTTATCTAGCTACAGCTTTTGAAAAAATTCCCCAGAGCATAACTTCCCTCTCCCTAAAACCTAAACATCTAAAATCTGACTAAATACCTTCCTTTGAAACTTGCAAATGAAATGCAATGTGTTGAGAATTATAGGATCAGGGAATAACCAAATTGCAATCTGACTAAATTTGAGCATATGACTTATACATTTATGTTATTTGAACAACCAAAATGGTTCAATTTTGGGACAACTTTCGACAACGGTTAATGACGTTCAAAATTGTGGTTAATACAATTCACTGGATGGTTAATGAGTTACCCATCTCGGTGTACCCATTAACCAAGTTCAACACATCGCTAATCACAACTTTGAACGTCATTAATCGTTATCACCGAGATGGGCAACTCGTTAACCATCCATTGAGCTACATTAACCATAATTTTAAACATCATTAACCGTTATCATCGAGATGGGTAACTCATTAACCATCCACTGAGCTGCATTAACCAAGCTTTTGTAAATCATTAACCAAGTTATCAGTTAACAAGTTACCCATCTATTACATGTGTATTCATTAACCAAATTTAACACATCATTAACCACAATTTTGAACGTCATTAACCATCGTCGAAAAGGTGTCCCAAAGTTGTCCTATTTTGGTTGTACAAGTATCATTTGTGATATATGATAATGTGTTAAAATTCAATAACCAATCTCCTTTTAATACTAATACTTAGGTCAACTGGTCAAGTACTAGTACACATGTTAACACAATGAGTTGCATGCTTGTCTACAGAAAGTGTGTGGGAAAGGGACGTTTTGCCATTCAATTTTCAAAACACCATGTAAAACGCCAAACTTAACTCATTATTATTAGATTTGGGCCTAATTTAATCTCAAAAGCTAGCTCATGGGATGAGGATTGTCCAATATTTATAAGCTCTTATTAGACATTATCTCTAGTCAATGTGGGGCTTGGGATTTTCCCAATACACCCCCTCACGCCCAGCACTATTGGGCTTGGTGTGTGGATAATATAGTGGGTGGCCCAACAATGGATCTAGGATAGCTATGATACCATATTAGATTTTGGGCCTAACTCAATCCCAAAAGCTAGCTCATGGGATGAGGATTGTCCACTACTTATAAGCCCTTATTGGACACTATCTCTAGTCAATATGGGACTTGGGTTTTTCCCAATAATTATATTGAAGCAGATACACTAAGAGGATGCATTCCATGGAACCTTGTCAAACTTGAGGGTTTAAGTATACTTGTGGATGGGAAGTAAACTCAGGTCTTAAATTTGTAAGAGTTCACCTACCTCATAATAATATTTTAAAAACATATCCTTGTGGCCAAACATAATTATTAGCATATCCATAACTAATATTCAACAGTCCAACCATTATGAATCAAACATAGAACCAATATCAGACCTACTCTTAACATCTATCTCTTGTTTCCACCCAATATCAGAGTCTCAGACCTAGTATCATTATTTCTAATTTTAGAAATAGGAACTGTATTGACTGACAGCCCTGACCCTTACCCAGCATTTGCAAATATTTTCAATTTAAACCCAAATTTCAGCAGAGCAACATAGCAAAAATGTTTAAAAGAAAATAGAATAGAAACAATAAGATGCGATGTATTGGGACAGATGTTGTGTAAATAACTCTCTTTTTCTTTTGTCCAAAGATGTGCCATGATGTTTATGGGATTTTAAATAGCAATGCCCATCCTGTGAGTGGAGAAACGTACCAAACGGAAGCACGTGACGATGAATATTTTCTCAGGGAAGTTATAACTCCTCTATATAATGTTTTAGCCAAGGTAAGTATGATACAGCAATAATGGATCAGTTTTGCTGCATGTTTCAAAATATGTGTTTGAAACTTTTTTGTTTTTGGTGAAAAAGGAAGCTAAGAGAAACAACAAAGGCAAGGCAAGTCATTCCAATTGGAGAAATTATGATGATCTTAATGAATACTTTTGGTAAATGTTTCACTGAACTTTTGCTTATCAGAACAATGTGGCACTCAAAACATTGCTAAAAGCCATTTTTGTATAATTTGGGATAACAATAAGCTTAAATCTGTCCTTTTCCAGGTCTGACAGATGTTTTAAGCTAGGTTGGCCAATGAATCTCAAAGCAGATTTTTTTAGGCATTCAGATGAGACACAAACATCAAATCAGGTCTCTCATCTATTTTGTCTCTCTTTGTCTTTTCATTTTGTCTGTATGTGTGATTTTTAAACTGTCATATGCTTTTCTCACATATATTGGTATCAACAACAACAATATAGCCTTTTCCCATTAGGTAGGGTCAGCTAGATGGATCAAACAATGCCATTGTGTTTTAGGAAGAGAATTGAATGACAAAGCAAATATAAACACAAAATGCGATGAAGACAGAATATGATAGCTTAGGAAATTATAGGTAGGATTAACATTACGGGTAGAGGGTATACCTTAACATCTATCATATTTGTACATACAAATCTTTTTGTTTATTTTTTGTTTTCATTTTCCTGGTTCTTGTTCTTCTTTTCCCTTGCTCCTAGAGGTTCATTAGACATATTTATGCAGCCTACTTGTATTTTAATTTTCCTTTCACTGCTAATAAATTTGTAATGCATTGATTATAAGTCTTTATTGAAGTACAAATGCAAATGGCAGGGCCCTCGCCAAACCAGCTCTGGGGCTGGGAAGAAGAAGCCCAAAACAAATTTTGTTGAAGTTCGTACATTTTTGCATCTGTATAGGAGTTTTGATCGAATGTGGATATTCTTTATATTAGCTTTACAGGTAATCTTATCTTTGGATCTGCGGTATATTCTTTAAGTTGGCTTCACCTGAATACTTAGACTATGGTTAAGTCTTGGAACTTCAACTCACAAATTTTATTTCATATATGGACGTATTTGTTTCAGGCTATGATTATTATTGCATGGAGTTCCTCGGGACCTCTTGCAGTGTTTTTTGATGGGGATGTCTTCAGAGATGTGACGACTGTGTTTATTACATATGCTATTCTCAATTTTCTGCAAGGTACTTGATTCTTGTATGTCTTAGTTTTTTTGTTGTACTCTGTTTTTAAAAAGAATATTTATTTAACAGAGAGAACAGAAGGTGGGAGGATAAGATATCCTCTATCTCAGTACAAAATATAAAATAAAAACAAACCATTTGACTAATACATTCTGAACTCTGGAAGGGCAGCACTTAAATGTCTGAGATATAGCCAATGGTAGGCAATGCACTACAGATTATTTCCTTCACGTCCAAAAGGAGTCTGTGAAAAACAAGTTCTGACTAAGAGAAGTTGTGGATCAAACTGAAAGAAAGTAGTTCTACATAAAAGTAATTTAAATTCAATGATGGGACGATTTCAAAATATTGGACCAACAAGTCCACCTTGTCCTGTAACTTGGAAAGGATCCATTGGCCAGCAACATCTGGAACTAGATTGGATATGTGGCTTGGAAAGCTAAGACAGAGGCCTAGGAGGCCTATTAGGGTTTATTTTCAATTGGCCAAGAGTAGGTTATGTCTTGGCTGTCTAAGATCTACAGGAAAATGGGTTACTTGCTTATTACAGTATCATCATGATTTATTAAAATCATGTAAAACCCTACTTCCTGTCTTGTCCATGCTAACTGTAACAGCTCTGCTTGCTCCCTATCAACATGAATTCCTCTGTCTTCATTGTTATATTTGCAAACCTCTATTGACTTTTGGTTTTTTTTTCTTGTTGGAGGTTACTGAGATCCTTGGTAAACAATAGAGTTTTTTATTTTCTAAAAAATTGATGTCTCAATTGTTTAGTGTATCAAATGCAAGTTCTGTTGTCATTTATTAACTTCTTTTCCTCATATCTTCTATTTGCAGTAACTCTTGATACAATTCTTGCCTGGAATGCATTGAAGAATATGAAATTTACTCAATTGTTTCGGTATTTTCTGAAATTTGTGGTAGCTGCTGTTTGGGTTGTTGTTTTGCCAGTTTGTTATTCTAGTTCTCTACAGAATCCTTCAGGGCTTATAAAATTTGTCACCAGTTGGGCTGGGGATTGGGGGAACCAGTCACTTTATACCTATGTTGTTGTTATATATTTGTTACCAAACATAGTGGCTGCAATACTATTTTTCCTACCACCTCTGCGGAGAAGGTTGGAGCGCTCAAATATGCGAATCATCACTCTTTTAATGTGGTGGGCTCAGGTCAGCAACACTAGCATTTATTTATTTTACTAAAATACCTGTGTCGTGATGCTTGATATATTAATCATTGCATCTGTTTCTAATTGAAATATATTCTTTTTTTTTTGTCTAACATTGACCATACTGCAGCCAAAATTGTATATAGGCAGGGGCATGCATGAGGACCTGTTATCACTGCTGAAGTAAGTGGGAAACTCTTATTAATTTCCTTTCTTTGCTACCTATGTTTTTATGGTATATGGGAGGGTGGGGAAGGGGACTTTGGCAGAGAATTCTAAGGTGCAACCTTTCTTTTCAATCCAACCATGTTTTACATTTAGTTGGCTCTAATTGTGCTGAGGGGAAATCTTTTCTTCAGCGGGGTGGTTCTTATAAGCATGAATTTTTAGAATTCAAATTTGTATTTTCTATATTAAAATTATATAACAAGTTTGCAAGATATTTACTCTCCAACTGCCTGTCCAAGTTTTCACCATATTATTTTTGTAACCTTTTGGCCAATACATTTAAGAGACAGATGGTCATTTTTTGTATTTTTTTTTCTCTATTGGATTAGGCTAAAGAATGGGTTATTGAATCTTTGGCACATATATACTGCTTCTATTATTAAGTTGTTTTGCCTTTAAAATACACTTTGTTACGGCAGGTATACCCTCTTCTGGATCATGCTGCTTATTAGCAAGCTAGCATTCAGCTACTATGTGGAGGTATTATCTCTATAAATTACTTTGCTTGGCTCTTTATTATGTTAAATATCTGAGTTCAGTAGCTTGCGGACAATAAGACACATGTAGGTAATATTGTGGCTGTGTGTTCGTGTGTGTGTGTGTGTCTATATATATATATATAATATCCCCCACACCCAACCCTATTTCGCCTAACATAAACATCGTAATTGGAAGTTTAATAACAGTATCAATAAGAATCTGCTCCAAGAGTGAAAGGCGTACCAGTTTTAGCTAAGAACTTCAAGCAAATAATTCCAGTTATCATTCTTGGAACTGTGATTTGGAAGATGTGTTTTCTCTTATGATTAAATTGGGTGGAATTGATGAATATTGCTATTTTAAACTATATTTCAGAAACTATATCCTAGATTTAAAAAATAATACCACTGTTTCTTGAATTTTACAAGCTTAATGTTAACAATATGCAGCTTCAATAGTATTTTTGTGCAGAAAATATAGAGATTACGGAATCAATTCCCCATTTTATGGACTGTTGAATTCTTGCTTTCATGTTTCATGTATTTTCTTTATTTCTGTGTTATGTTTGTATGAAGCAATATTTTTCAAATTATGCTTCATAAATTTTTTTCTCTGATCTACTAAATTAATCTTTCAATAGATATCTCCTCTTGTCGGACCCACAAAATTAATCATGAAAGTGCCTATAGATAACTACCAGTGGCATGAGTTCTTTCCAGAAAATGGTAACATTTATGTCCCTTTTCTCTATCTTTACTGCATATTCTGTCAGTATAGCTAGCTTCAACTTACATTCTATAAATGCTACAGAGACTCACAATATATGTATTGTAATTGCAATATGGGCTCCAATTATCCTGGTGAGTTTACTAGAAACGGAATTTTGGAACTTGTTCCATTGCTTTGGCTTTCAATTTTTTGTGCCTTATTTCATTCCACTATTATATGTTTCATTGATATATAGGTTTATTTTATGGATACTCAAATATGGTATGCCATTTATGCCACTCTATTCGGTGGAATTATTGGAGCCTTCAGCCATTTGGGTGAGGTAAGTAGCAAATTTATTGCAATATTTTATTTGAACCTATGTAATTTCCCCCTTTGTTATGGGATTTTTCTTTTATCCCACAGGGATTTTTTTTTCAGTGTTCGATACTATGCTGTCTTATACTTTTTGCTTGTGGTAATTGTTTGTAGGATACATAAATAACTTAGGAAATGTCAAACAATAAATAAGGAATTAAGTAGATTCATGTATACAATATACATATGTAATATGTTCCTGCATTTAGGAAATAGTTGTCTAGGAAATAGTCATCTTATTTAATTATCTTGTATTTAGAAGCTGTAATTATTGTTGTAATTATTATCATTAGCGTATATAAGAATGAACTTTCTGCTGTGTGAGACAACACGCAAGCAGTTCAGATTATACTCACATGTCAGAATAGGTGCAGACTCAGACCAGAATGACCAGCAGAATCAGAAGAGGAATTGTCAACAGGGACTTGAGGTGGAGAGACAGAGTTGGAAATAGAAGAGACTTGAGTGTAGGAAGGAGAGGATGAGTGTGCAGGTGATGACATAGCAGGGGAAGGGGGAGGAAATTGGTTCATGGGGATAGGGGACAAAGGAGGTAATAGAGGAGAAGGGATATATGCAGGGAATGTGGACTCAATAGATGAGGACTGTGGAGTAGAAGAATCAAAGATGGATGAATATGGAAACCTATATTCGTTGAACAATCTTTTGAGATGTAGATACGGCCATTTGAAGCTAAGCACTTATGGCACTTGTGTTGAGGAGACACACCAAGATAAACACATTCAGTTGATCTAAATTGCAGTTTACTTTGATTATAGGGGCTTAATAAAGGGAAACAAGCACATCCAAACGTGCACAGACTAGTGTAGTCTGGTGGGGCACCATATAGAGCATGAAAGGGTGAGGGATGAGTAAAGAGAGCTGCTGTGGGAAGCCTATTTATTAAGTAAACTGCCATGTTAAAACTTTGATCCCAAAATTTTAGGGGAATGGCAGCATGGGACAGCAGTGTATGTCCCATTTCAACCACTTGTCTGTGCTTTTTCTCTCTACTGTCCCATTTTGATGGGAAGTGTGGGGACTTATTAGAGTATACGCATAGTTGTAGCTTAGTTGTGCACACATAACTGAATGTGCTGAGTCAGCAACATTCAGTTATGGCAGTTATATCAGTTATATCAGTTATGGCAGTTATAGTTTAACTACTCCAGGCAGTTACATTGTAAGGCTATAAAAAGCCCCCTCAGTACATTGAATCATGTACTGAATACAAGAATCAGATTTTTCATATTTTCATTTTCTCCTCTCTCTCACTCTATGATACACTCCATTATGGTATCTAGAGCTTTTTTCTGGGCCTGATTCCTCTCTCCCATGGCGGAAGCTGGTAATCCGTTTGGCACTGTTTCTGGTACTCTGGCGTCTTCTCCGGTGCCAGCGACCTTCAACCCTACGATATCCATCAAGCTTGACGATCATAATTATCTCCTCTGGAAACAGCAAGTCGAGGCTGTGATCATCACGCATAAGCTCCACCGATTCGTGGTGAATCCTTCGATTCCTCCTCAATTCACTACCGAAGCGAATCACGCGTTAGGGATCGAATCTGATGCCTATCAACCCTGGATAGTTCAGGATCAGATGCTCTTCACATGGCTTCTAGGCTCGCTATCACCTTCGATTCTCCCTCGGTTTATCAGATGCAAGCAATCGTGGCAAGTATGGGAGAAAATCCATAAACAGTTCCATGCACACCTCAGAACCAAGGTTCGTCAGTTTCGCTCCGAATTGAAGACTACGAAGAAAGGCACTCGTTCAATTCTGGAGTATCTGTTGCGAATCCGTGCCCTAATTGAGTCCTTACAAGCGATTGGTGATTCGGTCACAGAACAGGACCACATCGACACCATTCTCGAGGGACTCCCTGAAGAATTTAATCCCCTGGTTATGATGATCTATGCACGAGCGGATTCTCCGTCAGTTGATGACATTGAGGCGCTCCTACTGATGCAAGATGCTCAGTTTGAAAAATTTCGTCAAGAACTACCCTCACCATTAGTGACAGTTAATGTCGCTCAGGCACCCAATCTGCATGAGTCAGCAAGCAACACTACTCAACAGTTTCCATGGAGATTACCAACACCAAAGTACTTTCCAGGGTGGTTACCGTGGCCGTGGAGGAAGAGGCCATGGCCGTGGAGGAAGAGGCCATGGCCGTGGAGGTCCAAAACCAACTTGTCAACTCTGTGACAAGTATGGACATGATGCATACAATTGCTGGTACAGGTTTGACCAACAATTTGAGCAACCTCCTCCTTCATCTCAACATTAGGGAAGTCAGAATTCAGTGTATAGCCAACCCTCTCAGGGTCATGGCTCTGCCTCACACCAGTCTTGTGCACTACCTCCACCTACTCAGCATCAGCCTAGTGCTAATATGGTGATGCAACAACCAAAGTTTGTGCCAAATACTCAGGAGCCCTTACAAAGGTCCTTTGATAGTCATGCTTGGTTTCCTGACTCGGGTGCCTCACACCACATCACTGCTGACCCAAACAACCTCAGTCACAGGCAATCCCTTTGGTGGACAAGACCAAGTTCTAATGGGGAATGGTCAAGGTCTTCCCATAAACTCCATAGGTTCATCTAAATTCTTTTCTCCTTCCAATCCTCATGTAGTTTTCTCCTTGAAAAATCTATTACTTGTGCCAAACATTACCAAAAACCTTGTCTCTGTTTCTAAGTTTGCTAGAGATAATAATGTATATTTCGAATTTCACCCATTCTCCTGCTATGTGAAATCACAGGGTTCTAGTCGTGTTCTCCTTGAGGGCTCCCTTGGTGCTGATGGTCTCTACAGCTTCCAAGACATCAACATTCTCAAGGAGCCTTCCTCTCTATGTCTTCAGCATACTATGTCCCCTTCAACCTCTAGTGAGCTTTCAGATAACACTTCTACTGTAACTAGTACTTTTGCCACTTGGCACTATAGGTTAGGACATGCCAATAATAATACTGTAAAGGCTGTCCTACAACTGTGTAATATATCTTCATTGAATAAAACATCAAATGAATTTTGCAATGCCTGCTGCCTAGCTAAATCTCATAGATTGCATGCCCCTCCCTCCCTCATTGTTCACTCTGTTGCCTTTGAATTAATTCACACTGATCTTTGGGGACCCGCTCCCCTTACCTCCTTTGTGGTGGATACACCTATTACATCACCTTTGTGGATGCCCACACTAGGTTCACATGGACCTATTTCCTTAAGCAAAAATCTGATGCACTCACTGCCTTTAAACAGTTTTCTGCCTTAATATCAACTCAGTTCTCAGCTTCTATCAAAGCTGTACAATCTGATTGGGGTGGAGAATTTCGTCCTTTCACCAAGTATTTGGGAGAGTTAGGCATCGTTCATCGTCTAACTTGCCCTCACACATCCCATCAAAATGGGACTGTGGAGAGAAAGCATAGGCAAATTGTGGAGATGGGTCTTGCTATGCTATCCCATTCCTCACTTCCTCTCCAATTTTGGGATCATAGCTTTACACAGGCTGTGTATCTGATTAATAGGTTGCCCACAGCAGCCCTAACCTCCCATTCTTCACCTTATCATGCCCTCTATCTTGACTTCTCCAACCTTAAAATTCTTGGTTGTGCCTGCTTTCCTTTCTTAAGACCTTACAACAAACCCAAGTTCCAATTCAGGTCCTCTGAGTGCATCTATTTAGGTCTGTCCCCACAGCACAAAGGGCATAAATGTCTTGACTCCAATGGACGAATATTCATTTCTAAGGATGTTTTATTCAATGAAGCTAAATTTCCTTACACTCACCTATTCCCTTCTCAGTCCACTGCTTCTGTTTCACCACCTTCAACCTACCCTGCATCCATCCCTACACCCACTTACCCTCCTCTTCATGTCACTCCTCTCAATCAACACCCACCACCTTCCTTAACACCCTCTCCCACTCAATCTGTTTCCTACTCACCTGCAGATCCTCACCACACTCCTGCCTCTTCTTCTCCAAGCCCACTGTTTCAGTCATCTCCTGGTATTCCTCACTCTGTCCAATCACCTTCACCCTCTGATGACCACACTGATCCCACCAACTTTGCTCCACTTTCACCCTCTTCTACTCAGTTGCCACAGTCTGACTCTTCCCCAAGTCCCTCTCCCACTCAGCCTGCTAATACTCACCCTATGGCTACAAGGTCCAAAACTGGACATTTACCTCCCAAACTGTTTCTCAGTCATGTTGAACCCAGGACTGTCAAAGAGGCTCTCTCCAGTCCTCCTTGGCTAGCAGCCATGAAGGATGAGCACAATGCTCTCCTTAAGAACAACACTTGGTCTTTAGTACCTCTTCCACCAAACAGAATGGCAATTGGCTGCAAGTGGGTCTTCCGAGTCAAGGAAAACCTAGATGGGACTGTGAACAAGTTCAAGGCCAGATTAGTGGCCAAGGGGTTCCATCAGCAACACGGGTTTGATTTTTATGAAACTTTCTCCCCAGTTGTTAAACCCGTGACTATCAGGATCATTCTATCTTTGGCTATCACTCACAAATGGACCATCAAACAAGTTGATGTTAATAATGCGTTTTTGAATGGGGTTCTCAATGAAGAAGTATACATGGTTCAGCCTCCTGGCTTTGAACACACTAACCGAAATCTGGTATGCAAACTGCATAAAGCCCTGTATGGACTCAAGCAGGCACCTCGGGCTTGGTATGAAAGCCTTGCCTCTGCCCTCTTACACTATGGATTTGTCACTAGCAAGTGTGACCTTTCCCTCTTTATCTACTCCAAGAACTGTGTTTCCCTATATGTGTTGGTATATGTAGATGATATCATCATTACTGGTTCATCACCTTCTTTGATCACTGATCTAATTCAGCAGTTGAACCAACAGTTTGCTCTCAAAGAGCTTGGCAACCTAGACTACTTCCTTGGGGTTGAGGTGTCCTATCTATCCAATGGTACTCTGCTACTCACCCAAAACAAGTACATCCGGGACTTGCTGTCCAAGGCACAAATGTCTGATGCAAAGGGAATCTCCTCTCCCATGATTAGCAACAGCAAGCTCACCAAGCATGGCACAGACACTATGGCAGACCCCCACTTGTACAGATCAGTTGTTGGAGCTCTTTAGTATTCCACCCTTACTCGACCAGACTTTGCTTTCAGTGTCAACAAGGTTTGCCAGTTCATGGCTAATCCTCTTGATACTCATTGGCAAGCTGTGAAACGTATCCTCAGATATCTCAAAGGCTCAATTCATCATGGTCTGCTTCTACGCCCTGCTGCTTCAGCCACAGCCTTTCCTTTGCTAGCCTATTGTGATGCTGACTGGGCCAGTGACCCGGATGACAGAAGATCCACCTCTGGGTCCTGCATTTTCTTTGGGCCTAATCTTGTCTCTTGGTGCTCTAAGAAACAGCAGTTGGTAGCCCGATCCAGCACAGAGGCCGAGTATCGCAGCATGGCCAACACCGAGTATCGCAGCATGGCCAAGACACAAGATTCGGGCCAAAATAAACGTAAGAGCCAGATGTAGACCTGCGGTCATCTACATCTGCAGCCCAATCAACATCTGTAAAGGCCTGAATTGTAAAGGGAGCTTTCGGAGATGCAGGTTTGAGTACAAGCCCATGTGAAACAGTCCCTTGTAGGTATCTTAGGATGCATTTTACAGCCTTCCAGTGCTCTTCTAGCGGCTGGGAGAGATATTGGCAGACTTTACTCACTGAAACAGATTTCGGGTCGTGTGATAGTGGCATACTGAAGGGCCCCAACAATGGACCTATACAATGATGGGTCACTCATATAATTGCCACCATATTTGGATAGCTTACTGTTGCTAACCATAGGGGTAGGGGAGCCCTTTGCATTGGCCATGTTGGCCTTGGCCAGTAAGTCCCTAACATATTTGGTTTGGGACAAGAGAATTCCACCATTATTAGGTAAATGTATCACTTCTACCCCTAGAAAATAGTCTAGCCTGCCAAGTTGCTTCAAAGCAAAACTAGAATGCAACTTCTGAATGATGGTTGAAATGTGAGAGGTAGAGGACCCTGTGACAATAATGTCATCTACGTAGACAAGAATGTAGGTGCAGTCCTGAGTGTGAATGTATGAACAATGAGGGATCACAACGGCTAGTTTTGAACCCAAACTGAAGTAGCTGTTTAGTGAGGCGCTCAAACCAAGCACATGGGGCTTGTTTGAGGCCATAAAGGGCTCGGTTGAGCCTGCACACTTGAGTAGATTCAGGCTTCCGGAAGCCAATAGGCTGCTCGATATATACCTCCTCTGTTAGGAAACCATTGAGGAACGCGTTGTTGACATCAAGTCGTTGGATAGGCCAGTTGTAAGTGACTGCAAGTGTCAAAATAATCCTCACTGTGACAGGCTTTACAACTGGAGAAAAAGTTTCAGAATAGTCCCTACCCAACTGTTGGTGAAACCCTTTTGCAACAAGCCTAGCCTTGTACTTGTTGATGGTGCCATTGGGGTTCTCCTTCACCCTAAACACCCACTTGCAACCAATTGCTTTCTTGTTGGGTGGGAGATCAACTAGTGTCCAGGTATTGTTTTTCATGAGTGCATCATATTCATCTTGCATAGCAGAATGCCAATGAGGAATGGACAGGGCCTCAGTAGGAGATGTGGGTTCTGCATGTGTTAGTAACACAGTAGGAAAGGATTGTAACCTTGTTTTAGACCTAGTCAACATATGGTGAGTGTTAAAGGAGGAAGGGAAGGTTGGGAGGAGGAGGACTCTAAAGTAGATAGATTAGGGGAAACACTTGGAGTGAGACCACAATGAAGGGAAGAAAGAGAGAAGGGGTCAGTGTGAGAATGGGACTGATCCGAGGAGTGACCTAGGTTGTGAGATGGGCCCGAGAAAGGAGGGGAGGGACCAACAATGGGACTGACAGGTGCTGGACTGAAACTGGAATGTGTTGGAAGGACAGGACTGACTTGAGGAATGACATTTAAAGGAATTGGACATGCTGTCTGTGCAGAATCATGTTGCACAGAGCTAGAAACAGTAGATTTGGCTGCAAAGGGGAAGAGATGCTCATTGAACTGCACATCCTTGGATATATACATACGGCCATCTTTGGAAAGGCATTTATATCCTTTATGTGAGCTGGAGTAGGCCATAAAAGTACACTCACAGGAGCTGTACTCAAGTTTATTTTTATTGTATGGCCTCAAACATGGGAAGCAAGCACACCCAAAAACTTTGAAGAGGGAATAGTCAGGCTCAGTTTTGTAAAGCATAAAGTAAGGAGACTGATTTGACCAAACTGGTGTGGGGAGCCTGTTTATGATAAAGGTGGCAGTGCAAAAGGCATGGTCCCGATAGCACATAGGCAGAGAGGCTTGAGCCAAAAGTGCCAAGCCTGTTTCAACAAAATGCATGTGCTTTCGTTCAACAGACCCATTTTGATGATGGATATGAGGGCAAATGACTCTATGATGTATTCCCAAATCAGTAAGGTATTTTGTGAAGGGGCGAAACTCTCCACCCTAGTCAGACTGAACAGCCTTTATACAAGAGCCAAATTGAACTTTAACTAGTTCATAGAACTGTTTAAATGTTGTTAGGGTGTCCGACTTTTACTTTAGTAGGAAAATCCGGGTATATTTAGTGCAAGCATCTACAATTGAGAAAAAGTATTGATATCCCATGGATGACTTAACAGGGGCTGGACCCCAAAGATCAAGAAATAGAAGGTCAAAAGGATGAGCATATGTAGTTAAAGAAGAGTGAGAGGGAAGCCTGTGGGATTTGGCAAAACAGCAAGAAGTGCAGAAATCCAAAGCACGTTTATTGATATTTGGTAGATTACATTTTTGTAAGATAGTCTTTACAGCCATATCATTTGCATGCCCTAATCTACAGTGCCAAACATAATATGACAAAGGCACTTTATTGACAATTCCTAAATCACTAGAGGGAGTAATACATTTGGAAAGGGGAGTGGGACAATCTACACTCGAACATAGAGGATGACTTGACAGAACAGTAGCCCTTGGAGAAAACTTCTGAATGATATTGAAGCTATGGAAGACATACAGACCAGCAGAATTCACTGAACCTTCTAGGAGAACTCGATTATCAGCCTGTGATTTGACATAACAAGAGTGAGAGTTGAACTCTAAGAAAACATGGTTATCTTTTGAAAAACGACTAACACTGAGTAAGCTTTTAGATATAGTGGGGACAAACAATACATTAGAAAGGGAAGGTGTGTGAGTGTTGTCAAAAGGTGAACTAACACTTGCAGAGCCTATAGCATGTATAGTTAGGCCAAGTCCATTACCCATATAAATCTGATCAACCCCATTCGGAGCAGCTGGTTGTGCTAGAATATTGGGATCCGCATTAACATGGTGAGTGGCCCCACTATCCGGGAACCAAGCATTGGAATCACAATCAGAACCTGAGGCTACCATTGCCATTGGACCAGGGGCCTGCTGAAAACCATTATACTGACCATTAGACTGAGTGGGAGTCAAATTGGTATTCTGCCAGGGCAGTGGCAACAAGGGTTGCTGTTGCATAGGCAGCTGAGGAATAGGAGGAGGCAAGGGCTGTGAGCTAGATGAACTTGATGTATAGTGATGATTAGCATGAGGTGCATGCTGAGAGTACTGATTGGGAACCTGGCCAAAGTGTTGACCTCTGCCAAATGAACCAAAGTTGTTGGAATTGGCATTTTGAGAATTGTAGTTTTCACTAAATCTATAGTAACAATCTAATACACTATGATTATTGCGCCCACAGATCTGACACGCTGAACCATTGCCAAAGCCATTGCCATAGCCATTACCAAATCCATTACCATAGCCATTACCAAATCGACCATTTCCATATCTACCTCCTCTACCACGGCCACGACGGCCTCCATGACCACCTCGAAAACCATTAGAAAGTGCAGGATTGGAATTGAAGTACTGATAATTGCCATTTTGTGGAAAATTATAGGAAGAGGCTTGTTGAAAGTTGGATCCATAAGACACTTGTTGTGCATGATTCTGTGAATGAGATGATTGAGTGTCAGGGTGCGAATTAGGAGCAGTTTGTGCCAAATTCGCAGAGAAGACTTCAGTAACAGCCGCTTTGGACTTTGTTCTCTCTAACCTAGATTCATGAGAGAGTAATAAGGACTCAATTTCAGCAATCGTATATGGTTCAATACGGCTCTCTATTGTTGGAAACAAGATATGGTACTCATCAGGTAAACCTTCGAGAATCGCATCCATATGCTCTTGCAACGTAATCGGATTTCCAATCGAAATCAATGCATCAACAATGGCCTTGATTCGCAACAAATATTCCGAAATCGTTGGATCACCCTTCACGATGTGGCGAAGCTCAGCACGAAGTTGTGTACTACGGGCTTTCGTCTGAGAATTGAAATAGTTGTGTAGCTCATCCCATAGCTGCCACGCGTCTGTGCAACCTACAACATGCGTGTGTATCGATTCCGAGATCGAGTTTAGAAGCCAAATGAACAAATACTGGTCCTGCGCTTCCCAATCCCGAAACGCCGGATTCACGCGATCATGCAGTCGATCGTCTTCACTGAGAAATCGCATTGGAACCCTAGGACATATCACAAAACGTTCGAGGCGGTTAGCACGAATCACCGCCTTGACGATCTGTTTCCAATGGAGAAAGTTCTTCTCCGTAAGCTTAGTCGTAACAACAGAGGTGAGATTAGGGATCGGAATCGCTGCCGTCGGCGGCGGTGGCGGTGGTGGAGACGGTGGCGAATGATCTTCATGACCAGATGCGGAAGCCATGGCCAAGAGTTAAGCTCTAGATACCATATTAGAAACTAATAACCAGAGAGAGAAAATAGAGAGGAGAGAGAGAAGAAGAATCTAAAACTGAATTCTGAATCTGATTCAATTCTTAGTCTAGATACAGAAACACATGCTATTTATAGCATGTCATAGGAGTAACTAACTAACTAACTGCATGGCTGACTCAGCAGAGAGCTGATCAGCTACATGCTTGTACAAGATAGTGAATCTATGCTTACTCTAACACCCATTAGCACTTGATCCTAGCCTCCAAAAGCAGTGCTATGTCTGAGATTGTGGATCTGCAGTAATGTGATGTGAAGATCTTGAATCCGGATACCACAATTGAGAATCAAAGGATCTTGAAGCAGTGATATCTTGAGTGGAAGAGGCAAATTGGCTACGTTGAGGCTGATTAAACTAATGCATCTGAAAGAATTAATTAGTTTGAGTTGCTACAAAAGCACTTGGTGGATGTTGAGGAGGTGGCCTCTGTGGTGCTGCTTGCTGAGGCTGCATAGTGCACTGGCCCTGTGCAGGAAACTGTGGTCCAGGTGCTGGTTGAGGCACAAAATTATGATCAAAACGATACCAACAGTTGTAAGCTTCATGGCCATATTTGCGACAAAGTTGGCATGTAGGCCTATTACCACCACGACCACGGCCTCTGCCACTGCGACCACGCCATCCGCCATCCGCCATCCGCCATCCGCCATCGACGACACTGCTTGTAAGGTGAGGATTGCCTAAGCCCTATGTAGCACGGACACGATACGAGTATCGGATACGATACGTATTCGATACGGCGATACGTCTTCCCTTAAAAAATATAGGATACGATACGTTTAGGATACGTATATAAATATATAAATATATATAAAAAAATTCACAAAATATTAGGCAATATATTGTTGCAAATGTAATTCAAAATCAGAAATTACAAACCATTGTTTCCAAAAATCCAAAGTAGGAACATACTACTTAAACATCACTAAATATAATATATAAAATGACTTATTGCCTAGAAAATGGAATAGTGTCAATTTCGTCCCCTCCTTGACTATCATCTGTAAATAGGACAGCTTCAATGTCCGGTTCATCAAGAGATAATGAAGCTACTTCAAGAGTTCCAGCACCATCAAAGTTGTCCCATGAATCTCCACTAATGTCCCACATCTTTGTATCCCCTTTCTTGTATTCATCACTCTTCCTACCCAAGAGCCGCAAATTAGTATGCACATAAACCAAGTCTTCAGCTCTCTTAGGGTTCAAGTTATTTCTTGTCATAGAGTGAATAAATGAATAGATACTCCAATTCCTCTCACAAGCAAGATGAAGAGCTAGGCTGCACAAGAAGCCTCAAAGCAAGCTTTTGAAGAAGAGGGGCAGAAGAACCATGATTCACCCACCAAGTTTTAGGATCTAATGTCCACCTACCTTCAATGGAGTCAAAAGAAGCAAAACTGTTTGCTTTTGATGAGAAATCAGCATATTCAATTGCAACCTTTCTTCTGTCTTCATCACTTGTGAAAAGCTTTTTCAAACACTTATTCCTTTCTGTAGATATCTCTTCGTCCTCATGTGGGTAAATTCTATTTGGATCCTCACGGAGCCATTCATCACTATAGTACCTATAAATCAAGCAAAAGTTAATAGATAACTTATGGTAATTGCTATCAAATTATTTATAATTAATTGAAATAATGAATATTTGATAGGCTAATTTTACCTAGGATTCAAAGAGTGAGCCATACAATGGAGAGTGGTGCAACTCTTGGTCCACCTATCAATGAGTATAGAATAGACAACTTCATAAAATGTTGATGTAGCAATTTGGCTCTTTCCCTTCATGCCTATATATAGATGTTTTCACCTTTTCTATCATAGCATCCCACATCTCATAGACCAAATGAAGTGTGGGGTTGTCTCATATCACAAGCTCTAAGCATATTATAAATAGGATCGGTGAAATCTAGAATATATTGAATTTTGTCCCACCAAATATCATTCAAGATAAATTCTTTCTGACTTGGGCCTTGCCGACATCATCCTCTCTATAAGAGTTCCATTCTTCACTTATAACCATTGATTGCAAAGAACGCTTCAAGAGTTTAAATCTTTTCAACATCACTATAATAGATGCAAAGCGTGTCTCAAAGAATAAAGAAGCAATTTCAAAGGTGAGAAGTGATTAAAAATGGCCAATCTCATTGAGTGGTTCATGATAAAGTTCCTAACAAAAGAAACGTCATCAGCAACTTGAGTAATCCAACTACATTCACCATAAGCTACCTCATTTCTCTCAGTATTTTTGGCAGCACAAATGTTCTTCAATGCAAGATTCAGTGTGTGCACAACGCATGGAGTCCAAAAAACTTTTGGAAATGAGACTTCTATGATCATTCCTGCACCTTTGCATACAGGATCATTATCTGTTATCACTTGGATCACATTTTCTTCCCCAACTTCTTTTATAACTTCTACCATCCAATCAGCTATATAATGTTTGTTTTTAATTTCATCTGAAGCATTAACGGCTTTCAAGAAAACAACACTTCCTTCACACGCAGCCATAAAATTAATTAAAGGTCTTCTTTGGACATCTGTCCATCCATCAGAAACTATGCTAACCCCTTTTGCCTTCCAAGTTGATTTAATTGGTTTAAGCAACCTCTCAACATTTGCTTTCTCTTGTTGCAAGAGAGTTGTCCTCAGCATTATATCCAGGAGGGAGAAAACCACCAAGATTGTGATTTGCAACAAACAGATAAGAATTCACATAATATGGATTTCTTGCAAGATTAAAAGGCAACCCAGAAGAATAGAACATTCTAGCAATGAGAGCTCTAAGATTTTCTCTATCATTTAAGTTAAATGATCTCTCTAAAGGACCACTTTTCTTTCTTTTCAATGAGAAGTTCTCTTGTTTTCTCGATGGGCAATGGGACATGCTTAGGTTTCAACCTATTTTCAGCCAATTCCACAACTGATTTCAGTTCAGCCAAATACTCATCATTTACCTTTGAGCACACAAATTCCAGTTCCATATATTTTCAACAAATGAGCTTTCACTCTAGAGTAAGAGCTTTTAAAATCTTTTTGACAGAAGTTACAAGACCAGCTCTTGTTTCCACCCACTTCTGATCCCTTCGTTCTTATACTAACATATGCCCAAAGAGGAGCATGATCATCTTGTACATAATTTTCAGAAAGGAACTGGCTAGGAATTTTTGAATTTGAATTAGAACTAGAAGTATTTGGTGCTGACATTGTAAAAATATTATGTTGTTACTTCTGTAAAAAAAAAAAAAAAGCCAATTAAAGAACAGTAGAACTAGAACACTAGAACAGAGCAGTCACGACTCAGTAAGAAAAGGAGAAAACAGAGGCTAGTATTGAAGAACAGAGGATCACGGTACCTTGCTGTTGGAGAACAGAGGGCAGAGGCTCACGAGTCACACTCTGGGTTTGGGACGATGCGAGCCACTTGCAAGGTGCTCTCACTGCTACGGCGAAGATGAAGATGCTCTGTTATGGGTGTGGGCTGGCTCTTCGATGACTATGGCAGGATTGAGGACGTTACACTTTAATCGTGAATGGACCGAATGGTGATTCAATGATTCGGTGATATAATTGCAATTAGTTGGAGATTTCAATTTTCAAAACAAAAAAAGGGAAGAGTCGCGATAGTTGGAGATTTCGAGGGTCATCGTGTCGAAGACGTATCGACGGCGTGTCGACGGCGTGTCGGTGACGAATCGGTGCCGAAGTTCAACGGTCATCGCGTCCCTGTGCTTCCGATACTTCCCCAGTACGTATCCATGGCGTATCGCGTCGTATCCGCGTATCCGGCCGTGTCGAGGGCGATTCGTCCCTGAAAATGGCGTATCCGTGCTACATAGCCTAAGCCTTATAAGAACTACATAGACCGTATCTCTAGTCGATCTGGGACTCTTAACAGTGTTGAATATTTCAGTCCCATCTTCACTTCGCAGCTGACCCTTAGCCTTCTATATTATTACCATCATTCCTTTGTCTTTGACCCATTTTTCAGATTGACATTTTCACCTAAAACCAACCACCAACCACCACAGAGAGCTCCGACTGGCCAGAATCCAAAACCCCACCATCAGAAACCGCCGCACGTGCCTCCACACTCTCGATGTGTGTACCAAATGTGCCGCCGTCCCAACCTCCATTTGCGACGCTACTTGCACAAACCAAGCTGTCGGCCCTTCCTAGTTTTGTTTCAAGGGTTGGTTGGGTTCAAGTCAAAGCATTGTTAGGTGCTGCAATGAGAAATTCTATTTGCCTTGTGGGCCCTTCCTGGTACTGTTTCAAGAGTTGATTAGGTTCATCTGAGTTTTCCTGTTGTTGTTTGAGGACCCTTACTTGACTACATTTCTCTGTTGTTTTTCATTACCATGACTGGTGTAGAAAAGGATTCTGAATATTATTATAATTGTGTTTAGAGTACAAGCACTAATTTGAATATATAGGCTAAGCTCTAACTAATGGGCCTAATACAAATAATGTTAATAATTACATATTTATAACACTCCTCCTCAAGCTGGTAAATGGATATCTGTCATTCCTAGCTTGCAAGTAAGTTGGCTGAATCGTTCTGTTGGCAAGCCCTTTGTTAACACATGCTAGTTGGTGCCCAGAGGGTATGTAGGCTATTGTTATTAATTCGCTCTCCAGCTTTTTCTTGATGAAGTGTCGGTCTATCTCAATGTGTTTTGTCCTGTCATGTTGAACAGGATTATGAGCAATATTGATAGCCGATTTATTGTCACAAAACAACTTCATAGGTCCCTCATACTTTATCTTCAAATCATCAAGCACATTCATCCACAGTGGCTCTTAGATTCCTTGTGCCATGGCGCTAAATTCTGCCTCAGCACTTGATCTAGCCACTACATTTTACTTCTTACTTCTTCAAGAAACAAGGTTCCCACACAAGAATGTGCAATAGCCTGATGTGGACCTTCTATCACTTACTGACCCTGCATGATCTGCATCAATTTAAGCCTCCATTGTCAAGCTTCCACCTCTTTTGAACAAGAGTCCCTTCCCTAGAGTGGCTTTGAGATACTGTAGAACACAATCTACAGCCTACAAGTGCCTTACCCTCGTATCATGCATGAAGAGACACAACACTGACTGCATATGCTTAATTTGGTCTAGTGTGTGCCAAGTAAATCAACTTCCACAGTAGTCTTTGATATTAGACCTTGTCAACCTTGGCACTTTCCTCTTCGATGCTCATTCTATGATTTTGCTCGATGGGAACACCTGCAGGTTTACATCCAAGTTTTCCTGTTACCTGCAAAAGACCAAGCACATACTTCCTTTGAGAAATGAAAATGCCTTGTTTTGAGTAGGCCACTTCAAGCCCCCAGAAATACTTAAGTTTCCTGTGGTCCTTCATCTCAAACTCTGCAGATAATTTTTCCTTGAGCAGTTATCTCTCAACCAGATCATCTCTTGTAGTAATAATATCATCAACATAGACAAGAAGTACAATCACTTTTCCTCTCGTTGAGTGTTTGAAGAAAAGTGTATGATCTCCTTGGCTTTGCTTGTAGCCCAGGCACACCATTACTTTGTAAATCTTCCAAACCATGCTCAGGGAGACTGTTTTAGCCCATATAAAGCCTTCCTCAATCTGCACACTTTGTTCCACTTGTGGGACCAAATCTTGGGGGAATCTTTATGTACACCTCCTCTAAGTCTCCATACAAGAAAGCATTTTGACATCAAACTGGTATAGTTGCCACCCAGAGTGGGCAGCAAGAAAGAGTAAAATACGAACAGTTTCCATCTTTGCCACGGGAGCAAATGTCTCCTCATAATCGATGTCATAGCTTTGAGTGTATCCCTTTGCCACTAGTCTTGCCTTTTATTTATCAAGAGTTCCATCTAATTTGTGCTTGACTGTATAGAGCCACCTGCAACCAAATGGTTTATTGCCCCCTGGCCTCTCAACAATTTTCCAAGTTTCATTCCTTTCAAGTGCTTTCGTTTCCTCATCCATAGCTTGGACCCAATTAGCATCCTATAGTGCATCTTGAACAAATGCTGGGATTCTCACAGATTCAACAGCTGTAATAAAACTCTGATGCTGTAGAGAAAAATTTTTAGAGGAGACAAATTGAGAAATAGGGTACTTGGCATAAGACCTTTCCCTTTTCTCAAAGCAATTGGTAGGTCATCTGGATCAGGGTCAAGAGTTTCTGAAATCTGAGAATCAAAATTGGGGGAATTATTTTCAGTACTTACCTGCAGTTCGGACGATTGATGTTGTTTCTGGACCAGGTTGGGTATTTCTCTCCTTTGAAACACTAATGTTGGCTCATAGCTTTGTTCTTCACTGGTGCTGGCGGTGCAGATTCCTGCAAAATAGATTTTAAAGGAGGAACGGGAACAAAACCATAAACAGGAGACTCAGAAGCAGGTGACTCAAAAACACATGACTCGGAAGCAGGTGACTCAAGAACAGGTAGCTGAGGAACAAGTGACTAAGGAAGACAAGGACCAAAGGTGATAAACTTGGACATAGATTCCAAATTACTACTCTACCCCTGAAATTGAGCGAGTAAAGAATGACACATGTTCATGGAAGGTGGTATCCATAGAGACAAAGTACATACGACTGGAAGGATGATAGCATTTATACCCCTTTTTGTTAGGTGCATAACCTAGAAAAACACACCTGACTGCACAAGAATCCAACTTAGTTTGACGCTGCCTATGAACACATACAAAGGCAACACAACTAAATACCCGTGACTCTAAACTCTGCATGATATGAACGGAAGGAAAGAGTGAGAGCATAAACTGAACAAGACTAACATTACCTAGAACACAAGATGGTATCTGATTAATCAGATAGGCAGCAATCAGTACTGCTTCTCCCTAGTATGACTTAGGGACTGACATTTGGATGAGAAGAGCTCGAGCAACTTGAAGTAAATGGCGGTTTTTCCTTTCTGCATCCCCATTTTGTTGTGGGTGTCAACTAATGTAAATTCATGGATGATGCCCTGTTTACTATTAATGCTTGAAAGGCTATGATTGGCGTATTCTTTTCCATTATTAGAACATAATCTTTTAATGCCTTTCCCAAATTGTGTTTGTATCATATGATAAAATTGAGTAAAAAGTTGGGGTACTTCTGATTTATCCTTCATAAAAAAAAGCCAAGTTACTCGAGTACAATCATCAATAAAGGAAACAAACCATCTCGCACCAGAAATGTTAGAAATAGGGACAGGTCCCCAAACATCAGAATTATAAGATCAAATGGTTCGCCACTTTTATTAAAACTAGAAGCGAAAGTAACAAGATGGTGTTTAGCAAACTGACAGATGACACACTTAAAAGACTCAATAGACTGTTGTAAATACAAAGACGGAAACATAGACTTAATTAGAGAAATGGAGAATGTCCAAGACGGTTGTGCTGAAGCCAGACCTGTGATGCAGGAGAGTGAGACTCAGACTGGAAGCAGGAAGACATCACCTTCTGACCATCTCTTTCATCAGACAGATATAACCTTCCCCGTTCCTTAGCAACTCCAACTGTCCTCCTCGTGACAAGATCTTGAAAAATACAATAAGAGAAAAAGGTTACTGCACAGTTTTGGTCTCGCGTCAGTTTATGAATAGAGATCAAGTTATTGGAAAGTCTAGGAACATGAAACACATTTTTCAATTTTAACGAGGATTGAAGTTCAAGATTTCCAGACCAACAACACGGGTAGGAGATCCATCAACAACAGTAATATAAGAAAGACCGGAAGAAGAGGCATAAGAATAGAAATGTTTGGAATAGAATGTCATGTGATCAGTGGCATCAAAGTCTATAATCCTTACATCCCGAGGGATAGTACCAGATGCATAAGACTTCTTACCATTCATTGCTCAAGAACAATATTTAGAAGGCTTACTAAGAGAGTTTTCTCCAGGTTCAACCATCAGAAACGCTGAACAGAGGTGCTGTCAGAAAAGTGATGAAGTTGAAAAATAGATTCTAAAGGAAAGGCTAGCAGCCCAGTTCAAAATGAAGGTTCTAGGAAAGTTAAATTATTTTCTTGGGATTGGGGTTGCCTACTTAAGAAAAGGTATCTTTATCTTCCAATATCAAAGACTTATGGGAAAACTCATTTATTTAGCCCACCCCAGACCAGACATAGCTTATAAAGTCAGTGTGGTTTGTCAATTCATGCATGATCCACAAGAAAGACATATTTAAGCATGGAACAAGGTTCTTCGGTACTTGAAGACAAGCCCGGGAAAAGGATTGCTATTCAAAAGTGATGCGAAAATGTCTGTAAAGGTAAATACCTATGTCGATTATGCAGGATCAATTGTTGATAGAAAATCCACCTCAGGGTACTGCATGTTTTTGGGTGGAAACTTCGTAACATGGAGAAGTAAGAAACAAAATGTAGTTTCAAGGTCAAATGCAGAAGCTGAATTTCAAGTTATGGCTCAAGGGATTTGTGAGTTGTTATGGATACAAATCATACTTACTGACCTTTGAATAAAGTTTGAAACTCCTGTGAGGCTACTTTGTGACAACAAGTCCATCATTAGCATTGCTCACAATCCTATTCAAAATGAACGAACAAAGCACGTAGAGGTAGACCGACATTTCATCAAGGAAAAATCAGACAATGGTCTTATAGCTATGACATATGTCCCCTCAGAGCTTCAATTAGCAGATGTATTCACCAAGGGCGTTCCAGTAGAAAGGTTTCAAGATTTGACATGCAAGCTGGGAATGATTGATGTCCATTCTCCAGCTTGAGGGATAGTGTTGGAAACTTGAATAACTTAGGAAATATCAAACAATAAATAATGAATTAAGTAGATTCATGTATACATATTTAATATGTTCATGCATTTAGGAAATAGTCATCTAATTTAATTATCTTGTATTTAGAAGTTGTAATTGTTGTTGTTATATCAGAATGAACTTTCTTCTGTGTGAGACAACACAGGCAATTCAGATTATACTCAACTGTCAATTTTCAACTTAGATGATTGTAATCATAAATCGTAATCATATAAGTGGGCTTAATTAGGATGGTGTAGGCGGTGATGTTTTATTAGATGTATTTATGTATTCATTGTATTTACCCTTCTTAGGATTTAGTATAGATAATTATGTCCTACAAAACAGTTTAATGTTCTAGGAATTAGGTTCCACTATCTTGGTTCAGTTGATATATATGTTGTAGTTTCATATTGCAATGATAAGAGAAATATTCAGATACAATTTAACTGTAATAATAGTACTAAATTCTTCTTGGTGTACAATCCCAATCTGTTTATTATTTCGTAACATTTTGCTTCTCTTAGATAAGGACACTCGGGATGCTCCGGTCCAGATTTGGATCTGTACCATCAGCTTTCACTCGATGCTTTTTGCCTGGAACAAACAGAAAGACTAAATCAGAGGTCTTGGTACTGCATTTCATGTTTCAAAATTCAGTACTTGTTCATGATGCAATTATATAATTATAAATGCTAGATACTTATTGTGAGTCTAAATACCTGGCTAAATCAAACAATTTGTGGCAGGATGAGGATGAGTCATATGGACGGAGGAATATTGCATACTTCTCGCAAGTTTGGAATGAGTTTATAGATTCTATGAGACAGGAAGACCTGATCAGTAACAGGTTTAAACTGCTGCTTGCTTGACACATCTGCATCAGATCCATGAATTTCAAGCTTCTGATTATATATCTTGACTATTAATTGTCCAGGGATAGAGATTTGCTTCTTGTCCCATACACTTCAAGCGATGTTTCTGTCATCCAGTGGCCTCCATTCTTGCTTGCTAGTAAAGTATGTGATTTGAGTGGCTCCTTAAAGGCCTGAAGTTTATTATAATTGAATTTGTGTCTTTTGCTTCCTTTCTAAGTCCCTTCAATATGTGATAGATTCCTATAGCTCTCGACATGGCAAAAGATTATAAGAAAGAGGATGATGCCGATTTATTCAAAAAGATAGAGAGTGATGAGTATATGTATTCAGCAGTTGTTGAATGCTATGAGACTCTCAAGGACATCATACATGACCTTCTTCTAGATGAAGAAGATAGGCGGTAAGAAAGAAATATCTGTATAGCCTCTGTTATCCATTTAATTTTTTGCTTATTTGAATCCTCATGATATTGGGCCTCTTGCATGTATGAGACAGGGTTGTAAGCCAAATATGCAATAAAGTAGAATGGAGCATACATCAGCACACATTTGTCAAGGAATTCAAGATGAGTGGCTTGCCTTCCCTCAGTGAGAAGTTGGAGAAATTCTTAACACTATTGGTAGCTTTTATCCACCATGCTTACTTTTTCCCTTTTTTCTCTGTATATTTCAGTTTCCTTCTTGGTAGACCCATTCAGGTCATATAAACATAGACTTCATTTTTTTCTTTTTTTGTTGGCAGCGATCTGATGATGTCAAACTTGATTCATTGAAGCCCCAGATAATCAATGTTTTGCAGGATATTGTAGAAATTATCATACAGGATGTTATGGTTGAGGGCCGTTCGTATGTTTGAAACTTTGAATGGGATATTGGTGTTTTATTTTCTTTTTAATAGCCTATAATAAGTACTGCTATATGATATTCACTTGTTCTGCTTTCTTCAGAATTTTGGAAACGCCTCAGCATTATATTGTAGAGAAAGGACAGAGGTTTGTGAAAATTGACACCTCTTTTACACTCAACAAATCAGTGAAGGAGAAGGTAGTCTTGCTGACAGCTACACTCCAGCGAACATTGCATTATTCTTTGTGAATGTGTTTTTGCTTATTAGTTTGTTTATTATCTGTAGGTTATTAGGCTTCATTTGCTTTTAACAGTCAAGGAGTCGGCCATAAATGTGCCCCAAAATCTGGATGCCCGCCGCCGTATTACATTCTTTGCAAACTCCTTATTTATGAATATGCCAAAGGCTCCCAAAGTTCGGGACATGTTGTCCTTCAGGTTAGTCATTGTGATAGACTAATTTATTGGGAGGTAAGGGGAAAAAGCAGAATGAATATTGAATACAATTCTCCCAAATGCTTAAGTTGTTAGGTAGAGGCTGGTTTTATATCTAACACGCCCCCTCAGAAGATCCTTTTGTGCTTAAAGTACGGACAAATACCTAGGTCCACTCCACCTTGTGCTGAAGTCAACTTTATATTAGAATAATGAGGGTGGCAGGGACCAAACTAATGACCAGTTTGTCTTAGAGGCTATACTATGTCAAGGACCAGTTATAAAATATATGCATGAAATGTACTCTGTACACGAAGTCTGCTGTTTTTATTTTTTATTTTTTTATAGGTTGGTTGAAAAACCATTTTATTCTTACTTCTATATTCAGTTATAAAGAAATGCAGTAACAGAGAGAAAAGAGAGAGAGAGAATTGAGATAGAAATCTGAAGAAATGGAATTGTATTTTCTTAATTCTGTTACAGAGAGTTGAAACCTTTATATAGGCTTTGGAAAGTGAGCTAACAGCTGTTAGTTATCTAATTGACTGTCTAACTAACATAACTGAATACAGCTGACTCAGCTGATTCAGTTATAGGAATACAGCATGCAGTTATCGTATACAGTATATAATTATACTCTATTAGCCTCCCCTCAAGCTCAAGGTGGTGGAACCACGTTGAGCTTGGTCCTCAATTCTTCAGACTTCGAGGATGACAAGGGCTTGGTGAAGCAATCTGCAAGCTGATCCGTGCCTGCGATGTGCAGTACTGTCAGAGCCTTGGCTAGTACTTTCTCCCTCACAAAGTGAATATCAAGCTCGATGTGTTTGGTGCGAGCATGAAGAACTGGATTGCGAGCTAAGTTCACGGCACTCAGGTTATCACAAAGCAGCTTTGATGCAGCAAAAGGAACTCCCAACTCTGTCAAAAGAGACTGTATCCAGAGCAATTCAGCAGTGGTGTTGGCCATACTCCGGTACTCGGCCTCTGTGCTAGATCGGGCAACCAACTGTTGTTTCTTGGAGCACCTGGACACAAGATTGGAGCCAAAGAATATGCAAGAACCAAATGTAGACCTTCGGTCATTTGGGTCACTTGCCCAGTCAACATCACAGTATGCCAAAAGACTGAAAGGAGGAGGGTGCTGTACTGGCCGTAGGAGCAAACCATGATGAATAGAACCTTTCAGATATCTGAGAATACGCTTGACAGCCTGCCAATGAGAGTCTAGAACCTTATTTACACTGAATGCTATATCTGGTCGAGTCAAGGTAGCATATTGGAGGGCTATAGATCTGTATATGTGAGGGTCTGAAATAGCGTCTGTCCCAGTTTTAGTGAGTTTGGTGCTACTTATCATAGGAGAGGATATCCCTTTTGCATCAGTCATGTGTGCTTTGGCCAAAAGATCACGAATGTATTTTGTTTGATTGAGTAGAAGTGAGCCATCAGAGAAGTGCTTTACCTCTATACCAAGGAAGTAATCTAGATTGCCAAGCTCCTTTAGAGCAAACTGGGAATTCAGTTTTTGAATTAAGTCTTGGATCATGACAGAAGATGGCCCAGTGGTGATAATATCATCCACATAAACTAGGACATAGATGGAATTAGAACCCTTAGAGTAGACAAAGAGGGATGGGTCACATTTGCTAGTTGTAAACCCAAATTGAAGTAGAGCCATAGTGAGGCGTTCATACCAAGCTCTAGGAGCTTGTTTAAGGCCATAGAGTGCCTTGTGCAGCTTGCACACTAGAGATTTGTCACTGTTTTCAAAACCCGGGGGCTGTACCATATGCACCTCCTCACTAAGCACTCCATTAAGGAATGCATTATTCACATCTATTTGTTTAATGGCCCATTTTTGAGTTATAGCCAATGATAGGATCAGCCGGATGGTCACTGGTTTGACAACGGGGGAAAAGGTCTCATGGAAATCAAAGCCATGTTGTTGGTGAAAGCCTTTGGCTACCAACCTTGCCTTATACTTGTTGATAGAACCATCAGGGTTTTCCTTGACCCTAAAGACCCATTTACACCCAATTGCTTGCCTATTGGAGGGTAGGGGAACAAGGGACCAAGTGCTGTTTCTTAGTAAGGCCATATACTCATCTTTCATAGCGGCCAACCAGGGGGGACTGTTCAGGGCTTCTTTGATAGTCCGAGGTTCAACATGACTCAAAAAGATTCTAGGTGGAAGATGTCCAGTTTTGGACCGAGTCAACATGGGATGATCATTAACAGAAGCAGTAGGTGCAGGGGTAGGAACTGAAGGACTGGACTGAGATGATGAGATGGACAGACTAGGGGTTAGGGAGCTGGAAGAAACAGGAGCAGTTTGTAAGGGTTGAACAGAAGGTGAAACAGCTCTAGAGGATGATTCAGAAGTGGAAGGAGAGGATGGGGAGGGGTTGACATTATACTGGTCAGGTGACGAAAGAGGACTATCAGGTGGTGGTGAGGGAGGAATTGGGGAGAGAGGAGATGGAGGATAGTGAGTTAAGGGCATAGCATCAAGGGGTGGATAAGAGGGAATGGGAATTGTAGAAGGGAAGGTAGAGGAAGAGGAAGATGGAGAGGTAGGTGAAGTAGGAAACAAATGAGGATAGGGAAAGGAAGTTTCATTGACTAAAACATCTTTGGAAATGTAGATGCGACCATTCGCATCAAGACATTTGTGTCCTTTGTGCTGAGGAGATAACCCCAGATAAACACACTAAGAGGACCGAAATTGTAGCTTGTTCTTGTTGTAGGGTCTTAGAAAAGGAAAGCATGCACACCCAAATATCTTTAGGGTAGTATAATCAGGGTGTTTACCAAAGAGGGCATGAAAGGGTGAGGAGAAGGAAGATAGGGCTGTTGTGGGCAGCCTGTTAATGAGGTGGACAGCTTGTGTAAAGCTATGATCCCAGAATTTTAATGGGATAGAGGCATGAGACAGCAAGGCGAGGCCCATTTCCACTATTTGTCTATGCTTCCCTTCAACTGTCCCATTTTGATGGGAAGTGTGGGGGCAAGTCAGGCGATGAAGGATGCCTAAATCTGTCAGGAATTTGGTAAAGGGGCGAAATTCACCACCCCAATCAGATTGTACTGCCTTGATGGAGGCAGAAAATTGAGTTGTAACCAAAGTGGAGAATTGTTTGAAGGCAGTTAAGGCATTGGATTTGTTTTTGAGGAAATAAATCTATGTAAATCTTGAATGTGCATCTACAAAGGAGATGTAATAGGTGTAGCCTCCATATGATGGAAATAGGGAAGGTCCCCAAAGATCACAGTGAATTAGTTCAAAGGGTGTGGGGTGAATAGAAAGTGAAGGTGGTGCATGCAAACGATGTGATTTACCAAGACAACAAGCATTACAAAAATCAAATGATGTTTTATTCAATGATGGAATTTTACAGATGTTCGGTATAGTTTTTACAGCAAGACTATTGGCATGACCTAAGCGTTGATGCCAAGTATTGAAAGTACTAGTTACATCAGAGGAAGACTTATCTAGATGCTCACTAGGAGCAGAAGAACCTAAAGCATGTTAAAACAGGAGGATGAAGGCTCTTTGAGAATGTTGATGTTGGAGAAGCTGTAGAGGCCATCTCCACCAAGAGAGCAAGGAGAACACAGTTAGAGCCCTGTGATTTGACATAGCAAGAAAATGGGTGAAACTCGAAATAGACATTATTATCACGGGCAAACTTAGAAACAGAAACCAGATTTTTTGTAATGTTAGGAACAAGAAGTAAATTCTTTAGAGAAAAGACAATTTGAGGTTGGGATGGGGATGAAAACTTAGAAGAACCTATGGAGTTTATAGATAAACCTTGACCATTTCCCATGAGGACTTGTTGATTTCCTCCAAAAGGATTGCTTTGAGTCAAGTTGTTGGGATCGGCAGTAATGTGGTGTGAGGCCCCTGAGTCTGGAAACCAAGTTTGTGGCTCAAAGGTCCTTTGCAACGGTTCCTGAGTATTAGGGACAAATTGTGGTTGTTGCATAACAAGATGTGCACTTGGCTGCTGTTGAAACCAGGACTGTCTTTGAGGAGGAGCTTGAAATGAACCCTGACCATTGAAGGAATTTTGAGAATTCTAAAACTGAGCCTGAGATGGTTGGGACTGTGGAGGTCTCTGAGAAGGCACAAAGTTTTGGTCAAAGCGATACCAACAATGATAGGCATCGTGATCGTATCGCTCACACAACTGACAGGTAGGCCTTGAGCCTCGACCACCACAGCCTCGACCTTCACGGCCTCGATTCCGGCCACCACGTCCACGATAGCTGCCCTAAAAACTAGCGGAGTTCTGACCGAAATCAGCACCTGAGGACGAATTTTGCACATTTGTGGCCTAAGCAACAATTGTCGTAACTAAAGGAGAGGGTAATTCCTACCGGAATTTCTCAAATTGTGCATCTTGCATAAGCAAGAGAGCCTCGATATCATCAACTGATGGAGGATCGCTCCTGGCGTAAATCACCATATTGAGGGTATTGTACTCCTCGAGAAGACCTTAGAGGATCGTGTCGATGTGATCCCGGTCCGTAACGGGATCATCGATTGCCTGCAGCGATTCAATTAGGGCACGAATTCTTAGTAGGTACTCAGAAATTGTTCGAGTACCTTTCTTGGTGTTCTTTAGCTCGGAACGAAATTGGCGCACCTTTGTGCGAAGATGTGCTTGAAAGTGTTTGTGGATTTTATCCAATGTTTACAAAACTGGACCGGCCATCGAACCGGTGAAGGCATCGGTTCAAGGTTCATTGGTCTAACAAAGGTTGAACCGTGGTTGAACTGGTTATAATTAAATAATATTATTTAAATTTTTAATATAATATTTGTAACAATATTAAACAAAAAAAACAACATAACTAAAATTATTAAGCATAATTTTTTTATTTTGAAATTAAACTAAATAAATGTAAAGATATATGTTAAAATCATCTTCATAGGGAAAGACAAGCCAAAATCTACAGTCACCCCATATATGTTAGAAAACAAAAGAATTGGGTTTTGGCTAGGATGACCCAAATCCTTTTATACTAAAAATTTTTTAAAATATTTTTTTTAGGAAACCGGTCCAGGCCAGTCCACAACTGGTTATGACCGGTTTTACCGGTTTTGAACCGGTTTAACGGTTCTGAGACCGGTTTCAAGCAAGACCGGTTCTGGGGGCCAACCGAACCGGCCTAGGTGCCGAGTCCCGGTAAAACCGATCGGATCGGCCGGTCCGGTTTTGTAAACCTTGATTTTATCCCAAACCTGCCACGACTGCTTACAACCAATGAATCGGGGAAGAATCGATGGTGAAATTGAGCCGAGAAGCCATGTGAACAACATCTGGTCTTGGACAACCCAAAGCTATTACACATCTGATTCAATTCCTAGGGCACGATTCGATTCGTTGGTGAATTGCGGAGGAATTTGAGGATTCACCACATATCTATGGAGTTTGTGCGCAATGATGACGGCTTCCACTTGTTGCTGCCATAGAAGGTAGTTCTGATCATCGAGCTTTATGGAGAGGGTGGGATTGAAGTTCGCCGGTGCAGTTGAAGACACAGCAGCACCGCCGGAGGAAGCGGTTACGTTATCGGCCATGAGAGAGAGGATTCAGGCCTCAGAAAAAGGGCTCATGATACCATAAAGAAATGCAGTAACAGAGAGAAAAGAGAGAGAGAGAGAATTGAGATAGAAATCTGAAGAAATGGAATTGTATTTTCTTAATTCTGTTACAAAGAGTTGGAGCCTTTATATAGGCTTTGGACAGTGAGCTAACAGCTGTCAGTTATCTAACTGACTGTCTAACTAACATAACTGAATACAGCTGACTCAGCTGATTCAGTTATAGGAATACAGCATGCAGTTATCGTAAACAGTATATAATTCTACTCTATTAAGTTAAAAGAGAAGAACAATTATAGTACTAATCAAATGTGTTTTCATTACCATTTTTTTTCATTATTGGCAACAATCTCCAAATCATTTATTGTGGCTGCATGCATGCATCCATAGATTATTGACTTCCCCAAATATATCAAAATTGTTTATTTTACCTCAAGCTACCATGATTTGGAACTTATCTGAGTTTTGCTTCAGTGTTTTGACACCGTATTACAAGGAAGATGTTCTTTATTCTAATGAGGAACTCAATAAGGAAAATGAAGATGGGATATCAATTTTGTTCTACCTAAAAAAGATATATCCTGGTGAGTTTTATTTTTATTTGCTTACATTTTTGCTCCCATTTAGAACATGTGCACTGATTTTGCTGCCTGACACAATGCACTTAGATGAGTGGACCAATTTTCATGAACGCATGAAAGAAATAAAAGATTCATATCCTGATGAAGATGAGGATGAGTTGATTCGTCAGTGGGCATCTTACAGAGGGCAGACACTTTTTCGAACAGGTCTTTATCACAATGAATATAATATTTGTTCCTAAATTTGTATATAGATTGTAATTTAAATGTTGTTTTTCAACATTTTCTATTTGTTTTTGGCTTTTTGCTAGTGAGAGGAATGATGTACTATAGGCAGGCTTTGAACCTTCAATGCTTCCTCGAATCTGCAGGAGACAATGGTTAGTTCTTTATCTTATTTGCTGTGTTTCAAACTCAAATAGCGAGATATGGCAGAAACAATTCATTTATGAATGAACTATACATTTTTTCGTTTGCAGCTATCTTTGGTGGCTACCGGACGATGGACTTGTATGAGAAAGATAAGAGGTTGCATTTCCATCGTTCTCAAGCTCTGGCTGATTTAAAGTTCACCTATGTTGTTTCTTGTCAATTGTATGGCTCTCAAAAAAAATCCAAGAATACTCAAGAGAGAAGCCACTACACAAATATTCTGAATCTGATGTTAACGTGAGTTTATACATCCATTTACTGAACTGTATAATGGTCCTTGTATAATGGGATTTACAATGAAAAAATGGAACATACTGTGCAGGCATAAAGGCCTTCGAGTTGCTTATATAGATGAAACAGAAGAGACAACAGGTGAAAAATCTCAGACAAAGAAAGTTTATTTCTCTGTTCTCGTCAAGGGAGGGGATAAGTATGATGAGGTATGGATAAAAAATTCTAGTTTGATGCTTTCTTGTGAATTCTGCTTCACTCATATTTGCTAAATGTTATATTTGGGGAGTCTAAAATACCCGGGAGTTCTTCTTTCATGGGCTTAGCTTTTCTTCCATGGGTGAAGTGACCAACGACAATAGTGGGTTTGATACTATATTTTGACCTAAAACTTCAAAGGCCTGGGTTCATTGGTCCATCCACTTATATAGACTTGAAAGAACAGAACTCATACTGTCGGTTATCTTATATATATTGATCAGAGGTAGATTATACATATATAGGCTTAGTTAGCAAGATAGGTTTACCGACTCTAACTAATTCAAGACTTGATCATTGGCCCATTACAAGGATTTAATTAATTAATAAATACAATCATGAAATAATTACACAATCAGAAAAATAATTTGCTAATCAGCACCAAGTTGGTGAATGGATGTTAAAATTCCTAGCTTGCTGGTAAAGCCTTGAAACTTCTCAGTGGGCAGTCCGTTTGTTAAGACATGCTAACTGAAGATCAGAGGGGACATACATAGTGGTGATTAAGCCACTACCAGTTTCTCCTTTATGAAATGGTGATCAAACTCAATGTCTTTTGCTCTATCATGGAAATGGATACTGAACAATACCAATGGCAGATTTATTGTCACAATTCAGCTTCATGGGAGAGGTGCAATTTACCATTAGGCCATCTAAAAGAATCTTCAAGCATAATAGATCACAAATTCCTTGTGCCATCTTGAAACTCGGCCTCTACACTTGACCAAGTAACAACATTCTGGTTTTGGCTCCTCCAAGTCACTAAGTTTCCACCAAGAAACATACAATAGCTTGAGGTTGACCTCCTGTCAATAACTGTCCCTACATAGTCTGCTTCTATGTACACTTCCATGGACAAAGTTCCACTCGTTTTGAATAACAGTCCCTGTCCAGGTGTAGCTTAAAGATACTGCAAGATACGATTGACTACTTGCAAATGTCTTACCCTTGGATCATGCACAAAGTTACTGACAATGCTTATGGTATATGCCAAATCGGGTCGGGCATGGAACGAGTAAATAAGTCTTCCTACCAATATCTGATATTGGACCTATCAACTGCAAGGCTTTACTCCTGATTTCAAATTCTATGACTGTATACAATCTGAACCCTGATAGCTTTGAACCCCAATTTCCAGGTTTCTTTAAGTAGATCAAGGGCAAATTTCCTTTGTGATACAGAGATACCTTCTTTTGCATAAGCAACTTCAATACCAGGAGTATTTTTGTCTTCCAAATCCTTCATTTCAAATTAAGCTGCTAGCTTCTTCAGTGTTTCTTTTTCAACCAAGGCATCTCCAAAAATAATAACATCATCTCATATACAAGTAGGATGATGAGTTGACCTTTTTGTGAGTGCTTAAAGAAGAGTGTATGGTCATCTTGGCTTTGTCTATATCCTAATGTCAACATTGCCATGGTGAATCGTCCAAACCATTCTGAGGGGTGATTTCTGCAATCTGTGTAGTCTTCAACTTACACAGTTTGTCCCCTCTACTATTGAGATTATATCCTAGTGGAATCTTCATGTATACTTCTTCCTCCAAGTCTTACATCAAATTGTTGTCATTCCCAACTGAAACAGGGTGAATGTGATAGCAAGTTCATCTTTACCGTTGGGACAAATATCAAGAATCTCTTGATAATCAATCCCATTAGTTTGGCTATGTCCTTTTGCTACCAATCTAGCTTTGCACCTGTCCAGTGTACTATTTGATTTGTACTTCAAAACATTAAAACCTGAATCAATTTGGCTATATTCCGTGTCCCATTTTTCTTTGGTGCGTTTATCTCCTCTTTCATGGGTTGAATCCAATTCTCATCTTTCAATGCTTGTTGTATAGATTCTGGAACTCTAATAAAATCAAGACTTGCAATAAAATTCTTATGCTGCGTGGATAGGTTCTTAGGGGGAAGGAAATGAGAAATAGGGAATTAGGTACAAGATCTTTTCCCTTTCCTCATGACAATAGGCAGGTTCATATGAAGAAATAGAAATAAAATCGGCACTTACAGAGGGATTGGATGCTTAAGACTGCTACTGGACCAGTTTGGCCTCTTTCCTTCTCTTGTACACTGACATCGGTGATTTCGGCGAGGTAGTAGTTTGAGGGACAGATTTGGATGTACTCGTTGGTTCAGTTCTAGTGTGAGAAGGGAGGGAGGGGAGCCTTATTTTAACCTGATCAGAACCTGACTTAGATAGCTTCGCTTCCTATGTAATCTCCCCCGAAGCTGAGAAACATCACAAAGCTTGGTTCAGTTCTTGACTGTGTCATCTCTTTCACTAAAGGTTACGTTTTCCTGCAGGACCGGAGTTTAGGTCTAATGTTGGCGTCAGATGTGAGTCTAATGGCCTCTACCATCTCCCCAACCACCCTCGTATGCGCACTGCCATTCCCCTCGTTTGGTACATGCTCAACTAGGTCACCCTAGCCTTGCAAAGTCACACTATTATGGCTCTGTTTGACAAAAATAGCTATTGAGATCCTTGTTATTCCACTCGCATTAGTCCACGCTTCAGATGCATAGTCCTGAGCGTGAGGGGGTGTGTTGAAAGTCCCACATCGACTAGAGATATGGCCTAAGTAGTGCTTATAAGGCTTGGGCAGTCCTCGCCTTACACAGTTTTGTGGGGTTGAGTTAGGCCTAAAGCCTACATTTTAAAATGGTATCAGAGTCTATCCTAGATATGTTATTGCGGCAAGATCTCTGTTATTTTACCCGCATTTGTCCACGCTCCAGATGTCCAGTTCTGGGCATGAGAGGGTGTGTTGGGATCTTTGTTATTCCACTCACATTAGTTCACGCTTCAGATGTCCAGTCCTGAGCGTGAGGGGGGTGTTAAAAGTACCATATCGACTAGAGATATGGCATAAGTAGTGCTTATAATGCTTGGACAGTCCTCACCTTAGAAGCCGGTTTTGTGGGGTTGAGTTAGGCCTAAAGCCTAAATTTTAAGATAGTTGATTAGCTAGTTTATGGCTCTTATAGTTGATAAGCTAATTTTTAGCTAAAAGCTTTTAGTTGAAAAACTAGCTGATTGAATTTGAAGCGTTTCGTAAAATTAGCGGTTGAACTAGCTTATAAATGTAAAATGACATTAAAAGACATTTATGAGAGACATGTGAGAATTTCATTAGATGAATGAGGATAAAAATGAGAGAAAAGTCAATAAGCTAGATAAAATAGCTTATGAAGATAAATTTTAAGCTAATGAGATAAGCTTGTTTGCCAAACATCTCTATTTCAGTCAATCAAGATTATAAGCTGGGCTTGTAGAGCTAAGTCTCCTTTTGCTTTGGTCCATTTTGACAGTTGGGCTGTTGGGGAATCACTAGATAGATATTGAAAAAGGGAATCACGAGATAGATATTGAAAAATCGTATCTGGTAAGCGGAAAATCCCCTAGCCAAGGATCACTGAGACCAAAACGAGAATCACAGTTTATTGTGTTTACCTCTTGAAGGGTAAGCAACGATCACTAGCAGTGCGGTAGCAATGGTGCCTCTACGTGGTCCACGCAAACAGACTTCGGAGCGACACTAAGTGAGGAGGCGCAACAATTGAGCAGTGTAGCGCCTCTCTCCACTCCTTACCCTAACCCTACGTAACTTGGGCTTGCAGCTACATGCCCAGATAGAAAATAATTCAATCTTATTTAGTTATTTACTGATAATAAAATAATTAAATCTTATTTAATTATTTACCGCTCCGAATTTACTGCTATATGCGTGTGACCCTATAGGTTCTCATTAAATTGACAATACTATTAAATTATTATTTAATAATATAAACAATGAGTGACATCTAGCAATATTGCAATAAATCATTGTTATCCAATTTATGAGAAAGTCAGTGATCCGACTTAACCTTATAGCGACCAATATCGTGCAGTCTTTGTCCCTTCGTCCATATATCCAAATTGAACACAAGGCATAAATTGTGTCATCTTTGTATTGATATGATCAAAGTAGTTCTTATAAGGCTTGGGCAATCCTTACCTCTTTAGCTAGCTTTTGGGGTTGAATTAGGCCTAAAGCCCAAATTTTAAGAACTACTATAATAATTTTATATTGAAAGACTTTCAGGGTGACAAATAAAAGGATGTTATGCACAACTGTGTGGGTGGAGGGATCTTTACTCTATATTACTATTCTTCCTAATTATATAATGAAATAGTTTAGTATCATAAACGGGTCAGATTGATTTTAGCCGAAATCAAATCAAACGAAATATTTAATAGAACTTCAAACCAAAGTATCAGTTTGGATTGGGTTGCTCAATTTGGTCTAGTTGGTATGGGTTTTGAACAGGCTTAAATTTTAATACAAATGGTTCTATGTTGTATTAATAGGAAATATATCGCATCAAGCTTCCAGGTAATCCAACAGAAATTGGTGAAGGGAAACCTGAAAACCAAAATCATGCCATTATATTTACTCGTGGGGAAGCCTTGCAGACCATAGACATGAATCAGGTAACTTTTCTTTGAACTTCAATTTAATATGCATTAAAAAATACTTTCTGTGTGATTGAATGCTCTTACTTTTACCCTTTTTGTTAAGGATAATTACTATGAAGAAGCTTTCAAAATGAGAAACGTATTGGAAGAATTCCATAAAGATCATGGTCGGCGAAGGAAACCCACCATATTGGGTCTGAGGGAGCATATATTTACCGGAAGGTCCACCTTGTCACAATATCTATGTATTAAATTTTATTGGAACAAATATATTTATATATATATATATATATATATGAGTTGAGATCCATTGATTCCAAGAGTAAGTTTAAAAGGATTACTCCAAATTTCCACCCTTCATTTTATTCTAATCCAATAGCCTATATTAGAATAATTTGAAGGGTGGGGATTTGGAGTAAGTCTAATAAACTTACTCTTGGAGTCAATGGATACCCATTATATATATATATATATATATATCACAGGACATGAAATGACACCTGTTATCTATACTAACATGTTTCTTGTCAAAAAAAAAATATATGCTAACATGTTTCTTATTTTTCAGTGTTTCATCTCTTGCTTGGTTTATGTCAAATCAGGAGACCAGCTTTGTGACCATTGGCCAACGAATTTTGGCAAATCCCTTAAGGTTAGTCCCAATCAGTTTCTCCTGAACTTCCTTGAAATGCGATACTACATCAAAGTTTTTATTACAACTTCCTTGGGATTTTCATCCTATTTTCACAATTTTCATACGTTACTCTATTTTCTTCTGTGTCTTCCATTTGGTAATCAGAATTGTTGAATTCGAGGATTTTATGTGAGTCAGGAGGAAAAGAGATAATAGAGACTTAGAATAATGAGTTTGATATTGATTTGATGTCATGATAATGTGATGATGATGATGATGTGATACAAAGGACAAATCCAACAATCTATTTATACTAATAGTTGATTCTCGGTCCTAATTATATAAGGAATCGTATCAAGGAATATAAATAGGAAATAAATCCTGAGAGATCATGTAAGACACTCTAAAATATTTTAAGATACAATAGAAATATTATGAGTTATTTTTCATATATTCCAACACTCCCTCACATGGTTGTCAAACTCGCGATTCAACTCGTAGAATCGTCCGAGTCGACGTTTCTACCTAGGCAAAACGGGTGAACTCGCATGTAGACTCGTTTTCAGATCAAACTCGCTCTGACTCGCTCTGACTCGGGTAGACTCTCGCACAGACTCGAGAGTTTAGGGCCGATTCTACGGGTCTGGAAAAAAAAATTGATGCCCCTTTAATTTGGTCCAAAATGCGTGCGTTTCAGGCGAAAAAACCCAAGAAATCTGCTTAGGCCACTTGATGACCCATGTTCCCCCTCCATTCGAACGAAAGAAACCGAAAAAAACCCTAGAGAAGAGACTTCGAACTGCCTCCCTCCCTGACTGCAATTGGCCGCCGACGACCCTTGTCTAAGTCCACCGCTTCTTGTGTCTCATGTCTCTAGGTCAGGGAATAAGAGGGAAGTTGGGCCTTAAAGGCCCATTTAGTCTAAATTAAAAACATAAACACCCCAACAAATAGTTTGGGCTATTACATAATAATAATAATAATAATAATAATAATAATAATAATAATAATAATTATTATTATTATTATTATTATTATTATTATTATTATTATTATTATTATTATTATTATTACTATTACTATTATTATTATTATTATTATTATTATTATGATGTTTGCTAGATTTGGATTATGATGTAATTATTTTATGTTATATATATATATATATTGATATATATATATATATATATATATATGTCATTTATAAGTTTTTTTTTATATTAGGTAGACTCTTACGAGTCTACAAGTCGAATTTACGTGTCGAGTTTACGTATGCTCCACGAGTCTACGTAAGACTCGTGAGTCTGACAACCTTGCTCCCTCGTGCTAAAGTTTACTAAGCTTTAAGCTTTTTACGATTAAACACCCTAAAAGAAAGAGAACTAAAAAAAATAACACGCCAAAACTGTGTAAAGAGCATCTATGACAAAAAGCCAAGGCCACAAGATATCGGACGTTGACAAAGCCAGCACGTTTGGGGAAAATAGCCGGGGACAAAGCATCGAGGACAAAGTTGGGCTGGTGTGAGTCATAACCCACATAAGTTACCGTCGGAATGATTGCCGACGGCAAGAGAAGTCACTACTAGTTTGATTCATCAATGGGAAAGAAAGCACCACTGGAATGATCGTCGGAGGAAAGACAAGCCATTGGTATGATTCGTTAGTGGGAAATCATATATGACCACGGCAAAGACTGCCAAGCAACAAACCAAACACACTGAAAACAACTTAAACTTGGTGAAGGTAAGATGAGCATACCTTATTTGAGTGTCAACATGGTAGAACACAAGCCACCGGAGCCAGACAACCATGTGAAGGTGGTGAATAAAGGCAATGGGGACTGAGACTAAATGGAGATGGTCTGGCTAGGCAAACAAATGGTGGTGGTGTCTAGCAAGAAGGTGAAACAGTCGTGGGCCGGTGTACATTGAAGGCCATTTCTGGACCAAGGAGACTGTTGAAGTTGTGGGTTTTAGATAGAGAAATAGAAGAAAAAGAATGAATACTCTAAAATATGATTATGGTTGATTATGATCTGGTAGTACAAAAAGCTTAAGCACTAACCCCTATTTATAGGTGTTGAAATAGAGAAAACAGAGGCATTGAGTTGCTGAAACCGTGTGTCTCAACTACACAACAGAGTTTGTTTTATATAGGATTAATGAAATAATTACACAATGAATATAGGAGATTCTATTCCTATTTACAAGATATGACATGATATGATATGCCTAATCCTATATATTAATTACAAAGATCATAATCGTATTTTCAACACTCCCCCTCAAGTTGGGTCATATAAATCATATGCACCCAACTTGTTACATGGATAACTAATATGAGGACCTCTCAAAGATTTTGTGAAGAAATCTGCTAGCTAATCATTGGAGTTGACAAAGCTAGTGGTGATGTCCCCTGATTGGATCTTCTCCCTGACGAAATGGCAATCTACCTCAATATGTTTGGTCCTCTAATGGAACACGGGATTAGAGGCAATATACAATGCTGCTTGATTATCACAACTTAGCGTCATTTGCATATTCTCTTCAAATTGAAGTTCTTTGAGTAACTGTTTCAACCCAATGAGTTCGCAAGTCACTAATGCCGTGGCCCTGTATTCAGCTTCTGCACTGGACCTTGCAACTACATGTTGTTTCTTACTTTTCCAGGATATCAGGTTTCCTCCAATAAGTACACAATACCTAGAAGTAGATCGCCTATCAATGGGTGAGCCTGCCCAATCGGCATTTGAGTAACCAACTATCTGAGTATGTCCTCTGTCTTCATAAATAAGACCTTTTCCTGGAGCACCTTTAATATACTTCATGATCCGTATCACAGCATCCCAATGACTGACAAGGAGAATTTAAGAATTGGCTTACCACACTGACTGCAAATGAAATGTCTGGACGAGTGACTGTGAGGTAGGTCAATTTCTCAACCAATCTCCTGAATCTTCCTGGATCTGACAATGGCTCCTCCTGGTTCGGTAGAAGTTTGACGTTTGGATCCAATGGAGTGTCAACTGGCGTAGCATTCAATAGTCCAATCTCCTCAAGAATATCCATAGCATATTTCCTTTGTGAAATGACTATACCATCCTTAGATTGAGCTACCTCGATACCCAAGAAATAACGGAGCTTACCAAGGTCTTTAGTCTGAAATTGATGAGAGAGATGTTGTTTCACTTGTAGTATGTCATGCTGATCACTACCAGTTATGACAATATCATCCACATAAACAATCAGATAAATGCATCCTTGAGCCGAATGATGATAGAATACAGAGTGGTCAGCTTCACTGCGAACCATACCAAACTATTGCACTACAGTACTGAATCTGCTGAACCAAGCCCGAGGAGATTGTTTAAGACCATAAAGTGACTTGCGAAGCCGACAGACCATGGTAGAGGACTCCCCCTGAGCAACAAACCCAGGAGGTTGCTCCATATAGACTTCCTCTTCAAGATCACCATGTAAGAAGGCATTCTTAATGTCAAGTTGATGAAGAGGCCAGTGGCGAATTGCAGCAATGGAGAGGAGAAGCCGAACTGAGGCCATTTTGGCCACAGGAGAGAAAGTATCACCATAATCAAGGCCAAATATCTGAGTGTAGCCTTTGGCCACCAAACGGGCCTTAAACAGATCAATTTTACCATCAGGACCCACCTTCACAGTATAAAGCTAGCGACAACCAACTAAAGACTTCCCACGAGGTAGATGGACCAATTCCCAGGTACCACTGCTTTGAAGAGCATACATCTCATCAATCATCGCTTGCCGCTATTCAGGGTGAGATGAAGTTTCACCTGGAGAGTTAGGAATGGAGACAGACGACAAAGAAGAAAGACAAGCATAATGCAAAGGAGAAAGATGATGATAGCTCAAAACAATATAATGGGGAGACGGGTTACGAGTAGATCGTATACCTTTACGGAGAGCAATGGGAAGGTCTGGTTCAGGCGGCGGGGCCAGATCCGGTGAAGGAGTTGGTGCCGGGGAAGAATCCATCATAGCCTCAGGAGTAGGATGAGTAGCAGGAGGAGGAACGACAGGGGCGTGCACCAAGGTGGGTGGTGGGCAACGGTGATAAGTCTGCACCGGCCGAACAGTTGGGGGTCCACAGGCGGAGTTGTCGGTGGGATAGACTCGAGAGGTACAGTAGCCGAAGGAAGAGGAACTACTATAGAAAGCTGCTCAGGAGGCGAGGGAAGCGATGGAGGAGCTGGAGTCGACTCAAAGTATGGGACAGACTTAAAAAAGGTAACATCAGCCGATATAATGTAACGTCGAAGAGTAGGAGAAAAGCAACGATAGCCTTTTTGGGTCGGATGATAACCAAGGAAGACACACTCGAGTGATCGAACCAAAAGTTTGTCAAGACCAGGAGAGAGATTGTGGACAAAACATGTGGACCCGAAGACACGTGGCTGAAATGAATGGAGAGGAATATGGGGAAAAAGGACCGAGTGAGGTACTTGGTCATCAAGGATAGAGGATGGCATGCGGTTTATAAGATAGCAGGCTGTCAAAACAGAATCCCCCCAAAATCGAAATGGAACATTGCCATGAAGAAGAAGGGTCCGAGTGGTTTCAATGAGGTGCCGATTTTTGCCTTCGGCAACCCCATTTTGTTTAGGTGTATGGGCACAGGATGTTTGATGAAGAATGCCATTAGAAGCCATAAAAGTTTGAAATTGTTGGGACAAATATTCTCGGGTATTATCACTACGTAAAGAGCGAATGGAGACACCAAACTGAGTTTTAATCTCCTAATAGAACTGCTGAAAAATTGAAAATAATTCAGACCTTGTTTTCATTAAAAATAACCACATTCACATTGAAAAATCATCAATCAACGCAACAAAGTATTTGGACCCATGAGTAGAAACAGTACGAGAAGGACCCTATACATCTGAGTGAACTAAAGCAAAAGGGGACGAAGCTCGTTTATTTACTCGAGAGGGAAGCTGACTACGAGTGTGTTTGCCTAGTTGGCATGACTCACAATGTAAACTAGATAACTTAGAGAGACTTGGTACCAATTTCTGGAGTTTGGGGAGATCAGGATGATCCAACTGAGCATGTATTGTAAGAGGGAAATCTGTGGGAGAGAAAACTTGGGAGGGGGTGGAAAGCTGATAAAGGCCATGAGACTCACATCCGGTGCCAACTGTCCGTCCTGAACTCTGGTCCTGCAGGATAACAGTGTCTTTAGTGAAGGTAATCAAACAATCATAAGAGCGGGTTAAACGACTAACAGAGAGTAAATTAAAGGGACACCCATGGACATAAAGGACAGAATCAACTGATAGAGAAGGAAGTGGATGGGTAGTTCCAATACCTTGAGATTAGGTTTGAGAACCATTAGCTAATGTGACAATAGGTAAATAACCCGATGTAGAAAGAGAGGAGAAAAAGCCTTATTACCAAAGCTTTGGTCAGACGCACTAGAGTCAAGAACTCAATGACCAAGAGATGGTGATTGAGATATGCAAGTAGATGAACCAGTATGTGCAACCAAAGCGGTGGCTCCAGAGGACTGTCGATGCTCAAACCACTTGAGAAAATCTTCGTAATTAGCCGGAGAGGATTTAGGAGGATCCATGGTCTTAGAAGGATTTGTGGAATTAGAGGAAGTCACAGATCAGTAACAAAAAGTCTAAAACGATGACCACACGATACCTGAAAACCAGAAACAGCACGCGAACACAGTGCGTCAGTAGCAAAAGTGATCGGAATGGATTGGGAGTGGTGGCGTTGGAACTTCCTGAGAGAGGCGACCACCATGCCGGAAAGTTCGTCCCAAACGACGTAGCCACGCGCCGACGAAAGGATCTGCGCGCTGATGTTTCATGACGCGCATGTGGGCGCGTGAGATGACTGTTAGGGCTGGGTCTCAGGGGGTGGGCCGTGCAGGACAGTGCGGTTCTGACGGTGGGGTGGTCAGTCGGAAAGGTCGCCAGAAAAAGTGGCAGCTGACGGCGGCTTAGGGCAAAAAACAACCAAAAAGCTGCCGGAAGGACGTCACGGCAGTGAAGAAGTGGCAATCCTGAATAGAAACAAGGTTTGCCAAGAAATTTTCTCACCGGATGATAGTGGGTCCATCGGGTAAGCACGGTTTTAGGGTTACCTCTGTCTGGCTCTAGATACCATGTTGAAATAGAGAAAACAGAGGCATTGAGTTGCTGAAACCGTATGTCTCAACTACACGACGGAGTCCGTTTTATATAGGATTAATGAAATAATTACACAATGAATATAGGAGATTCTATTCCTATTTACAAGATATGATATGATATGCCTAATCCTATTATTAATTACAAAGATCATAATCTTATTTTCAACAATAGGGATACAAGACTCTTAATCCTAATTGAAAAGAGAAACTAATTATGATAATAACTAAGTGATAAGAACCTAATCATATGAGATAATTCAAGATACTCTTAACATAAGATAAGATGTACTCTAAGATAAGATAAGATCATGTATTCTAACAGAGACCGGGCAAGTTCGGAGGCAATGATGGTGGTTGGAAGTGTCTCCAGACACACCCTCGTGTCGGAAAAAGGCGGCACGTGGACTTGCATATAAGCTCCGATGGTGGTTCAGTTTTGAGGAGAGGCAGAATGGAACAAGCGGAAGCTAATGGATGCGATGGTGAGGGGGAAACCCACTAACGAAGTTGAATGGTAGAATAGTAACGAGATAGCTCAAGAGGATGGTACCGCTTTGATACCATGTTGAATTGGAGGGATTTAGGTAAGGAGGAAAAGAGAAAATAGAAACTCAAAATAATGAAATTTATATTTGATCTGAAGGTATACATAATATGTTTGGTAAATTAGCTTAAAGTATAAAAAAGATTTTTCAGATAATCTAAAAGTTTGGAGCTTATTTGAAAAAAAACTTTTGATTATTTTGAAATCAATCACATCCTCCCATTTTACCGTTACATGATTAGCTATAAAAAAATATTATTACTCTATACAAACAACTCAAATTGTTTTTTTTTTAGTTTACTATATAAAAGTAATTTTTTTACACCATTTAAACGAAATAGATTATTTTAAAATCGTTTTTCAGCAAACATACCCAAAAAAAAAAACTCTAATTATTATCGATTATTAGAACAATGGATTATACATATAATCGATTATTGATATAATCTATTTTTTGCAGCTGTCACAAACACACTAATAGTTTGGAAATAATTTCTGCGAGATCTTCTAAGCTACTCTAAATTATTCTATTATTATATAAGATACAATAACAATATTATGAGATATTTTTCGTATATTCTATTAAAAATATTATGTGAACTGTTAGTTACAAGTACATATTTGGCCTTTTCCACTTATCTCCTTCTTTTGGTACCTTTTTTTTTCTCTTTTTTCTTAATATCTATTGTTACATACCATGTCATTGTAAAAGCTTTAAATGTTAGTAAAGGTACCAAAATGGTTTTTTTTTTTTAAACATGAATGGAGCCCAGACTCGTCACTATTTTGTGCTGCGGCTGAATTTCATACAAGAATGGGAGCAACAAGACATAATCTCTCGATCATTTGGTTTAAGTGTCTTGAATACTATGTTAAAAGAAGTTTTGACACAAGAATGGGAACAACCAACATTCACTAGGAATGGTTTTTTCTTTATATATATAGTCTGTTATTTTTCTTTTGCTTTATTTCATTTAAAAGCAGAAGAATGGGAACAACCGACATTCACTAGGAATATTAAAAGCATTTTTCTTATTCAGTTATGAATTGAGTCACTTTCTGTAAGAAAAATAATGTAAAAATACATAATCGGTAATAGTGTTGGAAAAAGAAGAGAATAACTTTTGTTTTGGGGAATCTTCAAAGTGCTATCTTGTTTTCTAACTTTTCCTTGTACACTAAACTTTGTCAAGTTATGTAATCCACATTCCTTTATTTGCAGGGTTCGATTTCATTATGGTCATCCTGATATATTTGACAGAATCTTCCACATAACCAGAGGTGGCATAAGCAAAGCATCAAAAGTTATAAACTTAAGCGAGGATATATTTGCAGGTACTTCAAGTTTAGTAGAAAATAACTTTCTGATGGATGGAAATTTTTGACTAATTGTACTTAATCTCCATAGGGTTCAATTCAACTCTACGCCGAGGACTTATTACACATCATGAATACATACAAGTAGGTAAGGGGCGTGATGTGGGCATGAATCAGATATCACTCTTTGAGGCTAAGGTTGCAAATGGAAATGGAGAACAAACACTTTGCCGTGATGTTTATCGACTTGGACGACGATTTGACTTCTACAGAATGTTGTCATTCTACTTCACAACAGTCGGTTTCTATTTCAGTAGCATGGTAACTAATCAAAGCTCCTTTTGGGGATCCTGTCTTGGTAGTTTATGGCTATAATTAGTAGCTCATTACCAGAATGAACTTTGCATGATTTGGACTATATGGTGTTTTCTTCCATCCATGATAGGAAGCAGCTTTGTTACATACACGGTCTAGTTCCTCAATAAATAAGAAAATAAAAGGAAAAATATTAGAGATCATCTTAATATATTACTTGTGAATGAATTCTTCTGTAATTTGAGCTAATTTTAATATAATACTTGTTGAAGACAGGTCTACTACTCAAATGGTTTAAATGAAACAGGATATGTGGTAAGGATATCTAGATGATGAAATCCATCTGCAATTTTTCATGAAATGGATGCTCTCATAAGACTTAATTCAAGCACTTCTACTTCATTGTCTAGACTCTTGTGACCACATCAAACAAGGAACTCTTGTTCCAGTTATTTGTAATTAATATTATATGATTCATTTAGTTTAATCCTGGCTCATTTAAGACACTGTTTACTTGAAAGTAGAGCCTATACAAAATTCATATTATCTATCAAAATCACATTGCTTAATGTCATACTGGGTACAGAAACAAATTCATAATGTTTAATCAACTTAGGCTTTGAGTTGGGCTGCTTTATATGACTATGTAATGAATTATTTAAAATATAAAGAGTGCAATACAGTCATATATAACTAAACATCCAAATATGATATCAGTGGGGCTTAAGTGATAATGAAGGCACATATAACCCTGCTTTTGTTGTGTAAAATGGGGTTAAACTAACACCTAAATTTGTGTGTTATAACTTTTTCAGATAACTGTGCTGACTGTCTACGTGTTTTTATATGGACGCTTATACATGGTATTGAGTGGAGTTGAGAGAGAAATTCTTCTAGGTCCAAACATAAGTCAGAGCAAAGCCCTTGAACAGGCCTTGGCAACCCAGTCTGTTGTTCAGTTGGGTTTACTTCTGGTACTTCCCATGGTTATGGAAATTGGCTTGGAGAAGGGATTTCGCACTGCATTAGGTGACTTTATCATCATGCAGCTGCAGCTAGCCTCTGTGTTCTTTACTTTCCAGCTTGGAACTAAAGCTCATTATTATGGAAGGACACTCTTACATGGGGGCTCTAAATATAGACCAACTGGTCGTGGGTTTGTTGTCTTCCATGCAAAGTTTGCCGATAACTATAGGATGTATTCACGAAGTCACTTTGTGAAGGGCCTGGAGATACTAATATTATTGGTTATCTATGAAGTGTATGGGCAGTCATATCACAGCTCAAATCTTTATCTGTTCATCACATTCTCAATGTGGTTTTTGGCCATTTCATGGTTGTTTGCTCCTTTCTTGTTTAATCCTTCTGGTTTTGATTGGCAAAAAACAGTGGATGATTGGACAGATTGGAAGCGGTGGATGGGAAATCGTGGTGGTATTGGAATCCCATCTGATAAAAGTTGGGAATCTTGGTGGGATGAGGAAAATGAACACCTGAAATACTCAAATATCAGGGGAAAAGTGCTTGAGATAATACTTGCGTTTCGCTTCTTTATCTACCAATATGGAATTGTCTACCACCTGGATATTGCTCATCGTAGCAAAAGTGTGATGGTAGAGCAACTCATTTATATGTTCTTCAATTCTATTAATAGTTGTTAGTTTTATGGCACCATCTTAATTCAGATTTCCTTGTAGGTATTTGGACTATCTTGGGCAGTTTTGGTAATAGTTCTTATTGTCTTGAAGGTATGTAAATGCTACTAGGGTATCAAGAGTGACTTCCTATAAGGTCATATTATTATTTGCATCAATTTAAGCCCAATAATTGTTTGGTACTCTTAGAATTTGGGCTTTATGCCTAACTCAACCTCAAAAGCTAGGCCCGGATCCAAATTGTAAGATGGTATCAGAGTCTATCCTATTTCCCTTGGGCTACTCGCAGATGTCCAGTCCTGTAAGCTTCACGCTCCAAATGTCCAGTCTTGGGCATGAGGAGGGTGTGTTGGAGTCCCGCATTGGATAGTGATATGGCTTGAATAATGGTTATAAGTGGGGGGCAACCCTCACCCCATGAGTTAACTTTTGGGTTGAGTTAGGCTCAAACCCAAATTCTAAGAGGTACAAAACTATTATTAAGATTAATCGATTTTTTCATTCTAGTTTAAATTTAGACATGAAACATTTCTTTTCAATTAAAGAACAGGAAATGTTAGACCATAGTAGCCATTGTACAATTAAAATATTTGACGCTTCTAAAATATAAATGCATGTCTTCTGATGTTTGTATGAACTCCATGTGGGCATCAGATGGTATCCATGGGTAGACGAAGATTTGGCACCGACTTTCAGCTCATGTTTCGAATTCTCAAGGCACTTCTCTTTCTTGGCTTCATGTCAGTCATGACTGTTTTATTTGTGGTATGTGGGCTTACCATATCAGATTTGTTTGCTGCCATTATTGCCTTCATGCCCTCCGGATGGGCCCTTATTCTGGTAAGTTATAACTTCTGCATAGTCAAGAAGCACTAGTTAAGAACTATTTTTGCTTTTTTTTTTTTTTTTGTTGCCAACTTGCTATTGTGTTGTCTGACATGTCTTAGGCTTTCTATATATTCTAAACAATCCTATAATTTCAGGATGAATCTTACTATTTTAGGTTTTTACTCGTGGGATTTTGTTCCTAGTTTCATTAGTAAGGATTTCATTAGAAATAGGATGAATCTTCCTAACTATAGGTTTAGATAATCTTCCTAACTATAGGTTTAGATAATCTTGATTCTTCCTATGGGATTTGGTTTATGTCCCCCCATGTTTTTTGTTTTCTTATTCTTTTCCAGTTTTTGGTAATATTTTGGTGTGCTTCAAATGATTGGTAGAGTCTGAGGTGCCAACCTAGTTGACCTAGTTGTGATGTCTGACCCTATTATGATGTTTTTGCATGCCATTTTTTGCTTAAATTTTTTTTTTCAGGCACTTTCTATGTTAAGTACTACATTTCCTTTTTTCTTGTGCAATCAAGATTGCACAAGCATGCAGGGGATTCTTGAAGGGAGCTAAACTCTGGGATTCAGTAAAAGAGCTTTCAAGAGCATATGAATACATAATGGGATTAATAATCTTCATGCCAGTGGCCGTTTTGTCATGGTTCCCATTTGTTTCAGAGTTCCAAACCCGCTTGCTATTCAATCAAGCATTTAGTAGAGGGCTCCAGATTTCAATGATCCTTGCTGGAAAGAGGGACACTGATAAATCAGATTGACAGTATTAAATTGCTAGGTGATACTTTCTATCATATCATATCATTTTTTAAAGAAAGTAATACTTTTTTCTTTTTCTCAATGATTCCATATCTTTCCAAATGTTGGCAGGAATTGGAAGAGTTCTCAATTTGAGGAGAAATCAACTTCCTATGTATCACAAAATGTTGGGAGGTCTCATCATTCCTTTTTCCTTTCCAGACTGCAGACCAAGAACAGGAATGACAAATAAAAATCCAAAAACAAGGCAATGATTAAAGCAGAAGGACTTTCTTTTACATAATGAAATGGCATCTGTATCACCACTGTATATGTATGAGCTAGGAGTGACTAGTGAACTTTATTTATTACCATCGATAGGGGATTCAGGGGAGAAAATCATTATTACTCATTACAGTTTAATTAGATCCAAGGAATTTTTCAAGTATAATTTTTGTAATATATTAAGTTTAAAGTTAGTTTACATTCAGTTAACTATACCTAAAATAGAAACAATCCATTTAGATTTTACAAGGGAAAAAGTTGCTTCTTAAATAAATAAAATTTGATTTTCTCTTTGCATATGCATCTTGTATTCGGAACAAAATTTGCAACAAACTGATGTTCAGAAGCAAAATCTTAAAAGCTAATGAACTAACCAAATTATTTTAAATAATTTTAGAGCTGTATATAACCTTGTCACCTACTTTTAGAAAGAAAAAAAAAACTACAGAAAATTTCTGTATGGCCCAAATTTGGACACCAAATACTTGACACCAAAGGCATTAACAATGTTGCAACTTGCAATAGTGTGTCAACAAACCTTGCCGCAATCAAGTTAATCTGGCAAAGGCGCCAACGCCTTGAGTCAGGCCTGCGTTGGAGTCCAAGCCTAACTTCGACTTTTATTTCTCTAACTGATTTGTTTAAACTAGAGCTGTCAAAACGGGTCAGCCCGGCTCACTCGGGTTGGCCCACCACGGGTTGGGCAAAAAGTGGGTCAACCTAACCCGGCTCATATTTTGGTGAGTCTAAAAATAGTCAGCCCGACTTGACCGATCATGGGTTTGTGGGTTATGCAGGTTGGCTCACTTTTATTTTCAAAAACATAAAAAGTCATTTTTAAAAAATAAAACCCATGAAATTTAAATAATATTAATTAAAATATCAACACCTTAAATAAAGTTTATTTAGATTATTTAAAAAGATTCAAAATTTGATCTTGTAAATAATCGTAGATTGCCCTCTACCGCCTTATAGATTATCCAATGACTATTTTATTTGTCTACCAAGGTTCCATTATTATAGTGCATAGAAGATGACATGTGTGACCCTTTTCAAATTGTCCCATGGATTTATTTGATTATCCAAGGATTACTAATTATATGTTATTTCATTGGTCTTGGATTGTGACATGCATGATTGAGTTTGATAAAAAAAAAAATTAAAAAAAATGTTGCAACCCGCGAACCAACCTGGCTGACCATGGGTTGAACACACCCAACCCGCGAGTTAGGTGAGCCGGGTTAAAATGACCCTGGATCAAAACGAGCCAGATTTTGTCCAATCCAACCCACCAGTTAGTCGGGTTGGGCTGGGTTGGCTCACGTGTTCCAACCCATTTTGACATCTCTAATTTAAAGTATGTGATCCTATAAGTTCCTATAATATTGGTAGCAATAATATTAAAATCTTATTTTCATATTACAAAAAGTGAGTGATATCTAGCAATATATTATTGTCACCCAAATAATGAGATTGTCAATAATTTGACATAACCAGTTTATCGTATGGTCTAGTACATTTGAACAAATATTTAGTTTAACAAAAGGCATGGAGCATGTCACCCCCTCGTATAATTCAACATATGTTTTCTTGATACTTGAGTATATTCAATAATCAAATGGGGTTAATATTTCATTATTTCATTTTAGTACGATCACGCATTTTGCAATATCACTTAATCACAGAGCCCAAGGATATTACTCTTGTTATATAGGAGGGTCAAATCTCATCTACATCACTCATATCCCTCTGCATGATTCGTAGTATATCCAACTACTGACTTTATAATCGACCTTATTATGGTTGATGTTTGACAACATCAAAATATATGATTCCACGTGTAGGGAATTGTAGTGATTTTAAGTCAAAGGATTACCTACATCATTGTCACTATGAGAACTACTTACAACACTCACACAATGTCCACATAGCATTCTCATGGTGGGTTAGCCAACTACATCATTAACATGTGCTGATGTGAAGACTTGATATCTTATATTCATGACCAATGTGATACAATTATCGGTCTATCCACATATTTGTCTTTGCACATTATTGTTATCCTAATTCATAATAATAATAATAATACTTGACTATCAATATTTAAGGATAGTCTTTGAATTTTATCCACTAGGACTTCAAATCAAGTCATGTACTTGAAATCTCATGGAGCCAAACTTACCATCTTAAGGAATTTATTGTATCTATCTAATTTAAACAATCAAAACAAATTCAATAAATGAAATGCCTCATTTATTTAATCGAATAAAATGATACAAAATTCAAGCTATAAAAAAGAAAGTATGATTGGTCTTTAGGGCATTCACTAACATATACTCATCAAATTTACCAATGGTAGTCCCCACAGGTTGTTCTATATAAGGACCAATGAGGATATACTCATTTTCCTTGTTCTAAGATTACTCTCCACCCTTGTTAACCTAATTCTTAGCTTTAAGAACCCCTTCCATGTTGATATAATTTTCGAAGTGCTGCTTCATCTTTGTTGAAAGTGTGCCTACAAAAGCTGCAACGTGGGATGCTTTATCTAGACTTTAGGAGTTTGTTATTTCTGTTTTTAGTATTTGATATCTGATATGATGTTGCTTCAGTTTTTTTAAGATTAGGATGTTACTAGTCATGTCTATAAATAAGGAGATATCTGATTTGTTTCTGTTAGACTCTAACTCTATTTAAAGAGTTATTCAATAAAAGTTCAAGATATCCTCCGCACAACACTTTCTACTCTTTTTTCTCTACTGCTTTCTGTTCTTAAAACAACAAATTGGTATCAAAGAGCTACTATTCCGAGGGATCTGTGAGATTGAGTGAGCAAGCCCAGTCACAATTCCTAAACACAAACACACACAAAACCTATTCAGAATGAATTCAAAAGGCTCATCCATTCCAATTGTGCTTCCAGTGTTTGATGGCCAAAATTATCACCTTTGGGCTGTTAGAATGGAAGCCTTTCTTGATGCAAGTGATCTGTGGGAAGCTGTTGAACAAGAGTATGAAGTTCCAACCCTGCCTGATAATCCTACTATGGCTCAAATCAGAAACCACAAAGAGAGGAAGCAAAGAAAATCAAAATCAAGAGCAACCTTTTTTGCTGCCGTATTGTCCACTGTTCTCACCAGAATAATGCCACTGAAAACTGCCCACGAGAAGGTTAAGGGGATGCAAGTGCTGAATCTGATCCGAGAATTTGATATGCAAAGGATGAAGGAATCAGAACAATTCTGGAATATTCCAACAGGCTTCTTGGCATAGTCAACAATGTAAGACTCCTTGGTACTGATTTTTCTGATTCTAGAATTGTTCAAAAAAAATTAGTTACAATTCCTGAAAAGTTTGAAGCCACAATTGCATCTCTGGAGAACTCAAAGGATATGTCAAGCCTTTCCTTGGCAGAATTGTTAAATGCTTTGCAGGCACAGGAACAGAGACGAAAGATGAGACAAGAGGAGGAGGTACAAGGTGCTTTTCATATAAAAGCACAAAATTTAGGAGGAGGCAAAGATAAGAATAACAAATGTAAGAGTGAGAAAGGTGAAGGCTCCAACAAGCAGCAATATGAGACTTTCCCACCTTGTCCACACTGCAAAAAAACAAACCATTCACAAAGAAAATGTTGGTGGAGGCCTGATGTCCAGTGCAGAAAATATGGCAATATGGGACATGTAGAGCGGATCTGCAAGTCTAAACCAGAAGAGGCAAAGGTGTCCACAAATGAGCATGATGAGCAGCTCTTTGTTGCAACATGCTTTGCTACAAGTAACAGTTCCAGTGATTCATGGTTAATAGCCAGTGGCTGCACAAACCACATGACCAATGACCAAAAACTCTTTATTAAGCTTGACAACACCATCGTTTCCAAAGTAAAAATTGGAAATGGCGATTTCATCTCAGTCAAGGGAAAAGGGACAGTTGCTATAGAAAGCTTAACAGGTTTGAAACATGTTTCTGATGTCTTAAATGTGCCTGATATAGATCAAAATCTGCTTAGTGTTGCGCAGCTTGTTGAAAAAGGCTTTAAAGTCATATTTGAAGACAAATGGTGCTTGATCAAAGATGCAAAAGGTAGAGATATATTTAAGGTGAAAATGAGAGCTAAAAGCTATGCTCTAAATATGATGGTGGAGGAGCAATTAGTTGTTTCAAGTGCTGTCAGCAACACTAATTTATGGCACAAGAGGCTTGGACATTTCCATCTTGCTGGACTTCTATACATGCAGAAACATGCCTTGGTGAAAGGTGTAGCATTGCTTGAAGAAAAGATAGATGATTGTGAGGCTTGTCAATATGGCAAGCAAGTCAGAAAATCATTTCCTCAAACAGCATGGAGAGCAACTCAAAAACTACAGCGGGTACATACAGATGTTGGAGGACCTCAGAGAACAGCATCTTTAAATGGTAATAGATATTATATTATATTTATTGATGATTGTACCAGATTTTGTTGGATTTATTTCTTTAAGTCTAAATCTGAGGTTGCTAACATATTTTGGAAATATAAAGCATTGGTGGAGAACCAAAGTAATTGCAGATTGAAGACAATAAGATCAGATAATGGGAAAGAATATACAAATGATGTTTTTGACAAATTTTGTGAAGAGGCTGGCATTGAGCACCAACTTACAACACATTATACCCCTCAACAGAATGGTGTAAGTGAGAGAAAGAATAGAAGCATTATGGAGATGACAAGGTGCCTGCTACATGAAAAAGAGCTGCCAAAAAATTATGGGCGGAGGCTGCAAACGTTGCAGTCTTCTTGCTGAATAGACTCTCTACAAGAGTTCTGCAGAAAAAAAAAACTCCACTTGAAGCTTGGTTTGGTTACAAACCAGATTTACATAATTTACAAATTTTTGGTTGTGTTTGTTTTTTCCTTTGTACCACAGGTTAAAAGAGACAAACTTGATAAAAAGGCAGAACCTGGAGTTTTCATTGGATACAACAGTACTTCCAAAGCTTATAGAATTTTCCAACCACAAAATGGAAAATTTCTTGCCAGTAGAGATGTCAAATTCATGGAGGACAAACAATGGAGTTGGGAGGAGACAATAAAGGAGTTGCCAAAAATCCCACAATACCTTGATGATGATATAGATGACATTCTAGTAAGAGGTACAAGACCTTTGTCTGAAATTTATGAAAAGAGTAATGTAGCTGTTCTAGAACCTGCAGATTTCAGAGAAGCTGAGAAGGATGACAAGTAGTTAGATGCTATGAAGGAAGAGCTAAAGATGATCAAGAAAAATGACACTTAGGAGTTAGTGGACAAACCTCAACACAAGCAGCCTATAGGTGTCAAATGGGTTTATAAAACCAAACTTAATGCAGATGGTTCTATAAATAAATGCAAGGCTAGCTTGGTGGTGAAGGGATATGCTCAGGTGTTTGGAGTAGATTTTTAGAAACATTTGATCCAGTTGCACACCTTGATACAATCAGAATGTTGCTTGCCCTAACTACGCATAAAGGATGGAAGGTTTACCATTTAGATGTGAAGTCTGCCTTCTTAAATGGTTATTTGCAAGTGGAGATATTTGTGGAACAGCCAAAGGGATTTCTAGTCGAGGGACAGTAGGAGAAGGTCTACAAGCTAAAAAAGGCTTTGCATGGCCTTAAACAGGTCCCTAGAGCCTGGTACAGCAGAATAGATGATCATCTTCAAAATCTTGGATTCATCAAAAGTCCAAATGAAGCAACATTATATGTGAAGTTGTCAGACCTTGGCTTCATGACCATTTTCTTGGGAATGGAGGTGAAACAAGATCATGATGGAGTCTTTATATGTCAAAAGAAGTATGCAAGGGAAATATTAAAAAGTTTCATATAGAGGTCTGCAAAAACACTTCTACTCCAATAGACCAGAAGGAGAAATTTAGCAAGGATGATAGAGCTGATAAAGTTGATGAACATCATTATAGAAGTCTAATTGGTTGCTTAATGTACCTTACCGCAACCAGGCCTGACATTGTGTTTGCAGTAAGTATACTTTCAAGGTTCATGCATTGTACTAGTGAAGTGCATTTTCAAGCTGCCAAAAGGATTGTAAGATATATTAAGGGCACTATAGATTATGGTGTTAAGTATTCTCACTTTCAAAATTCTATGCTTCTTGGATATTCTGATAGTGATTGGGGAGGTTCAATTGATGACATGAGAAGCACAACTGGTTACCGTTTCAGTTTTGGTTCAGGAGTTTTTTCATGGTGTTCAAAGAAGCAAGATGTTGTGGCACAAAGCACTGCAAAGGCAGAGTATGTGGCAACCACTACGGCTGTGAATCAAGCAATTTGGTCGAGAAATGTACTTGCAGATTTACATATGGAGCAAAATTATCCAACTCAGATCTTTTTGAACAATCAAGCTGCTATTTCAATTTCAAATAATCCTGTTTTTCATGGAAAGACTAAGCATTTTAAGATCAAGTTGTTTTTCTTAAGAGAAGTGCAGAAAGAAGGTGAGGTCAAGCTATTTTATTGCACAACTGAAGATCAAAGTGCATATGTTTTAACAAAAGCTCTCCCAAAATCCAGCTTTGAAGCTTTGAGAATTAAACTAGGCGTTTGCAGCTATTAAGGCAAGGAGGAGATTTGTTGAAAGTGTGCCTACAAAAGCTGCAAAGTGGGATGCTTTATCTACACCTTAGGAGTTTGTTATTTCTGTTTTTAGTATTTGATATCTGATATGATGTTGCTTCAGTTTTTTTAAGATTAGGATGTTACTAGTCATGCCTATAAATAAGGAGATATCTAATTTGTTTCTGTTAGACTCTAACTCTATTTAAAGAGTTATTCAATAAAAGTTCAAGATATCCTCCGCACAACACTTTCTACTCTTTTTTCTCCTTTTTCTCTACTGCTTTCTGTTCTTAAAACAACAATCTCCACGAGAATTCCTAGATTTTTCTTAGTAAGCAATTTAGCGAACTCTCTATGCCTCTATCCTCCCATTATCGTGTTTTTAGATTTAACGTGATTAAAGTACCAGACCTGAAGGCATGCCTAGTTAAACATGTGCACGTAATCTCTGAGCTATTTGCTTTTGCCTTGGTTTATGATGAAGAGACTCCGGGCAATCCAAGGTTGATTTTTTGTTTTTTATGTGGCAAAGTGATGACAACCAAATGGCGAGGTTGCCTTTGATGATCTTTTTTGGTTGAATTCTTAACAAGTTACAAAACCAAGTCAGAATTGTGTTGTAACATAAAAGGAAGAAAATATGAAAATGGGTGAAGATTAGAGATGGTATGGCGCCACAAACAAAGAGTTTGATAAGCCAAGGAAGTTCGCCACAAGAATCTTGAATTCTTGATAAGGACAAGACGGCTCAACCAAGAACCTAGGAGAACAAAATTCTCACAAATGGATTTCAATCCAAATTCAACATCCAAGTTTTTTTTTTTCTTTCATGTGTTATGGCAATGATACATATACAAGGATGGCTGCCCACTTTTGGGTTGCCTTGTTCTCTCAATATTCCATAACCTACACCTAATAACTTACATAACTCACCAACTAAATGACACTAAAAACACTCACTAACTCCCACTTAACTCAGCCACCATAACATGAGTTAATTAGCCTAAAAAACTCATCATAATGTAGCTACCAAAACATTCAACTCAGCCACAAAAATATGATGGTTACGCCCCCTCCTTTAAATGGCCTTAAAACTCACAAAAACCAACTTAACTCCCAAGAATAACTCAGCCACATAAAGTTCATGGCACCCCCTCTTCATGACTCTTTATCACCCTAATTATGTGGTGGTTACACTTGCTTCTCACATTAAAAGTGTAACCCCCCATAATTAATACAATTTTATGCACAACTAATGAGGAGTTTCTTATACCATGCAAGCCAAAGATTCCTCCTACTAAGCTCCCAAATTCGTGTACAACATGGACTTAAGTGGGCTTGACCCATTTGCAACACTTAGCAAATTTGGACACACATACATAACTCATTACACTTATTCAATTAAAATAAAACAACTAAATGGACTTATAACTAGAGCACGCCCCATTTGAACATGATCATGGGTCTTCTAGTTCAATAAGATAGGTCATCAATTTGGGCTTCATTCCATTTGATCTCATTCTTGGGCTTGCTTCTATCAAAATAGCCACCATGTAATTAAGAGCTTGTTGGGCTTTCTTGTGTCTAACTCTTGTCATAGGCCCACCAAGTCCTTGATTTGATTCTTGATCCATGGTCTTCATTGGGCTCATGTTATTCTTGTTGGAAAGTTGACTTGCCCCCCCACGGCTCATGTCACAAAGTGAGTAAGGAAACTTTGGTCTGGCTCATCGAACCCATTGATGGTAACTTTGGGTTGGGATGTGAACCTTTTTACATGGTTTTCTTTAGAGTGAAGTGGAAAGCATGGCATTTGACGAGGTGGATCCCCACACAAGCAACATGAAGGCACCCAAGTGCTCTTAGACTCATCATTCACTCAATGGTGGAGGGTATGTGTCTCTTCTGTTAAGAAGTTGGTTAATTTTAGTTAGTATGTTAGTTGTGAAGGTGGTTAGTTTGTTGAGCTGACTTAGTCCATGTGGGACTAGTCTACAAGTGTATAAATACATGCTATGTGAATGAATAAAGTGCAGTGAGTGTGTGAAGAATTTTTCCGAATGCTATTGCCTTCTCTCTTCTACTCTTCTATTCTCTCTTATTGCTTTTCTCAATTCTTGAGTGATTAGTGAGGAAACTTGTTTGAGTGATAAACTGGTTCCAACAGTTGGTATCTAGAGCACAATGTAAAGGGACCTGTGTAAGAAAAGCTGAGAAGCCGCTACAAGCAAGAAGGAGCCGTTTTCAAGTGACAAAGATGACCGGGTCAAATGGCTTGTTCCCTGCCAACTTGCCCATGCTTGATGGCAAGAACTTCGTTCACTGGAGTAGAAAGATGGAAGTCATCTTTGGATTCCAAGAAGTGCTTGATTTGGTGAAGAACGGAATCCAAGAAGAAGGAGCATCGAAGGCACATGAATCTGCCATCAAGGAGATCAAGAAAAAGGATAATAAAGCTCTCTTCTTGATCCACCAATGTGTTGATCCTCCTAATTTTGAGAAGATATCCTCGGCCAAGACTTCCAAAGAGGATTGGGATATTCTCAGTGGTGCCTATGGAGATGGTGACAAGGTGAAAAAGGTGAAGCTGCAATCTCTTAGAAGGCAGTATGAAATGCTATTAATGACTCAGCAAGAAACTGTGGCATAATTCTTCAACAGGATGCAGGCCCTAATCAACTCAATGAAGGCTTGTAAGGAGACGATTTCTGATCAACAGGTTGTTGAGAAGGTGTTGAGGTCATTGACTCCTCGGTTTGACCACATTATGGTGGCAATCGAAGAATCAAAGGACCTTGAAAAAATGAAGATAGAAGAATTGCAGAACTCGTTTGAGGCTCATGAGCAGAGATTGAATGAGAGGTGCAGTGACAAAGTCCACGTGCAGGCACTACAGGCACAGACTAACAGCAAAAGGGGAGGTTCTTGGAACAAGAACAAGAAGGGGAAAGAAAAGTGGAAAAATCAGATGTGGAGGGGCTCAGATGATGGTATCAGTAATGCCTCTGATCACAACAACAATGAAAACAGAAACAAGAATTCCAAAGGCAACAAAAAGGGTGGCAAGAAGAAATTCAACAAGAAAAATATCAAGTGCTACAACTGCCAAAGATATGGCCATTTCGCTGATGAATGCAGAAACAAGAAGATAGAGAAAGATGAAGAAACACAACTGGCACAAGATGGGAATTCAGACTCTAATGATAATGTGCTACTCATGGTGACAACCAAAATTGAGAATGACTCAGATGATCAATGGTACTTGGACAATGGATGTTCAAACCATATGTCTGGCAGAAAAGAATGGTTTGTTGACCTGGATGAAAATGTAAGGAGCAAGGTGAGGTTTTCTGATAACTCAGTGATCACAGCAGAAGGAGCAGGAAAGGTGCTGATACAAAGAAAAGATGGTGTGCAGGCTTGGATAACAGATGTTCTTTATGTGCCTCAGATGAAGAATAATCTGTTGAGCTTGGGCAATTGGTTGAAAAAGGCTATTCCATGAGCCTGCAGCAGAATCAAATGAAGGTGTTTGATGCTTAGAAGAGACTAATCTTGAAAGCTCCTTTGTCAAAGAATAGGACTTTCAAGATTGGAATCCAAGTATGTGAAAATAAGTGCTTTGGTGCATAGGTAAATGATGCAAACTGGTTGTGGCATTATAGGTTCGGGCACTTAAATTTCAGAAGTTTGGACTTGTTGCAGAAAAGGGGCATGGTTCAAGGCCTTCCACAAGTGAATCAACCAAAGCATGTATGTGATGACTGTTGTATTAGCAAGCAGCCAAGAAAAGTGTTCAAGCACAAAGCTCCTCATAGATCAGAAAACAAACTGGAAGTGATCTATTCAGATGTATGTGGACCATTTGAGGTGCACTCCCTTGGAGGTAATAGTTACTTTGTGTCATTCATTGATGAATACACTAGAATGTTATGGGTTTATCTTATCAAAAGAAAGAATGAAGTGCTGCCTATATTCAAAAAGTTTGTATTGATGGTGGAAAAACAAAGTGGAGAAAAACTAAAGGTGATAAGGATTGATGGTGGTGGGGAATATGTCTCCAACGAATTCCAAAGATTCTGTGAAGAAGCTGGCATAGTGCATGAAGTGATAGCTCCCTATACTCCTCAACATAATGGAATTGATGAGAGGAGAAATAGGACCATATTGAATATGGCAAGGAGCATGTTAAAGAGCAGAAAGCTACCAAAGAATCTATGGGGAGAAGCAGTCTCGACAGCAACCTTCATTCTTAACAAATGTCCTACAAAAAGCCTTGAAGAAATCACACCTGCAGAGGCTTGGACAGGAAGGAAGCCTAATGTGTCTCAACTAAGAGTATTTGGTTCTCTATGCTTCAAGCATGTGCCAGAACAAATGAGAAGGAAGCTGGATGATAGAAGTGAGAAAATGATCTTCCTTGGATATCATCCAACAGGAGCCTACAAGATCTGTGATCCAAGGAATAAGAAAGTTATGGTGAGCAGGGATGTGATCATTGATGAGACCAGATGGTGGGACTGGGAGCAAGGCAGTTCCAGCAGCAGTGTAGTGATGAATCTGCATGATGAGCAGATTACTCAACCAGAACCATTACAGGTAACTCAACCTCAGAAACCTCAGAGGACTAGACAGCCACCTCTAAGGTTAAATGACTATGAGATTGTACCAGATAATGCTGTTAACACAGAGGGAGACTTGGTACGTTTAGCACTCCTTGCTGAAACAGAATCAGTAAATTTTGAGGAGGCAATTGCTGATCAAAAATGGGTTGAAGCTATGAAAGAGGAGCTGAGTTCAATCGAAAGGAATCATACTTCGGAACTGGTGGAGTTACCTCATCAGAAAAGATCCATAGCAGTGAAGTGGGTGTATAAAGTCAAGATGAAACCTGATGGCATAGTTGCAAAGTACAAGGCCAGGTTAGTGGCCAAGGGATTCCTACAGAAACCTGGAATATACTACCAGGAAGTGTTTGCACCAGTGGCTCGGCTAGAAACAATCAGGCTAGTGACAGCAATTGCAAGTCACAAAAACTGGTCAATGCATCAGTTAGATGTCAAGTCAGCATTCCTGAATGGACCTCTAGAGGAAGAGGTATATGTGGATCAGTCACCTGGCTTTGAGATCAGTGGAAAGGAAGGAAAAGTATATAGACTCAAGAAAGCTCTATATGGGCTAAAGCAAGCACCAAGGGCATGGAATAAGAGGATTGATTCTTTCCTCATTGATCAGAACTTCTTAAAATGCACAAGTGAACATGGTATGTATACAAGAGTCTCACAAAACAGTGATCTAGTAATTGTATGTTTATATGCAGAAGATTTACTGATCACTGGGAGCAATGATGGTGAGATTCAGAAGTTCAAAGCAAAACTGATGGTTGAATTTGAGATGTCAGACTTAGGCAAGCTGACTTATTTTCTGGGAATGGAGTTTATTCCAACAGCAAGTGGAGTTTTCCTACACCAGAAGAAATATGCAACAGACATATTGGAGAAATTCCACATGATGGATTGCAACCCGACAGCAACTCCAGTTGAAACTGGATTGAGGTTAACAAAAGGTGGAGATGAGGACCAGGTAGATGAAACAAAGTATAGGCAATAAATTGGTTGGCTCCTTGAGATATCTGTGCAACTCAAGACCAGACCTTGCTTATGGAGTAGGCCTCATCAGCAGGTTCATGGAGAATCCTAGAATCTTTCACTATGTTGCAGCCAAAAGGATATTAAGGTACATTAAGGGAACACTTGACTTTGGTATATTGTTTCCCAATAAACTGACATGTATAAATGCTGAAATTGTGGGATATACTGATTCTGATTGGTGTGGTGACAAAGAGGATAGAAAAAGTACTTCTGGTTACACTTTCATGTGTTACAACAGCTCTGTTAAAAGAACTGAACCTGCTAGGATCCAAACCAATGAAGCTGATGGTAGACAATAAGTCAGCAATCAATCTTGCAAGAAATCCAGTTGCTCATGGCAGGAGCAAACACATTGAAACTCGTTTCCATTTCCTAAGAGATCAGGTTAGCAAAGGGAACCTGGAGCTGGAATATTGCAAGACTGAAGACCAGATTGCTGACATATTCACTAAACCATTGAAGATTGAAAGGTTTAAAATTCTAAGGGACAAGCTAGGAATGTGTTCTCTAGCAAATCTGAATTAAGGGAGGTGAGCTGAATGTGTAAAGGGTAGGAACTGTGTGTTTGTAGTTATGTTAGCTACAATTCAGATTTTACTTGTTGTAATTAGTTGAGTGTTGTATTGTGATGTGCTGCAAATGAATGTTGAAGCTTGGGTGCCAACATAGTTGGGATGCTTGATTTCATAGTGATGCTCTTGCATATCATGAATTAGTACAAAAACTGAAATTAAGGGAGGTGTGTTAAGAAGTTGGTTAATTTTAGTTAGTATGTTAGTTGTGAAGGTGGTTAGTTTGTTGAGCTGACTTAGTCCATGTGGGACTAGTCTACAAGTGTATAAATACCTGCTATGTGAATGAATAAAGTGCAATGAGTGTGTGAAGAATTTTTTAGAATTCTATTGCCTTCTCTCTTCTACTCTTCTATTCTCTCTTATTGCTTTTCTCAATTCTTGAGTGATCAGTGAGGAACCTTGTTTGGGTGATAAATTGGTTCCAACATCTTCGACAATTGGATTCCAATGATTAAGTTAGATAATAGATAATTGTAATTATAATGGATCCCTTGTGCTAATTCAAGGGAACCAATGGAAGACTTGTGCCTTCTCTATGGTTCTCGATCAACACGAGGTTGTCGAGCATCTTGAGGTTGTCTTTCACCAACGCTCCAAAAACCATGCCTTCATCATTCTCTACCACTCATTCTCAATTCAGTATGCATTGTATATGTTCCGTTCGCTCCTACTGCATAATAAACATACCAAACAACTCTTGGATGGTGGGTGTTTAGTTAGAGTTACCACTACAAAATAAAAAGTATTTTAGTGCCCAAATTTAGAGATTACACTTAATCGTTTGCTAATTCGTTTAGCAACTAAGCAATCTACTATCATGTTTGGTGTTCACTAAATGATTTAGAGACCGAATTTTCATATTTAGAAATCGAATTTGGTAGTTGCTAAACATTTTTTTTAATGTCCCCCATCTTGAAGATCTGGGGTTAAAACAATTTGCTAATGAGCGAGAGTTTCCACTCAATGGATGGTGGAGCAAATATGCTGAAATGAAGGGGGCCAAGTGTGAGTTTGGCATGTTGTCATAGAGGTATCTGTCCCATCTCGCAATTGTTGTGTGTTTGTGGCTTGCTTTTGTGTGTGTTAGCCATGGTTAAAGGTAGGAATAGAAGTTTCATCATCCCTGACCTAGTTGGCAATGTCTTGAGTTGTTAGGCTATTGAGATTAAAACGAGCCCACTGTCAACCTTCTTGAAATTTTAATGTGCTGGAGAAGAAGGGTTAAATACCTCGTAGGACTCCAATGCTTAACTGAATATGGGTGCCAAATGAATGTAATAAGCTGGAAAGTATATTTATCCCCATGGTAACTATAGTTAAATAAAGGGGCAAGTTCTTGAATACCAAGTAAGAGCCAAGAGTAATTCGATCATCCCAAGTATCTTTGAAGAAGTTTCGTAGAACCTTCTTAAAGATCAGGTACCAACCTCTACATATTCCTAGGATGGAACATCTCTTTTGTTACAGGAGCATGCCAAGTCTTTAAGGAACATTTGGCTTGGCCTTATTGGGCACTAAACGTACGCTGAATAAGACATTTCATAATATACATCAAGATAAGTTATATCAACATGAATAAATTTTCATGTTGGAGGAGTTAGCAAGCTCAGTTGGTAAATAACTCTACAACTAACTGCGACGTCCTAAGATCAAATTTCGCCTTCACCAACTCTCCTCCCAAGCATATGTGTAATGGTTAAAATCTTAAGGGTTTCTTGAATTAACTATCTATGTAATACATATATTAATTATTATGTTATATAAAAGATATTAATGTAAATAAATAAATTGTACTACTAATGTGATCCTAGGAAGCTCAACCTTGATGGGCCAATGGAGATAAGTCAACTTTGAAGTAAATCCAAATCAAACTTGCTTTACTATTTTGGCTGTTTCTTGAGTTGTAGATGTCTGATTGAAGTGATCTTGGATGCGTTGGAAAGCTTAAAAGATTATCTACAAATCTTATTTTCGACTCAAGACCTGATTCGGCGTTTATCATGACTAAAATTGGGCTACAAGTTTAGCACGAAATTCTGTACGGGTTTTGATTTAGTTAGGCTTGTAATTGGGCTTAAAAGTGTTCCAAGCCCATTAGGACTTAGAAGAATAACTTGCACTTCAAGTTAGATTAGCTTGCACCTTAAGTAGGATGAACCTATAAATAGGCTTCATGTAAACCATTTTACAAGTTTGAATACAATTGAGTTTTCTCACACTTGAGATTGCTAGAGAGAGTTGAGAGTCTCCTCTTCTTGGTTCAAGAGTTGAATCACTGATTCTTATCTTGAATTTCCATATTCAAGTGGTGAATCTTCCTTGGCTTATCAAATTCAATCTTCTTCTCCGAGAAGAATGACTTTGTGGCGTCATTCTCCTTCTTCTCTACCTCTTCCATTTTCTATTTTGTTCTTTAATTCATGCTCTTTAGTTCATGTCATTTACTTCTTGTAATTTACTTTCTAGTTCATATATCAATTGTTATTCTCTCCTACTCTTTTTGTTTCTCTTGATTCTTCACTTGAAGATCAAGCTTTATATCAATTGTTCTTGTTTGTGTTTGATCTTGAATTCTTAGCAATTGAAATCAAAGAAAGATCCTCGAATGTTTAGTGATCAATCCTTGATCACATCAAGTGATATCTAAAGCTAGATCTTTGATTTTCAATTGTTTTGAATTTTTTATCAATTTTTTTTTCAAATTCTATGATGATCTTTGAGTTGGAGCCAAATTCATGTTGAAAATTTCACATGCTAGTGGTATCATTTACCACAAGAATTGGATGATGAAAAGTAATTTGAATCCAATTGTGGTCATGGATCTAAAATTTGAAATGAGTTTGAATTGATCTTGCTTGAATTTTTGGTGAAAATTTTTTCCCACCATATTTTCACTTTCAAATTTTAGGCTCCATTTCTTGCATGTTCTCTTCCATCACATGTGATTTTGGTTGCTTTTGAAAATTCAAGCATAGATATATTGTCCTTACTTTGTGATTTGGAACAAATTGAAAATTCAAATTCAAATTTCAATTCACAATAGTAAAATTGATTCAAATTTTAATCAAAAGTGCTTCAATGATTTCAAATTTTTAGAACCTAATGGATCTTCATGAAATTCAATTGTGGAAATGATGTGTTTATCATCCACTTGAATGAAAGATCTAGGTCTCTAATTACTTTATTTGTGTTCATTCACTTGGAAATTATTACACTACTTGAATTGTTCATATTTCCAAGTATTGCACCAATTATGTTCCATTTTGTTCATGATTGAATGATCTTTTTGTAATTTCGAAAATTAAGTGTAATTGCTGTGAAATCGTAATTAGAAAAAGTCAAGTGGTTGAAGTTCAAAAAAAAAAATATCTAGTGTAAAAAGAAAAAGTGGGTCAAACCGTAAATATACAAAGTTTTGGAGAAAAAGTGCAAATTCTGGAAAATTCCAGCAAAAGGTAAAAGACTTGCCACCATTTCACATGCTTATTTTTGTATTGATCCTTCACATATTGGTGTAGCACAATTCATATTGATCATTACTTGTCAAACACTTTGATTAAATTTGAATTACACTTTTGTTGGACTCTTTCAACTTGTCTTCTTCACATCAATTTGAGTGTGCAATTCTTCTTGAACCTTTTCTTGCTTGTCTTATAAACTCCATTAGTTTTGTATTAATTGTTTTCCACTTTCTTGACCTCTTGGAATTGATTTTCTTATTGGTTGCTTTATCACTTGTTTTTGGAGACTAATAGTTAAGGATCTTGTTTCAATTTGTAGATCCCTTGAAGAGGAAATTCTTGAGTGGAAAGAGACAAGAGTGAAATCATCTTGTAAAAGTCTACTTAAGTGATATATACGAGTGGCCATCTTTGAGTGAATGGTGAGTGAGTGGTGAGGTCCTTGTACTTTTCATCTTTCTTGTAATTCTTTGTTCTTTAAGTGTAATTGTTACTAGTTTGGTTTGTACTTAATTCTTTTGATTTTTGGTGGTGTAATTGTTCTCATTGGTGTAATCTTCATTTGTTTTGTGTAATTTTTTATTTGCTGGATTTTGTATGTAATTTTTCAATTTGTAAGTGCACCATGACTTCCATACATGAAGAAGACATTGAAGATTCTCCTACATCATCAGCACGAACAAGGAACTTGAATAGGAAGTTGGATAGAATGACAAGCCACATAGAAAGAATGTTTGAAAGATTAGAAGTACTTGAGAACAAAAAAGGATCAAGGCATGACAACTCACATAGAGGCTCATCAAATTTGGAAGCCAATGAACATAGACCTAGATTTGATAAATGGAGACATGGACATGAACATAGAGGAAGAAGCTAGGAATGAGAATGATGACAAGTTGCATAATGTAAAGGTGAAGATCCCTAGCTTCCATGGGAAGAGTGATCCCGATACTTACTTGGAATGGGAGACCAAATTAGAGCACATATTCTCTTGCTACTACTATAGTGAAGAAAATAAAGTAGCTAGTCTATGATTTCATGACTATGCTTTAATTTGGTGGGATCAATTGTGTAAAGAGAGAAGAAGGTATGGTGAGGAACCAATTAGTACTTGGAGAGAAATGAAGAGGGTTTTGAGAAAAAGATATGTGACTTCAAGCTACACTAGAGACCTACAACATGCACTCAAGGTTGAAGCACAAGTGAAAAGAAAGAACTCCTTCAATAGGGAGGGTGACTCATCAAAACAACTTGAAGTTGTTGGTAAAAGTGGATCAAAGGCCACATTTCCTAAATCTAAACCTTCCACTTCTACCCTTTCTTTTCCTTCTATGCACCACAACAAAAATATTACTCTTGTAATCCTCTCTACAAATGAAATTAGTAAGGATCAAAAGAAAATGAGATAAAAAAGGGAGATTGAGAGAATAGCCAAGAGTGACAAAGAAGAAAAAGAAATAAATGCAAAAGAAAATAATGTGCCACAAAATAATATGGAAAAGGCAATTGGCACAAGTGAGCAAAACTTTTGCGAAAACTATAAGGTTAAAGAACAAGATGGCAAAGAATGCATAGCTTTAAAGGAAAAATAAGTAAAGAAAATACTTTTGGGAACCCGTCCATTGTGTTTGGTTTACTCCAACAATTTTTGTAACAAGTCTCTTCCATCTTTTTCTTTACCTACTACCTTTGAGTTTCTTTTGGATAAACTTCAAGTCACTTCTAAAGAAACTAGAGAAATTCAAAGGCTTGTGGTAATCTTCAATGATGCTATCTTAGTACATAGCAAAACACAAGAAAATCTTCTTGAACAATTAAAATGTGTTTTGTTATTACTTATGAAAGAAAAACCTTTTGCTAATCTTGACAAATACACTTTTTGCTAAAAGTGTGCATATTGATAAGGTTAAAAGTGAGGTAAAGGATGCTTTCTTAGTAGGGCAACCAATAAATGATTTTAAAACTAATGATGTTTGCTTGCCTACTAATACTTCTACCGTACTTATGTGTATTGAACCTATTTTGCAGATTCAAAAGCAACTAATGCATATCCATCAAGGTTCCCGAATATTGGGAGAACTAAGACACATATTAAATATCTTTCTAAATGATTCTCTTAATAATGGACAAACATTACCAAACAACCTTGAAGGGATTACACCTTGTGGAAAATATTTGAAAGGGTTGTTCACAAAACTTGTTTTCAAAAGGGTGGTTTTTGACCCGGGAGGATGGGTTGAGCATTACAACAATAATAAGGGAGTTGCCTTCCCAAATAAGGGAGTTTCCTTCCCGGATTTTTTTTAGAATATTTATAAAAGAATAAACTTAAACATCTTCTCTTTAATGTAGGATTAAAATTCGGGATGAATTTTCTTCAAGAAGGAGGGGATGATGTGATCCTAGGAAGTACAACCTTAATGGGTCAATGGGGGCAAGTCAACTTTGAAGCAAATCCAAATCAAACTTGCTTCACTATTTTGACTATTTCTTGAGTTGTAGATATCCGATTGAAGTGATCTTGGATGCGTTGGAAAGCTTAGAAGATTATCTACAAATATTATTTTTGCCTCAAGACCTAATTTGGCGTCTATCATGTCTAAAATTAGGCTACAAGTTTAGCACGAAATTCTGTACGGGTTTTGATTTAGTTAGGCTTGTAATTGGGCTTAAAATTGTTCCAAGCCCATTAGGACTTAGAAGAGTAACTTGCACTTCAAGTCAGACTAGCTTGCACCTTAAGTAGGATGAGCCTATAAATAAGTTTCATGTAAACCATTTTACAAGTTTGAGTACAATTGAGTTTTCTCACACTTGAGATTGCTAGGGAGAGTTGAGAGTCTCCTCTTCTTGGTTCATGAGTTGAACCATTGATTCTTATCTTGAATTTCCATATTTTAAGTGGTGAATCTTCCTTGGCTTATCAAATTCAATCTTCTTCTCCAAGAAGAATGACTTTGTGGCGACATTCTCTTTCTTCTCTACCTATTCCATTTTCTATTCTGTTCTTTAATTCTTGCTCTTTAATTCATGACATTTACTTCTTGCAATTTACTTTCTAGGGATTGGTCTAAGCTACACCATCCTAAAATTACACCCCTCCTTACACCACCCATGTGGCAATTTGTGGACCAATTAAATTGCCACATGGATGGTCAAAATGTCAACTGTTGAAGTTGTATTAATACTGTATTCAAAGCTTATATGTACAGTGTACTACAGTATAGTATACATATTTTTAGTATTTATATATTTTGCCAATATATTTTACCCTTATCCCTCCTACTTATATTTAATGCACGATCACTAAGAAACAACTAAAGAAGCCTAACCTTCTTTTACTTTTACAATCTCATCTCAGTATATGAGAAACTTAAGGGGAAAGAGGAATATTATTTTGTTTTTCTCCATTCACTTACCCGTTGTTTCACTAACGGTAACTCCTTCAATGTTCCAATGTTAAAATTTCAGTTCCAATTTTATCACACTTTTGGTTTCACTACAACAACTTTTTTAGTTTCACAGTTTCTCTTTCATTTTTTGTATGTTCTTATATCTTATAAATTGCTTTATTGTGAACTATGAATATGATTTAATAAGGTACACGTGAGGTTGAAAGATAGACCTTTGAAAACAAAATATATTTGGAGAATGAATTGCTTTATTGTGAATTGTGAAGTGTGATAATATTTTTTCCTACTCACAAAAAACAGGATAGTTTACAAAGGATTTATTTAATTTCGGGTCAACTCGGTCCCGCCCCATTTCGGCCCGGTCTTAAATCAACTTGCATATGATTGGGTTCCTTCGGGTTTAGGGACGAGTTCGGGTTTAGGGAATTGACTCCATCAAAATTTAGGGTCGGGTAAGGGACAAGTATAACTCGTCCACAACCCGTCCCACGCTCACCCCTACTAACCAATAAAGAGAATGGTTAATGAATCAATAAAAGAAACTTTTTTAATGAAAATTTGTGTATTTTTTATTTATAACTATGTTATAGGTAGGAAGTATCCACCATCGTTAGTAGTGATTAATCTTCGTCAGGGAAGCTGTTGAATACACAAGGTGTGTTCTTCTCTCCTGACCAAGTTTTCTTCATACACAAGAAACAAGATTGGTGGAGTCTTATGTTATGAGGCAAACAAAGATGACCCTACTAAAGGGGGGTGTGACAAAAATGGGCTCACCACCGGCCACAAGTCCAACCGAATTAAACAAAAGCCGTTTGAAAAAAACACAGAAAAGAAGGTATATGAGCTAATAGGAATATTCTAGATTTAAGTAGTGTAGTTTGTTCATTTTGCTCTATTTGTTATTTCCATTTCCTTTTAGTAAGTTTGTTATGCTACGTGTTCTATTGCCCTGAAAATTAGTAACAAAAAATTGATGTAAGAAACTCTATGAAAAGAGTATGAAAGTATGAATTGGACAAGCAGAAAATTAACCAAAATCTAACTCTCCTTTAAGGCTTTCCCCAATGTGGGAATTCAATTTCTTCTCCTTTGTTTAAAAATAAATAAATTCTTATCCTAAATTCTACTAAGGGGACCCCAACAAAAAACCCCAAACCCAACACCCCCACAACACCCACAACAACACACACTCAAAAAAACACAAAACAACCACATCAAAAAAATCTTAATCTTATCCTCTTATACTTAATTTTCAACTAATATTATTTTTTAAATTCTTTAATAAGTGCCCTTATAACTCGGACTCTAAAAAAAGTCAAAAAGTTTATGGTTTTATTTTTCACTTTCTTTGGTTAAATAAAATTGAGAAGTGCCTCAGATGACAGTGGGTAGGATAGTATGGTACCCATCTTTACCCATCTTCATATCCCCATTTGAAAAAATTATCTGTAGCCGAACTCATACCCGGGTGATAATTTTACTGTATGTCAAGAAAGGATATGGATCTCGCGATCTCGATGGGTTTCAACTGAAAGGGGGAGGATACCCGGGTTCAACTGAAAAAAAGGAAAAAAAAAAGAACAGGAGGTTATTACGGTAATCTCACACCAAAGCACATTTCTTGAGTAAAAGCTGAAACAGACCCATTTTGATTTCGGTTTCAGACTTAGTCCGGTGGTTTGATTCCTCAAAGCACGCTTGCCTAAGTTGTTCCACTTAAGTTCGTTTCAACTTTCAAGAACTCTCTCTCTGAGGTACCTCAGTAAATCCCATCTCTTCTTTCTCTAATTTTGGTTCATAATGTGGTTTTTTAAGTGGGTTTTAGTTGCATTTGCGGATTCTTTCTTTCTTTGTTTTTTTTTTAATGTGTATGGATGCTTGAGCTCGTATCTGGGAAGTAACCATGTTTTCTGCTTCTGGATCAATTTAAATTTTATTTTTGTACCTTTATTTTAGTTGCTTTGTTTCTCCCCTTTCATGAAGGTTTTTTTTTTCTTGACAAAAAATTGACATTTATAATTTTTTCTCTCTATCAACAAACAATCATTTCAAACATAAAGGAAGAAGAGCCCATAATATTTTAGATCACTGGCTCTTTTTTTGTTTCCTTTTTACAAAATCTTCTACTGATAATTATTATGCAGTCTTTAAGAATTACGCTGATTGTTCTTTTCTTAAGTCATGGCTTTTGCACAAATTGCACTTTAACAAGATTAAGGGAAGTGGGAATTGAAGCGGAGATTTACCTGGAATGGATCCTTTGAATTGTTTATTCTTGTCGTGGTCAAGTGCAACTGTGCAAGTGCAGGTGAGATAGACATAGATGTTATAAAGAAATCTTTTTGTATGTATTTCTCCAATCTATTGGACCAAAAAATTGAGAGGATTTATATTCCCCTCATACACCATTAGCTGCATAAAAATCCTGGGAAGAGAAAATTGGAGCTTATTATATTTATATTTAGGTTAGTTAATCATTTGGTCCCAACAGTTTCACTTAATTTTAAATAGGTCTTTATAATTTAAAAGTTTTTAATTAATTTAACCGTATATTTACTATAGGACTGAAATTCTATACATGATACTTAAGCCATGGCTTAAATTTTCATGATCATCTGAAGGTGTTCATGTTAGGGCTTAAGTATCAGAGAGAAAATAGCCGACTTAATGATACTTAAGCCTATCAGACTGAAGCAGGACTATAGCACCCGAAAATTTTCATCTGGATATATTTACTATCACACATAACTTAAGCCATCGATTCTATTTACTATTGTTTTGACATGTTCTTGTGGTGTTATTAAATTTTATGGCCTGTCTATGTTTATGCTGCAGGCGGGGCTTGAAGTGTTGTATTAATAACCAGATTCTGCGACAATGGTTTTGATAAGTGGCAATAACAAAAGGCAAGCTTTAAATCCTCACGAGTTTTATTCATTGTTTAGTTTTTTACTTCTTGGTTAAACTGGGTTTTTAATTGTTCATCTGCTCCTATTCTTTTAGGGGACATTTGGAAGAGTTTATAGAAAGTTTATTTGGTGCTTATTGGAACAACTTATGAAAATAACTTATGACCTTCCAATAAGCTCTTCTTAGCCTATTTCAATAAGCTTGTCAAAGAAGCTTCTTTCAAAATAGCTTATTGAATATACGCATAATTAAGTTGTTTACCTAGAGTCCCAAGCGCACCCTAAGTAGACAATACTACTATTATTCTTCATTTATATTAGGACTTCCATCTTGCCTAACAATTATGTTATATCATTTAGTTTCAAATTTCAGCCCTCTTATGCGCTTGTTGTTACCCTGTAATATACCTACAACCAAACTAATTGGGAATATCTCCTTCCATTGACACATTTTTACCCCCAACAACTCTTATTGTGGCCTGTATTTCATAGTTAAATATGCATAAATGCCTGTGCTTAACACTTTTGGATGCATGCCAGAAACATTTTCTGTTATAGTGTGTATGTGTCTGGCTATATATATAAATATTCCTCAATAATTCCATTTTGTTTTAAATCGAATCTCCGCTGCCTCCTTGAAAGAGAGATTTCTTCTGTGGAAAACATAATATATGGTTATGGCATATTATACATTCAGTTCTCTCTCTTCTAATATGTATTCAATGTGTTTCTCTGATTCTTGAGACTTAGTAGCTCATTTTTTTTTTACACTTCTCTGTACTACATATTTGTGGACTAGGTGTTTTTGGTATTTTTGGTGTATGTTTGTTTGGTCCACAGAATTTGGAGCACTTTTTTGTATGTTGTCTAGGAAGTTTTGCATGGACCATGGAGTAAAGTAGTCAAGCTTTTTTTATGATATGAAATTTATGTTATCTGATGTCTATGACTATGATTGGAAATTGGAAAAGAATGCTAAAATTTCAAGGATAGTTTCTTGTGCTTTCCTCTTTAATGTGCTAAAGGGGATGTTCTTGGCTTCTTTGTGGTTCTCATATCAGATAGTAGTTAGTTATTTTGGAGGGCTTTCTTTGTTGGATAAGCAGAAAGACTGTAAATTGTAGCTTATATGATGTGCTTTCTTGTGTATTTATCTTTTTTTAACATTATCTTAACTTCTGCTCTTGTACTTCTTTCTCCCTGCTAATAAAATTTCTGTTTTGTCAAAAAAATAAAATAAAATTTCTAGTTATTCGCTATGTTAAGCTTTTCTTGTCTTCACTGTTCCTCTTTCATCATGTGAAGTGATTGAATCTTAAAAAGTATAAATGTATGATGTCTTCAACTACTCATTTTTAGGTTGGGTCTTATCGAATAATTTTCATATAGAGAGGTTATCTAGTTCAAAGGCCCTCGGAAGCATTGTTTAATGTTGATCTTTGATATCTAATATCTAATTAATATTGAGGTTTCTCTTGAAGTTTCCAAACAAGTATGTTAGATATTGTTAGCTAAGTAGTTAGTTAGTTAGTTAATTAGTTAGTAGGTGAGTTAGGGAGTTAGTTAAGGGAAATAAGGCATGTTGCCTATAAATAAAGGAGAGATTGAGAGAGGAGGGTATCTTGTCATTTGGGAATAGTTGGGGCCTTTGGGCATTAGGAGAGTCCAGAGTCTCTCAAATACTCTGGGATTACATTTTGTAAGGGATTTATCCTATTTTCTATAGTAATATCAGTTGGTTCCTATCAACTGGTATCAAAGCTCTTTTCTGGGAGTGGTACATGGTCCAAACGCGAAGAATGGAGGCAAGGATTGAAACGCTTGAAAGCGGGTTTGATGGCTTGAGGAAAAGCCGCGATGAATTGAGGTGGATTAGTGAAAAGGGTAAGGCGGAAAATCAGAGGCAGTTCAGCGAGATTCTAGAAATTCTTAATTGGAAATCTCGGAATAAGGGTCATCACCATCATAACTCTGGTGGTAGCAATACCTGGGACGATGGTCGTATGGTGGGTGGAGAGAAGTCGAGTCGAAGAGGAAACAAATGGCGGAAGCTCGAAATTCTGTTAGGGAAATATTTGAGAATCAAGAATCAGAATCTTGGGGGTGAGAAAGAAACAGAGCAAGGGAAGGAAAAAGAAACAGAGAACACGGAAGCGAAACCAGAGAGAGAAACATTCAATGTAGGAGAAAGGGAAGGCATCGAGGTTGCTAGAGGTGATGACAGGGTTAGCACAGATCGGCTTACTTCATCATCAGTGGGTCACGATCTTGCAGTAGCAGGAGAGAACGAGTCATCGGAGCAAGGGAGGACTGAGAATTGCTGGTCTGCCGTGAGCATAGAACTCAGCGGGGCAAGTGGTCCGGTCAAGAAGCGACAACCAGAACCGTCGGGCCAGGATCGTCATACGGTAGCGGGTGAGGTGCTAGCGACTGCAAAGAAGGAAGCGCAGGGGAAATCGATGATGGTCGCAAGGAAAAACTCATTCAGTAGCGGCGTCCACCAAAAGAGAGAAGCAACCGATGAGGATAAACGACCGGTCAGGCCGCCGTCATCGCCGGAACAACCGGGCTGTGATATTTGTGCGGTGGGGATTGAAGAGAGGGGTGGCAGCGCAAATGAAACACCAAGGGAAAGAAGTACGACAACGGTAATTGCTAAATTGGGCCAAGGGTTTGACTTAATGGGTCAGACCCAAATCTTTGAAAAGGAATAGAGGGTTAGCATAAGCATTGCTAGGTATGCATTAGTTGAGCATAGTTCATACGATTTTGAACTCATTTACAACAGTTTTCTCAATATTGGGTCTTTCAATATTGGGCCACTACCCGATATTTTGAGAAGTACTGGGGAGACTGAATTAATCCAAAAGGGACAGAAGGAGATATTGGGTATCTCCATGGGAATTGAAGAGCAAATATGGGACCCCGGGGGAGGTTTTGGATGCACATCTATGAATGCCTCAATCTTCTTGTCTATGGTGCTGGTGAGGTGGAGTTTACAGCACTCACAACTTGGCTGGGATGGTTTATTACTAGGGAGGATGGTATTTACCCTAAACATTTGATACCAAAAGTGATGGATCCATTTGAGCTTGCTTTGCAGTTTGCTATTTCTATGCTAGTGGTTGCTTGCCCATGTGCTTTGGGTCTAGCAACTCCAACTGCAGTCCTGGTGACTTCAAGCTTGGGTGCTTCCCAAGGTATGCTCACCAAAGGTGAAGGTGCACTGGAAAAGGCACACAAGGTAAAAATTGTTGTCAGGATAGTGGGATTCACAGGTTCCTCTGCCTTAGGGATTTGCCCAGATTTCATAAAGGGGAGGTGTCAGCAACAAGCAGGAAATGTCAATATGGTCATTTGCCAACTTGCTACCAGTGGAAGGTTGAAGTGTTCTAGGAGGGCCTTAGGAGCGGCTATGCTTATGCGTATCTTGGGAAACTTTGCTAAGGTTACAGTTGCCGTGGTAGTGAGGGGTGTAGTGGTTCGTTTTGTTTCTGCCCAAGCAAGACAGGTTCAGGTTGCCATCATCCATAGGAACCACGAAGTATTTGGCTCTATTGATGAGGTGCTACAGAGGCTACAGGAAGAAGGGGAGATTGACATTCAAGCCACTATCGCTCGCAAAAGTCACATGCCTTTCGGGTTATCTAAGATGATCTTTGGTGATAGCAGAGAAAAAGATCAATGGGACCCGGGTGGACATCCTTCTCTGTCCCTAACAGCTGGAGCGTTTTGTTCCACGTGCTTGTTCACCTTGAGGACAAGGTGAATGTTTTGGGGGTGGGGGGGTTAGTTAGTAGGTGAGTTAGGGAGTTGGTCAAGGGAAATAAGGCATGTTGCCTATAAACAAAGGAGAGATTGAGAGAGGAGGGTATCTTGTCAATTGGGAATAGTTGGGGCCTTTGGGCATTGGGAGAGTCCAGAGTCTCAAATACTCTGGGATTACATTTTGTAAGGGATTTACCCTATTTTCTATAGTAATATCAGTTGGATCCTATCTAAGTATTGCAAATATTGTCAAATAAAAGTGAAATTTTTATCTCTCTGGCATGTATACAATAGAACATGGTAGTGTACTGTATCAGTGGAAACATCCATGCTGTATAGATAATAGGTGCAGACTTTCTAAGCTGTCTTCTTAAGTTCTTAGTCTTAATAACTGGTTTATATTTATCTGATTCTGATATTTGACTGCAGTTTTTTACAACAAACAAATGATGAGAGGTCCAAAGTACAAGGTGTTACAATGCTTAACAATTCCAAAGTACAAGGTGTTACAATGCTTAACAATTCACATCAGCAGCACGGAAACAAGAGTGTTGAAAGTGGGCGTACACACAGTTTGGGCAACACTAGCTTGATGAAAGGAATGACGACAATGGATGAATTTAAATATGGGTTTCCATCAGAAGGCTTATCCACTACATCGAATAAATGGTGGGGAAGTAGTAAACATGATGATTGTGCAGGCACCAACCCAGACAGAGCCAAGAGTCAAGATGAAGAAAGAGCAGGGAAAGAAGACAAGGTAGCATGTGAAACTGGAAATGCTGAAAACAGTGAAACTCCTCAAGGAGCAGCTCTATTGACTGCTGTGCGGAAAAGAGCTGTAGAAGAAGGACGAGAAGCATTAAAGTTAGGTGTTTTTAAAGGCTATGGTGTTAACAAGCTAGGCAGAAGGGAGAAAATATTGCTTCGCCGAATATTCAGATCATCATTGCCAAGGTCATGGATGCATGACCTGTAATTCAGTGCCAGTCTAATTCTGCAAGGCTGAATGCAGATTTTGATTGCTGCATTGAATACTCAAACAACATGAGAGAGTCCCTAATTGCTTCTAAATGCTATGGTTTATGGCTGGTAGTTCCTCTCTATTTTTCGATAATATCCTCCTCATATATATCTTTATTAGAAGGTTGCAGTGAGAAAACGTGATGACAAATTTGATAAGATTTTATCGAAATTAGTTACATGATTTGTTTGGTTATTGACCATGGACATTGTTTTTCTTATTGAAAATGAGTTAGTTTAATATTATTGTCAAAGAGTTAATGATCATTTTGTTGTGTAAGTCGGTTGCTGGGTATGATTCAAGTATTGAACGGGTCTGAGTTCTCTGAGTCTTTTCTGATGATCAAGTTAGTAAGGCTTGATTAACTACTTGTGCATAACAGTTGTGTGTTTCTGGTGGGAGGATCTCTAGGTATGGTCTTTGAGGGATCACAGCCTGTATGGCCTGTCGTAAAATCAATTTACTTGAAAATATGTACAGGGATCCTCTCCATTTCTGGTATGAGAGAGACCCATAAATAAAATAATATTATTTTATTATGTGTCTCTCTCACACACTGGAGAGAGTCCAGTACTTGAGAGGAGCTGCATCCGAAAATATGGGCTAAACTACCCTACCAAGTTTTGAGGCAGAGTTTAGATCCGTGCAATCATAATGATAATTAAGAAATTAGTCGTGTTAACGAGTGTTCTACGGGTATTGGTTAAAGAACACATAAAAGGAAAGTTTATATTGGAAAACTAAATGTAAAACTTTCAAAATGGTAAATTCATTATTTCTCATACAAATTTTCATTTCTTAAATAATGCATTAAGGAAACTTGTTAGCATTCTCTTTAAGAACGAGTGTCTTAAGAGCATTATTTAAGGAACACATGAAAGGAAAGTTTGTATTGAAAAACTAAATATAATACCTTTCAATATGATAAATATATCATTTTCCATACAAAATTTCCCTTCTTGGTTAAGGTAATTTGTAGTTTGTAATAATTTTAACAAAGAGGACAGTTGCAAGGGTTTTGTTTGAGTCATCCGTTAATCAAAAACGATGCTTCAAATCAAAGTATATGTTTCTTCTTCACCCATAAGTGGCTTTTCTGAAGGGTCATGTATAGAAATTTTGGGGTCTTGGGCGAGATTTTTAAATAGACTTAATATTATATAAGTTATTAATTCTCATATTAATCTTCTAGTTCTTTTTTTTTAGTTGTAAAATCATTTTTCAAATTTTATAATCAAGTCACTTTAATATTTAACTCTTAATATAATACGAGGAAGATGATAAAAAGAGAGAAACAATGAGAGCTAAAAAAATTTGAAGTGAAAATATTAAATTTTATAACTATTATTTTATCCCTTTGCACAGTTACATTCTTATTTTCCAATTGTTAATTATGCGGATTACCTCCGATGGTAATTAATTATGCACTATACATGGAAGAGCAACGAAGGCCATAATAAGGCATAAAGGTGGAACCTTGAACATCGAAATGTAACTAATGTTGTTTCTTGCAGATTGCATTACCTATGGTTGAATCTCAATAATGCATGCATTGTACGCGAAATTGAGGCCTTGGCCTAAGAGCACCTCCATCCACGGTTCGTTAGCTGGTTCCTTAAGCTAAGGAACATTGTCTTAAGAATTTCTACCTTCTTCGTCAACCCCCTAAGTGGCTTTTCTGAAGGGTCGTGTATAGAAATTTTAGGGCCTTAGGCAAGATTTTTAAATAGACATAATATTATATAAGTTATTAATTCTCATATTAATCTTCTAGCTTTTTTTTTAGTTGTAAAATCATTTTTCAAATTTTATAATCAAGTCACTTTAATATTTCACTCTCAATATAATACGAGGAAAAGGATAAAAAGATAGAAACAATGAGAGCTAAAAAAATTTGAAGTGAAAATATTAAATTTTATAACTATTATTTTATCCCTTTGCACAGTTACGTTCCCATTTTCCAATTGTTAATTATGCGGATTACCTCCGATGGTAATTAATTTTGCACTATACATGGAAGAGCAATGAAGGCCATATTAAGGCATAAAGGTGGAACCTTGAACGTCGAAATGTAACCAATGTTGTTTCTTGCATATTGCACTACCTATGGTTGAATCTTAATAATGCATGCATTGTATGCGAAATCAGGCCTTATTACTCAATTACTTGCCAAACCAATTGTCATCGGTGTACATATAGTAAAATGTAAAAACAAAAAAAAAAATTGAGGCCTTGGCCTAAGAGCACCTCCATCCACGCCCAGAACCGTCACGTCCAGGTCCCCTTCGCACCAAACCCACGAACGCCGCATGCCGCCACCTCGCCCCAATTCCTCCTTGATTGCGACCCATACCAGTACTCAGCACGGCGCAGTGGGTATGCGCTTGTGTGGAAAACGACGGATCTGCTCCCCGTGGAGAACGTCGGAGCGACATGGCGGAGCAGACCTGTGCGTGGGGATGGCAGATGGAGCAGTGGGTATGTGCTTGTGTCGAAAACGACAGATCTGCTCCGCGTGGAGAACTTCGGAGTGGCGGAGTGGCGTGGCGGAGCATACCTGTGCGTGGGGATGGCAGATGGAGCAGTGGGTATGCGCCTGTGTTGACAACGACAAATCTACTCTGAGGAGAGCCACGGAGCGGTGGAGTAGAGCTGTTCATGGAGGTTGGCGGACGACGGAGTGGGTACACGCCTGGACTGGATCACAGGAAGACAGATAAGAAGAAGCATCCGAAGGTGGGGTTAGTGGGAGGGACGACGAGAGATGAGGATGTTAGGGATATTTTTGACATTTTAATTGCATTGTCCATGGGATAACTTTTTATCCCATGGTTAACTGAGGGACGATTATTTATTGTTTTGTCATGTCCTTTGTCAGTTATTTTGTCCAGTCCCACTTCCATTTTTAACAACAAACATGGAACACATCATTTTGTCTTGTGTTGTCCCTTAAATTGTTGCTAATCAAACGGGCCCTAAAAATTTTACCATTGGAACAAAATATGAGTGAGTTGCTTAAATATGATATAAACTATGAGGACCACTTTATAGTGTTTAAGGAACCCAAAAATGGGTTCCTTAGAAATGGGTTCCTTAACAACCAATGGAGATGCTCTTAATGGCATTGCCTTCTCCACGACCTTGCCTCGATGTCATGATTATACTTAGGAAAGCTACAATTGTTTAATCAAACTCGTAATTATTTTTTAGGTCTAAAAAGATCAGGTTTAGTCAAACCATATTGATTAAGTTACGCTTGTAAAACGGAATTTAAAATCCTGGGTACATAGTCAAACATTCTAAAATCATACTATACTATACTAGTATCTATTGAGGTGGGAAAAGGAAAGAAGCTTGATAATGTAAAACCCTAGAGAGAGAAGCTCCGCCTTCTCTCTTCTTCCTCCCTATGGGCCGCCACCTATTAGGGTCATTTCCTCCACTAGTTTGGATTCATACTCCCTCCTTCACTGGCTGCCACCTATTAGGGTCATTTCCTCCACTAGTTTGTGCCTCCACCAAAGCCCCTCAGCCACCAGTGTTTGGTGTCCAACTCCATCTCCCACCCATTTTCCACCTTTTTCACCCAAATACCCAGCAAACACCCTTTGCACCACCTCCTAATCGTCTCTGGCTCACCCCCCCCCCCCCCCCCGGCACACCCCACAGCCTCCAAACCATCGCCCTACCCCCATGAGCTCTCTCTCACAACCGCTCTGGTTCCTACCTTGGTGGAGCGCCCCCCACCTGAGCCACCGCCTCATGAGCTCCTACAAACTTCCGATCTGAAGAAATCTGCAGATGCTCCACCTCCATCGGATCCAGGTCCCAAATGCCCCACACGAAAGCCTCCAGATGCAGGTAAAAAATCATATCTTGTTAGAGTTTATGTTAATGGTGCCTATTTGGGTCCCTTTTTGTTCAGGATGGGCTTTCAAATCAGTAGGGATGCTCTCCTGGTATTTTATGGAAAGTCCCAACAGAGAAGGGTTTTTTGGAAAGGCATGAGGTGTGCAGGAACATGTGTGGCTGATAACAATGTATGTCTCCTCTCCGGTCCCCAATCGTCTTCCGAGCAAGGGTTCAATATGAACAATCCCGAGACCACTTGTAGTCGAAATATGCCTGCATAAGCTAAAAATTTGATCCGTAACTGGATAGAAAAAAAGACTGTGGATTCTCACTTCTCAGTCGTGTTTGATTGGGTGCGGAAGATGTTGATAGACTAGAAGCTAAGATTTAGATGTTGGTTTGGTCATGCTCCTTTGGTTTTTCATCAATCTTTATGTAGGGATGCTCTTGTCTCTGTTGGCTTAAGTCTTAGTTTTTACTCTAATATGTGGATGGGGAATGCCCGAACACATTTGCTTCAATCAATTTGTAATGTCCCTTGTTTTTTCTATTGAATGAAGTTATTTTACTGTCAAAAAAAAAAATTGTATCTATTGATGAAAAGGGGGACCCAATTAAGCTTATAGATGTAAGGTATGTTTGTTTCAGATTCTATGCAACGGAAAAATCATGAAACTTCCTTTGAGAATGTGGTTGGCCAAAAGCTTCACTCTGGTAGCTTTGGTCAAAATCGTGTTTGACCACATTGGAACGGTAAAAAGTTCTGTTTGAGGGGAGTATAATCTGAACCAAACAACACGTATTCATTAATAAAAATGTTATTTGGACATTAAAGTTGGATAATAATATTATATTTGATTAATGACATTCAAAATTATAATTAGTGACTTGATGAAATTGGTTAATGTATACCTTTAGTAGATGAGTAACTTATTAACCGATAATTTGGTTAATGATGTACAAAATCTTTATTAATGTAGCTCAATGGATGGTTAATGAGTTATTCATCTTGATGTACGTACCCATTAACCAAGTTCAACACATCATGAATCACGTTTTTGAACATCATTATCCTAATGTCAATTTTATCTATTTTTATGTTCAAATATCATAACCGTTTGTTAATCATAAGTTGACAAGCAAAACTTCTGACTTGCATATTTTTGTTAGGCAAAAATAGATGTTGAGCGAGGGTGGTTCAATTCTAAGCTCAATGAATATTATAAATCTTAAGTAGAGTTTGTTGTCATATTTAGATCAACATTAATAAAACATTATTCACCAGAGTTAAATTTAAAATATTTTAGTCTACTTTATTGTATTTTATTAGTTGACTTAAATTTTCATTACCACATTTGCATACTTAATTTGGAAAAATTAATTATAGTTGAGAATAAGAATTCACAATTTGTTTTTTTTTTGCGATTTTTTCTCATTATTTAATTATGGGAGTAATTCTTGTTCGAAGTGCTAAACTTATCTAATATCTATCTTATAAATGCTTTTATGCAAGTTTAATCTCCATACAAATTTCTTAGAGTGATATATTAGTTCTACTACTTTTAATTCTCTTTGAGACAATAATTTATCTCGCAGTGTGTCATGAATTTTGATTGGTTAATTGATTTAAATATTTCAATAATTAAAAATGAGATATAATGCTTCTTGACCCGTCAAAACCCATGACATGATTATGAAAAACTATGTCGGACATCAGATGTTCGTCCCTTTTCTTTTCCTTTATTTTATCACTGCTATTTACTTCATAATTACTGTTTTTTAAATATTTATATAATTAGTCAAGAGAACTTGTAAGCATACTCATAACCAATTAGATGATATAAAAGATCAAACTCAAATAGATGCTCACATGAAAAGTAGTAATCATATTCGGTATTTCCAATGAAAAAACATCAAATATTATTTTTTACTCCAATACAATATTCCACTATACCATCATTAGTGCATATAAAGTACATATGCATTATCAAATAGACTCAATTTTTCTTTTAACAAAAACCATATAAAATGTCATGAGAAAGTCATTCAGATTCATGAATCGAATGGTTCCATGTTTTTTCTAAACGAAATAAGCATCTAAATAATGTTTTAAGGAGAAATCAGATAGAAAAAACAAAAACAATTGCATAAATCACATAATGAAGATCAGTAAATTCACAAAACTTATATGTAAGTAAAAGATTATTAAAAACATAGAAATTCACATTTTATTCATAAGAGTCAAATATTTTTTCATGGTCAATCTGGGCCCCTGCTTTCCAGGCTCCATAGCAATGTCCTGACATCAATATTTATCCCCAGGAATAAACTTCCAGAGCTAGACAATTATATAACAATCCAACAAAGTTATTCATTTTTTATTCATAGAAAAAATATGTTTTCATTTTTCATTCATTCATAGAAAAAATAGAAAAAATCAAATACATGTAATTCAACTAATGTTTTAAACGATCTGGACTACTGCTGGTTTAGTTTAAATAAGTCACAAATATAATGAGTATAAAGATTTTACTTGTGAGCAAATTCAATTCAATCCAAATATAGTAATAGTAGGTTGATTGGAGTTATATAGAAAATAGAAAGATTCAGAGTCCTTGGAAACCTTTCAAAATTTCATAGCAAGCTTTATAAAAACAAATGAACAATTTAAACTCCAAATAAGAAGTTGAAGCCAAAACTCAAGTAATACAAATTTATATAATCTATAAAAAAAGTGGAAAGTGGACAATATTGAAATCTTATCTTATTAATATACAACTACAATATCATTAGAAGGAAAGTTTGATTATGTGGCAGCATTAGAATCAATGGCTTCTCTGATAAGCTTCAATTACAATTACCAATAATGGAAAGAACCAATCAGATTGCAGATTGTATTTTAATTTTAAATTTTTATTTTGAATATCGAATTTTAAATTTTTTATTGTTTTCGAGACTTTTTATTAATTGCTGTTATAATTCCAATACTCCTCCGATAAATGAAAAGTCATCATGATATTGGTGGATGACAACTATTATTTAATTTTTTATTCTTGATTTTATTTTGTTTGTTATTTTCGAAAACGTCATTATTGTTTTTAAACAGATATCAAAAACGTTTTAAATGATTATGAATGCCAGTTATTTTTATTTAGGCTTAATTGCAGTTTTGGTCCCCCTACTATTGATCATGTGCGATTTTAGTCCCTAAAGTTTTTTTCGTGCACATTTGGTACCCTTATTTTTTTAATGTTGCAAATTTGGTCCTTTTGTCAATGTTTGTCAATTTTTCAACGATCAATATAGAGGAACCATTCCTCTAAACACACATAACCACTGTTCTAAACGCATAGAACCTCTTTTTGAGTTTTTGTGATAAAGGATCATGTGATGGAACCAAAAAAAGCCTGAAAAGGAAGGACAAAACTAGTAAATTGCAGTCATGTTGAATCGGAAAAGCAGTGGAGGGAGAACCTCAACCAGAGGTTGTGTGTGCTTAGGGGAGTGGTTATTCTGTGTTGATCATTTAAAAAATTTACAAACATTGGACAGAAGGACCAAATTTGCAACATTGAAAAAACATGAGGACCAAATGTGCACCAGAAAACTTTAGGGACCAAAATCGCATATGACCAATAGTTGGGGGACCAAAACTGCAATTAAGTTTTTTATTTAAAAGAAATTAGTTTAGAATCTTTAAATCATAATACTTTCATTATGTATTAAATGCTTGCTTTGTTCCCTATACAAGCTATTTCTAAGATGAAAGCTTTTTAAATTTGAAATTTCAAATTGCCTCCATATGTATTAACTCACTTATAAAAACACCTCTGAGTGATGAAATTAAACAACGATGCACTTTGGCCAAGATGAAATGCAACAATGCACTGTTTATAGTCATTTGTTGATTGTTGATTTGTTGATATGTTCCCATCATTGTTTATCCTCTTCTTCGTGAATGTATGAACACTAGGTAATTATCTCTTTTTTTATAATTTTTTATTTGTTTCTTTTGTCTTTCTTTTTCTAACCATTTGATTTTTTTAATTAAGAAGACCGATGCTAAAAACAACAAATACAAGACAGTGGTAAAATGTGACTTCCTTCAATCTAATGATTGTTCTTTGGCCATTTTTTCCCTTCAATATCTTCTTCATCGTTTACATTTTAGTTTTGATAAATTATGAGTTGTTAGATTCATATTTGAAAATGCAATCTTCATGCCAATTTCTTCTCCAAACTATGTTGTTTTTTTAAAAAAATTCTATTAATTTTACATCTAACCTTTATTTATGTGGTTGTTGCCTTGGGTGAGAATGTTGGACAAGTCGGTACTATAGCTGCACACCAAGTACTTGATGCTGTGAAGGATGCTGGAACAGCTAATGAAGTCACCATTTTACGAGTCATCATAATGGATATCAGATGTCATTTCTCTTAAGCAACCCTCCTACTAAAGCATCCGTTGAACTTCATAATATTGATGATTTCAAATGTTATAAGGTTATTATTTTATTATATAACTATCTCTGTACAACCTTTATTTGCTTCAGGTTCATAGGAGTTTAGTGAATCAAAGTCTGATGATCGTCCAAAGCATTGCAGTTGCTGGAATAAGTGGGTAGCAAAACCTTTTTATGTGCAATTACTGCAATTTCCGAGTTTATTGTAAATATCAATATCAATTGCCTTGGTTGGAATTTTAAACAAAAGTTAATTAGAGACTCTCAGAATATTTAATTTAATTAATTTAATTGTAAATATCAATATCAATTGCCTTGGTTGGAATTTTAAACAAAAGTTAATTAGAGACTCTTTGAATAGTTAATTTAATCTAATTCATGTAAGAGTTAAAAGAAATCTTAACAAACTTAAATAATGAATTATCATATATACAAACCTGACAAATTTCGAAGGAATTATATGAATAGTTTATATGAGTAATTAAATAGTAGTGGTTTACTTTGTATTGGCGTTGTTGTTAGAAAGCCTTGAAAAAATTGATCCTCATCAATACTTTATTGATTCTTTGTAGCTGCCCATGCATTTCCATTTTTTTGTTTTTAGGTCGTTAAAAAATACAAACACAAACATAATCAATATCACTTTATGATAACTATGATGAAGAAAGCTTTTGAACAGGGAAATTGGTGAGGAAGGAATAACATGAACCTCATGGTCGTGACAATGGTAGTTGCACCTTCTTTGGTTGATGGGAGCTCAAGATATGGAAGAGAGGATGAAGCCGATATATAATCATTTGTTTTTGTCAAGAGATTGCTACTTGGAAAGAAAAATGAAAGAGGTCACAAAGGTGATACACTTACAAATATGTTTCTTAAAAACTATATCCATATGTTAACCATAGGATTCAACTTGAGCTGGCAAACTATTTTATTGAACTTTTTCGTTTGCTATATCTTTTTTTGTAATTGCCAGAATTAAGAATGGGTCTTCTAAAGTCTGAATATTTCAATGGTTGTTATGCTTTGGTTCCAATCCTTTTTATCAACACATCAATAGCTCTTATACCAACTAAATTTACCCACAGATCATACCATTGATCAAATGATAGCATCAACTTCCCGACCTTGAAAACTATCAATTATTAAATTTTCGGTAGCTACAGGTTTTGAAAATTCATGAAGCAAGTCTCTCAAACTGTCAATTATAGAAACAGCTGCGAATTATTAAATGAGATTGATGAATTTCAAATTTGAATTTTGAATAGAAAAGCTATTAAACAACAATGATTTTTCATTTATCTAGAAGCATTGGAACTTGCTTATATATATTTATTCCATATGGTTTCCTTATTTATTTATTGCATTTCGAAATTTAAAATAGTTTTTTAAAAAGTATACAATATGCAAAATGTTTGAATTCTTTTAAATGCGATGATTGAATTTATAATTTTAAATTTAAATAGAAAAAATATTTAAGAACGATGATTTTTCATTTCCCTACAAGCATTGAAAATCATTTATTTATTTATTCCATAGAGCTTCACTATTTAATTATCGCATTTAGAAATTTAAATTATTTTTTTAAAAAAAGTATACATTATGTCGAAAATAGGTCAAAAAAATTAATGTATTATCCTAAAAATGTTTGCGTTATTTAAAATGAGAATGATGAATTTAAAATTTGAATAGAAAAAGCTATTAAAATGAAATTGATGAATTTAAACTTTGCTCGGGAAGAAATGAGAAACAATTCAAATTGATTTTCAAGAGTTACGAAAACAAAATTTGATAGATAAATATATTTTCTAAACAAGGTTAACTTATATGGGAAAATATGAAAAACAAATCCTATAGGTTTTTAAGAGAGAAGGAAAAAAAATATGATAGTTAAATAAATTTTCTAAACAAAGGTTAATTGTTACAGGAAAAGAAGAGAAAAAATCAAATAGATTTCCAAAGGAGAATAAAAAAATGATAATAAATAGATTTTCTAAAAATGGTTGATGAGAAACAAATCAAATAAGTTTTATGGAAAGAACACTAACAATACGAACAATAATATTTTCAAGTACTTACTTTTACTATTCAATCTTTATGTATGAATAATCTTTATTGAACGTAACACACACACACACACACACACATATATATATATATTAATACCGTATAATTTTTATTATTTAGATTTATATGGGTAGAGTGAAACAATATAAATAATATTTACTATTTACACCCAATTAGAACAACATATATATTTTTAATTTGATATAACTATTTTTTTTAAAATTCTAATTCCTATATAGAATATATCGTCAAGATGTCACAACATCGATCATTCATCTTATAACCCCGTGCAGAGCACGGACAAAAACACTAGTTAATAAATACATTCAGATAAGTGACTGCCCACGAAACAAGTTCGGATTTTTTTTTTGGATATATAAAAGGGGTTAAAGCCCAAAAACAAACTACACCAAAATTAGTCGAGAGGTAAAGACCCCTACGGAATCAGCAATTAGCAACTGCTTAACTTGATCTGGAGGGTTTCATAGATGACCATGTCGTTAGCCTGATCGCACCCCATAGAAGCTAGTATATCCGCACACTTGTTAGCCCCCTATACACATGAATTACCCTTACTTCCCAGTTTTGGTGAAGCAAATTCCTAATTTTTTTGAGCAAGCTCCTTCCGTTAGGACAGCCAGTACCACTCCCCAAAAGGCTCTGAGCCACCACTTGGGAATCGACTTGAAGTTCAATAAGGGACAATCCCCTATCCTTAACCAATTGGAGCCCTTCCCACACACCCCAGAGTTCAACCATGTATGCATTAGTGGTTCCAATGAATTTTGATAACCCAAAGACCCCCTTTCCATCCTCCATGCGCACAACTCCTCCACATCCTGCCTTGCCCAGAGATGAGCTTGTAGTGCCATCTGTATTTAAGCACACCCAGCCTGTTGTGGGGGCCATCCATCTCACGTTCTGCCACACCCTGCTTCTCTCTTCAATGCGCAATTCAACATTCTTAGCTTGAACATATTGATCTACTTGAATCTTCACCACCTCCCAAAGTCTAGTGGGCCGCACCGCAATACCATCATGCTCCATTTTATTTTTCCATTTCCATAACAGATGACAAGTATGGGCCCAAATATGGGCCCACTGAGACACCCCGTTGTGCCCCAATGCTTTATTAGACTAAAACTTCATTAACTACTTTCTTACTCGAGCGCTTAATATGAAAATTCGTAATAATTAAAACTTAACTTATAAAGTATACAACTTCATATAGAATAGTATATCACAATATAAGTATATTATGCATATTACAAAATACTGTTGAGGATATCCTATCAGTATGTTCCCTCACAGGCATATACTTAGACAAAAAGTTAAACAGTGGGAAACATATTAAAAACGTCTCGCAAGACGCACTGGCCATACACTACTTAGACCCTAATCACCATGGGTCACGACTCGACCTCCGGCTTCCGGTTCATAGGGAGTTCCATCCAATTCTTCCTCGTTCAGCTCAACCACAGGGTCTTAAGCACGATCGCATAAAAGATAAAATAAATCACACAGAAAGAGTACAGGGGATAAGAAGCAGTTCTATCATCAAAAGCGGAAATAAGTCATAGTAAATTAGACAGTAATTGTTACAGACATAACATCACCCATAACTAACAATCATCCTCAAATTACGATATCTTCCTTTACCCTTACTCTCAGGCAATCTAACACTTTATTTTAACGTAACCCCTCTAATCCTGTCACCATGTCTTTACGTTATCGTGGCCACTACCACTCCTGTCACCATCCCTCATTTGCATCGGGGCACACCCTCATTCCTGTTAGGATGTTCCACCTAGTGCACACCTCCATTCCCGCTAGGGTGTTCCACCCCCATTCCCGTTAAGGTTCCACCCTCATTCCTGTTAAGGTGTTTGATGAGTGTGATTTCACATCATCTTTGTCTATCATTTTGCATGCATTTTTCATGTAGTTTAGGCATTTTTAATTAGATTTTAGGTTAATTTTCCTTTGGAATGGGTAAGGCGGTTTTCGTGGTGTTGTTTTGCAGATATCAAGGGTAAAATGCTCAAGATCAACCATGATGAAGTTTGGATGAAGATAGTGCTTTAAAAGTGAAGAAAATGAGCCAAACAGAGCCCATCACGGCCTAGCCGTGATGCCCATCACGGCCATGATCGAGCAAAACTGAAAAGGAACAAAGGCTGAAGTCAGAGTCTGTCACGGGATATCACGGTCGTGACCCAAAAACCCCCACAAGTCAGAGACCGTCACGGCCTAGCTGTGATACAGATCACGGGCAAAATCTGAGGGCTCGCGTCGCGAGAATTTGAAGTTTGCAGAATTGCCAGAAGCAGAGACCGTCACGGCCTGGCCGTGATGGCCATCACGACCGTGACGCGCATTACTTGGATCAGAAGCAACCGAAATAGATCAGATTTTGAGTTGGATTGGGACTCTAACTTCCCAATTTCTATAAATAAGGATCTAGGTCTGATCTATGGACATATGGGGATCATCTTAGACTTGTACACACATAGAAGGACTCTAGGCATAGATCTCTCTTCTCCTCCTCTCTTCTCTTTTCTGATTTTTCATTATGTTGTCAACCCAGCTTGTCATCTCCATGGCAAGACTGGAGTAGTAGTTTGTTTCTAGGGATAGGGGCTCTGCCCGAGTTTTGTTTACGATGCTGATTTTGATGTAATATCTTTGTAATTATGATTTTGCTTTAGATCTGATTTCTAGCGTTTTAATCAATCGTAAAATCGGCGACCGCTTATTTGCGTGACGTAGACGTTCTAAGGAGGAACCTAGCGGTGAACTTAGGATTTCTAGTGTGTTTCACTCGTAAAGTTCGGTGCATACGCTTATATCGAGACGTGGATATTCTAAGGAGGAACCTAGCGGTGAACTTAGGTTATTTGCATGACTGAGACATTCTAAGGAGGAACCTGTCGGTGAACTTAGGTGTCAGACCTATAGAAGTCAGACTTGGGACTGAAATCACGAGAGTTATAAGCCGTCCCTCGAGGAGCAACGAGTTGTCACGAAGCGTAAAGGGTCCAATCTGGGATCGACTACCACGAGAGTAGGGGTCGGGTCAATTGGGCACGGCTTTTGTAACCCGAGAGGGAGCTTAAGCTATCAGAGGATAAACTCGCCTTCAAGGCAATTTCGCTAATTAACAAGGGTAATCGACTTAGCAACGTAAACGATCTTGTGGTAACCTAAATCCCTAGGAATCCATTTAGATCAAAACCCCCAAAAGATTTGTTTTCTGTTTTAATTGTTTTCTGCTCATCTATCTTTTAATTTCAAATTCAAAACCCTTTTTACTCAAAACATAAAATTCCTTTAAACAGTCCAGATTCACTCAATTCAGAAATCAGTTGCGATTCGGGAACACAGTCTTTGTGGGTTCGATATCTTTTATTTCTTGACGGCAATCCGGTACACTTGTCGGAATCGCAGAGCGCAAACGTCGCGCACAACACACGCGCGCACCGAACGCGCACATCAAGTTTTTGGCGCCGTTGCCGGGGACTGTGCCTTTTCGAATTTCAATTGATTTTGAAATTGACTTTTCTGGACATTTTCTTTTTATTTGATTCTTATTTCTGGAAAAAAAAAATAAAAAATATTTCTTTTCCTTCTATTGTATCCATCTCTCTCTGTGTTATATGCAAAGATCCCTAAGTCTTGGGAGCCTTTGTGAAGTTGATCCGGAGATCGAGAGGGCCTTCCACAGACGTAGAAGACTACAAAGAGAGGGAGAAAGGTCGATTCCCATTCCACTCATGGCGAATCTCCCGGATACAAAACCTTTGAAGGACTACGCAGCCCCAAATGCGAGAGGCTTGCGAACTGGGATTGCGAGGTCAGAGATTGAGGCGGAGAACTACACTATACCGCCTATGCTAATCAACATGATTAGGCAACATCAATTCGGAGGATTGCCTTCGGAGGACCCGACCGATCACATAGAGACATTCTTAGAGTTCACCGACGCAATCAGGATTAATGGAGCCTCAGTCGATGTTGTACGTTTGAGAGTGTTCCCCTCATCTCTCACTGGAAAGGCGAAGGCCTGGCTTAAGCAAATTTCCGCTAATACCTTGACTACTTGGGACCAACTGGAGCAGGCGATCTTGGAGAAATTCTTCCCTCCATCCAAGACGGCCTACATAAGAACCCAGATCACCGGCTTCTTCCAGAAAGACAGAGAATCATTGTCGGAAGCTTAGGATCGTTACAAGGGACTGCTGGAGTCTTGCCCACACCATGGACTCGAGAGGTGGTTAATAGTGCACACCTTCTATAACGGATTGGATTACTCTTCGAAGGTGTCACTTGATTCTGCAGCCGGTGGAGCATTTATGAATAGGCCTCTAACTGAGGCATTCAACATCATCGAGAATGTCGCCACCAACTACCACCAATGGGGATCCGAAAGAGGTAATAACCCGAACAAGATTTCGGGGGGTAAGTTTGAGGTAAATAGCACAGATCTTATTATGTCAAAGATAGACTCACTTAATAAACGTTTTGATCGGCTAGAAAGAGCTAATGTGAGTGCAATAGGTGCTACTAACCTTGTTTGTGAGATTTGTGGAATGCAGGGACATGACATGATGGAATGCCCACATGGTATCGCTCATGGATCCGGCGCTTCGGGTGAACAAGTGAACTCTTGTCACAACTTCTACGATACGAACCCGAAGCTGCCCAACTATGCTCCCCCAAATCCCTACAACCAAAGGAAGAACAACCCTTACCTCTCTTACGGCAACTACAGCAACACGCTCAACCATGAGTTCCAAGAGGGTCAAGGTAATAAGAGAGCAGCACCGGGGTATCCTCAGGTACAAAGATCTAAACTCGAGACTTATTTGAAAGTTTTGTTGAAACTCAGACAAAACAGAATGAGGAGTTTAGACAACAAGGAAGGGCAGTGAGTGAAGCAATAAAGGAGCTAGCATCTAAGGTAGACAACTTAGCAACTCATAACAAGATGCTGGAAACCCAAATTGCCCAACAAGCCAGCACATACTCGAGACCTAAGGGTACATTCCCAGGGCAACCCGAAGCAAATCCCAATGAGAATTGCAATGCCATACACTTAAGGGATGATAAGCTTGGGGTGGGGGTAGCTGAAATGGACGTGGAACCGGAGGAGGACACAAGCGAAAAGGAAGAGCCAGAACCGAAGTATGTCCCTCCACCACCATACCAACCCCCGATACCTTTCCCACAAAGGTTGGTCAGGAAAAAGCAAGTAGATGTAGAGACTAAAATGCCTCCTAAATTGAAAGACCCAGGTAGTTTCTCCATCTCTTGCTCGATCGAACAGGTGCAAATCAACCAAGCCTTATGTGACTTAGGGGCTAGTGCGAGCTTGATGCCCCTCACTATCATGGAAAGGTTGGAAAGTAAAGAGTTGAGACCATTCAAATTCTCCTTACAATTTGCGGATGGCTCAACTAGGACTCCTCTAGGCATACTAGAGAATGTCCCTGTGAAGGTAGGGAAATTCTTCATCCCTACCGACTTCCTGGTATTGGACATGAAAGGGAATTCTGAATTCCCCATCATTTTAGGAAGGACGTTCTTGGCCACCGTTGGAGCAGTAATAGATGTAAGGAATGGTAAACTCTCTTTAAATGTAGAGGAAGGTAGGGTCGATTTTCATTTGACTAACTCTTATAACAACCCTCCTTTTGAGAGCCATGTGTGCAGGATCAGTATAACGTCTCCAGTGGTAAAAGAAGAGCTGAACATGGAAGCAACTCTGAAGATATGCATGGCTAATGATGCACCCAACAGTGATGGAATTGGAGTTGCTGTCCATACTGAAACGGAACTTCCGCCGGGAGGAAGGAAGGCTTGGAAGCTCCGAGAGAAAAGAGCGAAGCGGAAGCATTATTGGCCGTATGAGCAGAAACGGCTTTTTGAAGGAGTTCCATGGAAGAGAAGTGTTCCGGCACATCTATGCCCAGCCGACCCCGGTTAATTGAAGGAAGTTTGGTCAAGCTTAGGACCGTAAATAAGCGCTTCTTGGGTGGCAACCCAAGTTTTCTTTCCCTTTTTCCTTTTGTTTTTGATTTAACCTCTTGAATAATTTGAGAAGATCAAGAGGCAAAAATATCATTAATAGGTTTGTCTAGTGTTTTCAGGTTGAGAAAGGGAAAAAGAGCAGAGAAAAATAAAGTCAGAAGCCATCATGCCCTGGCCGTGACAGTGGTCACGGCCGTGATGAACTAAACAAGAGCACAGAAAGGATCACGGCCTAGCCGTGACAACCATCACGGGCGTGATGAGTAGGATGCCAAGGCCAGAGAGCATCACGGCCTAGCCCGTGATGAGCCTCACGGCCGTGATACTATTTCCACCTATGTTTTGACTGGAATGTGAGTCAACACCCGCTACCGACTCGGTAAGTTGTTCCAATTTTTCTCCTCTCTCCGACTTGATTATTTACATTGGAGACAATGTGAGTAATCAAGCTTGGGGTGGGGGTATTTTTGCATTTGCATTGTTGCATTCATATTGCATTCACATAGGCATAGTTTGGTATGATCACATTCTTTAGATTGCCCCTCACTTAGAATATGCATCCAAATGTAAGAACTTGGTGCCAAATGAATTGAGATAGTGAATTTTTGAACCCAATTTTTCATTATTCTTGTGATATGGCTAAAAATAAAATTTCTTGAGATAATCTTTTGATAGTTGATGATTAGCATGTGGTTCCTTAGATTTGTGTTTCTCACTGATTTTTGAACTACTAAATGTAAGATTTTGAGCCAAATAGGGGTATTCACTAAATCTACCCCATTCCTTGTGATAGAGTGATTTAATTCCTCTTGGACTGTATTTTCTAGAACTTGACTTGAAACCATTTCGAAACTTAAAAAAATTTTGAAAACATTTTTGGAAATGATTGAGGCACTAGGTATTTTTCCGGCCTCCCGAGCTTTGATTGATAAATGCTACCCTTAGTTGCCCAATTTTGAGCCAAAAAGAAAAAAAAAAGACTTTTCTTGGTACCTTGAATTACTTTGATAAATAATGCTTGGTATGGCACCTTTTAAAGTATTACAAAAGGGTAAAAAGGTAGTTTGAAAAAGAATAGGATGAAAATATTTCTCTTGAGCTAAAAAGCTCCCCTTCTCCAAATAAATAAAATGAAATAAAAAAAATGGAGAAGGGGATGACAAAAGAAAGTGAGAAATAAAAAAAAAATAAGAAAGAAAAAAAGAAAGAAAAGAAAGGTGGAAAAAGTAAATCAAAGCCCAAAAAAGGGGTATTTTAGAAGGTGTCATGCTTTGCAATGTTTGATAATTTGTTTAGCCTTCTAGAATTTCCCTTTTCTTGATTTCCCCACCTAACAATTAATCCCATGGCCACATTACAACCAAAGTGAAAGACCTCTTGATTCTTATGTGTTTTCATAAATAAAGTAGAGATTTGGTTAATAGTCAAGCCTATGGTAGAATACTTTCCTTGAGGAAATGGAGTGAATTGTCATATACCCTAAAACACTTGAGTGAGGTGAGATGAGTGCCCAAATCAGTGAAGATATGAACTTGAAAAACCTAAGCTTCTAATTGGACTTGAAATTGATTATCTCTTGAGTGCTTATTAAATATGCCTGTCACTTGGATTAGCTTCTAGGGTTCTTGGTTCACTATCCATGCTTTGATTGATTTATCTTATGACCTGAGTAATTGCTTGAGGACAAGCAAAGTTTTAAGCTTGGGGTGATTTGATAAGTGTGATTTCACATCATCTTTGTCTATCACTTTGCATGCATTTTTCATGTAGTTTAGGCATTTTTAATTAGATTTTAGGTTAATTTTCCTTTGGAATGGGTAAGGCGGTTTTCGTGGTGTTGTTTTGCAGATATCAAGGGTAAAATGCTCAAGATCAACCATGATGAAGTTTGGATGAAGATAGTGCTTTAAAAGTGAAGAAAATGATCCAAACAGAGCCCATCACGGCCTAGCCGTGATGCCCATCACGGCCATGATCGAGCAAAACTGAAAAGGAACAAAGGCTGAAGTCAGAGTCTGTCACGGCCTGGCCGTGATATCCATCACGGTCGTGACCCAAAAACCCCCACAAGTCAGAGATCGTCACGGCCTAGCTGTGATACAGATCACGTGTAAAATCTGAGGGCTCGCGTCGCGAGAAACCTTTCGCGTCGCAAGAATTTGAAGTTTGCAGAATTACCAGAAGCAGAGACCGTCACGGCCTGGCCGTGATGGCCATCACGGCCGTGACGCGCATTACTTGGATCAGAAGCAACCGAAATAGATCAGATTTTGAGTTGGATTGGGACTCTAACTTCCCAATTTCTATAAATAAGGATCTAGATCTGATCTATGGACATATGGGGATCATCTTAGACTTGTACACACATAGAAGGACTCTAGGCATAGATCTCTCTTCTCCTCCTCTCTTGTCTTTTCTGATTTTTCATTATGTTGTCAACCCAGCTTGTCATCTCCATGGCAAGACCAGAGTAGTAGTTTGTTTCTAGGGATTGGGGCTCTGCCCAAGTTTTGTTTACGATGTTGAATTTGATGTAATATCTTTGTAATTACGATTTGCTTTAGATCTGATTTCTAGCGTTTTAATCAATCGTAAAATCGGCGACTGCTTATTTGCGTGACGTAGACGTTCTAAGGAGGAACCTAGCGGTGAACTTAGGATTTCTAGTGTGTTTCACTCGTAAAGTTCGGCGGCCGCTTATCAACGAGACGTGGATATTCTAAGGAGGAACCTAGCGGTGAACTTAGGTTATTTGCATGACTGAGACATTCTAAGGAGGAACCTAGCGGTGAACTTAGATGTCGGACCTATAGAAGTCAGACTTGGGACTGAAATCACGAGAGTTAGAAGCCATCCCTCGAGGAGCAACGAGTTGTCACGGAACGCAAAGGGTCCGATCTGGGATCGACTACCACGAGAGTAGGGGTCGGGTCAATTGGGCACGACTTTTGTAACCCGAGAGGGAGCTTAAGCTATCAGAGGATAAACTTGCCTTCAAGGCAATTTCGCTAATTAACAAGGGTAATCGACTTAGCAACGTAAATGATCTTATGGTAACCTAAATCCCTAGGAATCCATTTAGATCAAAACCCCAAAAAGATTTGTTTTCTGTTTTAATTGTTTTCTTCTCATCTATCTTTTAATTTCAAATTCAAAACCCTTTTACTCAAAACATAAAATTCCTTTAAACAGTCCAGATTCACTCAATTCAGAAATCAGTTGCGATTCGGGAACACAGTCTTTGTGGGTTCGATATCTTTTATTACTTGATGGAAATCCGGTACACTTGCCGGAATCGCAGAGCGCAAGCGTCGCGCGCAACACACGCGCGCACCGAGCGCGCACATCAGTGTTCATCTAGTGAATGTGACACACTCGCGTTCCCGTTAGGATGCTTATTCAAAGGATGGCACTATTCCCTCATTCCCACTAGAGAATAGCGGCACAATACAAAAGTATGCTCATTCCCGTTAGGATACAGGAAAACTCAACCCAGAACTATAAGGGTATCACAGTAGTTACCCATTCCCGTCAGAGAACTAACCCCCGACATACTGTATCCATGATTGGATTCACTGACCTCGTGTGTTCCCAACACACTATCGTGAATAACAATACCAACACATGAATCGATCTCACCAACCCATTTTAACAACATCCTAGTGCCTTAACCTTTCATCAAAGCCTCAACTCATGCTCTATGTCACCACACCTCTTTAAAATAATTCATTTAGGTTAGGCACCTCTAAATCACCATGATAATCATGTCCAAACAAACAATTATCTCTCGAACAACTTATATATCTTTGCTTAAATTCACTAAACATAATAATAAATCAGGCAAATCATGCATAACACATAATATCGACAAAACTACCAAACATCATAAAATATCACAACCAACCCATAATAATCAAATCAAGTAAGTAACAAAGTTAGAATATGTCACGGCCTGACCCTGAAAGCCTTCACGGCCATGATAGACAATCCAATGCAATAATTGTGCAAAACAGAACTTGTCAAGGCCTGACCCTGAAAACCTTCACGGTCGTGACAGACAACAACTACAAGAATCCTTCCAAAACAAAACATGTCATGGCCTGGCCCTGAAAACCTTCACGGCCAAGACGGACAACAAACATCCTCAAATACATAAATATTCAAACATCAAAAGCAATACATCACAATCAAATCAATAAATAATAAAATCAAGCATCCTCAATATCATAAAAATCAATCCTAACATCGATAAACCTACAATCCCCGAATCACAATTGGTTTTACAGAAAAGGCTTCCAATGTGATTTTGGTCTTGTCGATTACTCGATCTCTAGTAGGGTTTAGGTCGCCCTACACAATTATTATATAATCTACTACTTATCGATTCCGACGATAGGTTGATTCTTTCCCCCCACCCGAGTTATCACCGGAAACACGAAATTCCCGATCCTTGTGATTACACCATGAGTATCCGTTAACCTTCAACCAATACCACATAACAATAAATCAAACAAAACCCATATGTCTCCTTTTTATGCTAGGTTCGGCCATTAAATTCAAATTAGGACTAGGATCATTTTCTCAGTCCAATCTTTTGGATACTAATTCCTATAGGGTGTGTTTGATTTGAAAAAGGTATCTGGACAACACAGGACAGCACATGACAAATCCTTGAGTTACAGGACAATTCTTTGTCTTGTACATTGTTTGATGGATAATGGACAACACAAACAAAATAATATTAAATTTACCGGAATACCCTTTATAATATATATTATTTAATATATAAATATACAATATATAATTTTGTATAATTATGTAGAGAGAGAGGACAGAGAGGAGAGAGAAAGAGATAGAGATGAGAGAGGAGAGACGGGAGAGAGAGGGGGAGGGAGAAAGAGGAAAGAAAGAGAGAGGAGAGAGAGGGAGGGATATGAGAGAGAGAGGAAAGAAAGAGGAGAGAGAGATAGAGAGGAGAGAGGAGAGAGAGAGAGGGGAGAGAGAGAGAGAGGGAGAGAGAGAAGAGAGGAAAGAGAGATGTAAGGATAATTTTGTCTTTTGTTAGTCTGTCCATGGGACAACTTTTTGTCCCATGGTTTGGTGGGGGACACAATTTTGGGTTTTTGTCCTGTCCCTCACCACATTTTTGTCCTGTCCCCTGACCACTTTTCAAATCAAACAAGGCACAAAAATTTTTGTGCTGTCCAGTTCCCTGAATTTTTGTAAATCAAACGTACCCATAGTCTTAGATAGCTTAGATAAATTTCTATAAGTTGAAAGTATGAAATAAAAAATCATCCAACCACTTAGGGTAGGGTTTCGGCCTTGAACCATAAAATAGGCTAGAGAAATTAGTTGGATTCAAGCTCTTGGATTTAGATAATATAAGTACTAGAGAGTTCAAATCAAGCATTAGATTTCAAAAAGAAAAACCAAATTATCAAACCCTTTCTCAAACAAGTTTCGGCCATTTAAAGAAAATAGGGTTAAGAAATTATTTTTATTTCAAGCTTCTAAATATAACAACTATAGCTTTTAAGGAGTTAAGATCAAGTATCATAATTTAAAAAAATTGAACAAAACCTCATTTACACAAAATCAACCTAGTTTCGGCTTCAACAATAAAATTAGGAAGGAAAATGATTTTGCTTAGATGCTCTTAGATAATGAAAATAGAGATCATAACAAGATCATAGAAATTGGTTTCACATTAAATTGATTTTTCTACAATTTTCTAGAAATTTTAGAAGTTCTAAATCTAAGAATCTCAAATGAATGAGCATGGCATAACTCACAAAATAAAAGAAGAAGAAAACTTAGATGAACAAGAGAATGAGGTTTTACCTTTAAAGCTAGAAAAGAAGAAGTGTAAAGGATGAACTTCTTGAAGAAATAGTAAAAGAGTTTTTGAAGTAGAAAAGCTTAGTTTTTGAGTGTGTAAAGTTAAGAGTGAAGAAGATGAGTGTATATATAGGAAAAAGGTGTGGGAAACCGTGTGGGTGAGAGAAGTAGAAGAACTTGGGCTCCAAGTGTAACACCCCTATTTTTCTGCTTTCTAAGATTGGTATAAATATAAATAAACGTTTATATTTTTATCTGAAACTTAGAAAATGATTTTGGGAAAACCAAAGTCATATTCATATCATACTTATTTTTATAAGTATACGGTGAACTTTTGAGTTGAAAATTCGGACGGAACCCGGTCTGCGTTTTTGCTGACAATAAGATTTTACTTATTAGAAAACCTAATTTTGACCCAAGAACAAAATGAATAGATTTTTTATCTCATTTCCAATGATATAGGTTATTTTGAAAATTTTCAAAATAAATAGGTTATTATACTCGATCCAGGCGTAAAATCCTAAATCGGGTAATCGACGGAGTCGAGAACGGACGTGTAGAGACAAATTTCGACCTCGGATGTTGAGACAGAGCCACCTAGGATGGTGAGTCATATGGATGAGTCACCCATGTCATGATGACAATTAAACAAATATCTAGATATTTCTTTAAGTTAGTGTAAAGACCATTTTGCCCTTGGACCATTTTATCCTTGAACTTTCATTGAAATGCCAAGTTTGCCTAACAATTTGTGGACACAAATCAGCCACATCACCAACCACTCTTCGCCACATGTTTGTCATGGTGGATTTTTTTGGAAATTACCATTTTGTCCTTAATGTTGGATTTTATCACAAAAGTGCCATTTTGTAAGATTACTCATTTGACCCTAAAAATTTATGTTTGGACCCTTATACCCTTGAAAACCACGACCAAACCCTCCCAAGTGAGCCCATTTCACTTCTATAAAATAAAATAACTATCAAATAGCTAAAAACGATCAACCTACTGTTCTCGGTTTCTCACTATCATCGATTTATATAATTCCAGGCCCTAAGCAGATTCTAAACCCTTTTCGATTGTAGCATCAATTAACAAGCGAAATCAATACTACGAGACATATGTTCCTATTCCCGAATTAAGCAAACGGGGTGAAGCACTCATGAACTAAGCGAACATGATTGAACACACGCGAATTAAGCAAACGCGATTAAATATAGGAACATACAATCATCGAAATAAATCAATACTAATCCTATACGATTCTGAATTAAGCAAACAGAACATATAAAACAAGTATTGAAAGAGAATAGCATAAAGTTCAGAAATTACAAAACCTCAAGCGTAAATGGAAACCGGTTACAGCAGATTGATCAAAGGAGACTAGCTCTCCATTACAAACGTAAACCTACACCTAAATTCGTAGCCGTCTAAACTAAAGAGAAGAAGAGAAGATGATATATCCGAAGATCCTCAGTTCTGCCCTAAAACAGACTTAAATACAGATTCTGGATTCCGCGAGCTCGCGAGGCGAGCATACCTTCGCGAGGCGAATATTATGAACAGTCTTCATTGTTTGGCTTTCTTGCGAGGCGAGCTTACCATTTGCGAGGCGAGACTCTTCAAATTCCAAACTGTCACGCCTGTGACCTTCAACACGGGTAAGCTGTGATGATCTCTGTCCTTCAGGGTTGGATTTCTCGCGAGGCGAGACACTGTTCGCGTGGCGAGACAGAAAAGATGGCATTTCTTGCACAGTCAGGCTTCAGGTTCGCGAGGCGAGTAGCCTCTCGCGGGGCGAAAAACTCCAGAATTGCTTCTCTTTATTGACCTGAAAACAAGAAATAGCATAAGTGCTTTATTTGACTCTAAATCAGCTAAATTAACCTAAAACTGCTTAAACGACTCAAAATGTTGCTTGAGGGCAATCAAGTCTAATTTGGGCGAAAATGAGATATAATTAGCACAAAGCCAAGGTTTTTCTAGTTATAAAACTAGACGAGCCAGAGGCTGATCAAAATACCCCAAACTTAAACTTTGCTTGTCCCCAAGTAAACTAAAACTCAAAAAGACTCAAGACATGGCAAGCTTAAAAGATTCAATCAACTTTTCATAAATTTCAAGTAATTCACCAAAATAATTTTTCCTTCAATGTTCCCCCCTTTCAAACAAAGCAATCCCCACATTCATTTACTTTAAACATTGAGAATTCTATCACTCAAGCAATCATTAATCTAAGCAGGGGATCCAAGTTACATACAAAAGGGAGATCACCAAATTCAAACAATCGCCTTCCTCACAAAGGGGTTTAGTGTTTCACTCAATCTCTCAGTTTGTCTAGGCTAACAACATTTCACTCAGTTTCACTTTTAAGAGCACTTCCCATGAATTTGATTTTCATCTCAAAATGATTCCCACAGAAACATGCATGCAACATCAAAAGGTCTTTTAAGGTTGAAATGGGGCCTGGCTAAGGGTAGGATATACAAAGGTACTGGGCTTAAGTCCCTAGGAACTAAGATAGCATGAACATTTTGATACATTGAATTTCCACTCAAGTTCCTTTTTCCATTTTTCTTTATGCTTTTGGGTGACTACATCCTTTTCCTTTCAATACCTTTTTATGACATTTTTGCACTTTTTATTTTTTATTTCCCTTCTTTTTTTTTCTTTTTTTTTCTTTTTTTCTTTTTTTTTCTTGCCCTTGGCTCCAACCTTTATTATTTAATTTTTTTTCTCAATCACAAACAACACTCACACCTTGTAGCCACCCCAAACTTAGTTTCTTACAACCATTCTCTTGCTAAGCTTCCATGCTCTCCTAATCCTGAGATTGGGTTAACATGGTTTTCCAGATTTTGGCTCATAACATAGGGTCATCAAGAACAATAGGCTAATTAGGCTCAATGGGGCTAACAAAGGAACATGCATTAGGGACTGTTTCTTTTTAGGCCAAGTGGTTATTTACAAAGAAAATGCCTAAATCATCTGATGCAAACACATAGACATGCAAACCATGAAGAGATTCAAACAAATTCGAGAAAGTGCAACTAAAAAGTGATTCTCACAATTAAAAACATGCTGGAGGCTCAAATCCTCACCTGGACATTTTTGCAAATTGTTTGACCGAGATTCTATCCCTAGTGTGTGCTTCCCTTCATCCCAAACTTATCATAAATCATACAATCATAATGAAATATCTCAAAGTTCAATTTTCACATGGGGATTAATTTTCAATTTCAAAACCTAGGGGGAAACATCACATAATCATGCAATCCATCTATGCAAAATTCAATCAAACCCAGCAAGCTAGCCGACACAAGACTCGACACACATACTCCTGATCTTCTCAAATTATTCAGGAGCTAAAAGAAAACAAAACAAAAACAAAGCAAAGATAATTAAAAAGGAAAGGGTTTAGAGAAAACTCATGGAGATGGTTCCACCAGGATCCCACTGTCTATGATACAGCGGCCACGGAATGCCCAAATTGCAGTATGATCCTCCCGGATCCCATGGCCTACAGCATAAGTATGACAGCGGGCACTTGATAATTATGGTGACTCCGCCAAGTGCGGCGGGCTTCTCACTCCCCCTTGGGTCAAAGATGACCTCCTTGTCAACCTTGTCAATAAAGTCCTCCCAATAAAAGTGGGGTTCAACCTCTTGGACTGGCCATAGTGTCTTCATATCCAAGGGTGCAGAATCCAGAGGCTTGAACTCCATCGCTGGTGGCTTCATAGTGGGAGGTGGCAAATAGTTAGAGAGAGTCTCTGGTTCTGCTTCATCTTCTGCACAATTCCCATCCACTGCATTACCAGATTCATCATCTTCTGTATGTGCAGTAACCTCAGCACGCACCACACCGGTATTTCTCCCATCACAATTGACACATGCATAGGAGCCAATGGAATCATCTAATTCCAGAATTTCTTCATCATCCTCTAGCATGGCATTTATTGAAGCGGCAAGTTGTCCAATCTGTGTCTGCAAGGCCTGAATACTAGCATCCGTTCGCTTCTGAGACTGTTCAATATGTCTAACCTGTGTTTGCAAAGTATTAATGCTAGCATCCGTTCACTGCTGAAACTGTGCCTGCGAGGCCTGAAACTGTCCAACTTGCTGCTGAAAAAGTGTAGTCATTTGTGCAGTCATTTGTGAAGTCATTTGCTTGAATATGTCCTTTAGTGAAGGTCCGGAAGGTGCATAAGTGGTCACTTGACTGGGGTGGTACTCATCAGTGGAAGGGTCAAGAATGTTGTGCCTGTTTTGATTGTTGCCTTGAGTGTAAATATTGGCTGTGTATGCTTGAGGTGATTCATTGACTTGTCCAATACCCAATATCTCTCGCCTAATTGATGCAGCTCTGAAGGCAGGGAAGTATCTCAACAGGAAGACTTTCTTCAAATCAAACCAGCTTGAGACGGAATTCGGCTCAAGACAATACAACCAATCCTTTGCAGCACCTTCAAGTGAGAATGGGAAGGCTCTCATCTTGATGTGGTCTTCTGTCATTCCTTCAGGTCTCAGCATTGTAGAACAAACAATCTGGAATTCCCTCAGATGCTCCTGCGGATTCTCACCTGCAAGACCACTAAACCTTGGCAACCGATGTATTAAACCAGGAGAGTCAGGATAATATATGCATGGTGATTCATAATTAACATTAGGCATGTAACCTTGCATATAATCATCCATGGGTAAATTCACAACCAGACCAATTCAGCAAATTTTTTTTTAATGTAATTTTCTGTTAATAACAACAAGAGTCCTCGGCAACGGCGCCAATTTTTGACACGCTGTCGTGCACGCGTCAAAAAGCGAGCGGTTTACAAAAATATGTAGTTTAGGGAGCGACAACTCGAGTATCGTCTCACAAGGACTCTTGGGTTGTTACTAACACAAAATCAATTTTTTTTGGGGGGGGGGGGGGGGTTGGATTTAAATGCAAATAAGAAAACAGAGCAGAAAATAATGCAAATAAAATAACTATCAAATAGCTAAAAACGATCAACCTACTGTTCTCGATTTCTCACTATCATCGATTTATATAATTCCAGGCCCTAAGCAGATTCTAAACCCTTTTCGATTGTAGCATCAATTAACAAGCGAAATCAATACTATAGGACATATGTTCCTATTCCCGAATTAAGCAAACGGGGTGAAGTACTCATGAACTAAGCGAACATGATTGAACACACGCGAATTAAGCAAACGCGATTAAATATAGGAACATACAATCATCGAAATAAATCAATACTAATCCTATACGATTCTGAATTAAGCAAACAGAACATATAAAACAAGTATTGAAAGAGAATAGCATAAAGTTCAGAAACTACAAAACCTCAAGCGTAAATGGAAACCGGTTACAGCAGATTGATCAAAGGAGACTAGCTATCCATTACAAACGTAAACCTACACCTAAATTCATAGTCGTCTAAACTAAAGAGAAGAAGAGAAGATGATATATCCGAAGATCCTCAGTTTTGCCCTAAAACAGACTTAAATACAGATTCTGGATTCCGCGAGCTCGCGAGGCGAGCATACCTTCGCGAGGCGAATATTATGAACAGTCTTCATTATTTGGCTTTCTTGCGAGACGTGCTTACCATTCGCGAGGCGAGACTCTTCAAATTCCAAACTGTCATGCCTGTGACCTTCAACACGGGTAAGCCGTGATGATCTCTGTCCTTCAGGGTTGGATTTCTCGCGAGGCGAGACAGAAAAGATGGCATTTCTTGCACAGTCAGGCTTCAGGTTCGCGAGGCGAGTAGCCTCTAGCGGGGCGAAAAACTCCAGAATTGCTTCTCTTTATTGACCTGAAAGCAAGAAATAGCATAAGTGCTTTATTTGACTCTAAATCAGCTAAATTAACCTAAAACTGCTTAAACGACTCAAAATGTTGCTTGAGGGCAATCAAGTCTAATTTGGGCGAAAATGAGATATAATTAGCACAAAGCCAAGGTTTTTCTAGTTATAAAACTAGACGAGCCAGAGGCTGATCAAGGAGGTTTTGCTTATTTTTCTTAGAAAGTGAATTTGTGTATCATCTTTCTAGTATGTAAGTATGTTGAATCCAAGTTGTTATGTTCAAATAAAATCCCTAGCTGATGTTTCTATTAAGGGCCGAAACTAAGTTTTAAAAGGAATTGGAGTATTTGATTTCAATTCTTTGTGTTAAACCATTCAACCTATGTCTTAAGTATTAAGGATCGTTAATCCAAAGACTTCGGTAATTTTAGAAAATTTTAGTCACCAAACCCTAGCATGGCCGTGACTTACCTATAGGGGATAGGTGATTTTATTTTCTTGGTTTTGATTGATAATTATGTTATGTGGTTTGTTGAAGGAGATTGTGTGTGAATCGTGTACGTGTGTTGTCAAGAAACCGGAGTGTCGGCGAACGAGTATCGTAAGGAAATATCTTCAAGAGGTAAGGGGAGCTTACCTGAGGGATTTTTCCCAATAACTGTATGTGATTAGTGTGTGGTTTGTATTATTTATCTGTGGTTGTGGTGCTTGTTTAATTTGGTTCAAGTTGTTTAAGTTATGTTATTTTTACCGGTGATGGTTGATTTGTATTTAAATTGTTTATCTGCAATTATATTATAATGTATTGTGATGCATGATCTGTCTGGGAATATTTATGTGATATTGTTGTTGATTGTTGTTTGAGAAGCCTGACAGTGGTCAGTGCCCAATTCAATTAATCAGATAAAAGCTTTAAGAAGCTTTATAAATTATATTCAATGTTTTAACGATAAAATATTGTAATATAATATTAATGGAAAATTTTATTTGGGAAAAATAAGGAATATTGGAAATTATTATTATTTTAATGATTTAATAGCGTAAGAGTGTTTTATGAGTCATAGTGAGGACGTAACCGTGAAATTTTTTTCGCACTGATAGTATATATGTAAGAAAGTTTCAAATATTATAAAATGTTTTAAGGAAATAAGTTTCCAAAATAATTTTATTACAGTGTTGGAAAAATTATTTATCTAGAAAAGTCATATTTGGACTTAAAACATTTTTTAAAACGTCAAACATCGGACAATTCCGATCATATTTACGGTACGATTACTAAAAACGGTAATACTAGTTAAAATGGAGAATTTGTATCAAAATCATATTTTCAAGTTCAAAATATTGATTTTATGAAAGAAAATGAATTTCAAGTGATTTTGATGATTTTGTAAAACGAATTTCCAACGTAAACGTATTTCCGTAAATAGTGTTAACATAAACCTAGTATCCGAGACGTCGTGATACTAGCATTCTTAATTACAAGCACGAAGATCTTTGATCCGTGTTACGTTGTTGCACGTTGTAACGTTGTTACACGTTGTGATGAACGTGGTTAATAGTAAATATTGTTTTTCTATCATCACGAACCTAAGCCTGATTGTAAGGTCTAAGGTTTTGTGATTGAGCATTTCGGTTTTCATGTCCTGTGTTAGTGTTGAGAAATTTATCACGTTAAAAATTACGAATAGTCATAAGCCATCTTGAGCTTCGACAAAAGAAGCATGAACACAAAGAAAAATAACGAGAACAAAGTGTTTTACATGCATATTTGGTAGACGTGACTACCGAGTTAATCATGGTATCTTAATGATATTCATGTCTCGACGCATTGTTAATCATTAATCATGGTATCTTAATGATATTCATGTCTCGACGCATTGTTAATCATGGTATCTTAATGGTATTCATGTCTCGACGTATCATTTGGCAATAGAGCTTGATCAACTCATTTACACGACATTAGGGTCTCCGAAGATTAGGTATTAAATTAAAGCCTGAATATTGAAGTGTTCATGCATTTTTCCAAAAGACTGCGATCAGGTATGAAACCCGGTGATAAACTACTTGTTTATTTATGGAAATGTATGTGTGTATATGTTTTCATTTGTGTCTCGCATGCGGTTATTGTGTTAAATCCATATATTGGCGTCTCACCCTTACAAATATATTAGGTTCTACTGGTAATTGCCGTTGTATCTTGGGATACTTGTACAGATGAAGCGGAGGAGTTCTTTAAGTCACATGCGGACTTAGATTCTAGATGCTTGAAGAAGTAACTGTTCATGAGAAAGACCACGGGGGTCTTTCCAATAATGTCTTGTAGAGCGACCAGCTTAGGAGTCTTGTTTAGAGTTTTATGTTGAAAAGGTCGGGTTGTATAAACCATTATGATACAGTATAGAAGTGTGTTATATTTATATATCCATATTTGTTGATGTTTACGTTGTTGTTGAGTTGGTCGAAAAAGAAAGAAAAAGAAAAAAGAATTATTACCTTTTTGAGAGATAATAACAACTTAAGAAAATATTGTTTTCCGAAAGCAACCAGTGAATTAAAGTTTTATTTTCCTAAATGAGTTAACGGGTAACCATGTGATGACCCGAGTGGGGGTGTCACACCAAGTTTGGCTTAGGGGTTGTTTGGATGTTTAGGAGAGAGATTAATAGGTTTTTAGATTAAAATACAATATATTTCAAAAAGTGTAATGATGGTTACTTTATGATGTGACCTTGGACTCCCATCAACATGTCACTCCTTTTTCATCAAGTCACATTGGTCATCTCAACTCGCCATCATGCTTCGTTGTGTACCCGATTAAAGTTTCTGGTCGTAGTTTTCGACGATTTCGCCCGGGTAAAATATTATATTTTAATTCTGAACGTAAAATTTTCAAAATTACTAAAGTCATTGGAAACACGACAAAAACACTAACCATTTCGTTCACGGGTCAAAATTAGGTTTTCTGCTCAGTAAACTTTTACTTTCAGTGAAAACACAGACCGGGTTTCGTCTGAATTTTCAACCCAAAATTTTACCGTAACCTTCTACCATAAAGTAGACCATGAATAAGATTTTATTTTATTCAAAAACACTTTCTAACTCTCAGATTAAAATATAATTAATTATATTTTAACCGGTTGAACACCATAATTAAAATCAGGCTGTTACACCCACGAAACTGCTGAAGAAGGCACGGTCAAAAATGACAGATTCATAGTCACCAAGTGTTGGAGATTTCCCTGGAAAAATTGGCTCCTGTGATCCATACTAACAAGGTGCTGCCAGACGAAAGAGGCTAAGGGGCAGTCCCTTAAGACTTGGATCACGGTTTCCACTATACTGCCACAATGAGAACAAAACTGGTTTCCTAGCCCCCATTTATACTTTCTACTGTTGGTTATCAACCTTCCCAAAGTCACTTACCAAACAAAACACTTAACTCTTTCAGGGGCTTCCAATTTCCAAATCTTTCTCTACACCACATTCTCTTCCAATAAATGATGACCCTTCAGTAAACCATAAGCACTGGAAACTGAGAAGGTTCCTAATCTTTCCCCTGGCCAAATCCGAACATCCTCTCCACTGCACGAGCTTGGAGGACACACATCTCTGATTAAATTCAATATGTCACCAGGAAAAATAGTGCCAAGGACATTCCAATACCACTGACCAGTGTCATCAATCAAATTGCTAACCTTCCAATCCTTCATGGGATTCGGAATGTTATCGACAACATCCCTCAGCATCATGCCATTGCCTAGCCATCTATCCTCCCAAGCATGAATGGATGCTCCATTCCCTATTGACCAGGCTTCAAAGTCGGTTAATGTTGGCCAAACCCACGCAATACTCTTCGACAAATGCGAGTCTGATTGGTGCACAACAAGTTGATCATTGATAAACCCACTTATTCCATATTTACCTTGCAGGACTTGGCTCCAAAGGGAGCTTCTTTCCTCTGTGTGCAATTTCCATCCCCATTTCATCAGACATGCCTTATTCATATGGGTCAGGTTTCTCAGGCCCAAGCCACCATACTTTTAGGCATTGTTAAATAGTTCCATCCAACCAAATGGGCCTTTTTCTTGTCCTCGGTGTCACCCCAAATAAAGGATATATCTTTGAATCCATTGGATCTCCTGAATACCACTACCAGGCAGCATAGCAGTCATCATGGGGTAGATAGGAATATCTTCTAGGACTGATTTTGACAAGGTTACACGCCCAGCAAAGGAAAGTTGATTGGATTTCCATCCTAAGAGCTTGGATTTGACCTTATTCACCATATAATCAAATTCAGCTCGCTTAGGCCTCCTCCCAATTAGAGGCACACCAAGATACTTCCCCAAAGAGTTTGTCTCTTTGAATCCTGACAAGGATACTAATCTTCTTCTAGTGTTGACATCAACATTTTTTGAGAACAAAATGTTGGTTTTCTCTACACTCACCTGTTGCCCAGTCCTGTTACAAAACTTTTCCAACATGAATTCAACACACTGCATTTGGTTTTCGATGGCCTAACCAAAAAATAGGAGGTCATATGCAAACATAAGATGAGAAACCTTTGGACCATTCCTACCTGCTTTAAGAGGTTTCCAATAACCCTCATCAACCGCTTGACAAATAATATGGGAGAGCTTATCCATGCATAGGACAAAAATATAAGGAGATAAAGGATCACCCTGGCGGATACCTCTCTCCGGGCAAAAATAATCAGCTCTGTTCATATTCCAGAGGACATTGTTCTAACACTAGTAATACAGTGCATGATCAAATCAATCATTTTAATTGGTAAGCCTACCTCTTTGAGAACTTCATGAATAAAGGACCATCTCAAGCGATCACACGCCTTGGCCAAGTCCACTTTGATTGCAAAGAAACCCCTTCTACCCTTCATTTTCCGCATGTTGTGCACCATTTACTGAGCCACCACAATATTCTCATGTATACTGCGGGTGGGTATAAAACCTGTTGATAAGGAGAAATGGTGTTTGGCATCATGTGCTTTAGCCGATTCACTATGATTCTGGACAAGGTCTTGTAACTAACATTACACAAGGATATAGGTCTGAATTGATTGCAAAATTCTAGCTTCTCTATCTTAGGGATGAGGCAAATATCTGTCATGTTAATATTAGCTATCTCTGTAGGATTCTCCCAAACTTCTTGCACAAATTTAATTAAAGCTGGATCCACTGTGTCCCAAGCTCCTTCGAAGAAACCCGCTGGAACACCATCTGGACTTGGAGCCTTCCAAGGTTTCATGCTGAAAATCGTAACTTTCACCTCTTCTTCCTCAATCGACCTATCCATGTTCTCAGTGTGTCTCGAACCAATAGCAGGGTAGCTATATTTGGTCTTGACCCAATCACTAGCTTGGGTATCTTCTGTGAACAAATTTTTGTAGAAAGAACTCACCATCTCCCGAAGCTGGGTCTCTTCCTCTACCCACTTTCCATCAGCATTACGAAGCATGAGGATTTTATTTTTCCTCCTCCTATTAAGCACTTTTAGATGGTAGAACTTTGTATTTCGATCCCCATCAGTGAGCCATTGAGCTCTAGATTTTTGGAACCAAGATAGCCCCTCCTGATAAAGCACCACATTCAACTCTTCATGGAGCTTACGTTCCAACCTGTACAAGTGAGAATTCATGTGCCCCTGATGTTGTCTTTGTTGGATTCCACCCAAACGGGCTAAAAGGTTTCTTTTTTTAACCTTAACACTGCCAAAGATATTCCTGTTCCATTCTTTTAGCACCTCCTCGGTATTGGCAATGTTTGAGGACAGAGAATTGCTCACTTCCCAAGCATTCTTGATAGTATTATAAAAGGAACTATGGGTCATCCAGACACTTTCAAATTTAAAAGGCTTATTGAAAAAATTATTACTCATACCTTGGGAGGAAATGAGAATTGGGTGATGATCCGAAAAATCCATCCCGGGCAACACCCGCACTATCGCTTCTGGGAATTTCAACCTCTAAACATTAGAGCATAAAACACGATCCAATCTTTCAAAAACACAGTCATAACCATGATGCAAAGGACCTCTCTAAGTGAACTTTGAACCGATAGCACCTAAGTCCATCAATTTACAACTGTTAATTCTGTCGACAAAGATGTTACACCTTCTAAGACTACACCTTGTTTTTTGTTGGGAGAAGCTATATCATTAAAAACTCCAGCGACAAGCCCTGCACCTGGATTGTTATCAGCTATCAACTTCATTTTATTCCATAACTGACTTCTAAGGTCTTCATTCGGGCTCGCATACACAGGAGTGAAAAACCAACTCCCTTCATTGAAAAAGGTTAACTCAAGATGCATAAACTGTAAGTCTTTTTCAATAATGGAAATATTGGCTTTATTTTGCACCCAAGCCACTATAATACCACCTGCAAATCCTCTACCCTCAGAGCATATAAAACCATCGAAACCCAAAAGAGAGAAAGTCTTTTGAAGCTCCCAAGGGTCCACCCTTAGCTCCATTATAACAACAATCTTGGGATTATGAACCTCCATGTATTGTTTACAATATCTAAAAAAGGTGGGGCTAGCTGCTCCTCTGCAGTTCCACAGAAAAATCTTATGATTTTGTACAATCATAGATAATTAATCCAAATGCATGGAGGCATGCCCCTCCTCATAGACTCCTAAGTCCTCTGTTTCAGGGACTATATCCAGAGAAGCTCCCAGATCTGGAGTCTCAACTACCATTTCAATATCTGAATTATTTAGGTACCCAACTCCTGAAACCGTGTCCCCATCAAAACCAGGCGTCCCTCCATTACAGGGTTTGTTAGGATTGGTAAGAGAAAAGCCACAAAGAGTTTCGCAAACAGGCTTGTCTGGGGAGCGTGCATGGGCCTGTAGCTCAGCTCCCTCCTCATGATGTATTTCCATTGGCCCACTAGGATTTCTATTGATTTCACCACAAGTCTCCTCATTATTAATTTCCATCGAAATGTCCCCAACTGCCCCACCTTGATTTTCCAGTGTTTGCTGATTGTTCTCTTTAAATTCTACCACATGTTTTCCCTTGGTAAGGCTTTCTTTTGACCTACAATTATCTCCACTAATTTCCTCAATGATTTCTATCACATTGAACGTCACCTCTTTCTTTTTTTGCCCTTTATGCCCCTTTCCACTTTTTGAGGCCCCACCTGTTCCCCCATGCTCCCCACTCGACGTTGAGGTTCCCTCAACATTCGTATGTTCCTGCTCTTTTGGCCATGCAGCGTCTTGTGCGGGTTGGTCGTGCCTCTCAGTTGTACCTTTGTCTCCCCCATCATCACCTTTTTCATACAAGACCTGGAATCTGGATCCAGATGACCTAGGGTTTTTTGGCTGTGTTTCTGTCGCCGCCTTTGTCCCTGCTGCCGCCTCCCTGGCGCTCCTGGTTCTTCTTTGTTTTTACACCACCAACCAAGGCCCTGGATCATTGTGGCTACTGGACTCTCCCTCTGGACGATCCTTTCCCCCATTTTGGCCATTCTCCGCCACAACTTTACCTTTCACACGGTCCTCCATTACCTTCTCAGAGCACCCTTCCATATAGTGACCAAACTTGCCATATGAGAGGAACAAAAGATGCAACCCCTCATACTCTATCCTGTAATACTTTTCCTTCAGATCAAATAGAGCTAGCAACGGCTTGGTTAAGTCGACCTCTACACACATCCTAGCATACTTCCCTCTAGCTATGAGGAGTGTGTGTTTGTCCACCTTGATAGTTCTCCCTATGCTGTTGCCAAAAGCCCTGAGAATTTTAGGGTCATAGTACTCTAGTGACAGCCCTGAGATTCTAACCCACACAGCTACATTTTTATAGTTTCACAAGAGGGATGAAAGTTTGGGCACCATTCCCTAACAGTGAGAGAGTGATCATAAATAAACCAGGGACCTTCCATCAAAGCTTTCAATCTATCATCTTCATCAGTAAAAGTCACTAAGAAAAAATCGTTGCCCAAATCAATGACATGGATAACTCCTCTTCTCATCCACATTTGCTTCAGCTTGGTTTCTAAAGCTTTGAAACCTATTTTTCTTCCCAGCAGCTTCACTATGACTCCATCCTTCCAAGGACTTCTTATTCTTTTTTCCTCCTTCTCTGAAAGAATGAAGGATGGACAATCATACTTCCCAAAACTCCCTTCCACTACTTGTCACGACCCAAATCTAGCATTCATGATCGACCAGGGCTAAGGCCATCTACCTAGCCCCAAAGCCTAGCATCAACCTTTACTTGAAAACTTCTTCCTCAATTACAATGTGACACTAGGTTCTAACTTAAATAACTTTTCAAAAACAAAGTTTCACAATATCCATTATATACAACAAAGTTGTTCTTTTCCGATAAAGAGAAATTCTTTCATCAATACATACATCACGTAAACACTTATATCCTAATTAGTCTATAAATTTCTATGACAACATAGCTTTGAAATCCTCTACAGTAGTCATTGGGCATCCTTGAATTCTTTCTGTTAAGAAGGACCTGTGGCAAAAGGTTAAAACAAAAGGGTGAGTTTGAAACTCAGCGAGGGTTACCCCTTCTGAAACAGGAATCAATAATCAATAAGTAAAATATCAATTAACAATAAATCAATAACCATAATATCTAGTTAAGAAACTTACACGTCCTAAAGTCTAATAACTTGTACATTTAACAACGAGGGTTCCTCATCGGAATGCTTAGGTTTTCAGTCATAAGTCATTTATTTTCATTATCCGCGTGGGGCTGAAGCCCACAACATTTTTCTTTCCATAACCATGGCACCATGCCACCATCATTCCACTTTCACGCTTTGGAAATACTTTATCCCTTCAATCATTTCCCCAAAATTTCCACCATTTCACAATGCAACCATTCTCAATAAGGAACACGTATCAACAATCACAGAGCAACAAAATCTTCACATATTCTGATATAGACATCTCAGTGATTAACAATTCAATTCATGATGATTGTATCATATTCTAACATCAGCATATATTTTTTAGCATCAAACTAAATATAGAGTGCAGACCATAACTATCCCAATATATAAGTGCCCTTGCAACCTCATAACCAATGTTAACCTTATTTATAACTCTCCCACAAAACAGTCAATTATCTCATTTCACAAAATTATGGGTACTCCTCATGTTCTATATAATTTGCAACCATTCACGTTCATGTTTAAAGCATAAATCAACAATCCAAATAACAACACAAGTTAATTCATATATATATTATTCATCTCTTGACAATCATAAAATATCTCAAATGGTCTATTGTCATCCTCACTTTGCTCAACAATGATATACGAGAGATTTACAAATTCATAAGGTATCTAAACTAAACATTTCTCAATAATGATCATAAACATTACAATTTATTTCTCTTTCATATTTTTCACAAGAAGTCTCATTCTAACCAATAGAGTACTACATCCCTTTTTTATCAAGCTCAAATACTTTTTCAAGGTATGATCAATTCAAGTCTTCACACAGAGAGAACTACGTTCCAATTCATGAATCACTTATCAAAGATGATAAACTTAGTACTGTACTAAACCAAGGGTAAACCGTGATCTAACACGCCAAAAATAACTCAATGAATAAAACAAAATGTATAATCTCATTCACATGAATATGTTCATCTAGAATACATGTTTCGCACGTGCACCAACCATTACATACAAGGTTTTGTTAAACTATATCCTCGTGCTATTCAACTTGGAAAGCTAACGCTAACTTGTGCGTAACTTGAGATAAAGAATTCCTATTGACATAAGGTATGCATCATTAAAAAGATAAATCATCAAGATACTATCATTCAAAATATCAAAAGGTTTAGGTGGCTGGAAAATGTCAAATTTTATTTGCAACCCCGCTTTTCTCCACATAATTATTGTAGAATACGAAGTTTCAGACAGCTGTTACTCTCGACTGCATAACTCCTCTCACAGATGTCCAAATCACACACAATTTATTTCAATTGAAAGCTAAGACACACATTTAAATGTCACGAAAATATTGGAAATTTTGGAATCAGTACAAAAAAAGAATTGTTTAGCGACCGACAAATTCGGTCGCTAAACTTTCTAATTCGGTCGCTATTTAAGTTAGCAACCGATTCATGGTGGTGGCTGATAACCTGGTCGCTAAGCTTTTAGAGACCGAAATAATAATTCGGTCGCTAAATGGCGACCGTAATTTCGGTCGCTAAATAATAAAAAACGGTCGCTACACGGTTGGTCGCATTGTTTGGGTAACCATTTTTAGCGACCGATAATCGGTTGCTAGTTCGGTCGCTAGACCACTATTTGTTAATGTTAATTAAAGTTTAGCGACCGAATTATTGGTTTCTAATTCGGTCGCTAAACTGGTTTTTATTATTTTTTTTAAATTTAATTTTTAAAATAATAAAATTTTTCTGTTTTTCTTTAAAGTTTAGCAAAATTACTAATAAAACACACAAATTACTAATGAAATATACAATCATAAGAAATAATGAATATATATATATATATATATATAAAATCCAAAGTGTCGTACAAGAATCGTTTAAAGTCAAAAATATGAAAAAAAAATTAATCAGTCATGATGAGGGGGAGGTGGAGGAATCCAATCATCCTCAGTGTCCGTACCACCGACGCTCGCTATTCGATCGTCCCGCCGCAGAGCAGCGACATCGATGGCTGGTGGTGGAACTGGAGGAGCGATAGCAGGCGGCACAACCGTCAGAGCATCACCCTGAGCAACTGGAGTCTGGATCCTCATCTGCTCCAACACTAGCCGCAGTGTTTGGCCCTGCTCGATGCTCGCCTCGCATCATTCTTTGGTGTGCTCGAGTCAACTGTGCAATCTGGTTCGTCATCTGCTGCTCTCTCTCGCTCTTCTCCCGAAGCTCCGTGTTCAGCTGTGTGATGGTGTCCTGCATTTGGTTAAACTGCTCCTGAGGGACGGTATCGGCGTAGGAAGGAGAAGGCGTGCCGGATGATGAAGCAATAAACTCGCCTCCCAGGTGTCCAAGGCCATACACGTGCCCCTTCTTGTTCCTGCCCCCGACGACCTCCAAATAAATGGCATTATCATCGACGGAGATAGGAGAGCTGGACCCATCACCAGTCAAGGCCTCATCTTGTGACTATGAAGCACGTGATATGACATCGTCCTTCTTCTCGTTGAAGCCCACCTACAAAGTATAGTTGAAGAGATTTAGTTAAAATTATAATCAATATTAACAAATCATTTATAATAAATTACAAGTATACACTAAATTGTTTTTTTGCTTACAGCATAGTTACGGGCCTTGTCGTTGACCGATGTCCCCGACTTCAACTTCTTCGTCCTCTCCACCAACTCCATAGCAGTGGGGGCCCACTGTTTCTGTGCTTTCTGCACAGAAAAATATAATCTTAAATTCATAAGAATAATTAAAAATGAAAACTAATTAATTAAATAGTATAATAAGTCAAAAGTTTAATGTATTACCAGCTCGTTGTAGTGGGCGGCTGCTGATTTAGACCCGCCAGTCCAAGCACATGCGCCACCATCAGAAGCTCGATTATGCCGAGTTGTGGCCTGGATCTCCTGGAACTTCTCAGTAGCCCAGTACTGGTCCAGTTGCCTCCTGATCTCAAGATCCACCCACTTCCCCTTATTCTTACCCTTCCTCAGCTTGTTCGTCAGATTCTTCATGACCAGTGAGCCTTTATGCTCAAATATGTCCCTGACGAGACCCTCTAAAGCTACGTCCCACCTATACTCTTTCTGCAACGTACAGTTGTTAGGAAATTCGCGTGTGTATATATATATATATAATGTAAATTTAATTTAAATAAATTAATAAATTGTTACCTTAAACTCTAGAAACAACTGATCCCTATGGTCCCCTGGGATGGCCTTCCATGTAGGCCATGAACCATCAAACTTACGTCGCAGGATCTTCGATATCGAATCAGAAGGGCCCTTAGCGGGCAGAAAGCTACAGCAAAATTAGAGCATTAATAAATGTTATAAATAAATTAAAAAACAAGTAAATAGAAATTAACGATACTTTATATATATTAAAAAATTAAATTATCTTACTCGTTATCCCCCCTGGGGATAAGAAGAATCCTCATGTCGGATGGACCACGACTCTCCTGTCCCGATGATGATGATGGTCCTGTCATAGGTGTGGATGATGAGGGTGTAGCCTGTGTCCCGACCACATGAGGATGGGTAGGGGGTGCAAGTCCATCACCCTGAGGTGTCCCGTCCACAGAGGTGCTGGTAGGGTGGTCTCGATCTGAAGGCTGTGAGTCGGCCGACGAAGGGACTCTCACAACACGACCTCTGCCACAACCTCCACGACGACCCCTACCTCTAGAGGAATCTGCCATCTGTGTAAAAAATGAAAAGATGATTACACAACAGTGTAAATAATACAAAAATAAATTACCTAAGTAGAATGACATTTACACAATGAATTATGACATAAATAAATTACCTAAGTAGAATCTCCGTCACTAAATTTACCCTCACTCTCATCAGTCTCACTTGATCAGAATGTGCCTTCGCTAGATGCGTCCAACTTGGATTGATCCAATAACTCTCTTTCAACTTCTTCCCTATTTTCGGAAATGTCCGTCAGAGAATTAACAATAATGTCCGGCGTAATTTGCAACGGTACGTGGGGTCTTGAAAACTCATCATCTTGGTACGGAGCATCTTTTTCAGGCTGGTTGATTACATTATCATTAATTATACTGCGAGCCTTTATCTTAATAACACCCAACCAGCCTTGATGTCCTTCGGGATATGGCGAGTAATAAACCTGATCTGCCTGTTGTGAAAAAATGAATGGGTCGTACGCCTTATTATACCTTCGAGACAACCTAACTTGAACAATACCATATTTTTTATCGATTTTTGTCCCTACGTCAAGAGTAGGATCAAACCAATCACACTTGAAGTTAACTAACTTCATCACGGGGAAACCAGTATAATCGAGTTCAAGGATGTCAGTTAGAACCCCATAGAAATCATCCTCTACATTGCCATCAGTGGCTCGCACATAAACACCATAGTTACACGACTGCATTCCTTCATTCCATGTCAGTAGGATCAAACCAATCACACCTGAAGATAACTAACTTCATCACGGGGAAACCAGTATAATCGAGTTCAAGGATGTCAGTTAGAACCCCATAGAAATCATCCTCGACATTGCCATCAGTGGCTCGCACATAAACACCATAGTTACACGACTGCATTCCTTCATTCCATGTTTTTGTGTTAAATTTATATCTATTTACAATATAAGTATTCCATGATGTAACCCATCTATTAGGCCCCCATGCCAAATTTGTCAACAATGGATTTTGAACATTGTTTTCTGGATCTAGTACCTAAAAAATCAAATATTATATTATTCTTATACATGCTATATATTTAAGGTGATAAAATGTATTGCAACAAATGAAGATGCTTAACCTACATATTTACTGAACCACGTAGCAAAGTGAGAAGTAATTTCTCGATCAACCTGATCGTTTGAAATGTCAGGTTGGAGATCCCTTAGAAAATTGTCGTACATCCTACATATGGGAGATTAACAGCAGGATGATTAATAATCATAAATGTCAATTGAACTTATAAAAGACATTGTAGAAACTTACTCTAAATATGGCACCACCTCTTCACAATTTTGAAGGATATACAGATGAGCAGCATTAATGTCACGCTGCTCCAAGAAATATCCTTTTGATTTGCTACTAAATCTGCCCGGATAGTTGAATATTGATATAGGAGGACTAGTTGAACTTCCTTCACCCGAATCAACGTTTCTAGGCATCCTTGTCCTTCTCGTGTTAACTTCGTCCGGATAGTAATAAGAGGCAAAAGTGGAAGTCTCCTCTACTTAGTATGCTTCACAAATGGAACCCTCCACTCATGCCTTGTTCTTGACTTTGTGTTTAAGGGAGTGCAGGAACCTATTAAAGAGGGATACATACAAATAATTACTAGTTTTAGGGAAAGCTAAACTATGATCTCGTGTTCATGAATTTCATATGTATTAAGTAAAATAGATGATGTTGCTTACCTCTCAAATGGATACATCCAGCGGTATTGGACTGGGCCACCAACTCGTGCTTCGTAAGGTAGATGAACTGGCAGGTGTTCCATGGAATCAAAGAAACTCGGCGAGAAGATTTGCTCCAGCTTACATAACAAAACGGGTATCTTGACTTCCATATCCTTTAATTGATTCACATTTAGTGTTGTCGATGTAAGCTCCCTGAAAAAGTGGCTAAGCTCAACAAGTGGGTCCCAAATTTTCTTCGGTAATGCGTCGAACGCAATTGGAAGCAACCGTTGCATGAACACGTGGCAATCATGACTCTTCATTCCATGTAACTTTGCTTCCTTAATGTCAACACATCTACCCAAATTGGAAACATACTGATAGTGTGATTTTACATCATATTTCTTGTACATTTTTGCATGCATTTTCATATAGTTTAGGCATGATTAGTTTGATTTTTATTAGTTTTTACCTTGGAACGGGTGAGGCGGTTTCTTGATGTTGTTTTGCAGGAATTCAAGGAAAAATACTCAAGATTAGCCATGATGGAGCTTGGATGAAGACAGAGCTTGAAAAGTGAAGAAAATGACCCAGGCAGAGCCCATCACGGCCTGGCCGTGATGACCCTCACGGACGTGATCGAGCAATAATTGAGAAGAAAGAAGGCAAAAGTAGAAGCTGTCACGGCCTAGCCATGATCCCTATCACGACCGTGACAGGATAATTGAGTCAGAACCCTCCTAGGCAGAATCTGTCACGGCCTAGCCGTGATACCCATCACGACCGTGACAGACCAATTGGGGGAGACAGAAGAGATCACGGCCTAGCCGTGACGAGTGTCACGACCGTGACAAACATATTTTGAAGGCGCGCCCAAAGCAGAAAGCGTCACGGCCGTGACCCGAATCCTGATTTATAAAAAGGCACAGGCAGAACAGAAGGAAGAAGTTTTGAAACCCTCAAACACTCTCTCTGAACCAAGGGCAGTTGCACAAGGATTCCATGGAGCTTTTTCTCCTCTTCATCTATATTTCTTTGGTTTTGGCTATGATCATGAGTAGCTAAGTCCCCATTGTTGGGGTTAGGTGTAGCTATTTCTGAATTCTCATGTATCTGACTTGATCTTGTAATACAGTTTTTACTTCTTTATTGAGTGATTGATTTCTATGCTTAATGCTTGTTGTGGCTAGCACCCCCATGACTTGATTAGTGTTTTGATATGCAATTGGAAAATTCGTATTAGAACCGGAACTGAAATTAATCACCTAGTAACCCTTGCGTCTAGGAATAGAGTTTGGTTTACTAGTAATCGCGTAATCCCTAATCTTAATGCAAATTCATTAATCTAGGCCACCTAAGGAATTAGGGTCTATTAGTGGATTTAGGCTCTTGTCATCCGAGGAATCGGGGCTTGAGTAATCCAGTGGATTGATTGTCATAGATGAAGTAGAAATTGTTTATTAGTCAATTCATTGCATGGGGATAAAGTTTGGTGAACCTAATCCCAGCATCGTTCATATAGTTGAAGAATCCTTTTTACTGCCTCCCAAGTGTTCGACAAAAACCCAAAAAGAACTTTTCTCTTTATTTTGTTTATTTTAGGTTTAAATCTTATTTGGGCTTGGTATTTACTATCGAGCTCCCTTCAATCCAAATATCCGCTTAGATAGTAATTGATTCGGCACGTGCAAGTACTTGTCACAATCCTCGTGGGAACAATAAACGGTGTCACCACCGTATTACTTGCACGACTGGGTATACTTGCCCAGATCCGTCAACAAGTTTTTGGCGCCGTTGTCGGGGACTGTTTTTCAATATTAGCATACCCATTTCAGTTACTAATTTAAGTAAAAAAAATATTTCTGTTATAATCTGTTTGCTGTCATTTTTCTGTGTTTTGTTTTGCTGTCATTTTTCTGGTGTGTTTGCTGTTGTGTGCTGACATTTACTGCTAACACTCTTGTTTGCTAGACTGTTTGTGCATGCGAGGTACTACCCCGACTGACCAACTCCTCTACGATCCTGAAATAGAATGAACATCTAGGGGGAATCGGAGGCAAGCAAGAGAGCAGAAACTGTTAGAACAACAAGAGACTTCCACCTCTCAAGTGCATCAAGAAAGACTCAGAATGGCAGACAATGGTGAAGGTGCTCCACCACGGAGGACACTTGGTGACTATGCCAATACAAATGTCAATCGGCATGTCACTAGCATAGTGAGGCCTCCAATGAACTGCAACAATTTTGAAATCAAGCCAGCTCTCATCAATATGGTTTCACAGAATCAATTTGCCGAGTTGGAGAAAGAAGATCCTAATAGTCAAGTGTCCAACTTCCTGGAGTTGTGTGATACGGTGAATATAAATGGTGCCTCCGATGATACAATTCGCCTAAGGTTGTTCCCTTTCTCTCTGAGAGATAGAGCCAAGTCTTGGCTCCAATCTCACCTGAGGGGGAGCTTCACTACATGGGATGACCTAGAGGCAAAATTTCTGGAAAGATTCTTCCCCACCTCAAGATTTGTGAAGACAAGGGGTGATATTATAAGCTTTGCCCAACAAGAAGGTAAGACTCTTCATGACACATGGGACAGGTTCAAAGGCTTACTCCAAAGATGTCCAAATCATGGGTTTGATGATCTTACCCAAATGCAAACATTCTGCAATGGATTGAGGCCATCAACCATATGTTGGATGCCTCAACTGGAGGATCCATGAACACAAAGACAACGGAGGAAGCATTGATTTTTATAGAGGCTATGGCATCCAATGACTATTTGATGCATCATGATCGGGGTCCCACATCAAGAAGGGGAGTGTTGGAGTTAGATTCACAATCTGCACTTTTGGCTCAGAATAAGATTATGACATAACAACTTGAGTCCATCAACTAGCTCAACTCCCACAACAAATCCAAACTGTTCAAGGGATAACCATGCCACCTCAACAGGTAATGAGATGTGATTTTTGTGGAGGAGATCATGATAATGGAAGATGTGAGGCACCACCTAGTTCCCATGAGGAAACTAATTATATGGGGAACTATGGGTGGCAAGGCAACAACCAATACTCCAACAATTACAACCAAGGGTGGAGGAATCAAGCAAATTTTGGTTGGAAACAAGATGCCGGACAAGCAAGCAAGCCTCTTCCTACACAACCACCTCAAGACCGGACTTATATTTTGGAGAACACCCTCAATCAGTTCATGCAAATGTCCATGTCAAACCAGAAAAACACTGATGCTTCTATAAAGAACTTGGAGGTTCAAGTTGGACAGATTGCAAAGCAACTAGCGGAGCAATCTAGCAGCAGTTTTTCAGGTAATACTCAAACTAATCCTAAGGAGAATTATAAGGCTATTGTTTTGAGGAGTGGTAAAAGCCTTGAGTAAGAGAGTGGCGAGCCTTTGGTGAAAAATCATAGAGTTGATAAAAAACAGAGGTGATTGCTGAAAAATCTGATTTGAATAAAGAAAAAAGCAAAGAGGTTGTAGTAGAGGAGGAAGAAAAAGAAAGTGAAAAAGACAAGAGGGAGAAGCTAGCGGATGAGAATTCAATCTTGAGGAGGACTAAAAGTCAGATTTTGAAAGATGGAGACAAGCCTCAAGAGATCCCCTCTTATGTGAAGTTGCCATATCCTCATTTGAGCAATAAAAAGGAGAAGGAATAACGATTTGCCAAGTTTCTTGACATCTTCAAGAGGCTACAGATTAACATACCCTTTGCTGAAGCACTAGAGCAGATGCCCACTTATGCAAAGTTTATGAAGGAGTTGCTCACGAAGAAAAAAAGGTTCAAGGTAGGTGAGACTGTTGCCTTGACAGAAGAGTGTAGTGTGATACTTCAGAGGAAGCTACCTCCAAAGCTTAAAGATCCTGGTAGTTTTACAATCCCTTGCACTATTGGGAGTGTTGCTATTGGGAAGGCCTTATGTGACTTGGGAGCGAGTATCAATTTGATGCCGCTTTCAATTTTGAACAAGCTTGGAGGTGGCGAGGTGAAACCAACAAGGATGTCATTGCAACTAGCTGATAGATCAATCAAGCGTCCTTATGGTATTCTGGAAGATGTCTTGGTTAAAGTGGACAAGTTTATCTTCCCAGCGGATTTTGTGATATTAGACATGGAGGAGGATGCAGAAGTTCCACTTATATTGGGGAGACCCTTTCTTGCAACCGGTCGTGCTTTGATAGACGTACAAAAGGGCCAGCTTCGACTCAGAGTGCAAGATGAAGAGGTCACTTTTAATGTATTTGAAGCTATGCATCGCCCGAGTGATGAAGAGAATTGTTTCCGCATGGACCTTGTGGAAGTAGTGGCTAAAGAAGCCTTTGCACAGCCGCACCATTCCTCTACTCTTGAGAAGGTAATTGTGAATTCTATTGAAAATCTTGATGAGGAAGAGGAGAAGGAAATAGAAGACTGTTTGTGTGATCTGGAAGCTCAACCCAAGCAACTTGCTGTCAACACTAAGAAGGAAGAGCTCAAAAAAGATGAAGTCCAAGAGAAACTCGAGTTAGAGCTTAAGCCTCTACCTCCCCACCTGAAGTATGTCTTTCTTGGTGAGAATGATGAAGACCCTGTCATAGTGAGCAATGTATTGCCCAAATTGGAAGAGGAGAAACTTGTAAGGGTGCTTCGAGAGCATAAGACAGCTATTGGATGGTCCATCTCAGATCATGATGGAGGCTGAATTTAAATCGGTGGTCCAGCCGCAGAGGAGGCTCAATCCTACAATGAAAGAAGTGGTGAAGAAGGAGGTGTTGAAACTCCTTGAAGCTGGAATGATCTATCCGATTTCCGATAGTGCTTGGGTGAGTCCGATGCAAGTGGTTCCAAAGAAAGGTGGCATGACCGTCGTGCACAACGAGAGGAATGAGTTGATCCCAACTAGAGCGGTCACCGGTTGGCGAATGTGTATAGATTACCAGAAGCTAAATCAAGCTACTAGGAAGGATCACTTCCCACTTCCATTCATGGACCAGATGTTGGAGAGGTTGGCCGGGCAAGCTTACTATTGTTTCTTGGATGGTTATTCGGGTTATAACCAAATTGCGGTTAACCCGGAAGACCAAGAGAAAACTTCTTTCACATGCCCGTTTGGAGTTTTTGCCTATCGGAAGATGTCTTTCGGTCTTTGTAATACGCCTGCGACATTTCAAAGGTGCATGCTTTTCATTATTTCTGATATGGTAGAAAAATACATTGAGGTTTTCATGGATGATTTTTCTGTATTCGGTTCCTCTTATGATAACTGTTTGTCTAACCTTGCTGCTGTGTTAAAGAGGTGCATGGACACCAATTTAGTCTTAAATTGGGAGAAGTGTCATTTTATGGTGCAGGAAGGCATTGTGCTTGGGCACAAAATTTCAGCTAAGGGGGTCGAAGTGGACAAATCCAAGATTGATGTGATTGAGAAACTACCTCCACCAGTGAATGTCAAGGGTGTGAGGAGTTTCCTTGGGCATGCGGGCTTTTACCGGCGGTTCATCAAGGACTTTTCAAAGATAGCCAAGCCGTTGTGTAGCCTTTTGAACAAGGACACTCCATTTGTGTTTGATACTGCTTGTCTTACCTCTTTTCAGATTTTGAAAGACAAGTTGATTACTGCTCCCATTCTTGTTGCACCCAACTGGGAGTCACCATTTGAATTAATGTGTGATGCCAATGACTACGCAGTTGGGGTAGTTTTGGGACAGCGGAGGGACAAATTTTTCCATGCCATTCACTATGCTAGCAAGGTTCTCAATGAGAACCAAGTAAATTATGCAACAACTGAAAAAGAGTTGCTAGCCATAGTGTTTGCCTTGGAGAAATTTCGTTCCTACTGAATAGGGTCACAAGTCACTGTTTTTACTGATCATGCTGCAATCAAATACTTATTGACTAAGTTAGATTCTAAACCAAGACTCATAAGGTGGATTCTATTGTTGCAGGAATTTGACTTAGTGATTAAGGACAAAAAGGGTAGCGAGAATGTGGTGGCTGACCACTTATCCCGGTTGGTGAATGAAGAGGTGGCTGCAAAGGAAAAGGACATTCGGGATGAGTTCCCGGATGAGGCCTTATTTCTGGTACATGAAAGACCATGGTTTGCCGACATGGCAATTTTCAAGGCAGCCAATATTGTTCCAGATCACCTCACTTGGCAACAAAAGAAGAAATTCTTCAGGGATGCCAACCATTTCATGTGGGATGACCCATTTCTGTTCAAGGTTGGACCGTATGGCTTATGGAGAAGGTATGTCAATCAAGAGGAAGCAAGAAAAATTTTGTGGCATTGCCATAACTCTCCATATGGTGGACATTACAATGGGGATAGGACTGCCGCAAAGGTCTTCCAATCTGGGCTCTTTTGGCCCTCAATCTTCAAGGACTCTTTCAATCATGTGAAGAGTTGTGACAAGTACCAAAGGACCGGGACCATTTCAAAAAGGGATGAGATGCCACTGCAGAACATATTGGAGGTTGAGGTATTTGATTGCAGGGGCATAGACTTTATGGGCCCATTTCCACCTTCATTCTCCAATCAATATATCTTGGTGGCGGTGGACTATGTTTCCAAATGGGTGGAGGCCATTGCAACACAGAGGAATGATGCCCAAACAGTGATTAAATTCATCAAGAAGAACATCTTTGCCGGGTTCGGTGTCCCAAGGGTCCTTATAAGTGATGGGGGATCTCACTTTTGCAACTCACAACTGAGAAATATGTTGAACAAATATGATGTGAGGCACAAGGTGGCATCTCCATATCATCCGCAAACAAACGGGCAAGCGGAGGTCTCCAACCGGGAGATTAAGAAAATTCTGGAAATGATTGTGGCCGTTTCAAGAAGAGATTGGGCAAGGAAGCTTGACGATGCCTTGTGGGCTTACCGGACTGTACTGAAAACTTCTGTGGGGTTATCTCCGTTTCAGATGGTCTATGGGAAGGCATGTCATCTACCCGTAGAGTTGGAGCATCGAGCTTTTTGGGCATTGAAGTTCTTGAATTTTGATGCCACTCTGGCGGGTGAGAAAAGAGTGAATCAGTTGCATGAGTTAGAAGAGATGCGCCTTAATGCTTATGAGAATGCAACTATTTACAAGCAGAAAGTCAAGACCTACCATGACAAGAAGATCGTCATGAAAACATTTCAGCCGGGACAACAAGTTTTATTATTCAATTCCCGGCTGAGATTGTTTCCGGGCAAGTTGAAGTCCAAATGGTCGGGACCGTTCATTGTCAAAGAAATCTCACCTCATGGAGCTGTGGAAGTGGAGGATCCTACTTCAAAAAGGACCTTCAAAGTCAATGGCTAAAGACTCAAGGCCTACTTGGGTGGTGACATCGAGAGACTGATCTCAGTTGTGCGCCTTCATGACCCTTGAGGTCATCTACCCGTCAAGCTAGTGACGTTAAAGAAGCGCTTATTGGGAGGCAACCCAAGTTCTCTTTTCATTTTCCTTTTGTTTTTGATTTTTCCCTCTTGAATAATTTGAGAAGATCAAGAGGAAAAAGATCATAAATTAATAGTTTGGTTAAGTGTTTTCAGGGTAAGGAGGAAGGAGAAGCAAAAAGGGCAGAGACAACAAGGTCAGCAACCATCATGCCCAGGCCGTGACACAGGTCACGGCCGTGATGAGCCAGAATTGAAGATAAGAAAGGATCACGGCCTAGCCGTGATCCCCATCACGGGCGTGATGAGAGGACCTTGAAGACCAGAGAGCATCACGACCTAGCCGTGATGGAGGTCACGGCCGTGACAGGCTACCCCTCTGGACCAGAATGCATCACGGCCTGCCCGTGATAAGCATCACGGCCGTGACCCAAAATTTTCATGCAATCCCAACAAGTTTCTGACTGGAATGTGAGCCAGCACCCGCTACCGCCTCGGTAAGTCGTTCCAATTTTTCTTTCCTCTCTCCGACTTGATTGTTTACATTGGGGACAATGTAAATTTTAAGCTTGGGGTAGGGGTATTTTGCATTTGCATTTTGCATGTTGCATTCATATAGGTATAGGTTTGCATGATCACATGATTCGATTGTCCCTTGTTTAGATGTTGCATCCGATTGTGAAAACTAAGTGCCAAATAACTTGAGATAGTGAATTCTTGAACCCGATTTGTTATTCTTGTGATAAGGATACAAATAAAAAATTTCTTGAGATAATCTGTGATAGTTGATAATTAGCATGTGGTTTCGTAGATTTGTGTTTCTCATTGATTTTTGAACTACTAAAATGTGAGATTTTGAGTCAAAAGGGGTACTCATTAAATCTACCCCATTCTTTGTGTTAGAGTGTTATTCCTCTTGGTCTGTATTCTCTAGAACTTGACTTGAAACCGTTTTGAAGCTTAAAAAATTTTTTGAAAGCATTTTTTAAAATGATTGAGGCACTAGGTATTTTTCTGGCATTCTGAGCTTTGAATGACTAAATGCTACCCCTTAGTTGCCAAATTTTGAGCCTGAAATACTTTTCTTGGTACCTTGAAATATGTGGATGAATGATGCTTGATAGGATACCTTCTAAAGTATTACAAAAAGGGTAAAAAGGTAGTTGAAAAAAAGTTTGGGATGAAAGAATCAGAAAAATATTTTCTCTTGAGTTGAAAAATCTCCCATTTCCAAGCAAAAGAAAAGAAAAAGAAAAAGAAAAATATATAGAGAAGGGGATGACAAAAAGAAAAGTGAGAAATAAAAGAAAAAGAAAGAAAGAAAGGTGGAAAAATAAATCAAAAACCAAAAGGGTATTTTAGAAGGTCATGCTTTGCAATGCTTGATAGTTTATATAACCTTTTGAAATTTCCATTTCTTGATTTCCCCACCTAACGATTAATCCCATGGCCCCGTTACAACCAAAGTAAAAGACATCTTGATTCTTAATTGTTTTCATTAATAAAGTAGAGATTTGGTTGATAGTCAAGCCTATGGTAGAATTCATTCCTTGAGGAAAATGGAGCGAATTGTCATATATCCCTAAACAATTGAGTGAGGTGAGAAAGAGAGCCAAGCAATAAACAAGCTTGGGGTGATTTTATGGTGAGAAAGAGTGCCCGAATCAGTGAGAATATGAATCTAGGCAACCTAAGCTCTAATTGGACTTGACATTGATTGTCTCTTGCTAAATTATTTGAAAATGCCTGTTACTTGGATTAGTTACTACTCGGGTTCTTAGTTCACTATCCATGCTTTGATTAGATGTCTCTTATGGCCTCGGTGATTGCTTGAGGACAAGCAATTGAATAAGCTTGGGGTGATTTGATAGTGTGATTTTACATCATATTTCTTGTACATTTTTGCATGCATTTTCATACAGTTTAGGCATGATTAGTTTAATTTTTATTAGTTTTTACCTTGGAACGGGTGAGGCGGTTTCTTGGTGTTGTTTTGCAGGAATTCAAGGAAAAATGCTCAAGATTAGCCATGATGGAGCTTGGATGAAGACAGAGCTTGAAAAGTGAAGAAAATGACCCAAGCAGAGCCCATCACGGCCTGGCCGTGATGACCCTCACGGCCGTGATCGAGCAATAATTGAGAAGAAAGAAGGCAAAAGTCAGAAGCTGTCACGGCCTAGCCGTGATCCCTATCACGGCCGTGAAAGGATAATTGAGTCAGAACCCTCCTAGGCAGAATCTGAGACACCCCGTTGTACCCCATTATATTATTAAATTAAAAACCTTAATATTTACTTACTTAATCGTGCGCTTAACGTTGAAGATACGTAAAAATTTAAAACTTAAATAATAATTATATAACTTATGCAGATATAAAACACACCAAACTATATTACATAAATACACACATAAGTATCCTTTATTTTACACAACACTGTTTAGGGTATCCTCTCAGTAGGATCCCTCACAGGTATAAACTTAAACAAAAGTTGTACTTAGCGGAAAATATAAATACTCCTTAGACACACTGGCCATAATGTCTACATTCTAATCGCCATGAATCACCGCTCGACCTCCAGCATCTGGTTCGTACGGAGTTCCATCTAACTCCTCAGCAATTGGTTCCTCCATCGGGTCTTCTCGTACGATCACATGAGAAATAAAATACAACACACACCGAAAGATATAGGGAATAAGAAACAGTTCTATCATCAAAAAGCGGAAAAGAATAATAGTAAATTATACAGTAACTGTCACAGACACACATCACTCAAAATCAACAATCATCCTCAATTCACTATATCATCCTCTACCCTCAGCTCATGTAGTCTAAACACTTATACTATCATCACTGTCTCTATTCCTTTCACATTCGTTAGTAGTCCATGGCAGTCTGATGCAAAGAACTCAGCATAGTACACTTCTATCTTTTGATAGGATAAGACTCAGCATAGTGCCCTTCTATCTTTCGATAGGATAAGACTCAGCATAGTGCCCTTCTATCTTTCGATGGGATAAGACTCAGTTTAGTGCTCTTCTATCTTTTGATAGGATAGGATTCAATTTAGTGCTCTTCTATCTTTTGATAGGATAAATCAGATCAACGCGTCATGGACTGAAAAATATTTGCATCAAAGCCTCTATATGAATCTCACTATCTCAAATCAATAACAACCTTGTACCTCAAGCTCCCATCATAACCTCAACTCGCATTCTATGTCACATCTCATCCATTAGATAACTTAATTAAGCTAGGCACCTCTAAGTCAATTCAATCTCTCACGCAAACAATCATCTCCCGAACAACATATATCCTTACTTAAAATCAACTAGGCATAGTATTAAAAACCTGGAAGATCATGCATAACACATTAATCAACAAAATATTCCAACATCTCAATATCATATAAGGCAATTTATCACAACCAACTCATAATAATCAAACCAATTAAATAACAAAGTCAAACCCTGTCACGGCCTGGCCGTGATAGCCATCACGGTCGTGACAAACAACAAAGACCAGAATCCTACAACACAGAACCTGTCACGGCCTGGCCATGACAACCATCACGACCGTGACAGACAGCAAACGTCCTCACTATCATAATTATTCAAACACCGAAACAATACGTCACATGCAGATGGAATACCTCAACCAGCGTATCACAGTAAATTCAATAACATAAAATCAAACATCCTCAAATACTTAAAATCAACTTAATGTCGATAAACCTACAATCCCTGAATCCATTGGTTTTACAGAAAGGGTTTCCAATGTGATTTTGGTCTTGTCAATTACTCGACTACCAGTAGGGTTTAGGTCGCCCTACACAATTATCATATAATCTACTACTTATCGATTCCGACGATAGGTTGATTCTTTTCCCCACCTGAGCTAGCACCGGAAATACGTACACGACGATCCTCGTTATCCCGCCACGAGTTAACACAACCACCTTCAACCAAACAACATAAATATAATTAATCAACTAACAACCATCTATGACACTTTAGGGCTAGGTTCAACCAAGACTTAGAAAATTAGGTTTAAGGTTATCTTCTTAATGCCATCTTTTGGATCCTAGTTACTAGAGTCTTAACTAACATAGATTACTTATTACAATACTAAAATTTGAAACAAAATCCTCTAACCTTTAGGGTTAGGGTTTCGGCCAAGGGCTGACTTTTAGGGTTCAAAATCCTTAAAATTCCTAATCATGATTAAGTCATAGATTAATGATCCTTGATTAACCTAAATCATGGATTAGTGACTAAACAACTAAAGTTGAAACTCAAAACTTCCTATCTCTTTTATACAAGGATTCGGCCTCAACATGTTCATAGGGTTAGGGTTCTTAGTTTAATAAACCAACTTGGATTTATTAAGCATACATACTAATATCTTGATTAACAAGATCATTAATGAAAACCATGAACAAAAACTCTACCAAACCTACTTTGATAGATTCGGCCAAGGCTAGGTTTTTAGGAAAGAAATTTTTTATTACATCATGCTCTTAGATTTAGATAATATGCATGGTATCAAGAAGATAGAAAGTAGTTTCATCATCATTAGATTTTTCTAGAATTTATTATGACTTTTCAAAGTTCTAGGGTTAGAAACTTTAAAGTGATGAACAACTATAATATAAACCTTGAATCAAGAAACTTGATAAAGAACATAGGCATGATTAAGGAAGAAGATTAGGATTTACCTCTTGAAAATCAAAGACAAAGGAAATCCAAGAAACTTGCTTCACAAACTTATCACTAAAGAACTTATGAACTTAGGGTTTTGAACAAAAAGGCATTAGAAACTAAGTGAAAAGTGAGAGTATGGTATTTATAGAGATAGTGGCGCCATCTTGGGAAAGATCTAGAAGTGATGAGTTGTCTTGCTAAAAGGATTCAAATGCAATTAAGTTCTAAGGACCAATTTGCAAAGATTCCAAAAGTTGAAGGACTAGTTTGCAAATTGTCAATAAAGTGTCATGATGATGATTTTGCCACATTTAATGAAAGCTTATCTTGACCTAAGTTTTCTGATTTTATGTCATAGATATTTTCTTAAGAACAATCATGAAGGTTGAAGACAAATCAAGAATATTGAAGAAGATTAAAGAATGATGTAGAATAATGTGGAAGATTGTGGAACATTCTAGAAAATCTTGGTTCATCCAACAACAAATGAGGGCAGCCTTCAATCCCTCATGGGCTTGCACATGGGCTTGGTAAGTTTGGGCTTGAATTCATTTTTGTGGGGCCCACTTAAAGATTTAAGCATTAAGCTTGACTTAGGAAACTTGTATAGTTTCAAATGGGCTTTATGGAATCAATTCATGAACTAGACAATTTGGGATTCATAGCTACGTCCATTAAGAGGTTGGGAACAAGAATTCTAGCCCAATCCACTTAAAAAAACTTAAAAACTAATTTAGGGACAAAAGGGTAATTTACAGAAAGTTCAGGGGCTTAAACGTAAAAATCATAAATTTTATATTTAACCCTGAAAAACCTTCTAAACTTAAAAATATGATTCATCCCCTTGAATCATCTCAAAATCCTAAGATAAACCCTCTATCGTCTCTTAGAAACTCCGAAATCCCTTTCGTCGTCTACCCGATTACGCGTTTCGCCCGAAAAACGTAAATTATTTTATTTTTTCCTGAAATCATTCTAAAAATACAGAATTGTAGGCAATAAAATACTAAACTTAAGTCTTTCGTTCATGAATTAAAATTAGGTCTTTTGAGCAGTATTATTATACTGTCAATGGAATTCGCGGGCCGGGTTTCACCTGACTTTCCAACCTAATTTTCAATAGTAGCTTCCTACATTCAAGTAGGATTGAGTAGTAAACTCCGTGTATTTAAAATAATTTTCTAAAACTCAAATAAATTTAAAAACTTATTTATATGTATTACTGTTATTTAAAACAGTGAAATACAGGGTGTTACAGAATCTGTCACGGCCTAGCCGTGATGCCCATCACAGTCGTGACAGACCAATTGGTGGAGACAGAAGAGATCACAGCCTAGCCGTGACGAGTGTCACGGCTGTGACAAACATATTTTGAAAGCGCGCCCAAGGCAGAAAGCGTCACGGCCGTGACGCGAATCCTGATTTATAAAAAGGCACAGGTAGAACAGAAGGAAGAGGTTTTGAAACCCTCAAACACTCTCTCTGAACCAAGGGCAGCTGCACAAGGATTCCATGGAGCTTTTTCTCCTCTTCATCTATATTTCTTTGGTTTTGGCTATGATCATGAGTAGCTAAGCCCCCATTGTTGGGGTTAGGTGTAGCTATTTCTGAACTCTCATGTATCTGACTTGATCTTGTAATACAGTTTTTACTTCTTTATTGAGTGATTGATTTCTATGCTTAATGCTTGTTGTGGCTAGCACCCCCATGACTTGATTAGTGTTTTGATATGCAATTGGAAAATTCGTATTAGAACCGGAACTGAATTTAATCACCTAGTAACCCTTGCGTCTAGGAATAGAGTTTGGTTTACTAGTAATCGCGTAATCCCTAATCTTAATGCAAATTCATTAATCTAGGCCACCTAAGGAATTAGGGTCTATTAGTGGATTTAGGCTCTTGTCATCCGAGGAATCGGGGCTTGAGTAATCCAGTGGATTGATTGTCATAGTTGAAGTAGAAACTGTTTATTAGTCAATTCATTGCATGGGGATAAAGTTTGGTGAACCTAATCCCAGCATCGTTCATATAGTTGAAGAATCCTTTTTACTGCCTCCCAAGTGTTCGACAAAAACCCAAAAAGAACTTTTCTCTTTATTTTGTTTATTTTAGGTTTAAATCTTATTTGGGCTTGGTATTTACTATCGAGCTCCCTTCAATCCAAATATCCGCTTAGATAGTAATTGATTCGGTACGTGCTATTACTTGTCACGGTCCTCGTGGGAATGATAAACGGTCTCACCGCCATATTACTTGCACGATGGGATGTATCCGCCAACACAACCCCTAACACAACCCACCCCTTTTGCTTAGTGTATAACTTGCATCCATCAACACATACCCAACTCAAGCTCATACAATTTCATCAGTTCCCTTTATTTGTATCCTTTGTCCTCCCCTTAATGTCCATCACAGTGTCAAACACATTCAAAAACACATTCCTCTCAGTATGCATGACATCAATGTTATGACGGAGTAGCTGCGTCCTCCAATACGGCAACCTCCAAAATATACTTTGTTTTGTCCAATTATGGTGGACGCCATAATCAGGAATATGTTCTCCTTGGGATTCATGGACGAGCGGTAAGTACTATACTCTGCGCCATACATTAGGACCAGTCAAACGTGGTGGAGGCGGTGTTGTCTCCGCATAACGCTTGTTGAATGCATTCTTGTTTCGCCTATAAGGATGATCTTCTGGAAGGAATTGACGATGACAATCAAAATATGAGATCTTTCGACTGTTTTTAAGCATGAATGCCTTCGATCGCTCCATACATATTGGGCATCCATGCTTCCCCGCGGTCATCCAACCCGACATCATCCCATAGGCGGGAAAGTCGTTGATTGTCCACATCAAAGCTGCTTTCATGATGAAATTCTGCCTCAAAGATACATCATATGTCAACACACCATCATTCCACAGCATCGTCAACTCATCTATCAGCGGCTTCAAGTACACATCAATCTTACCTTTTGGATTAGACGGACCCGGAATTATGACTGTTAGGAACATAAACTCCGCTTCATGCACATCCCCGGGGGAAGATGGTGTGGAGTCAGGATAACCGGCCAACAAGAGTATGCTTTTCCAGACTGCCCAAAAGGATTAAATCTATCAGCAGATAACCCCAACCGAACATTCCGAGGGTCCTGCGAAAATGCCATATGAACCCTATCAAAATGCTTCCAAGCTTCTCCATCAGATGGATGACACAAGACATCTTGCTCCCTCTCATGCTCACTATGCCACCTCATGTGAGCTGCAGTGGCCATCGAAGAGTACAATCTTGTAAGTCTTGGCACGAGCGGAAAGTACCACATCTTTTTTAGCGACCTCTTCTTCTCAACTCCCATCCTAGTGGTTGTCTTATACCGATCCGCACCACAAAATCGACAACATGTTATGCTTTCCGCTGAATCATCATTATAGTACAACATAAATCCATTCGGGCAACAATAAATTTTCAAACATCCCAGACCCAAAATTTCCACAGAGACTTCTTAGCATGATAAAAACTAGTAGGCATCCAATTGTCTTCTGGCAATGCCTTGGACACTGACCTGGTGAGGCGATTAAAACAGCCTTCTTGCATATTGTAGTCAGATTTGATACTCAACCATTCCATGCACATCGACAACTCCGTGTACTCTAGACATCCTTCCCACAATGGAGATCGTGCAACACTCAGCATATCATAGAATCTTTGAGCTTCGGGATTCGGATTCTCCTCTATGTATTGGGAACCCATTCCACCATCTTCTCCCCCATCTTCTTCTAGTACAACCCCAACCAATGGTCCAGCATGATCCATTATCATCTGCTCGTATGGATTCAATTCTTCCCTCCGATCACCACTTCCATAGTACGAACCTTCAAACACAATCGGGTTTAAATCAGGCAACGTCTCACCATGGTTAAATCATGTTTAAATCGGGTTTAAATCAGGCATGAAGCCCTTCTCATAAAGATCGGCTACAACTCCATCCACGCTTTTGAAAGATTGACACTTGCATCTTTTGCAAGGACACCTCAAATGATCACCGTCCAGCCGTATAAATCTCTCATGGCTAACAACAAACTCTATAAACTCACCCACTCCAACTCTATACTCTTCCCTAAGACGTTTATTCCGATCGAACCTACGATACATCCATTTTCGATTCTCCGGAATATCCATTGCTGGCAATTAAATAGCCTGACAAAAAAAAATTAACACTTATATATTACGGTGCATTCCAATAACTCCATCAATCTCGTTCTTATGACAATGTATGAACCTATCCCATTTGAGAAGAAACCTTTACCACACTCGACTAATAATAGTTATTCCCTTATTCAAATACCTTATGCTTAACAAATTTTCGACAGCATTTCCCATCGGTCTCCAAGTACACGACTCGAGCACGGTGAGCATCACCGCGATCAAGTATGCACCAGGAGAACAAAAGGAAATGCATCAAACCAAGATTTCAACAAGTATATATATAAGGCATTTGAACATGGAAATGACTATTGTACGAGTGTGAAAAAGTTTTTTCCCAAACTGTCCCACTTGGACAATTCAAGATTCAATACAATGAGCATGCATACCTTGATAAGTTACGCATGCTCATTAATATTGAATCTCAAATAGGAAACTAAGGCTTTTGTAAATTAATTATTAACTCTAACAGAAAATAAAACCATTAACCTATAAATATTGCAACATTGTTGAGCTTATATAAATTGCAGCGTAAATCAATACAAACTTAGATAAAATATTGTAGCAAACATCCTATTGAGCTCCGCTCTCCACTAACAAGTAGCAGTTAATTGTCAAACACATGCATAATTTCTAAATTATCAACACACAACCAGCATCCCGCCTTTCGGACAGGATCACATCCTATTGAGCTCCACTCTCCACTAACAAACAACACATATTGACAAACACGTGCATAAACATTAATTTATCAGCATACAATCAGACAAGATCACATCCTATTGAGCTCAGCTCTCCACTACCAAACAACACGATAATTCACATAATACATTACACCGAGTGTTCAGAGAACTTACCTGAGAGAGAAAACACAACCGAGTAAGTGTTGAGTCACCGGCAAGTGTACCGGGTCGTCGCAAGTAATAAAATAACACGGTAATTAATTATCGAGGTCGAACACAAGGATTGGGCTACCAATTCTACCAATTCGCGAGAAATTAGATACGTTTGGTCAAGTAACAGCAAGTGGTTAAGGGGAGAGAAAATAGGATCGCTATTTAAATCAAAAATCAAATAAAGATATGGTATTAAAATCTAGAATTTAAATATCTAAGGTCACAAATCCACCTACCCAATCATGCATAGTACCCAAGTGATGATGATTCTCTCCCTAAATTCAATTTTAATGTCAACCGGGACCCCCAAATTCTCCTAAATCCACTGTCGTGCTCAATAGGACGTATTCAACGATTGAGTTAATTACTTACTAGGTCTCATAACCCAATCATCAAACTCTATTTAATCTTGCTCCCCATAAGGTTGAACTAATCTCCTACTCACTCTCGTGCAATATTCAATTAGTGATCCCAATTCAAGTTCTAAACGCGATTTGCCTACTAAGCCTCATCAACGTTAACAAGTCAATCACGCATGCATATGATCAACGCAATAATTTCAGAATTGGAAAACAATAATTGAGAAAAGGAGAGAAACATACATCACATTGAACTACACCGCCATGGTAGGCTTCATTGATCCCTTAGACAAGGGGATTAGCTCCTCATGCTTATAACACACACAAACAATTTGGAGTTCATCATAAAAATACAATAGAAAAAGAAATTAAGGAGACACAGCTCCCGAGAACAAGGAATCGTCTCAAAACGTTCTACAACAAGTGGAGAATCAAAATTTTTCGTTTCTGCCCTAAAACAACAATATATAGAGTTCAGATTCTGCGCGCGCTCGCGAGGCTAGCAGCCTCTCGCGACGCGAATATTAAAATGGTGCGCTTTCAAAATTGGATTCTCGCGAGGCGAGACTTCAAATTCTAGCTTGTCATGGCCGTGACCTTCATCACGGCTAGGCCGTGATGGTCTCTGTCCTCCAGGGTCTTCAGGTTTCGCGAGGCGAGACAGAAAGGATGACTGCTATTGCTCAGCTGGTCTTCAGGCTCGCAAGGCGAGCAGCCTCTCGCGGGGCGAGTATTTCCAGAATTGTAATTTCCACTGTTTTCTTCATTCCCTTGACTCGAAGTGCTTCCCTTTTAACCTGAAAATATGAAATAGCAGAAAATGCTTTATTTGACTCAAAATTAACTAAAATATCCTAAAACTACTCAAGAGACTCAAAATATTGCTTGAGAACAATTAAATCCAAATTTGGGCGAAAACGAGATTGAACTCGAATAATTAGCACATAAACCATGGTCTTACTAGTTATAAAACTAGATAAGCCAGAGGCTTATCAGTAAGGATAAGGGGAGGAGCCGGAGCCAACAGAGAGTAGAAGAATATGACAACAAGGACCTATCGTGCATAAATGAAACTAGTCCTTTCAAATCAAATCACTATTCTATATATACAGAATCCAGTACAACTATTTATAAGACTAGAAACACATAAATTAATATAAAATAGAATCAATAATATACTGTTACAAATTTAGAACAACTTGCAACTTGGTACAAGTGTTATCTATCAGAATCAAGTGATTCCTTTTTTTCTTAAGTAATCCATTACTTCCCAAAATAAACGTAACATATAGAAATATAACCTCACCGTGTTAGTTTAACTTTTTCCAAAGTACACCTCTATACCCATCTTTCCCCCTCCATAGGAATAGTTGCCCAATCTAATGTTTTTTTTGTCTATGCTTTAATTAATAAATCATTATGACCTTAAGTCACTCACTTAACATTAAACAATTATGTGCCTCTGTTAACAAACATGGAGAAAAATGACAAATAAAGATATACCTAACTAAAGCACATAATCCAAAGCACCAAGCACTAAGCATACTCAACTTACAACAACAAAAGACACACATGGTTAACTGATCCTCCTACCTAAGTCTCTAACCAAAGAGACAAGGAAGCGCACGTTGAAAATAATAATAGCAATAATATATATAAAAACATAATCTGTGCACCAAAAAGTTGAATTACTACTGACCTTTAACATCAGTTCATGAAGTTTGAAGAAGCTGAAGCTACTCAAAATATATAAATATATCTATCTTTTTGGCGTATTCTTAGCTTCTCATCTCAGTACTCAGTAAAATGGATTGCACCAAATTTCCGGACAAAGTAAGTTGTTGTAAACATCAATGTACTGATGAACTTTGTTTATATGTTCAAACATGATTGCAAACCCATTTTGAGTCATAAACTCACTTATGGATAGAAGCAAAAAAATTGTTATTTATGTGTTTTGACAAAAATCGGTTTGAGTTTTTCAACTCCTTTACTCTTACCACAGTAGCCTTAAAAATTAACCCCTTCTCATATTCGCTTAAATCAATACGAATGACACAATCAAAATCACATTAACTCTTTTGAACACTGTTTTAACATTAAAATATTTAAAAACATAAATCAACTACTACAGTCTCATTTCTAATTAAATCCTCAAGTATAAAACTCAATTTTTCAAATGTGCAAACAGCCCAAATCACATTGACACTGACTTATGTTTATATACATTACGCGTAACTGATAAATACTGACACAACATATAAACAAGTTGTTGCAAGCATGAATGTACTAATCAAAATCCACACAACAACAATTGAGTAATTTGACATAACATAATATGATAGCAGGGCAGTGGAAGCAATAGAGAATTTAGGGTTTAGGGTTTAGCAAATAAAGAGAAATGGAAGCTTACGCTTTGAAGAGAAATGGAGCCATAATCAGTCACCAATGCAAAGAGTGGGGGAGAGCTGAAAACACAAACCAGAGAAGTCAGAGAAGAGGAGAAAAACAGGGAGATGGGGAGGGGGTTGTGCACGACGGGGAGAGAGAGGGGGAGAGGAAGAAGGGGGGTTTAACTTACCTTGGTGGTGGCGTTGCGGTGGTGGCTTTGCCAACGCAAACAGTGGCCAGAGGAGGGAGGAGGGTGGTGGCGGATATGGGGCAAAGGGATAGAGGGAGGCCAAATGGGGAGAGGCGAATGGAAAGGGAGGAGGTGCAGAGTGGTGGTGGTTGCGTTGCGATGGTGGCGATGACGGTCAGATTGCGACAGAGAGAGGTGGGCGTGGAGGGGTTGAGGGAATAGAGTGGCTTGAGGGAACAAAGAAGAAAAACGCAAAAATAAGGAAGGAAAGATGGCTCTACACGATTTAGGGATTTCTGCTTTAGCGACCGATATTTTCGGTCACCAATCCGCCGCAAAATTTTAAATGTTAAATTCGGTCGCAACTTTGGTCGCTAAATGGGTTAATTTGAAATTTGAATTCATAAATTTAGTGACAGATTTAAAATTCGGTCGCTAACACGCTCTATTTTAAATTTTTACGCGCCGTTTAGCGACTGATTTAATATCAGTTGCAACGATAAATAAATTTAACCGTTGCATTTAACTCGGTCGCCATTTCGGTCGCTAAAAAGTCATAAATTTTTTACTTTTATTTTCCTTTATTTTGCGACCGAAATAGAGACCGATAACTCTACTATGCTCTATTTCGATCATTATTTCGGTCGCAATATCAACTCTAATCAGTGTTTGATTTAGATCCTACAATCGGTCGCCATTTCGGTTGCAAACAGCAACCAATAAATTCGGTCACTATTTTCGGTCGCTAAATAACCTTTTTTTTTGTAGTGAATTGTAAATCAATACAGATTTTGTTTCAAAGTTGACCTTTGTGTCGTAGAATTCACTTTTGACAGTCTGAATTCCGAGTGGCATAACATGGGCTACCAAAGCCCTTTTGACCTGATTCAATAGTGTAAATAAATCTAAGACATAGTATTTTATGTGGTAAAAATTTTAGAATTTTTTTTCATCACATGAGCTCCCAGCAACTCATTATGCAGAAGCACTTTTCTGCTATGACAGATTCTGAACTGTCTAGTAGTGAATGCACATATCTCGGGATGTAGAGACCCAAATGAATTGGTTTTAGTGTCATTCGAAATCTAAAACACAACAGTATCTATGTACTAATTTCCAGAATTTTTCGTTGAGTAAATTAACACAGTTTATCATTTAAAGTTTGATCAATATTTTAGACAAAAAAAGTTTCATCAAGAAACATGTTGATCTCAGGTTTGTGGCTTATCCTCAACACTTGGTCACTCAAACTCGAGTTTCTTAACTTGATTTATCTTCAAACAAGGTCATAAATCATATATTTTAGACCAAGCTTAATTTCGTATACTTCTCATGCATATGTAAAGTTTAGACACTCTTACCCAATGGTTTTCTTTTGAGGAACTAGGGCTCAAAGCCCATTTTGCAACACCTACAACCACTCATCAATATCCACAAAAAATCATACATTTTAACATCTACGTCAAGAGTTTTACCAAAACCAATTTACAACTTTAAATCACAAATAGAAACATGTGAAGTTTCAAGCATTTTCAAGTTTTAACACCTACAACCAAGAAAAACTCAAGCTCCATCAATGGAGTTTTTCATCCCCAATTTCTAGAGTTTAACCCATCAATCATAACCTTGGTATTCCTTTCAATTTCATGGACGAAATATCAATAAGTAAAATTAAACCAAAACAAACTCAAGTAAAGACCAAAACCCCTCACCGTGAGTGGAAGCCAAATTCGGATTTGACATTGGGTGAGTGTTCTCCTCTTGATTTTGAAGCTCCAAGAAGATGTTTAAGGCTTCTTCAAACTCCCTTTCCCATCCTAAACCAATAGAGAGCAAGTTCCCTAACTTGATAGACAAAAATCTTCGAAAACCTAAGCTCCATTAATGGAGTTCTCTCCAAAACCGAAAATGGGGGAGGAATGAAGGTTTTTGGGGAAATAGATGATGGACCTAAAATGGAGAAGATGATGGAGTGGAAAAATACTTACCCATGAAGTGAAGATGATGGATCAACTTGCCCTAACCCTCCTCCCATCTCTTCCTCCCTTTCTTCTCTCCTTTCATCTTCATTCTTCATTCTCTCTTAGCAAACCCGTATGCCCCCTTGTTTCTATCTTTTAACCACTTTAAAATTTGCAAAATAGCCCATTAACATTATTTTTGGGCCCCTAAGGCCTTCCCACAAGTGGGGAGGGTCATTTTTACGAAAACAGGCCCATATCCCCCACTTTTTTGGCATATTTAGCACACCTTAATTCTATGGTGTTATAATTTCATATGAACTATGTTATAGAGCACCTCAATACGTGTTGTAAGGTCTAAAAAAAATTTTCACACTTTGCATGTGCGTTTACAACCCTTTCACACCATTTGATTTTATTAATTTTTTTTCATGGTCATCACACTACTGTTATCCCTTCCTCATCCTCCTCTTCTGGTTCTTCCTCCTTGCCTTTTTCTCCATCTTCCAAACTTCCTTCTCCATTATTGCTTCCATCACTTTTCCCTTTGTTTTTCCACGTTTGCCTCCCAGCACCGACTCAAGATATGATTTTTTTCCTTTCCGTGAAACCCTGCTCTCCCCCTTTCACTTTCTTGGCACTTCTTTTCACCAAATTCGTTTCCTCCATAGACAACTCTTCTCCTTCTCTCTCTTTTTCAAACGGTACCAATCATCGCCGTCACCGCCAATAGGTGCGTAATGAAGTTAAACTTAGTGGCCATTGATGGTGGTATTTTGAGTTTGGAGGAGAAAATGAGAACATTGGGCTTTGCGTTCAAAAGAAAAGGAGAGTTTTTTTTTCTTATTTGAAGACTTTTTTATTTGAATTGAATGGTTTATTTGATTTGAATGGTCTAGAATGCATTTGAAGGTTTTGAGATGATGGTTAAATATGGAGTAAATGAGTAATGGAAGTGCGAAGAGAGAGAATAGATTAGATGGGAATCTACGTAGTTTGTATTGAAATTCTATAAGCAATTAATACAATATGTCTTGGAAACAAATATAAATTTGAAATAAAGTTCAAAATTAAAAGAATGAGTTATTATTAGTTGTCATCTACTATTTGAGATTTGTTTGAAAGCTATTGCACCAGAGATTGACACCTGTCAAAAGTTTCATCCATAGTGTTATATATTATATAGATATAAATATAGATATAGATATATATTACTATAGATGTAATTTTATACAAACATGATATTTAGTACGAACCAATCTATTTATTATAGAGTCAGTTGATAAATGAAAAGAGAAAATAGGATTGGAGGGAGAAAAAAATGGCACATACAACATATAAAATTCGCCGCGTACTTTCTAGCAGTTTTGAATTTTATATCACCTTTTTAAGTGATGATAATATTTTGATTGGTCACAAATTGTATTTCAATCAATATATCAAAGTTCGAGAATAAAAACCAACATGTTCTTGTCAATCAAAAAAATATATTGGCACAATCAAATCAGCGGAAACTAACTTGTCATTGATCTCTGGCAGCCGTGTCTTTTTGTTTCAATTATTATTATTTTCAATTTGGGCTCCATTGGTTTATCGATTTTTTAAAAAAAATATCATAGTTTTTTTGATTTACAACAATACCACCCTTTTTAGTTTATGTACCAAACTACCATCATTTTGAAAACATATTGAGAAGTCGCACAACTTTTCAATATATATTTTATTTAATTTTTAAATCGTAGGTGAGAAGTCGGGTCCCCCAGCCCGACTTCTCAACATAGGTTTTTTTCCATTTAATTTAATATTTAATGTTAATTAATTAATTTTTTTGTTAATTTAATTAATAACTAATTAAATTAAGTAAAAATGGTTGATTAGTTGGAATAATAATTTTAATTTTTTTAATTAATAGTTTGAATAATATAATTTAAGGTATAATCTTAGCTAAAATGGTTAATATTATTTAAAATAATTTTTTTTAATTAATTGATTTTTATATTTAAAATAGTTAATTAAAATAGTGTAATGATAAATTTTGTATTATTGTTGATTAATACTAATTAATTAAGTAATAATAAATTATGATGAATTAAAATTAAAATACATAAACTAGAATTACAATACAACATTACAAATACAATAAAAATTAATGTCCTAAATGGCCTCCAATACCACACCGTGTAGGTCGCCGGGTACGGTGTGGACGACGCTGATCATGCTGTTTATCAGTAGGTGCAACAGGTTGATTATGTTCTTCAAAAGTCGGCGGCAAATTATCTTGAAAGTCCACGATATGCGACGTTGAAGTACTAGGGCTCGCCTGGTTGGGCCCTGAAGGAACGCCAAATGTGTACATGCCTCGCATGTTGCACATGCGTTCCATGTACACCCGAGCAGACTCTGGCTTTCCAACGTCTGCGCCAAACTGATTACTCATAAAATCTCCTCCGCTGGGTGCAAAAGAGTGCTGATATTCTTATTGTTGAGCAAGGGTGAATGCAAATGACTGTTGTGCCGGTTCGTGGTCAAATGTATGGCCCTGCGGTTCAAGGTGTTCCTCTTCCATGGCAACTTGGGGGCTCGGTTGTCGCGTGTACCACATCGTGCACATCCTTGGGTTTGTTGGCTGGTTCTAACACCTTGAAGCTCTTGAGTAGGGCTCTCCTGGTATTGTTGTTGTGACGGATTTAATAGGTAAGGTCTTGAGTTCCGCCTGAACCATGCCATGTACTCGTTAGTATGCCCGAAAAAACCTGGATAAGTTGGCCCACAAGGACCTGGTTTCGGCGATTCCTCCAGATCTGTAACCAGTAATGATGCCTTTCTACCCAGTTTTCAACATGTTGGCCTCGCATGTCTAGGTTGTTCAGTTCATCCATATTTTTGGGTGCACCCAGTACTTCCTGCCAAAGACCAAAGTGGAGCTTGACTCTATCTGTCTGATGTCATTCCACCGTTTGGAAACAGATCTAAGCTGTTGTGGCACTCCAGATTATTTGATCATTAAAAGTTTCTTGTGGAAAGTTATAGTCTTTTTTATGGATCCCTACCAGGTCACCCCGAGGAGTTCCTGTGTGGGTCAGTCCCTCGCCACTCCATCTGGTAAGAAAGATGTTCAGGTCGGCATAAACATTAGAGTGGTAAGGCAAACTGAGTGTTATGTGTTATGTTTTTATTTACCTTTGTGCCAGTGGAAATGATGGATTGCTCCTACACCGAGGTGCGATGAACGTCATGCGGTATCATGCCCAAGACTGGAGAAGGAGTACGCAACCACGTACCTCATACCGGAAGGCATGGATAACAAAGCAAAAGGCCATAGAAATGATATACGACAACTGGGAGAAATCATACAATGATCTTCCAATATGGTTGTTGCTTTGCATACTTATGTTCTAGGGACTATCACAGAGTTGCAGACAGTACCAGATTACGAGGGGGAACAAATAGCTCATGGTAAGGGAATCTTCCGTCGTCTTTTCTGGAGTTTCCAACCGCGTATGAGTAGTGATGACAACCAAATGGTGAGGTTGCCTTTGATGATCTTTTTGGTTGAATTTTAACAATTACAAATTGAGTTGTAACATAAAAGGAAGAAAATATGAAAATGGTGAAGATTAGAGATGGCGATGGCGCCACAAACTAGAGAGTTTGATAAGCCAAGTGAGGTTCGCCACAAGAATCGTGGATTCTTGATAAGAACAAGATGGCTCAACCAAGAACCAAAGAGAGACAATTCCCTCACAAATGGATTTCAATCCAAAATGAACTCAAAGTTATCATTCATCATGTAATAGGTGTGTACATATAGCATAGGGAAGTAAAAACCAAAGGTCATCATAAGATGACATAAACTCCTAATAACTAGACATAACTCTCCACTAAGTGGTTATTAAAAGAATATAACTATCCTACTTAAGAAAATAATAAAAGTGGTTCCATAACTTCTAAAGGAGTTACCTAGGCATGCAAGCCAAAGGTTGCTCTCCTTTGTAAGTTCCAAAAACGTGCCAGCCACCATTCATAATGGGACTTGCTCATTCATCAAGCTTAGTGTAGCCCAATTAACATATAACTTATTTAAGGTCCAAGAATTCGTATTAAACTTGCAGCCCGTTTTTCACCATGATAGAAGCCGAATTTGGTCAAGAGGCCTGAGATATGATTTGTAGATAATTCCCTAAGCTTTCCAACGCATCAAAGAATGCATCAATCGGAGATTCGTAGCTCAAGATCTGACCAAATCAAGCATACGGGTTCACCACAATGAAAATAAAATTTTCATCAAAAATATTAATTTGGCCTCAGATTGGACATCATCCTTGGTTTGCATCAAGTAGGTTTCAATACTACAAGCCGATTATTATGGTTGACGGGATGTGGCTGTTTTGGAAAGTACAAGGGGAAGTTGTTGTTTGCAATTGCTCAAACTGGGGAGAACACCCCAATTCCCATAGCGTTCTCCATAGTGGAGAGTGAGACAGCAGATGCTTGATTGTTTTTCCTCCAGAACCTGAGAAGGCATGTCACACCACAAGCTAATCTCTGCTTGATTTCAGACAAACACAAATCTATAAAAAATGCCTACAACCGGCCGGACAGCAGATGGTAGGATCCCCCATCGGTACATGTTTATTGCATTCGACACATCGGACAAAACTTTCAAAGGATATTCAAGAACGTAGATATGAGGAAGAAGGTCGTCAACATGGGTTAGTACCGCAGTCGTACATATTACAATCAGGATATATTTATATTTCTATTCATGCCTTGTTATGACATTTTTACATTCTAATTGTACAGGATACACAGTGACTCAACCCCAGCCAACGATATTATCGAGACCAAATCCTCCAGTGGAACAGAGAGGCAATGGCATGGGTTGACGAAATCCCCAAGGAGAAGTGGACCCAAGCATATGACGAAGGCCGTCCTTGGGAACACATGACAACTAACCTGGTAGAGTGCATAAATGCGATTTTAAAAGGGATGCGAAATCTGCCAATAACTGCGCTGGTCCAAGCAACCTATTATAGGTTGTCCGAAACGTTCGCAAAAATGGGAGGAGGATCATTGCAATGATGGCATCCAGCCATGAATACTCATAAGTTGTCAACAAGGCCCTCGAGAAAGAATAAGCGGCATCCAACTCTCAGTGTCAGTAGCTTCGACCGACGTCAGAGAAGATTCATGGTGGAGGAGTTGATGAACCCACGAGAGGGACGACCGACAGAAAAATTCAAGGTAGACCTGAATGTTGAGTGGTGTGACTCTGGGAAGTTTCAGACGCTGCACCTACCATGTTCACATGTCATCGTCACTTGTTCCAGTGGTAATCATAACTATAGACGGTCTGTGTCTGCCGTGTACAAATTGGAAACTATCTTCAATGTTTACCAGGAAGAGTTCAATGTGGTGCCCAACGAGGCATATTGGCCACCATACACTGGAGTTGAGGTGTTCTACAATCCAAACATGCATAGAAATCCAAAGGATCGTCCTTAGTCTACCCGCATTCGTACAGAGATGGATATGAGGGAAACGGGTCACCGTAAGAGATGTGGATTGTGTCGGGTGGAGGGTCATTACAGAAATAAATGTCCTCACCGTCCTGAGTCTTCCATGCAAGAGTAACACGCTTGGATAATTACTAAATGAAAATTAATTTTAATGAGCAGTTTATCAATTATTATTATTATTATTATGGTGTTAATTATTTAATTTATAATTTCTTATTTAAATATAAAAATAATCTAAATTAATATTAATGATAATTAGGCAATACTTATTAATTAATTTAATTATTTATTTATTTAATTAACCAAATATTAAATTAAACGAAAAAAACTATGTTGAGAAGTCGGGTTGGGAGGACCCGGCTTCTCACCTATTTTTTTTTAAAAAAAGAAAATATGTTGAGAAGTCGTGTTGCCTGAAAACGATTTCTCAACGTGTTTTCAAAAAATGATATTTCGGTACATAATCTCAAAAAAATGGTATTCATTAAAAAAAACATGACATTTTAAAAAAAGCCTTGGTTTATCATGTCATAATCACAAGGACATATTCAAATTTGGTTTATCAAACCCTAATGAATGCAGAGGAATTGTTAGTGTGTTTTTTTTATTTAATTCCATGTGAAAATGAATCAGCCTTGGTAACGCATAAGCATGCAAAGGTTGCGGTGCTATCACATTCTGTAGTAGGAAACAATCCAAAAATGTTTTGTAGTAAAATCTGTGCAAGCAACAAAAGAAAAGTCAGAATAAATGTGTGTATGCCAGCTACAAATAAAAAAATGTCAAAATTTTCTGTAACGTTTCAGGTTATTTATTGATGTCCAAAACCCACATTCCACTGCCAATTGCAAACAAAAACAATTAAAAATTAATTTCAAAATATCATGCAAGGACAGAATGTGATGCAATGTTTGTAAGATCCACTTTTTAATTTTAGGTAACCTTGCACATATTACGAAATAAAAATAGAAATAATGTGTTAAATGTTGTGTATTTAATTTCTTAAAAGTTTAAAAGTTAATTTTTAATAATTCTTTAACATGTATAAGTTGCTTGCATTTTTTAAGATTTGCAATAAAATTTTCCTTTTCATATAGAGGCTTTTTGATCAAACTGGGTTCTTTTTAGAAACTATTTATCAGTTTAGGATTATTTTGAAACTATTTACCAATGGGGGGTCGTTTTGGACACGTGGCATATTTTATTTTTTTTTCAATCTGACAGGTCAAAGGCGCCACTGCAGATAGTGCCTTTGAAGGCGCCATCTCCACCCATTTTTTTTAAAAAAAAAAAGGCAAAAGGGGAGGCGCCACTGCAAATGGCGCCTTCCCCTACAGTGGCACCTCCCCTGCAATGTACCACATGGGGGCCCCCAACCAAAAATTGGACGCCTGCAATTTTAAAGGAACAACGCTACAATTTTAAAGGAACAACGCTACAAAAAAATTATACTATAAATATAGGGAGTAACGATGACATTAATGATAAAGTATCTATTTAAAACAACAAGAGGCAATAAAAAAAATCCCATATTAATGATTAGCAAATAATATCACAGGAGGCATAAAAAAATAATAGCAATAACAATTTACACCAATAAATATTCATCAATTATTACAGTAAATTAACAAATTAACAAATTTACAAATTAACTTAATATATTTTATTAACTTACATGTTAAATTAACTTACACGTTAAATTAACAAATTTAATTGATATCTTACAATCATTTTATTATTTTTCATTATAATTAACTATGTGCAATCCCAGTAAAAAAAACTATGTGCAATCCTTTCATTAAATAATTTTAAATTCATTCACTACAAGCACCACTTTTTTAAAAAATTGACTACCATCACCCATCACAGTGTTTGGTCAAGGATACTATCATGTGATCTTCGAAAGTTTTTGAACATGACAAGCAAAGATTGCTTGATCATGAACAATGTAGTTAAGTATTTTGAATGAGGAATTATAAATGAATATATTTTTGGGATATTAATTATATATATTATATGATGGTGGATAATTTTTAAGTATTAAATATATGTGATGAGAGAAAAATAATAATAAATATATATATATATATAATATATAATATTGTACATAAAAAATATGTTTATTTATCATTACTCATTTTGAACGTTGAATTATAATTCAGATCAGAAAAGCTAGTCTTCAAGGTTATAAAAGTCATAAAACGTCATACCAACTCCACACATGTAGCAGCACCGTACAACCTGCACGCTACACATGATCCATCATAAAAGCCTTTGAATTTTGTTAAACATGAGTGGTTGAGTTTGTCTTTAACTACTGTCATTATGTGAGATTTTTCAAAACACATCCACATGCAAGCACATGCATGGTGCAGAGTCGGTTTCACATTTCTTGTTTGCAGAGTCTGTTGCACCTGAATTATTTACCGTCATTATCGGTTTTAAGTTTAATTTTCATTTTCAGACAAACCCATCTTCTTAATTTCACTCCGGAGATTTTCTGCGATGCTCTCACCAGAGTTCCATTATGTTAAGATGACAGAAGGAGAATTTCCCTTAAAATTTTAAACTAATAACAAGCAAACTGTAAAAACAAGAATATGTGAATTAATTTTCTGGAATTTGTACCATCCAAGTATGTGAATTAATTTTGCAAATAAATTGAATGAAAGTATAATTCGATAATTATAAAATGATAGTAGCAAATTATATTTAAACTTAAATGAATTCGAATTAAAAATTCCAAATAAGAACCAGACTTGTGTATTGATAAAATATTGTATCACACTCTGAATTTTGATCAGTAGATACCCGAGGAAAGTCTGATCCAAATAATTTTTTTTACTACTGTAATAATTGATGAATATTTATTGGTGTAAATTGTTATTGCTATTATTTTTTTATGCCTACTGTGATATTATTTGCTACTCATTAATACGGGATTTTTTTATTGCCTCTTGTTGTTTTAAATAGATACTTTATCCTTAATGTCATCGTTATTCCCTATACTTATAGTATAATTTTTTTTTGTAGCGTTGTTCCTTTAAAATTGTAGCGTTGTTCCTTTAAAATTGCAGGCGTCCAATTTTTGGTTGGGACCCCCTACATTGCCACGTGGTACACTGCAGGGGAGGTGCCACTGCAGGGGAAGACGCCATTTGCAGTGGCGCCTCTCCTTTTGCCTTTTTAAAAAAAAAAATGGGTGGCGCCATCTGCAGTGGCGTCTTTGACCTGTCAGATTGAAAAAAAAAATATATCACGTATCCAAAATGACCCCAATTAATAAATAGTTTCAAAATAACCCAAAACTGATAAATTGATTCTAAAACAACACAAAAAGCCTCACATAAATAGGACAATTTCGTAAGTATTCAGAACAGAACAAGCTAGATTTGGTGGCATGAGTTCCCCTAGTTGGATTGAGGTTGACCCGACTCCCCCTCCTCCGCCACCTCTCTCCAACACGTCTCTTATTTTTCTCTCTCTCTCTCTCCACTTTACTTTTTTGTTAGCTTATTGAATACACTTTTTGCAACCAGCTATAAATGCAACTACTGTTCATTTCATTTTTGCTTTCCCTTTACTGTTTCTCACTCTCTCTCTGGTTTTCCTCCATTACCACCAACCTAGCTTTCTTTCCAGCTTGTTTAGGTCCCGCCCTCATCCTCAATCTCAAGCACAATACCCACCAACCATTCTCCCCACCTTTGCCTTTTTTTCTTCTTCTCCAAAATAAAACCATTCTCTTTCACTCTCTCCTTTTTTTCCCTTAAAAAAAAAATAATATTTTTGTCTGACATTTCCTTCTTAGTGAGTTCTTTTTGACCCACTTGAGGTCTCAATCCCCTCTAGTTAATTATTACTCTATAACTGCATCTTTTTGCAGCATCTGGGTTTTGAAGGGCTTGTGTTTTTGTTCTGGTATTTCCTGCACCTATCTATGCTCATTGGGTCTCTGTGGGTTAAGAAAGAAGGCTTTTTGTTGCTTCTGTGGGTGCTGAAGGTAGAAGGTCAAGGAGGGTAACTTAGATCAACACAAAGGGTAAATAAATGCTTTGTCTTTCTGAACCACTTTTTTTTTGGAGAATTCACATTTGGCTTTATCTTTTGTTTGCTTGGATCATAAGTGATGCTTTACAAGTTTCCTTTCCTAATAAGTTTGAATCTTTTGTGCCTTTTCTTATTGGCGTGACTTAGGCACAAATGGTTTTCTGATTTTTTACATGTTTGAAGTATTACATTGCCTTTTGGTTTGGAATATCTGAATTCCCACAATTTGCCTTAATTTTTCTGGCAAGAGTGCCTTTCTGATTAGTTGAGTTGCTTAGTTTTTGTTTTCAGGAACTGAAAAGGCTGGCTGTAAATTAGAATGTTCTTATGTGTGTTTTAAAACCTTGTCAAAGGGTGTACTTAACTAGATTCTTGCACTCAGGTGGGACTGTCTTAATTCTGCCATCACATGCATTTGGAGGGAAATTTTGATTGATTTGTGGCATCCAGTTATGTCAACCAACAGCTCTTTGAATGTGCAACTGTCGAAGAAGACATCGGTTTTGGGTTTGAAACTGTGGGTTTTGATTGGGATAGGTGTTGGTGCTTTTATAGTGCTGATTCTCTGTGTATTATCTATATGGGTGATGTTTCGGAGAAAGTCTAGGGGATCTCTGGGCAAGTGCTCTCTATCCCAAATACCAAATGTTTCGAAAGATATCAAGGTTGACAAGGTTGGGGTGCAGAGTTCTCATGATCAAGCAGAAAGTGTATCTATAACTGTTCATGACAAGGCTGGTGATAAGAATTCAGATAAGTTGTTAGTTCATTTGGGAATGAGCAAATCCAGTGATGCTGAAAATATCAGTCAGTGTAGCTCAATTTATCATCATGAGAGAGGATTTAGCTCAATGTCAGGGGAAGAAGGAAGCTCTGGTACCTTCAAGAAGCAGGCTGCATTGTCATTGGGAGGGCTGGTAACTGCCTCTCCTCTAGTTGGCTTGCCAGAAGTTTCTCATCTTGGGTGGGGCCACTGGTTTACACTCAGAGATCTTGAACTTGCAACGGATCGTTTCTCGGTCGAGAATGTGATTGGTGAGGGTGGATATGGAGTTGTTTACAGGGGCAGACTGATCAATGGATCTGAGGTGGCAGTGAAGAAACTTCTTAACAACTTGTAAGGATACTTTATGGACATCGGCATTTGTTGAGTGTTGACATTATTTCTGACTTAAACAATGACCTTTGCTCTTACTCCATTATTGCATTATTTATTGATTTTATAGGGGACAGGCAGAGAAAGAATTCAGGGTTGAAGTGGAGGCTATAGGCCATGTTAGACATAAAAATCTTGTGCGTTTACTTGGATATTGCATAGAAGGAGTTCACAGGTAAACTTTGTTTTATTTAAAATCTCACAAGTGCATATTATTTCTTCTATACTCAATAATAGTTCAATCATTGGGTTTATGACAGTTGAATTCCTTTTGGGTAGAAAATTGAACAGAAGCCTTTTTCTTTATTATATGTTTTTTTTTCCTTTCGTAATGAACGTACTTTCCATTTGATTTGCAGACTGCTGGTGTACGAATATGTGAACAATGGTAACTTAGAACAATGGTTACATGGGGCAATGAGCCAACATGGAACACTTACCTGGGAAGCCCGCATGAAAGTTCTACTTGGCACAGCAAAAGCGTAAGTTCAATTTGAATAATTAAATAAGTGGATGTCGTCAATCAGTTCTATTGTCTTTAGAAAATTGATTGATATGAATCGTGATTGTCTTGAATCGCTCATATCATATCTGTATGGTCTTGATTGTAAACATACCTCTTGCTTTGTGTTCCATAAATTAATGTTTATGATAATTATTTTGTGCCTGTTAAAATATATCATAGGTGTTATGGAGAGTTTATGTTGATATAATTAGGTTATAGCCTTTTATATGTTCACATGTTTTGCAATTTATTTAGTCCCATTAGTATTCTGCACCACACAATAATATCTTCTCTGCTGATTACTCCATTGGACCATTGTTTAAACTCCCTAAGCTTAGTGAGCATGGGACCTAATCCCTACATTTTATTTTTAATATGGTTTTAAGTTTCTACTTGCTTAATTGGTTATCAAATTTACTGTTATGGCAGTTTCAACATTGGAACTAATCCCACTGATAAAAATCCCTATTTTATTGTGGCTGGCAGGCTTGCTTACTTACATGAAGCAATAGAACCAAAAGTTGTTCACCGGGATATAAAGTCTAGCAACATATTGATTGATAGCGAGTTCAATGCAAAGGTTTCTGATTTTGGCCTGGCCAAACTTTTGGGTTCAGGAGAAAGTCACATAACCACTAGAGTAATGGGAACTTTCGGGTATAGAGAATGTTTCATGATCTCTTTTATATTATATTGAAAGGATTGCATAAATGGAAACAAACTTCTGTTCTGAATTTCAGTTATGTGGCACCAGAGTATGCTAATACTGGTCTGTTAAATGAGAAGAGTGACATTTACAGCTTTGGAGTTCTCCTACTGGAAGCAGTTACTGGAAGGGACCCTGTAGACTATGCACGACCTGCAAATGAGGTGTCAAATCCTTATGAATGCTGCCAGCTTGCCATTTCTAACTTTGCCTTCTATCAGAAGTGATTACTGCCTTTCATATAGCTGATAAGATTTTGATTACCCATTTGACAGGTGAATCTTGTTGAATGGCTCAAGATGATGGTGGGAACAAGGAGGGCTGAGGAAGTTGTAGACTCAAGCCTTGAAGTGAAACCATCAACACGTGCTTTAAAACGTGCCCTTCTGGTTGCGCTTAGGTGTGTTGATCCTGATGCAGACAAGAGACCAAAAATGAGTCAGGTTGTGAGGATGCTAGAAGCCGACGAATATCCATTCCGAGAGGTTCCCTTAATTATCTTATCATCTCATATAGCTTACTTTTTTACTGTAGGACTCTGAATCTTTTATCACATTATGGTAACTTTTCGATGTTACATGCATTCTCATTGTTAGTTGGCACATTATCAACTAGAATGATTGAAATGTTTGATGTCAACTCAGGAAAATACATTTTTTTGCTTAGTTTTCTTCAGCCTGCATATTTACCCTCTCCTCAGACTAGTCAGTATGCTTTCTGTGTACCTTTAAGTATGGCTGAAAGAAAAGGAGAGAATGAATTCTTGTCTTTGTTATACTTTATCATGGGTAATTTATAATTTCTACATAGTTTTGTAATGCATAATATTCTAGTCATCTAGTGGGTAATATGAAGAGCTGCTATTATCTGTTTCACTATTGTGTGTTGAGGATGGCTTTGGATGTTCCTACTTTCCTTTATGTGTAGTCAGTCATGCCCATGCATAAGGCTAATGATAGTATCATGGAATGACCATATTATTGTCCGAACAAGAATTCTAGATTTTTATGTCTTTTGCTTTAGCTTATGTTTGCGTGAAAATATTGTTGAACTTGAATGACTAATCATGGTCAACCTGTTTTTACATATGAAGGTAGTCCTCTACCTTTTGTTTTCCCTAATTTCCTCTTGGTACTCATCCTTTGAAGTATGCTTGACTTTTCTTGTGATTTTTATTTACCATCCAATAGGAGATTTGAACCTATGACATGACATCCAGCAAGTCACTTAAAGCCTTCACCTACTTGTCATTCTTGTCAAAAGTCAACACTGAAATTTAAGCTAACATCTAATCGATATCACTTTCAGGATCGAAGGAATAGAAAGAGCCGCACTGCCAGCATGGAAATTGAAGCTATGAAAGATATTTCTGGTCCATCTGATGCTGAAAAAGTGAAGGGTTCTGAAAGCTATGAGCCTGATGCAACACAAGGGTAGGATTCACAACCACATGACTTAACCAGTTAACCTACCTCTACAATTGGCTTCATACCGATTCCAGTAACCAATCAAATACATATATATCGAAATTTACGTTAAGAAATAGTTTGCCGCATTGGAGAAGCAAATCAGATCAGAGACAGCCATTTCGATAATGAAGCATTTTCTTATTCAATGTGGCCATTCAAGGATTTGATACACCAAATTTACAAAAGGAGATGGAACCAGTATGGGTGAGTGAGTGGGTGCTAGTGTTTATGTTCTACAGATGTCTGCTGAGCCTATCTCCTGATTACATGATATTGCTAATTTGTACCCTTTTTTGGTCTATCCTTGCATGCGGCTGGAGAGTGGAGATAGTGAAAAACTGATATTTTGCTTTAAGTTTATCATTATTTATAAGCTCCATAAAAGTATTAAATCAAGTGAAAATATCCCTTTCTTTTGCAGTAGTTTTTACTTGATTGTTTATTTGCTTACAGCTTGGACTCCATATCTCTACTCCCTATGTTCCTCTACCATTTCAAACTGTAGAGAATATTACATGTAGGAAAAGTTATGCCCTGTGGTCCTATATGTCCAACTTGCTCACATGATCTGACCAGAAATGGGTGATGTAAACAAATTTATCTTTTCTGACAGTGGTTCAAGATGCCAACACCAAATGGCAAACCATTAAGATGTGAAAGTGGTTAACTAGAATATTGGTTTATGCATTGCAGTTAGTTATTATAGATTAATTAGTCTTTTTGCTTTGGTTGGTAATAGCTCAGAAAGTTCTAGTTATGTGCAATTTCTTTTTCTGGTACTAGGTTCCACTGGGCCTAGGTGAGGCCCCACCACCAGAACCTCACAAGGGGGTAATGGACTGTTCTGTCGAGACTCGAGAGGTGTTGAACACTTCCTTAAATGAACTTGTTTTTTGTTGGAATTTTTATTTGTTAAAATATTAAGATAAAAGGCCCAATTTGGGCCCTAAAAAAAGTCATGGGTACACTTTTGGACCCTGAAATAAATAAATGAATCACTTTGTCCCTCAAATTTACAAACGTAGAACATGTTAGTCTCCAAGATTAGTTTCAATGTCTGTTTACTTGTCTATGTGTCTCATTAACCATCATATTTAGTTAGTAAGTGGTCTTGTGTGGTCTGTGATGAATTTTCAGAGTTGAAAATGAATAAAAAGTGAAAAAAGTGCTCAATTTTTGTGTATCTGGGTTTTAAAATTGTGTACGTTCACTTTTCTTTATTTTTCATGGTGGAAATTTGTTATCGGTCACACAAGACCACCGAGGGTCAGGCATGATAGTTAATGTGATATATATGTAAGTAAACAGACGTTGAAATTGGTTGTAAATTTTAGAAACTAGGTGATTAATTTATTTTTTTAGGGACTAAAATCGTACCAATAATTTTTTTGGAGTAAAAACACTCAATTTGGTTCATGAAATTATGAAGTAATATCAACTTAGTCCCTAAAATTATCGAAATTTCAAATTAGTCCTGAAATTGTGAAACTGTAATCAACTTAGTCCCTCGGTTGAAAATCGTATGGATTAAGTTGATTTTAAGTTTGTAGTTTCAGGGACTTAATTGATATTTAGTGAGTAAAATGAAGGACCAAATTGATACTAACTTATCATTTAGGGACGTTTTTGGAATTTTGATAATTTCAAGGACCAAGTTGATACTACTTCACAATTTTTAATTTGGGTATTTACTCAATTGTTTTGTTAGGGACTAAATTGAGCTTTTAGTCAAATATTAATATGAAAATTATTTTCTAAAAAATAAATTATTCTACAATATATGCAATTGATTTTAATTTGAAGCATTTATATTTGCATTTTTGTCAAATATAAAATATTTATATCTCCTCCGCGTTTAACTTCCTTTTCCTAATAGAATAAGATAAGCTAAATTACGCTTTTGGCCTCTTATCTTTATTTTAGGTTTCCTTTTGGTCCTTCATTTAAATTTTTATTCCGTTTTGGTCCCTTATGTTATAAATGTTAGCCTATTTTTCTCCTTTCCGTTAATTTTCACTAACGGTGTTATCTGAAAACCATCCTCGGTCGTCGAATTCTGGAAAAATCGTCGGAATCTAGGAAAAGTCATCGGAAAAGCGTTCATCTTTTGGTATGGGATCTTATCATGGATGTATGGGATCTCAATTGTTATTTTTAATCTCAACTGTTATATTGTGAAGATGTATGGGATCTTATCATGGATTAATATTATCAGATCATGTCGGATGTTGACAAAGATTCGAAACTCGAATGCCCTGCTATTGGCAAGCAGTTTGCTATCGAAGAAATATCTACCTAAGTAGCAGTCACAAACCCCAATTCCATTCGTTCAATCATAATCTGCTGCCTCATTAGCAATTCTAAACCCCGATGCCAGACTTTGTTCAATCCCAAACCCCAACTCTATTCGTGTCGTCTCCTGAAATAACCAAAGTTAACACAAGAAGGGGGGTCGAATTGTGTTTACCAACTTTTTAGGAAATTTGAAAATTATATTCGCAGGCACAACAAGCAAAAATAAGACAGCAGAAAATTAGACGGGTGACACGTCTAATTTTGAGACAGAACACACGAGCATACAGAGAAGGGTAAAACATATATTGATATTCACAATAATAACTCCTCAAGTTAAAAGCTTAAACAAATAATACTTAAGAAAATTAAAGAGATAAGGGAAGAAGAATATCACTCAAGAGTTTTATATTAGTTCACCACAAAATCCACATGGCTATGTCCAGTTTCTTGGCAGCACCAAGTTTCCACTATAACTGATCAGATTACAGTACAAGTATTCTTTTCACACCTAGTCTCTTCAGGCTCAACACTTAAACAAGTATTCTTTTCTCACCTAGCATCTTCAGGCTCAACACAGTAAGGAGTAAAGGTTTTGTGTAATTAACACAACTTGCAAATCTTTCAGATAACACTCAATGAAATAAATATGAAGATTGAAAGACTGTTAATAAATATCAAATGATTGAAGAAGTATTCAATGAAAGAATGAAGAAGTTAATGAAGTGATTAAATGCTTCTTACGTAGTGTTCTTAATGATATTCAACTTCTTGTCTTCATCTTCATGGTTTGATCTATATAAAGACTTCAATCAATTTATCCGTTAGGCATAGTTTTAGGAAATGTGTTCTTTGATTTGAGCTTCTCGAATGCCTTTAATGCCAAAGAGTCGTTCTGTGTAGGCATTAAATGTTTAAGGACGTTGAGTTGTAACAAGGCATTCCAAGAGTACACTTTTATTCTGAACAGCTGTTGTATCAGAGTTGCAGCAGTAGGCTTCTTGTACTTGCAGCAGAGAGCTTTCCTCTTTCAATGCAACACTCAGTTCACTTTCTGCAAAGTACTTTTACTTTGTACTAAAACAGCTAAAAGGTTACTGTTGTGGTACAGAGGTTGCGTGTTTATTCCTTAAATCCTTGAAACAAACGTTCTTTATTCTTTATCCTTGGTGCTATTGTCCAGAGGTCTTCGAAATCCTTAAGGAAGGCATCTTATTCAAATAAGGTTGACTTGGACTTTCTTCTGACAGACTGACACTTCAACAAATGTAGCAGTGTTGAAAATTAGACGGGTGCTTTTGCAGTCCAAAACTAGACGGGTGCTTGAGCCAAAAATTAGACGAGTGAACAATTCACTTTCAGACGAGTGATCCACTAAGGCTTCTTCAGATTTATGATTCTTGCCACGTCATCAATCAAGATCAGAATCTTGATTGAGCTTTGATTTGGTCTATGTCTGAGTTGACTATATTTTAGACGAGTGAGTTTATAGACAAGTTTAAAAACTGTGTTGTACCAAAATGTAGACGGGTCAGAATTTAGACGGGTGGCCTTAAGTCTATTTTCCTGCACACTTATCAGATATATCAGTAATTTTATATGGTTCAATATTACCATACTTAATCTATTTGGAATCATCAAAACTCAGAGAATCTACACATTGAATGTGTCTCAGACTTATGAGGTTTCAACATTCTCCCCCTTTTTGATGATGACAAATAATTTTTCTGATTGTATTGACCATCAAAAGATAACAGTATAAATTTTCAAACAGATATAATTAATCACAATATGCTATGCTCCCCTTTAGTTTATGCATTAGATAAAAACAAGTATTTAGAGCAAAAACAAGGTATCAGAGCTGATATCAGTTTTAAATGAAATTTATTAAACAGAAGGCATAATTATCAGGTTAAGTTGTTTTAATTTCTGTTACTTTTATTTCATCTTGTTTCAATTCCGTTAAACTTATTTCCTCCCCCTTTTGACATCAATAAAAAAAGGAATATAAAGCAAATATAACAAAGAGCCAAAAGAAATGTCAAAACTTCATCTCATTTCATTAAGAGTCAAAAAGGATTACAAGTGATATGGATATCACTGACTTGTACATTGAATGACTCAAAACAAAAATAAATCTAAGTCCTAAGACCTAAGAACTAGGACCCCCTTGGCTTTTAAAGAAAGCTTCCATCATTCTTTGCATTGCTGCTTGCTGAGCCAGCATTTGAGCTTGAAAAGCAGCTTGCTGTTCTAAGGCAGCATCCTGCCTTTGGATGACAGTTTGCAAACTTGAAGCCATTTCATCAAGTCTCTGATGGGTAGCAGGATCATAAGCAACCACTAGAGCAGTAGAGTCTGTTGTAGCCAGAGCAGTTGCAGATGCAGAAGGAGGAGGTGGACTAGGAGGAGGGGTAGGAGGTAACTCTTCAACTAAGATGTCATCCTCAGGCCGAGGGTCTAGAAAAACACAAGTTGAGAGTGTGGTTACAAAATCATTATTTGGATAAAATTCCTCTAGGAACACATGAATTAATTCACGATGAAGAGGAGAATCAACTACAGTAAGAAGAAATTCATAAGATCTCCTAATGAGATTTATGTGAGTAAGTGGGGTAGATTCAGGGAAATTTAAGAGAAAGAAAGAGAAAACCATAAAGAAGGGAGGTATGGTATAAATTGAAGGTGAAAAGTGGTAAAGAGCAAAAGCTGGGCTACCTCTGGTTGGGATGGTTTTCTTCTCTTCTTCTGACAACCCAGAACTGGATCCACATCTCCAGTAGATGTCTCTGACCTTAAGAACAGCCTATTTCTGTACTTGCACTTGTTGTCATTCAGCTTGATAAGTGAGAACTTCTGATCAAGTGGCAAGTTGATCACCTTCTGCTTTCCTTGCAAAACCATAGAGTCAGGCATCACCCTGATCTCTGTTGAAGGCTTGATGAAGATGTGTAGATTAGGCATCCACCTTTCTGTATGCTTCTGTTTTTTGGCCAGCTTTACAAGCTGCCTTTCAACTTCCAATGAGGCAATGACATCCAAGTCTTTGCCATTCAGAAAGTTGGAGCAAGATTCATCTGAGACAGAGAATGGAATGGTTTTGGAAGATGGGTGATAGGGAGATAGAGTGGCCATTGGGAGAGGGTTATGTCTGGTTTCAGAAAATATGTCTGGGAAGACTATTCTCAGAGGGACTTGGCACTGGTTTCTGATATGGTCAGGGGTTGGTGGTTTAGGTGAAGGTGGGGGAGGAGTGGGATTGTCAAAGTATCCAAAGTCATTGACATCCTCAGCGTGAGGAGTCTCAGTATGGTGAGATGTTTGTGGTGTGGAAGGCTTGGATAGTTGGGGTTCTGTTTCACACAAATGTGCTTCTGAAGCAGTAGGGTTTGGTTCAGAAGTGTTAGGTTTAGCATGTTATGGTTCAGGAAAGTGTGATTCAGAAACAGAAGGTTCAATGATAGGTGATGGTTGTCTGACAGGTGATGTGTGTGGTGGAGTTGGGATTTTTGGTGAAGCAGGTGGAGGAGTAGGGGTTTTCGGTTTTGGTTGTGGTGTCACTGCTCTTTGTGGTGACAGAACATGTAATGGAGATGAAGGTTGTGGAGTATGAATTGTTGTGGTTGTTGGTTGTCTTGTTGGTGAGAGTGAGGATGATGGAGTTGGAAGTAGAATTAGTTTCCTCTTTGTCATGGTGGTTCTTTTCTTTTTAGGGATCACAATCTCTTCATGTTGAGACTCCCCCTCAGCTTGCACAGCTCTCTTCTCTTGAACACCTTAGTAACACAAGGTGCATTAGGGACAGAGGCAGATGCAGCAGTTTCTACAACCTTAGCAGGTTCAGCAGAAGGATTAGCAACAGGTTCAGCAGATTCATCAGTAGTTATCTGAGCAGAGGTCTCAGCAACTCTCTTTCTCTTCCTCAGTAATTGAGGCCTTTCTTCTTCAATAGGCTCCACAAAGGGTTCAACCTTGACAGAAGGAATAGTAAGTGGTTCTTCCACTTGAGCAGGTGCTGATGATGAGGCTTCAGCAATTGGCTCAGTGATGGGGGTCAGATTAATCTTCATCAAAGACAGAGTCTTTGTAGTGATCTCTGTGCAGAGATCAGCATGACAGGATGTCCTCAAGTCCTTCAACTTGTTTGCCCTGAAAATCCATGTCGTGATATGCCAAAAGGATAGTCCTTATCCTTACCCTTGACAACTGTCTCCATATGTCTAAAAATTAAATCAGTAATGTCTACTTTGTTCTGTAGAATCAGGTGGTAGATAGCAAATTTTTCTATCTTGCTCACATGATTCCTAGATCCAGTCCTAGGCATTACACAGTTAATTATAAGAACATGGAGAAATCTTGCCTTAGGAGTTAGATACTTGGCGTCTGGAATCCAAGGTTTTGGAACTCCATACAAAACCAAATTCACATTTGCTTCTCCCACAAAGTTCAGCCATTCCTTGTAATACCCAGCATCTTCACGTGGGCATCCAGTCATTTCAGCAAGTGATTCATGAGTGATGAAGACATGGCCATCACCCATATCTCCAGTGATCATGGAGGTTGTGTCATCCTTTGTGATTTTTGCGGTTCTCCGGAACTCCCTAACTAGAGCAAGGAAGACAAGTTCTTGAAGATGAAAGAAGGGTAACCAACCAGCATGATCGAGTTTAGGAAGAGCGTCCAAACCCTTAGTTCTGAGCTCATCAAAGTTTGGGACCCTTCCAGGGTGCTCCTTCTTTAGTTCAGATACGGAGACATTAGTCTTCTCAACCAGACTTTCCAGAAGGCTCTTGGGTGCCATTGATTCAAAGAAGAAGAATTTAGGGTTTTGGAGATGAAATATTTTGAGATGTTGAAGACAAAAGAGAAAAATAGAGAGAGATTGTGAGCAAAGATTGTGAGTGAGAAGTTTTGAAACGACACGGGTTGCTTTTTTAAAAACGCTTGAGTGTTTTTTGCGTTGGGAACAAGGAGAGAGATTATTGCCATAAACAACAATAATTTTTTGAAAAGACAGTTGTTAAAAAAAATGAAACATTTTCAAGAAAAGGAGGGAAATTTTGCAATGTACACGTGTCTTAGTCAGGGTTAGCACTGAGTGCTTTTAGCCACGTCATCAGACACTTGGCTAAAGTAGACGAGTGAAGCATAAAGAAAAAATAGACGATTCAAACATATAAATTGAGACAAGTAAATTTTCAGACATATCAGCATACACTCATTCAGATACATTATGCATATTAAGATTCCTTCTAATAAAAACAAATCTATCTTCACTTAAGGGTTTAGTAAAGATGTCCGCCCACTGATACTCAGTGTTCACAAACTTAATTTCAAAAACTCCTTTTTGCACATAATCTCTAATAATATGATGCTTTACTTCTATTTATTTTGCTCTAGAATGTTGTATGGGATTTTTAGACAAGTTGATAGCACTGGTATTATCACACCAAACAGGTATATTATGCTCAAACATTGAATAATTCTCAAGTTGATATTTTACCCAAAGCAGTTGTGAACAACAACTTGCTACAGATATATACTCAGCTTCGGCAGTTGAGAAAGCAATGATGCTTTACCTTTTTCTTGACCAAGAGATCATATTTGATCCAATGAAGTGACATCCTCCACTGGTACTTTTTCTGTCAATTCTATCTCCAGCAAAATCAGCATCACAGAATCCAACTAACCTGAAATCTTCAGATTTCTTATATAATAGACCAACGTTAGTGGTTCCAATTAAATATCTGAAAATTCTTTTAACAGCCTTATGATGTGATTCTTTAGGATCTGATTGAAATCTAGCACATAAACAAATACTGAATTGAATATCAGGTCTGCTAGCAGTTAAGTGTAGAAGAGATCCAATCATACCTCGGTAGACAATCTGATATACCTTTTTACCTTCCTCATCCTTGTTTAGAATAACTGATGGATGCATAGGAGTACTCATAGGCTTTGAATTTTCCATCTTATACTTTTTCAGAAGCTCCTTGGTGTGCTTTTGTTGATGGGTATAGATTCCATCACTTGTCTGGTTTATTTGAAGACCAAGGAAGAACTTCAATTCTCCCATCATGCTCATCTCAAACTCATTCTGCATCAACTCAGAGAACTCTTTGCAGAGCTTTTCATTAGTAGCACCAAATATAATATCATCAACATAAATTTGTACTATTATGAAATCTTTCTTTGAGCATTTATTGAAAAATGTAGTGTCTACTTTTCCTCTAATGAAATTATTTTCCATTAGATATGTGCTTAACCCATCATACCAAGCTCTAGGAGCTTGTTTGAGTCCATATAAAGCTTTCTTAGGATTATAGACATGGTGAGGATTTTCAGAATCCTCAAACCCAGGAGGTTGCTTGACATAAACTTCCTCCTCAATTATCTCATTTAGAAATGCATTTTTAACATCCATGATAGAGAGTTATATCATGTTGTGCAGCATAAGACATGTGAATTCTAATTGCTTCTAATCTAGCTACAGGTGCAAAGGTTTCAATGAAATCAATACATTCCTGTTAATTATACACTTGAGCAACTAGTCTTGCCTTGTTTCTTACCACTTTTCCATCTTCATCCAGTTTGTTTCTAAATACCCATTTGGTTCCAATAACAGATTTTTCTTTGGGTTTAGAAACTAGAGTCCAAACATCATTTCGCTTGAACTGATTCAGTTCTTCTTGTATGGCTAGAATCCAGCTTTCATCTTGTAAGGCTTCTTCAATCTTTTTGGGTTCCATATCTGATATAAAGGCCATGTTGTTATTTTCATTGAAAGCAGATCTGGTTCTAACTCCTTGAGATGGACTTTCAATGATAAGATCTTCTGGATGATAGGTCTTGAATTTCCAGTCTTTCTTCTCATTCTGAATTTTAGACGTATCAACACTTGTCTGATTTTCAGACACGTCTACTTGTGACTTGTCTGAAGAATTTTCCACTGCAGGATTAAGTTCAATACCTGCAATATCATCTTCTAGATCTGATAGCTCCCTATTAGTCTTCAAACCATCATTAAACTTTACAAGAATTAATTCTTCTACTACAGAAGTTCTAGAGTTAAATATTATAAAAGCTTTAGACAATTCAGAATATCCAATGAATATGCCTTTATCTACTTTAGAGTCAAATTTGCCAAGATAATCTTTTGTATTAAGAATATAACATTCACATCCAAATGCATGAAAATATGATATGTTGGGTTTTCTACCTCCAAAATTCATAAGGAGTCTTATTAAGGATAGGTCTAACCAGAATTCTGTTTTGCACATAACAAGCAGTGTTAATGGCTTCTGCCCAGAAGTACTTAGGGAGATTATTTTCATTAAGCATTGTTCTGCCCATCTCTTGAAGAGATATGTTCTTTCTCTCAACCACTCACACCTCTCTAAGTCCTAATGGGCTTGAAACACTCTTAAGCCCAATTACAAGCCTAATTAAATCAAAATCCGTCCAGGATTTCGTTCTAAACTTGTAGCCCAGTTTTAGTCACGATAGGCACCGAATCTGGTCTTTGATCATGCAATAAGATTTGTAGATAATCTTTTAAGCTTTCCAACGCATCCAATATCACTTTAATCGGACATCTGTAACTCAAGATAAAGTCAAAATAGTGAAGCATATTTGATTGAGATTTATTTTGAAGTTGACTTGCCCCGATTGCCCCATTAAGGTTGTGCTTCCTAGGATCACATCATCCCTTCCTTCTTGAAGGAAATTCATCCCTGAATTTTATTCCTACATTATTAAAGAGAAGATTTTAGTTTTTATTCTTACAAAAATTCCTAAAAAGAAAAAGTTATTGGGAAGGAAACTCCCTTATTATTGTTGTATTTCTCAAACCCACCTCCCCGGTCAAATACCATCCGGAAGAATTCATTCCACGTGGCAAGTAGGTAAGTCAAGTATACATCATTTCCATTTAACACATTGAATGTTGCAAGGTAAAGTAATGGAAGTCCAAAGTGAATATGAAATTTATACCTTTTGGATTTGATAATGACAACCATTTTTACCTTTCTAGGCTTTGGTATGATAGCGTACGACAAGGGTGCTTTACTTGCAAAATATGGTCACTCAATACCATTAGTGAATTTTTCAAATTATGGTCTATTGTGCCATTTATCAACATAATCAATTGGTGGAACTTTGGAAAGTAAATCCGCCACCATATCCATATGAAATGCATCACATTCAAGTTTAGAAAATTTTGTAAAAGTAGGAAAAACAAGAATGGGTGCATTGGTGATTACTTCAAATAATATCACATGCCATTTTTGAAAACTTAGAGTAATTCCAAGAAAGTTATCATGAGAGGAATATGGAATTATATTGTCAAACAAGCTTTCATTCCTCAAATCATACTTGATGGATTTCAAAAAGTGAACATGGTTTTCAAGATTAACGGAATAGATCAAGTGGTTTTCAAAATATGAAACAACACAAAATCCATATAAGTCATGCATGCCATAGATCACAAATTTCAAATCAAGTTCAGGCTTATGCTTCAAGGATTTTATTGGATTACGAGGGTTCTTACTTTTCAAAACAATTGTTTGATAAAGATAAGAGTTATGCCTATGATTTAGAAAAATATTCATAATCTCTTTCAAAATCATGCTTTGTTTTCCAAACACTTGTTTTGATTCTTGTTTTTCATGCTCAACTTGTTGCATTATTCCACATTTTCCCACACTTGTGCCCATTGATTTTTCTTTACTTTTTTGTGGCACATTCTTTTCTTCTTCACTTTGTTTTTCTTTTTCACTCTTGACTTTTCTCTCAAGCTTTCGTTTTTCTCTCATTTTCTTTTGATCCTCACTAATTTCATTTGGAGAAAGTTGTACAAGAGTGACTCTTTTGTTATGGTGCATAGAAGGAGTAGAAGTAGAAGGTTTATGGTTAGAAAATGTGGCATTTGATCCACTTTTACCATAATCCTCTAGTTGCTTTGATGAGTCTCCTTCCTTCTTGGAATTGTCCTTCCAAGTTGAGTTGTTGTTGTTGAAGAAATGCCTCTTGAAGGACTTCTTTCTCTTCACTTGTGCTTCAACCTCTATTGCATGATGCACTAAGTCCTCCAATTCCATATAGTTGTAAAGCTCTACTACATCTTGGATTTATTGGTTAAGTCCTCCCAAGAACCTAGATATAGTTGCCTCTCTATCTTCCTCTATGTTTGCTCTAATCAATATGACCTCCAATTCTTTGTAATATTCTTCTACACTCATGCTTCCTTGCTTCAACCTTTGAAGCCTAGGTGTAGGTCTCTAGTGTAGCTTGAAGGCACATGTCTTTTTCTCATAACTCTCTTCATTTCTCTCCAAGTACTAATTGGTTCATCATCATTCCTTACATAATTGATCCCACCAAATTAAAGCATAATCATGAAATTCTAAACTTACTACCTTTACTTTCTTCTCATCACTATAATTGTAGCAAGATAAATGTGCTCCAATTTAGTCTCCCATTCTAAGTAGGCATCCGGATCACTCTTCCCATGGAAGCTAGGGATCTTCACCTTCACATTGTGTAATTTGTCATCATTCTCATTCCTTCTTCCTCTATTCTCATGTCTAGGTCTCCATCTACCAAACCTTCTTGGCCTATCCTCATTGTTGTCTTCCGAATTGGAGGAACCTCTATGTGAGTTGTCATGCCTTGATCCTTCTTTATTCTCAAGCACTTCTAATCTTTCAAACACTCTTTCAATATTCCTTGCCATTCTATCCAACTTCCTATTCAAATTCCTTGTCCTTGGTGATGATGGAGGAGAATCTTCATAGTCATGCTCATGTTGTGAACCCATAGTGCAATTACAATTTGAGAATTACAATACAAATTCCAGTAAATTGAAAATTACACAAATCAAATGAAGATTACACCAATAAGAACAATTACACCACCAAAATCAAAAGAATTAATTACAAACCAACATAGAACAAATAAACTTAAAGATCAAATGAAAGAAAAGAATTACAAGTAATGATGAAAAGTACAAGGATCTTACCACTCACTCACCATTCACTCAAAGATGTGCCACTCGTATTTGTCACTAAGTAGACTTTTACAAGATGATTTCACTCGTCTCTTTCCACTCAAGAGTTTCCTCTTCAAGGGATCTACAAGTTGAAACAAGATTCTCAACAATTAGTCTCCAATAAACAAGTGACAAATCAACAATCAATTCAAAAGAGGTCTTTTGTTGGTGGGACTGAGTCCCTAGTTTTGTATTGTCAGACTTTAACCATAATAGGTTAGGTTTGCCTTGTTATAGATTTAGGTGATTTTCTTCTCTCATGGGTAAGGTTTGGTCCCCCCATGATCTTTTGTATTCTTTTTCTTAATAATATGTAAGGTATGCTGTAGATGATGGTTAAGGTCCGGGGTGCTAGCCTAGCTGGGATGCCTTTCCTTATAGTGATGCTTTGCATACCTTTTGTTTAAAAAAAATAATTCAAAATAGGTCAAGAATTTGGAAAACAACTAATACAAAACTAATGGAGTTTAAAAGACAAGCAAGAAAAGGTTCAAGAAGAATTGCGCACTCTAATAAGATGTGAAGAAGACAAGTCTTAAGGAAGAGATCACCAATGTTCAATTCATATTTAATCAAAGTGTTTTGTGAACAATTAATGATCAATGTGAATTGTGCTAAACCAATATATGAAGGATGTATACAAAATCATGCATGTGAAAGTAGTGGCAAGTTTTTTACCTTTGTTGGAATTTTCTAGAATTTGTACTTTTGCCCAAAAACTTTGTATATATACGGTTTTGGCCACTTTTTTTTTCTTTTTACAGCAGATTTTTTTTTTAAAATTGAAGCCACTTGACTTTTACTACTTACAATTTCACAGCAATTACAATGAAATTTTGAAATTACAAATAGATCATCCAATCATGTACAAAATTGATTAATATTGGTATAATACTTGGAAATATGAACAATTCAAGTAGTGTAAAATAATTTACAAGTAAAGAAGCACATATCTATAAATTAGAGACATAGATCTTTCATGCAAGTGGATGATAAACACATCAATTCCACAAATTGAATTTCATTAGGATCTATTAGGTTCTAATAATATGAAATCATTAAAGCACTTTTGATTAAAATTTGAATCAATCTTTCTTTAATTTGTGAATTGAATTTTGAATTTGAATTTTGAATTTGTTCAAATTCACAAAGTAAGGTAAATATATCTATGCTTGAATTTTCAAGAAGCAACCAAAATCACATGCGATCAAGGATCACATGCAAAGTAGGCGCCTAACAATATTAACGAAAAAGTGGAGGGAAATTTTTTTCACTAAAATTAAAGCAAAATCAATTCAAATACATTTCAAATCCTAGATCCATGACATTTGGATTCAAATTACTTTTCATCATCCAAATCATGTGACAAATGGCGCCAACTACATATGAATTTTCATCACGAAAATGGGTCCAATTCAAAGATCATCATAGAATTTGAAAATTTTGATAAAAAATTCAAAACAATTGAAGATCAAAGATCTAGCTCATGATAACACATGATTTGATCATTGATTGATCACTTAGCATTTTAGGATCTGCTTTGATCAAATTGTTTTAAGATTTTAGATTAAACACAATTCAAGAACACAATTGAAATGAACTTGATCTTCAAGTGAAGAATCAAGAGGAAAATAAAAAAGGAGTAGAAGAGAAGACAATTTATATGAATTGAATTAAAGAACATGAAAGTAAATATAAGCTATGAAAGGTAAATTGCAAGAATTAAAGAACAAGAATCAAAAAACAAGAAAGTAGAAAATGGAAGAGGTAGAAAGGGAAGGGGAATGGCGCCACATTCAAGCTTGTTCATACAAGATTTGAATGATAAGCCAAGGAGGATTCACCACTTGAATAAAGATATTCAAGATAAGAATCTATGGTTCAACTCATGAATCAAGAAGAAGAGAACTCTGTCTCTCAACTCAACTTCTCAAGTGTGAGAAGTTTGCAAATGATTTCAAAGTTATGAAAATTGAGTACATGACACCTATTTATAGGTGTGGGTATCAACTCATGCACCTCTCTAACTCCTAATGGGCTTGAAACACTCTTAAGCCCAATTACAAGCCTAATTAAAACAAAATACGTCCAGAATTTCATTCTAAACTTGTAGTCCAGTTTTAGTCATGTTAGATGCAGAATCTGGTCTTTGAGTCATCAATAAGATTTGTAGATAATCTTCTAAGCTTTCCAACGCATCCAAAATTACTTTAATCGGACATCTACAACTCAAGATACAGTCAAAATAGTGATGCATGTTTGATTGAGATTTGTTTCAAAGTTGACTTGCCCCATTGGTCCATTAAGACTGTGCTTCCTAGGATCACATCAGACTGCCCTGGAGTTAGCTTGGGAGTTGCGTTTATCTTTGTTTTGGCTGGATAGTGATTCTCAAATTGCAGTTCACTTGATTGAAAATGATCATCAGAGTAATCACCCTTATGCTCCTATGATCACTATTATTAAAGAGCTTATTTCTCGGTCCTGGACTATTAGAATCTCTCATGTGTTGAGGGAAGGTAACTGTGTAGCTTATTGCCTAGTTAATTTAGTCCATTCTATAGAATTGGGCTACATCTTTTAGACTTTCCCCCTAATGTTTGTAGGGACTTTATTTTTCAGGACTCAATAGGGGTTTCCTTTAGATGTTTTGTAGCTGGTTAGTTTGTTTGTTTAGCCTTTGCCCTTCTTATAAAAAAAACAATGTAGAGTTTTTTTGGCATGTCAATGATATCTCCAACCGATAACTATAGACTAATCACTATTGAATTTTCTCTCCGCTCTCCTAGGGTTTCCTAGGAACTAAGTAGCGGCTACTCCCAGGGTTTACTGGTTCATCATCCATTCTTTGGATCTCTCCCCGGGTTATCCCGGTTTCTTTCCCTTTGTCTTTTTCTTGTTTTTTCCATTAAAGATTCATGGAGACATGGAAGACGGTTCCACTTTCGGAGGAGGAGGAGGAGGTGGGAATCGTGGTGGAAGAAGATGAAGCATTAAAAGAGGGTGTGTTTGGTCGATCCCTTGCAGGCACACTCTGGTCTGCGAACCCCTATAATGTTAGGGTCTTCAAGCAGGTCATCACTGACTCGTGGAGACTGAAAAACCCCGTGGAAACCCAGGACCTTGGAAAGAATTTGTACCTCTTCCGCTTCTCTAACAAACGAGACTTGGAGAACGTTCTCAAAGGTGGTCCTTGGAGCTTTGACCGAAATCTCTTGATCCTTAAAAGAGTCTCTGGGATTGAACAACCATCCGAGATGGTTATGCAGACCTCATCGTTCTGGGCCAGAATCTATGACTTACCGTTGAAGCTCAGATCGGACTCCATGGCACGAAGACTGGGGGACATCATAGGAGAATTTGAAGAGGTGGATAACAATGATGCAAGCAAGTTTGGAAAATTTCTCATAATCAAAGTGGAGCTTGATCTGCGTAAACCCTTGAAAAGGGGCACAATGATTCGTTATCAGGGCAAAGATCTTCGCGTCTTCTTCAGATATGAGAGACTCCCAAATTTCTGTTTTGCTTGTGGGAGGCTGGGACACCAAATGAAAGACTGCGAGGAGGCAGAGGATCATGATGAAGAGGGGTACGAAGAAGTGGAAGAGAAAGACCTACCCTTTGGGCCTTGGCTTCGAGCTTCACCTTTACCGAAGCTCAATCGAGATCGGAAAAGGGACAAAAGCTCTAGTGCTTGTAGCAAGGTTTTGTTCGCCTGTACAAGTAGCAACAAGGTAGAATCTTCATCCCAGAAAAATGAGGAGACTGAGGTAGAACAGACACCAAAGCCAAAAGAGAAGGAGGAGGCCATCCCAAATTCTGAAGAGAAGAACACTGAAGGTACTTCAAAAGAGATTGAGAAGGTGGCTGAGACCTTTGGATCTTTTGACTTGACTCCTAAGAACAACAACCCAGGTAGTGGAAAGCAGTCCAACTCTGGCAAGCAACGAAAGTGGAATAGGAAAAAAATCAGCAAACCTAGGGGAAGCAGTAGTAAGGAGAAAACTCCGAAGATGTTGGGAAAGAGGCAGCTGATTGATGTGATGATAACAGAGGGGACTCCGGATGGTCTTATGGGTAAAGACAAGAAGAGGCAGTATGTTGCTTTTGATATGGAAAAACCTGAACCAGAGGTGGTGTTGGAGGACCAACACTGCCTAAAGCCATGAAAACACTAAGTTAGAACTGCCGGGGGTTGGGGAACCCTCGGGCAGTTCGAGCCTTGTTAAGGCTCATCCATTTAGAAAATCCTCAACTAGTCTTCCTCATGGAGACTAGACTTAAAGAAGTTGAGATGTCTAGAATAAAGGCCAGGTGTGGTTTAAATTCAGGATTGTTTGTTGACTGTCATGGTTCTGGGAAGGAGAGATCCGGTGGTCTGGCTCTTATATGGAATGATCAACTGGATGTCACCATCATCTCCTACTCTTTGAACCACATTTTTGGGAAAATGGAAGATGATGAGGACCCCTGCTTCTGTTCTGGCATCTACGGTTTCACAGAAGAAGCCCAGAAAAAGAAGACCTGGGAGCTAATAAGAAACATAGCAGGACAGACTTCAAACAAGTGGATATGTTTTGGAGACATCAATGATACCCTTTATGGAAGGGAGAAGAAGGGAGGAAATCCACGAAGTTTTGAGCAGTTAAGTTTGGGAAGAAACACAGTTTCTGATTGTGGTTTGCAGGATATGGGATTTATTGGCTACCCATTTACTTGGTGTAACGGAAGGAAAGGAGAGGAGCAAATCCAATGTAGACTTGATAGAGCTCTAGCAATTGAGGCCTTCATAAACAGATTCAGCCCAATTCAGGTAACTCACTTGCCCTGTTTTGGTTCAGATCATGCTCCTTTATTGATTAACCTTGAGGTGTCTCTTCACTCCAATCGGAAGGAAAAAACTCACCTGTTTAGGTTTGAGGAATGCTGGACAAAGAATATAAAGTGTGAAGATGTGGTGAAGAGAATCTGGTCTGATGGTAATGCCTCCTGTGAAACCAAAATTGCTAATCTCCAAGCGCTGGATGAGGATTTTAAGGAGTACAGAGCCAAAGAAATTAGAAAGGAGATTATAAAAACTGAAGAGAGGCTTAAGGACAACTCCATGTGGTCCGATTCTCCAGAGTGCTTAGCTGATTTCAAGGAGCTTGAGAAGCATCACGCGGATCTCCTTAAAACTGAAAAGACTATATGGCACCAAAGGAGTATAGCTGTTTGGTTGAAAGATAGGGATAAAAACACTAAATTCTTCCATGCCAAGGCTAATCATCGCAGAAAGGTGAATGAGGTGAAAAAACTAAAAGATGAAAATGGGGTGTGGTGGCATGGAGGGGAGAACATTGAAAGAATTCTCCTCAGTTATTTCGCTGATTTGTTCACTTGCTCCAATCCAAGCGGCATTGATCAAGCCTGTTTGTCGATCCATAAGGGTCTTAGTGAGGAGCATAAATGGTGGCGTGACTAGGTTTTTACAGTTGGGGAAATTAGAGAAGCTATTAATCAAATGCATCCTCTTAAGGCTCCAGGACCGGATGGAATCCCTGCTCTTTTCTACCAGAAATATTGGCACATAGTAGGTAATGAAATTCAATCTCTTGTCCTTGCTATTCTAAATGGGGCTAAATCCCCAGCCCCCATCAACAAAACTTTTATTGCTCTGATTCCCAAATGCAAAAACCCAAACTCTGCAAAGCACTTCAGGCCGATAAGTCTTTGCAATGTGGTAATGAAAATTGTCACTAAGGTAGTGGCTAATAGAATCAAAGGGATTCTCCCGGATGTGATTGATGAGGAGCAAAGTGCTTTCGTGAGAGATATATTGATAACTGATAATGCTCTAGTGGCTATGGAGTGTTTTCACTGGCTAAAAAAGAAGACAAAAGGGAAGAAGGGGAATGGCTCTAAAGCTTGACATGGCCAAGGCGTATGATAGAGTGGAATGTCCGTTTGTAAATGCTGTCCTTCTTCATATGGGTTTTCCCCCAAAAATCACCAAGCTCATTATGTCTTGTATCAACTCAGTCTCATATCAAGTTCTCATCAATGGTAAGCCGAGTAGGAGCTTCTTCCCAGAAAGAGGGCTTAGACAAGGTGATCCGCTCTCACCTTTACATCTTCATCTTATGTGCAAATGTGCTCTCTGGCCTCCATCATAAGGAAAAAATTCAGGGTTCCATTCATGGAATCCAAGTGGCAAGGAGAGCCCCACAAATCACCCACCTTTCTTTTTGCCGATGATAGCCTTTTGTTTGTTAGAGCCACTCAAACAGAAGCTAATTCCATATCTCGAGTTCTCAATGTTTATCAGTTAGCCTCCGGCCAATTGGTGAACTTAGACAAGTCAGAAGTGTCATTCAGTCGAAATGTGTCTATTTCTGAGCAACATATGATCTGTAACAAGATGGAGACAAAGACTGTGACCTCTCTCTCGAGATACCTTGGCCTCCCGGTGGTTTTTGGCAGATCTAAGAAGGATGTCTTCGCTTTTGTTAAAGAAAGGATGTGGAAGAAGCTCAAAGGTTGTAAGGAGAGATGCCTTTCTAGAGCGGGGAATGAGGTGCTAATTAAATCCATAGCTCAGGCCATTCCTAATTATATAATGAGTTGCTACAAAATTCCTGATGGTTGTTGCAAAGACATTGAATCCATGATAGCAAAATTCTGGTGGGGCACAACTGAAGCAAACAGGAAGGTGCATTGGTTGAGTTGGGAAAAAATGGGAAGAGCAAAAGGAAGAGGGGGCATGGGCTTTCGGGGTTTTTCTGAATTCAACAAGGCCCTGATTGGAAAATAGTGTTGGAGGCTAATTACTGAGGAAAATTCCCTTATGGCTAGAGTGTTCAAGAGTAGATACTTCCCCAGAAGCAGCTTTTTGGAAGCAAATTCTAGTTTCCAACCAAGCTATGCTTGGAGAAGCATTCTTCAAGCCAAAGAAGTCATGTCCTTAGGGATGAGGTGGCTGATTGGAGACGGGAAAAAGGCAAAAATATGGAAGGATAATTGGCTCCTGGAGCAAACCAACTTCAAGGTCTGGAGTCCAACATCCATTCTCCATCCAGAGGCAACAGTTAGTGAACTAATTGATGAGGATACAAAACAGTGGAGAAGGGACCTGATCTTTGATATTTTCAGCCCTTATGAAGCCCAACAGATAATCAATATTCCCATCTCTTTGAGGCTACCGGGTGACTGTCTAACTTGGCATTGGGAAAGAGATGGAAACTTCTCAGTAAGATCAGCTTACCACTTGCTCTGTGACGAAAATGATAGAAACAACCCTGAGTCCTCGGAGCTGAGAGATCAAAGCCTTTGGAAGAACATATGGAAAGCCCCCATCCCCAACAAGGTGAAGAATTTCCTTTGGAGACTTGCAAGGAACATCCTTCCAACTAGATCCAATCTGGGAAAGAGAGGCATGCATCTGGATCAGGCCTGTCCCTTCTGTTTGGAAACAACAGAAACACAAGAACACTTATTTATGCATTGCCACCTAGTTCAAATTCTGTGGTTCACAACCCATCTTGGTGTGCATGTCCCAACTCAGGTAAGCCTTAACAACTGGGTGAAGTAATGGCTAAACAACTATGAATCATAGCGGTCCAGTTTTTCAGCATTACTCTTTGGAAGATTTGGAAAGTTAGGAACAATGTTATCTTCAAAAAAGCCAAACCTGATCCTATTGTTACTGCTAAAACCATTTCTGATTTTATCACCGAGTTTAATGCAGCTAATAATTTGTGTCCCAAAGAGCCAAAGAGGAAAGAACATTTGAAATGGGAGGCGCTTCCTGAAGGCACTCTAAAACTTAATGTTGATGCTGGTTGTTTTGAAAATGACTCAACTGGATGGGGGCTGCTAGTCAGAAATTCGCTAGGACAGGTGCGGTTTGCTGCTACAAAGAAAGAAGGAATCCGGGTTAGCCCTTTAACAGCGGAAGTTGTGTTTGAGGTGGAGCTTACAATGGGCGCTGCAAGAGAAACTCGAAAGCTTGATCATAGAAACAGATGCTGAAATGGTTGTTAATTGCCTTAAGGGCCCGTTTGATGGTCAGGATAAGAGAGACGTGATAGGATAAGCTATCATATCCTGTCTGAAACTGTTGTTTGGTGAGCCAGCAGGATAGGATAAGTCAATCCTGTCACTTATCCTATTCTGTCAATCTAGTTAAAATTTTATCCTAAGGGGAGGGCTGGGTTAGAACTCAACAGGATACGATAAGATGATTTTTTTTTCTGGTAACAAGTAGGATAGGGTGATATAAAGTATAATAAAATATAAAAATATATAATATATAAAATAATCAAAGTATAATAAAATAATAATTTAAAGTATAATAAAATTTAACATGATTACAAAAAAAGGTATAATAAAATATTTAATATTTAAAATAATAAAAATATTAATAATCAATTTTAAAATTTACTTTTATTTTATCAAAATGCTAAGTTTGTTATTTTATATTATTTTTAAAAACTGTAAAATATAAAAAATTATTCTAATAATTTAACTATATGTAAAGTAAAAACAAAAAATGAATATTTAAAAATATAAAAAATTAATTTTAGTTAGACAATATTTAAAAAATTTAAAACATTATATGTAATTTTATCATAAGGATAATTTTGTTTTTTATTATAAATTTAAATAATGAAAATTATAAAAAAAAGTAAATCTAATAAAAGATGAAAACATTTAGAATAAAAACAAAAAATTTTTAAAATTCATACTTAAATTATAATGCTGTACAGTTGGTTATCTGGTGGACACCAAACGTCGGATAGGATAACAACTTATCCTGCTCATATCCTATCCTACTCCTATCTTGTTCTCTTATCCTATCAGTCCTTATCCCTTCCTGACCACCAAACGAGCCCTAAAGGTATGCCTACAATTGCTAGCATTGAAAATATTATTCAAGATTGTAGAAAGACACTATCACAGATGCCAAATACTGTTGTTTCTAGTATAAACAGGGAGAGGAACTCAGCTGCCCATGCTTTGATAGGTGTAGCTAGAAATTTAGGATCCAGATCTTGGTTGGGGAATGTCCCAGACCAAGTTTATCACATCATGTGTAATGACTTTGTTTTAGTCTAATGAATTGCTAAGTTTCCTGTCAAAAAAAAAAAAGATAACTATAGACTAATCCCTTTCAAGGTATAAAAACCATCCTAGTGAGTCTCGTGAGTTTTGTCTCTATCAACAAAATATTTTTCATACGTACAGTAAGAATCAAACCCTTCATAATATATCTAAGGAATTCAACTATCTACCAACTATGCTGGACTTTATTAACAACAATTTAGAGCTATATTTTTTTTTTGGGTATAAACTTAGAGCATTATTTAAACTTAAATTTACAATTTGTAGAAAAGAAACCCTAATAATCACTCGAATAAATCAATGTTCAATATTTGACCATTAATTTCCTACCCACCAGTAAGATATTGTACAACCATTACACCATACAAGTCATAAGTCAATACCTATGCAATGAGTCGGACATCTTAATTAAATTAATCACGTCACATCCCACAATAATTAAAACGGAGATTCTCCTAGCTAATTTAGTTATCCTAAAGACCGTTATAAAGTTTTTTTTTTTTTTATAGAAAAAGTCCATTATAAAGTTGAGACGTAAGTAATATATAATTACACAACATAACGTCCATTTCTAAAAACTAAGCTCTGCAAAATTCCAATTGCCACATCTTTGATCTTTTGCAATATCTGTTCATATAAAATGTAATAAAGTAAAATATCTCCAAATTTTACCAAATTACCCATCCTTTGACTCTAAAGACACACTATACATAAAAAAAAAAAATGCAAAACTACTTCGTTAGTTATTTAAGTTTATTTTTTTTCGATCTGTTCTCTTAAATTTATTTTGTATCAAATAGATTCCATAAATTAGATTCGGATGATAAAATTTGACTTTTTTTATCATATCTTTAGAATCTATCATCTCCAAACCTATGTGGCATTCCTGATGTGTCAATAAATATAATAAAATAATTTTTTTAAAAAAATAAAAAAATAAATAAAATTTATTTTTTTCTTTTTTATTATTCCTTTCATCCTCTTAATCTTCTTCCAGAACCCACTGGCCAATCTTGTCCAGCAGCGACGATGACTGGACGGCAATGCAACTGGACGACGACGATGGCAACTTGGCGGCTGCGACAATCCCCGGTCCATCTCTCAACCGCAACCCGCAAGTCTCTCTCCCCCTTCAAATTTTCTCCCCTGGTTCTTGAGGGATTCAAGTTTTTCTTCTTCAAACTTACTGACTTTTGTGTAGATTCAAAATTCCCAACTACGTTTTTTTATAGACAAATGATACAAAGTGGGTATTCCCTAAATCATTTCACTTTCCCATTTGTACTCAAAGCAAGTTCTGTAATTTCTGATCATGATTGTGGAAAATGCATTAATAGTTGCATAACGAAATTTGGGTTTGAAGCAGATTCCTATGCTGCTACTGGCCCGGTTACTCCATGTGTATGTGTCATGTGCAGATATGAGATCTAGGTGGGTGAAAGGTGTTTGATAAAATTTCAAAGTGGAATGTAGTTGCTTAGACTTGTTTGATGGGTGGAAGGTGTTTGATAAAATTCCAAAGTGGAATGTGGTTTGCTTAGACCCCTTTGATGGGTGGGTTACTCCGTCTTTTTTATTGTTTGTTTTCATGCCCGGCTCATGGGACAGAAAATGGGAGAACATTTGAAGAAGAAAATTTGAAAGGGGAGGGAGGCTTGCAGGTTGCGGCTAAGAGAGAGATCAGGGGCTGCCGCCACCGTCAGAGAAGGTTGGACAGTGCGTTCTTCATAAAGAAGATGAAGAGAATAATAAAAAAAGAAAAAAGAAAAAAAAATTATTTATTTATTTATTTATTAATTTTTCTTTTTAAAATTATTATTTATTAATTTATTATATTTATTGACATGTAAGTTGTACCAGGTAGGTTCGGAATGTCACCCAAGTTATAGATTCTGAAGGTATGGTAAAAAAAGTTGTACCAAGTTCAAACCTAACTTATAGAACCTGTATAACATAAAATATACTGGTCAGATCCAGAAAAGAAATAAACTTAATGCACAATGAAGTAGTTTTGCCAAAAAAAAAAAATTCCCAAAAATTCCATTCTTGTAGGGAAGCATCCTAACCTCACACGCCTGAAATAGTGTTTTATCGTCAAACCTAAATCACAGACAAGTTACCCGCACACATGGCATAAGACTTGTGGCAAAATGGGTGGGCCCATTACAGTGTAAAACATCACAGTCAGTGAGAGTATCTTATCCCAGTGACTGGTGATTACCAATACTCAATCGCAGTCCACAAGCGAAAGAAAAACCGCTAATCTATACTAACGCCAAAGCGCGAGAAGAAGGAAGGGATTGTGTGTGCCTTTTATAGAGAGAAAGAAAGAAAAAGGTTCTGTTTGGTTAATCGGAAAATCCAGCCGCAAGGGAAAGAAAGTCCAAGCGGAATGGGGAGTGAGAGCAAGATTAGGAATGTCGACGGTTACGGCGGCGGCGGAGGAGAAGCGGCGGCTTCGGCGGCGCTGGGTGTACCGGAGACGGCAAAGAAACTGGTGCGGAACGTGAAAGAGATCGTGAACTGTACAGAGCAGGAGATCTATGCTGTCCTGAAGGAATGTGATATGGACCCTAACCGCGCCGTAGAGAGGCTTCTTGCTCAAGGTTTTACTCTTTCACTACTGCGTTTGGTTGCAGGGAAAATTGGTGAAGATGAGAAAGATGTTGACTATGTTTTATCTTTTTTTGTTTTTATTTTATTCCGGTTTTTTGGACTTTGATTTTATCTTACGCTTTTCAAAGGCTTAAAATATAGTGATTTAAAATATGCTTATCGGAAAAGAAAAGAGACTTAAAATATAGCGATTTCTGAGTTCATTTGTCTGTTATGATTCATCTGTATTTGCATATTTGTTTATTTATCGTCTTTTTTGTTTTCTTTCTCAGAGTTTTATGGTTTGTGAATCATTGGTGGTAGTTTACGTTATTAGAATTATCTCAGTTTATTATTTTTCAATCGTAGATACATTTCAAGAGGTGAGAAGCAAACGCGAAAGAAGAAAAGAGGTATTCCTCATATGACATTGTTCTTTAACATTGATTGAGATAAGGATGAACCTATTATGAGATGAATAATCTATTTACCTTTTAATTTCAGACAAAGGAGGCCATAGATTCGAGGAGGGGTAATAATGTTGTGTTGAGTCATGGAGGCAAAATTGGTGCTGGCAATGATCGTAACGTTGTTCAAGATGGATTAACGCATGTGGCTTATAATGGTATCTTCTTTGATTGCGGAACATCGTGAAATTTCTGGTACATGCAGCTAGTATGTTTACACGGGTTTTACTATTGCGTTGCCTTACCTTGTCAAATGTGTCTAATTGTCAGAACTTGGTAAAGCTGCTGCCAAGGGAGATGTTGGGTCAGTTTTTCCTTCTGTTACGTCTTCCACAACTCATGTTGTGGGGAAAAGTACTAAAATGTGAGTTTTTTTGTGCAATCTGGTGGTTTATATGAATTCAAAATGTTAGCATTGATGGAGTGTGGCTTGATACAGTTTATTCCACGAGACATTCCATGTTATTTTCTTCATATATATTTAAGAATGTTTTAGCCAGATTTTTGTTTTTGTTTTGTTTACAATGTGTCCAAAATGGTCTCCTGGAAAGGGTTTTTTAGGGATCCCATAAGCGTGTTATTAATTTTGTTATTGCAATTCAGCACTCGCATAATTAAACAAGGGAAACTGATGGTCCATGATTTGGAGGCAAGTGAAGCCTTAATGGATGGCTTAGCATTTTTTCCTAATTTAGAAACAATCTTCATGGGCACTGTCTTGCGCTTTTGTTATTCTGTTCAATTTGAAATTACTTGAGTTTTTGGGTTCTGCCAGCTGCTGCTGATATCTTTGTTTCACATTTGACATGCTGGTTATGGGAGGTATATCTCAATGGTATTGGATGTGAATGACGCCAAACTGTTCTCTTTGTGCAATGTATTTTGTATGCATTAGTTGTATTTAGATGATTTGACTAGTCATCAGTGAATAGTAATATTTCTGGAGTAGTTCTTGCTTCTTCGTAATACATAAGGTGAAAATATTTAATCTTTTAATTTGCATGTCTTGTAGACTTAATTGGCATTAGAATGTTGCAATATGTAGTTATCTTTCTTAATAAAATGTCAAAGTATTCACCTCAATCTCTATTTTTTTTGGGTTAAAATTTGATGCAGTGATTCTTTCTGTACTGATAATGGAAGACAGTCGTTAGGAACAGGTGACTCCATATCAGCTGCTTCTGCCCAAGTCTCCCCAAGACGTCAACCCTCATTGCTAGGAGTGAGAAAAGGACATCTTTCAATGGCAGACATTGTAAGAATGGGCAGAGCATCTCAAGATGATGTTTCACATAACCATTATAGTGCCCCAGCAGTTTCATTATCTGGAAATTCAGAGTCAAGCTTAAGTCTACACTATGAAAATAATTCTGAGAAGCAAGTTTTTCATGATGAATGGCCTGTAATTGAACAACCAATTACCGACAATTCACAAGCACCAAACTTGTCTGCCTCATCAAATGCTAATTGGTCATCGGAACATCCTAACTTGCATGATACTGCAGTTAGTTTACACAGGAACTATGAATTAGATGCAGCCCAAGTCTCATGGGGGGATATTGCTAGTGATAATGCTATTTCTGAGGAAATTGAATCTGCTTCTTTATCTAGCAAACTTACTATTATGAACAGCAATGATGGACTACGAGTTCTTTCCAACTCTAACTTAAAGAATACTAGTTCCTCTGATTTCCATAATTCTCATGAGCATCATGATGGTAACTAACTGTGGTTTTAGATTCAGGATAGCTTACTTCTCTATTGTGCTATAAAAGAAATGATGATTGCAACATAGCATGAAGTCTTTATGTCTGAGCTGTGCTGCCTGAAATTATATTTAGCGTAACCTATTTCTCTATTGTGCTAGTAAGCATAAACCATGATTGCAACATTGCATGAAGTCTCTAAGGCAAATGATTATTTAATTGGTATTGAGTATGCATGACTATGATGATTTATGAAGCCATGATCTTTCTTTGGATTCAAGTTTCATACATACAAGAACTGTTATAAGTTATAACTAAACATTTATATTCTACGAGTTAAAAAAATATTACAACTCTCAAACTGAATCAAAAGTTTTGAGTTATTATGACTGGTCCGCATGCACATCTTGGCATGTTTTGAATGTTTACATGTGCATGTTTTGAATGTGTACATGTTTCCATATGTATGGTTAAGGATAAGAAATCGATCATCAAAACATTGAATAGATGGTTGTTATAGTTGATTGAATAGCTGTCATTGTGTACATATACATTGTTGCTGCTTGCTTGTAAACAAGGTTTTTAAGATTGGACGGGAGAAATAAAAACATAAAACGTGATGTTGAAAACAGATTGTAAGATCCTACCTAATGCATAAAATTATATTTAAAAATACACATGCATGCACATGCACACACCTCTAAAATAACAGACCCCCACAAGTCACAGAGATATAGCAAGCACACCCGCCAAAAAACACATCCAGAAGCCCAAAATAGAGCCAGAACTTGACCTACTACATGCCCACAGCTACCTCTATGAAGCACCACCTGCACCCAAGCACTCAGCTACCCATAATTTAGATGCAGGTCATCTCAATGAAGACTCATTGAGCACCACCCAAATCAAGCAAGTCAGACAAACTCATGCAGCACCAACATAGATTGAAGGGGAACAGCAACAACGCAGAGATTAATCAGGGATGCGGGAACCGTCAAAGAGTGGTTTGGGGTTATGGGTGATTGATTTTTAGGGGTAGGCTTGGCTTTTTGTTCTTTCTCAAAATCTGGTTGATCTGCCACCAAAAACAGTTGGCTCGGCGAGCAAGATGGGATTGTCCGATCCCACGTTTCTTTGAGCAAACTTGATGATCCAAGCTCGAACCCACCAAAGCGAGTTGGTGGCTATATTCTAGGTCGATGACCCTTGCTGACATGATCTTACAAATTGACACATGATTTTGAAAACCTTGCTTGTGTGAATTATTTGACTTGAGAAAAGCCTAGGATAGGGTGCCACAATTGTAGGATTGCTCCAAGGGTTGGCTCTTCAGTCCATGACTTTTTACTTTAGTATGTAAATTGTAATGTACTTACTAAGCATGCCAATGTCCTAGTGCATTTTGTTTGCAGATGATATAGTTTTAGTTGATGAATTGAGAGTAGTGAATTGCAAACTTGAGTTGTGGAGAGAAGCTTTTGAATCAAAGGGTTATTGGTTGAGTAAAAGTAAGACAGAGTATATAAAATGTTAGGTCAAGAAGATTGAGCTGGCAATGTTTTAGAGGTGGATGTGGGGTCATGTTATGCAAACAATGAATTGTCTGTGTCAAACAATGTATTGGACTGTATACTAGATCTGGAGCCTGAAATTTGATTTCTGACTACTAGTTTCAGTGGTGATGATTATAATTCCTAGTTTATGTACGTAAGTTTGTTGAAAGATGCCTTGTCCTTGAATCAGAATCTGTTGAAAGCAATGTAGAAGCCAATATTTAGATATGCTGCTCTATACACATTCTTAATACATGGAAAAATGTAGGTCTCATGCCATATCTATTCTTTTTTCACCGTTTTCTTTCTCAGGAGCAGTTAAAGGACTGCCACTATTCTATTTATGTCATTCAAATAAATTGACTAGTGTTGCCTTTGTAGATGTGTCGTCAGCTACTTCAGTTTTTCAGCGGCTAAGTATAGGAGATTCCAAACTGGAGGTCTCATCATCTGAAGATAACCCTACAGTGGTTCTTCCAAATCATTTGCAAGCCTTGGCTGCTGAATGCTCTCATTTGAGTTTTGGTACATATAATGGAGGCAGTAACTCTGCATCTACTATGATTCTTGCATCGAATCTTTCTAAAAGTGGCTTGGAAGAGAAGTCTGCAGCCATAGATGGTTCTTCTGCTCAGTTCTTGGATGCCAGGCACTTTTTTTTTTTCAAACTTCTGATATACTCAGCTTTTTCTATTGTTTTACTCATTTTCTTACCGTTTTCTCTCTGGGTTAGTTCTGTATACCATGGTGATAAACAGCTTGGATTTGATGTTCGTAGAGGAACAACAGTTGGTAAAAACCACGACTTTCTTCCATCTCACCAAGAGCTTCTGAAGCATATTATTCCTGTGGAAACTCTTGGGCATGAACAAAACAAAATGGCATCTGTATTGGATCCTAGTTTGCAAAAATCTCACTGGGTGACTCAGCCAGGCTTGCAGGGTGAAAACTATTCTACTTTTCCAAGAGAAACGGTGACACTATAGCCTTTCAAACTTCAGTTCTTTAGCTTGGATACTTTTTATTGATATTGCTGGACTTCCAATATGATGAAGTTCTATGCACATGGCCAATGGTTTGAAATAATAAAGCATGGCATTTTTTGTTTTTGCAAATGTAGTAACTCTGTTGGGTGGTCTGGATTCATATGTTGGTTCTGTGGTGCAAGTTTATTTACGTAATATATGATCTACTTGTTTCTTTCATTTTCGGTGATTATGGGAGTTGCTGAAAAATTCAGCAAATAGAGTGAATTTCACTTCATGCTAATCATATATTCATTTTTCAAGGATATTTTTCTGTGAAGACATTGTAATTCCACATTCTTATCTCTCGATAACCATTCTTCTGTGTATGCTAGGTTCAGAAGAAATCTATAATTTTTATCTGTAAGATTTTGTCCATATTCAGACCTGTGTGGAGAGCATTAAGAGGGCTGCCTATTCACCTCATTTTATGTTAAGTAAATTTGTTTTGAAATACTCAATGTCATCTTCTCTGCCACTCTGATTTCGTTTCCAAAATTTTGTCTCTGCTGAGCTTCCATCTTGATGCTATTGAACTGTTTACCGGCGAGTATAAATCCCTATGAGAACAAATTTCTGTTGACATGCTGGTGTCTTTTCTCAAAATGATATGCACTATTTAGTGTAAGCTTGTGATGCACTTGAATGACTAAACTGCTTCTTTCATGCTGGGGGTGCATTTATTAGGTTATTCTGCTGTTATGCAGGATATATTTTGCAAGTAGTGTGTTGTATGAATTTATTATGCATTTGATAATAGTGTTGGGTATGAATGTCAGAGTAATAGGTTAATAGTCAAAGTATGATTCTTTCTTTAATGGTAGTTTACTTTTTCTTGCTTTCTTTTAAGCTTGTAGATGCCATATGATTTTGAGAATTTGCTTCTATTTATCTTGGCACAGCATGCTGATTCAGATTCAATGCCTGGTGATGTGTTGGCATTCCTTAAGTCACAATCACAATCTGCAAGGTTCAGTAATGCAGTATCATCCAAAAGCAATCGTGCCATCTCTCTATCTGAGGTATGTAGAAGTATTCTTCTATGATTGCTTACTCGTTAATTCTTTCCGTTATTTTATTGTAATTTTGCCTATGCTAAGAGCAACTTTATTGGACAGAGATTCTTTAGTTGAAATAATCAACTAGTGATGTTAAAATCACTAGAAAATTGTTGATAGAAGAATAACCAGAAAGAGATTGTTTAAATCTTTGATGATGTTATATACTTGGGTACAGAGATGGTTCAAATCTTTGAGTCTTTTACTTTGGTATTGAAAAGTTAACGATCCCCAAAAGTTCTGATTTCAATACTTCTTATAAAAGTCCAATTAATGTATTATTGTCTCAATTCTCACATGCCCCATGTCAATAAGAAATGGATAAAGGGAAATACATGCTTGGGTTCCTAGATACATTGAGCTGGTTTGGCCAGACAACCGATTGGCTGGTGGGGAGCAGGCACTTATATGATGGATTGATAAGCTATCTAGATAATGATTGAACTCAAGAATCGGGCTTTCTACAATGATGGGGCTATGTTGAATGTAGAAGTTGTTTAGATAGTAGGCTCAGAATATTGCATTTGAGTTCTATCTGATGGTAAAAGTACCTGATTACATAATCATCCTTTCATCATTGTTTCAACCCTAAAGCCAAGTATAATTTACTGTATATTATCTTAATGTAGACATGAAACTACGAATTTGAGTGCCACATGTATTGACATGTTGAAGGAAAGTGCAATGCTACTATCTGTTGTTTGAGGCTTAAAAGGCACCAAGTGATCAGGGCCCTCTACTAAGTTATTGATAAACTTGAGCTAATAATTAGTGTCATTGATATTCTTGACAGTTGTTGAACCATGCAGGTCATGGAGCCAGGTGCCTTTGCTTTACCTAATAGATCAGCACCTCCCCAGGATCTGTCAGTGCAATCCTTGATGCAGTTTCAACAAATGCTTGACACAAAAGGATATCGTTCCCTACCCCAGAATCAGTCATATATGGCAACCACCAATTCACAACAAGCATTTTCAGGAAGGACTGCATATAATCAATCTCATGCAGACATGAAGTACTACCTTCCTCAAAATAAAGATGAATTCCTTATGAGCAGATTGCCTGCTGCCACTGCCAGAGATGCACTTGTTTATGGAAATCTTGGCTCTTCCTTCTATAGTTCTGGAAGCTTTCCATCTAATCCATCTCTTGGTTATACGATGGGTTCAAGTAACTTTGATGAGATCTTACCTTCTCAGTATAATGGTGGACGTAACTTAACCTCTATTCAGCAGGTAAGTTTTACCTTTTTTTTTGAGGAACAATGATCTTTTTCTATATAAAGCTGTTGTTAATTGTTGATAGTCATGGTGTACTTAAATAATGGTTGTTACATGATTGAATTCTATTGGCCATGGTGCATATTATGAGGTAAGGCCCTCATTGATGATTCAGATTGGTTTCCCATTACTCGTGAAAAGGCTGGGTTGGAAAGCCCTTTTAAAGAGGAGGAAAGCCGTATGACTGTGTTTTTAGTTCGGGGAAAGAATTCTGATGTCTTTACCGTTTGATATCTTTCAAAATTGTTGGGATATTGTCAAGCTGGGCCTCCTTAGGGTGTTTGCTGAATTATTCCATAATGGTAATATTGGAGTGTGCATGAATTTTACTTTTATCTCTTGTTTCTGGAAAATATATAGGTCGGTTAAAGTCAAGGATTGCCGCCTTTCAGAGGTAATCCTGTCCTCGTGCTTTGTCCTGTTGGGTTCCAGAGGTTTGTAAGATTTCTAGTTGGTTAAATTGTTGGAAGGGTATTTTTCTCGATGGGTGGTTGGATCACTCTTACTCTATCGTGTTTGGCTGGTATCCTGTTACACTCTCTATCCCTTTTTGGTATTCCTGTGGTTGTGGCTCATAAATTAGAGTTATGTATGATTTCCTTTGGTTGGGGGAAAGATAGTTGTAAAATCAAAGGAAGAGAAGAGGAAGGGTGGGGTGTTGGGTCTTGGTAGTTTGGTGTCCAAGAACAAGGCGTTGGTGGCCAAGTGACTTTGGCATTTCCCTATGCAAACTTCTTTGTGGCATGAAGTCATTGGAAGCAAGTATGGTTTGCATCTGAATGGATGGGAAACCAATTATCTGAGTAGCGTCACTCATGCTTGTCCTTGGCAATTTATTTTCTAGGTTTACATCCTTTTAATTCTATCTTGTCCTTGCAGTTGGGTGATGGCTCTCGTATTAAATTTTGGTATGGGTTCATATTGTTTCTCTTCCTGAGACTTTTCCAAGGCTATTTTGTCTATCTTCTTAGCATTAATGCTCCTGTCAGGATAAATTCTCTTGGTAACCTTCATTTTTTCAGAAACTTGCATGATAGAGGTTGGCCAGTTAGAGTCTCTTGATTTTGGTTGACTCGTCTTCTTTCGTCTGTTCCTAATTCAAGAACTCGTGCTCTTGATTCTTCAAGAGCGTTCACTTGTAAATCATATATTTAGTTCTCAACTCATTCTTAATAGTTAATAGAGATAGATTCTTTTTGATTAATCCATTGGGGAGTACGAACTACGAAGCTCTTTCAAAAGTCAAAGCATTTGTTTGGACTGTTTTTCTTAACAGGATTAACACTAATGACATGCTAAAGAAGTGCAAACCTCTTATTGTTTTGTTTCTTATATATATATATATATATTGCATGGTTCAGATTCAGAATCCTGATCTCATATTTTTTGCTTTATTTGACGGATGGTTCAATTTTGGTATAGGTTGTTTGGGATCTTTACAAAGTTTTAGATCTGCCCTATAAATTTGCATAATTTTTTTGTTGATTCAGAGGTGTTGGCTCTCTAAAGAAGCAAAAATTCTGTGGCAGTGCTTTGTTTATGTCGTTCTTTGGTGTATTTGGCTGGAAAGGAATGGTAGAGTATTCAATGATTCCATTTCAACTGTAGACCTCGTTTGAAAGTGTTATTCTTTTGACATTGCTTTGGTGCTCTGTGCATGAGGATTTCTAGTGGTGTTTGTTTTGTTAGACATAAAGAGGGATTGTGTTAGAATACCAATTTAAATAGAAGGAAATAGGATTGGATCACTCCAAATTATTAGAATGGGAATGAAATAGAACACCGAAGACAACTGAATAACGATAATTTTATTACTGAACATCAGTTAGTTATCATACTGTTTTCCTGGGGATCCCATCAGATTGACATGCTTTGTTGCATGGCCTTTGTCACTTAGGATTAGGGATGTCAACGGGGCGGGCATGGATACTGGTTACCCGCTACCCGCCCCATTGGATAAAAAACCCACCCGTACCCGCACGGATACCTGCTTGATGGGTTCTTAACGGATTCGCGGGTTTTCACGGGTATCCGCGGATATCCATGGGTAGTTATGAAAAACAAACAAATCTGTTTTTTAATTAAAAAAATACACATAAAACTTAAACAAATCACCACATTAATACATCACACTTCAAATATCCATGAAACAACACAATAAATGAAAATTATCTAGGAAATGATATAAGGACTTTGAGAGTCTTCCAATACAATGGATTGTGCTCCACTAGACAAACAGATTTAATCAATTCCTAATTATGTATTGTTGTCGACCATTTCACCTACCCCACCTTGACCACTTGGTTCCTGAAAGAAGAAAAAAAAAAGCAACTGAATAAAAATTCAAGCAACCAACATAATTATGAAGTTTGAAATGAAATCTTAAAAAATATTTACTAACAATTTCGGTATCCGTATCCGTATCATCCAATATTGTATTCAATTCAATATTGTCAATTTTCGATTTTGAAGAACCTGAAAAAGAAAAATAAGTTAATTAAAAGACTTGTAACAATGAATCAATATAGATTTTTAATTAAAACTAATAAACTTTATTACCTTTAACATCGGTCCATAGCCAATCTTGGACACACATCATTGCCTCTAAAGTATCTGGAAGCAATCTACTACGATGAGGAGTAAGAAACCGACCACCGGTGCTAAATGAAGACTCAAGCAACGGTTGAGATAGGGACTGCTAAGAAATCTCTAGCAATCATTTGCAATATTGGATATTTTAACCCATTAGCCTTCCACCAACCTAAGATGTCAAACTCGTCATTTGAATCAGGCAACGATGGCTCCTCTAAATAATGGTCAAGTTCTGACTTAGTACTTGTTGTGAAATTTTTTTTGGACCTCTTATGCTTGGCAAAATCTGACCTCCAACCTTCTTTTCTTCCAACACCCACATCTACTTCATTTTGGTTTGGAGTCGTAGATGAAGTAACACTTTCATTACCCTTGACTTTCATTTCATACTCTCTTACCATATCTTGGCAAATAGATTTTACCTTATCAATTTCATCATCAGAATTATCTCCATAAATTCGAGGAAAAAAATAATCCAACAAATCAACTTTGTACCTTGGATCTAACACAATGCCTACTGACCATCACCCCATTGATCGCACTCCAATACTTGTCAAATTTACCAATCATGGTTGCGACCATTTGATGAATAACCAAATCGGGACAGCCAAGCCGAATCAATGCCAATTTAATTTCACATATTTTTGGAAAGTAAACATTAGCGAGTTGGATACAGAGTACCGTAAAAACAATTGGGTAACATCATAAAATATTTCCAACTTTTGGCAAATTTCTTTTGCCATCCTCCAATCATTTTCACTAGGCAATGTTTTATATTGATGCTCATGTTGTGCCAATCGATCAAACACATCTTTATATTGTATGGCTACTTGAAGCATTAAAAATGTAGAATTCCACCTAGTTTTGCAATCAAGAATGAGCTTCTTACCATAAGAAATGTTCACTTGAGCACATATCTCTATGAATTTCTCCTCTCTTTAGGGTGTAGCTGTCCAAAAATTAACACTATCTCTAATACTGTCAATAGCATCAGAGATTATGGACAAACCATCTTTCACAATAAGTTTAGGATATGAGCACAACATCGCATGTGAAACAATTGACCACCCAAAACAAGAGACCTAGGTGAAATCTTATCTAAAATGCGTTCAATCATAGCATCATTCGTAGAGCAATTATCAACGGTCAAAGTGGACAACTTCCTATCTAGATTCCAATCCATCAAGCATTCAAGCAACACATCAGCAAGAATTTTAGCAGTATGAGGAGCAGGCACATAAATGAACGTAACAATCAAACAAATATTTCAATAATAATAATATCACCAACAACATAACAAAAATAATAAGAATTGTCACAATGTCAAAATAGTTTAGTGTTGTTACCTAACAAGTCGACTTTGTAGGGTCCATGAATCATCAATAAAGTGAGCCGTGACAGTCATATAACCTCTGTTTTGATGACTAGCAGTCCACATATCGATGAGTTATTGCAATACGACTTTGATTCTTTGACAACGACTTCATCATACTCTCTTTCTCATCCTTATACAATTTCATGATGTCACTCTTAATGTGTGTTGTGAGAAATCCCCTGAAATAAGGGTTGCATAGCATCACAAAATTCTTTGAAACCTGTGTGATCAACCATCTTCATAGGGTACTCATGAAAAACTATCATCTCAGTAAGTGCACGCCTTGCTGTGTCTTGATTAAACACATAATTACCAACCACTACTGTTTCACCTCCAATTTTTCCAGTTTTGATAAACGCTTGCCTTATATCTCTAGTTGTTCGAAGTTTGCAAGTTTTGAAATGATTACGCAAGTGTGATGTTCCTTGCTTTGAGTCACCCAAAAGTTTTGAGCTACAATATTTGCAAATGGCTTTCAATTGTCCATTAATAATTTTCTGTGTAAAATGATTCTAAACATCTGAGGTTTTCTTCCTTTGAAATGAGCCAGCTTGACTTGGAATTGAGCTTTGACTTGACTTGGAAGTGAGCCACTTGACTTGGAAGTGAGCTTTCAACCTCCACATTATTTGGGACTTGGATTTGCTCTTGCACATCTTCCATAGGAGTTGAGGTTTCTTCGAGAGACATTCTACAAACAAAAACAGAATCGAATCAAGCAATTGAAAAGAATAGCAGGGGCATGCAGATATGTATGATGCTGTGGAAGTTATTGTTCACAATTATAGAACCATTCTAAACAATTTCCTTTTTCTTCTGACAGAATAAAAGTAAAGGGATAAGAAACAAAAGCTAGAATTATTGAAGCATTATGGACTTTACCACCTCTCAATCCCAATCTAATGAAGTCAGAGTGGCTTTAGCCCTAGTCCCCAAATTGTGAGAGAACATATGAAATTGACCATGGCGATAGTTTGATAATTAGAAATCAGCTATCATTGTGAGAGAAGTCAGAGAACATATGAAATTGACATGGTGATAGTTTGATAATTAGAAATCAGCTATCATTGTGAGAGAAGTCAGAGAACATATGAAATTGACCATGGTGATAGTTTGATAATTAGAAAATCAAAAGTTTGAAAATCAAAACAAATTGGTTGAGATTTAGAGTTTACCTGAGGTTGCAGAGAACCGAGGTTGTGACGGATCTGGGCGGCGAAGGAGCGTGGGCTCTCGAGGAGGCTCCCTGAGTCGGGACGAGCGGTGGCGCGCAAGGACGCTCCCTGAGTTGCGGCGAGCGGTGCTTGCGGGACGAGCGGTGGCGAGCAAGGACGAGCGGTGGCGAGCGAGGACGAGCTGTGCTTGCAGGCTTGCGGCGGCGAGGGTCTCTGCAGGCTTGATAGTTTGACTAAAGAAGGGGCTGATGAAGGGGTGGTGTGGCTGAGTGTTTGGTGTGGGCTGAAGAAGAAGGAAAGAAAAGAAGGGGCTCAGCGCCTCAACCGCATGTAGGGATTGTGTGAACCGTGAAGGGAAATTAGGTTATAGCACTTTAGTAGATATATATAATCAGGGTATTATAGTAATTAGGTAACGGGTGCGGGTATCCGCGGGCACGGATAGTGTGATACCCGCCCCGCCCCGTTTATAAACGGGTATTGAAATTACCTGTTTATTTTACCCGTGGGTATCCGTTTAGCTACCCGCCCCTTGCCCGTTGTGGATTTTATCCGCGGGTAACCACGGGTACGGGTAAAATTGCCATCCCTACTTAGGATTTAGTTGTTTCTTTTTGTTTTATATGAGGGGATGCCTTATCCTCATGTGTACTTTTGTCTTTTCTTCGAATAGAATTTTCTGTTATTGTAAACAAAGAAAAGAAAGAAAAATATATTGTTTTAAGCCTGAATGATCATATCCTTGACATTAATGTTAAGTCTATTGTTATTCAATTTTGTCACTTCGCCTAATATATTGTGTTTTAATTATTCTTACCAGCCTGGTAGCTTTCCTCAATGGGACGTCAGAGCTGAGTCAAGATCTTCGTTTCTCCCTAATAGAAGTCAGTATGACATCCTGGGACAGCAAAGTCAGACTTCCCGGTCACAATTTATAAGGCCTGGATATTCTGAACTTTATCATTCTCAGTCACCGGTTGTGGAAGAAGTTCAGCAGCCAGGTGGTTTTCAAGATTTGTCATCCAAGCAATTGCATCAATTTTGGCATCACAACCACTAACAGTATACTACCTGCTCGTTTTTTCTCCCCCTTTTTTTTCATGAGGAATTATTGTAGCAGGTTTAGGTGAATTAGGGTGTTATTATCGTTTGGATGCTTGAGCATTAGTTGTACATACTTTAAAAAGAATTGAATTTGTCTTGTGCAATTCTGCCTTTATGTTGTTTTACTGGGGGCATTGTTTTCAAGTACACCGTAGGTGTTTCTTTTTCTCCTTTGTATCGGAACATTCCCATTGGATAATTTCAGCCAAGTACAATGTTTATTCTCAAATTGCTAACATAAGCTAATATCCAGTTCTATATCGATTTCACTGGGAGACTCCTAATATATATAGTAAGGTTTTTCTAACATGTGTAATCTTGCGTATGTTAAGAAATCAAAAATAGAAATGTGTTAAAAGTTGTGTATTGAATTTCTTGAAAGTTTGAAAGTTACTTTTTACAATAAAATATTTTTATTTTTTGGAACATGTAAGGTTGCACATGTTAGAAAAATAGTATATAGTATCCCTGTAAAATGATGTGACATGAGATATCTATTGGAGAAGCAGTCGTACGAGGCATAGTTTGAGTAAGGCAGTCATTGTTTTGGGATTTAGTGGTGTATTTACATTACTCTATCCTAAAAGTCAGTCATTGTTTTGGGGTTCTATAAAATTTCTTTGCGTAATGTACCTACCTAAGCTTTCATGTAGCATAAAGGAGCTATTTGCTTGTTGTTTCTGCACATTTGTCGTATTCGATAAGTTGAAAAGCTCCCTAGGTCAAACCCAAAGTAAGAACAATAAAAAAGAACCTGAAAGATCCGACATTGATGTTACTCTAATATCTCCTCAAACTGAAGTCCTAAAGGTAGTTACACCAAGTTCTTTTACGGCAAGGAGGGAAACAATCAGGAGCAAGAATAAGATAAGGGATTCAAAAATGAAATTCATGCACGAATAGATTTAATATTTTTGTTTTTTTTTTCTTGGATCCATAAGCTTATGATGTGATGTGATGCTATTTCTTTTTACTCTTAAATATTTTTCTTTCATCATTTTTTAATTGCAAAAAATGATCACAAAAGCAAATGAACTCTTTTACAATATGCAAAAAATAAAGTTAAGCCTCAAGGAAAATTTAATATAAAACAAATAAATTAACAAAAATATTAATAAAAATTAAATACAAGATATGCATGAAAAATGAGTTTTTTTTTTACCAAAAATTTCAATTCCTGAGATGATATATATATTTTTTTGGTATTGACACGATTTTATTAATGTATAAGATGCATAAAATTATTTTTGAATTTTTTTTAGTTGACCTAAAAATTTATTAAGGCGTGAAATGAATGAAATAAGTTTTCTATTTTATAATTGACAAAAAAAAAAAGAGAGCAGTTCATGAGATGCAAGAAATGAAAAAGGTGAAGTATTTCAAATTTTCTTTTAAAAAAGGTTGTGAAAATATGGTTGCTCCAAAGGTAAGTTTTGATGATAAAAATAGTGAGAATGTGAAAATATAATTACCCAAATATTTTGTTATATTAAGGCTTGATGACAAAAATAGAAATATTGTGTTGAAAGTAGTGTATTGAATTCTTTGAAAGTTACTGCACTACAAAAAAAGGCTAATTACTGACGGATAAAAGCCGTCGGAAACGTCAAAAAGTCGTCAGTAATGACGTGTTTCCGAAGGATTTTTGACGGACTCAAATCCATCTGTAATAAGCTTGTCAGTAACCGTTTCCGACAGATTTGGGCAATCCGTCTGTAATTACCACTTCTTAGATGGGCTAACCCATTACCGACGGAAAATTTCGTCGGTAAATTCCTCATAGACTTACCGACGGCCTTTTCCGTCGGTAAGAGTGAACCCAATTTACTGATGGAAATGTCCGTCGGTAAGGTTTTAATGATTACCGAGGGAAATTTCCGTGGGTAATCTCAATTTAATTTTAAAAATTGAAATTAATTAATTTTTTCCTTTTGTTTAATTAGTTTTATTTTAATTATTACTTTAGTTTTACTTTATTTATTTAATTTAATTTTAATTTTTAATTAAAATAAAATAAAAATAAAATAAAAACATAAAACAAATACAATATCCATACATAAATCCGTACAAAATAACCCTACAACTACAAAACCCTACAACTATAATTATCCTAATAATCCCCATCATAATAACCATCGTCGTCCTTGAGGGGGAGAAATCCGACGTAAGATGACCATCAGGCTACGACTGAGACGACACCACGGCATCCTACAGCGTGCGCAGCAGTCTGTCGGTAGTAGTAGAGGATGACTGGTCGGGAGGACCCCTAGAGCGGTGCGCCTCTCGGGTGGGAGCACGTCGAGCACAACCTCGACCACCTGTGAGAGTGCCTCCATCTGCTGCCTCATGCGCTCGTTCACCTCCCTCTGCTGATGCACCTCCTGTCTGAGCTGCTGCACCTCCTCCGTGTCCTGTAAGCTAGAAGATGCAGCCTCCCGATGTGTCATGCTCGGACCCCCCTGTAACACCCCCCTTGGGCATTACCTTGTGAACACGTGCTGAAATAACATTAAAAGGAATTTACTGGTTTCTGTCGGAAAATAAGGCTTATAATTTTGTATAAGTCCGAAAATGGGGGTAAATTTTTTTTCTTCGAAGGAACACTTTGAAAGTTTGCCACACATATTACAACGGGAACATTATATAATACTTATTAACACAAATCTATTATATTCAAAATTAAATCTTTCACAGCGTACAGGTTTTTCTTGAAAGTATTTCATGATTCCCAACTGAACACATAAAAGGTCTCAAGACTACGTTTACCGACTTTCTAACAACACATACACCCCAAGAAAATCCTAAGCTGGTCACTCTATACAACATCCACTGGAAATACCTTCATGGTCCTTACCACTATCACCGACCTCTTCAAGGATCGGAACTAAGCTCCTCGAGTGAACGGGAAATCCTCTGCATCATCTCTTGAAGATTCAAGTGTTCGTTTCATGATCTGTTTTCCGATTCAATCTCCATCTCCTTCGCACACTTAGGATAATCAACAATGATTTGTCCTCTTTCTGATTGACGAAATGAAAAGAGTGATCAAAACAAGCTTAGCTAAAAATGGAAGCTTTTGGGACAGCTTTGAGGATGTGGTGGTTTTATGAGTGTATCTCACGATCTACTCATCTAAAAATTACAAACTTTGGCTTGTTGGAAAGTTAAGAAGGAGAGGAACAACTTTGATGTTGGAGGTTTTGTTTTATTCAGATCAGAACATGGGCGTAAAGAGCCTTCTTTCCACTGTTTTAGTGTGATGCTGTGGATTTTGAGCTGTTTTGGTAATTTGGGCATATCTCCCAAAATACTTATCAGTTTTTTATGACCTTTAGCTCGTTAGAAAGAAGAGAGAAACATGAACAACTTTTATGGTACCGTTTCAGCGAGTATGAACATCAATGTGTGTTCTTAGAGTTCTTAAGAGAAGTTATGAACTTTGAAGGTGAAGATGATACAAAGTGAAGTAAAATTTGCCTAAGTCATGCTAAATGAAGGAAATGGCAGCGCACATAAGGTTGAAATGAGGGGTGGTTTGGTCCAAAATTTGTTACTTAGGGACAAAAGAGTAAAATCACTTAAGGACAAGCTTGTAATTCCTTTAAAGACTAAGGGCATTTTGGACATTTCACACCCAAAGTAATCATGACAAATAAGTGGTCATGATTGAAGGAGAAGTGGTTGAATTATGACCACAAGAAGCTTATGGCATACTTGAGAATTGATAGAAAACTAGGGATATTTTGGTCTTTTCATGCATAAAATATCTAGATATTTAGGAATCGTCATAAATGCGTCATAAATGTTAGATGACTCACCTCTCTGACTCACTGCCTTAGGTGGCGAGATGACTCCTCATCCTCATCCACCCGGTTTATCTCGACATCTCCGTTCCTGACTCCGTCGATTACCCGATTAGGGTTTTACGCCTGATTAGGGTTTTTGAGAGGAATGAGTTTTGGTTCATAGAGATGATATAAGTGAATTGAAAAATTGTCTAAGTGTAGGGTTAAAGGGATAGAGCCGTGTAGGGGAGGGCAAAATGGTCACAAAATTCCAATGGCAAGCCTTGTAATTTCCCCTAGGAAACCAAGGGTAAAATGGTCATTTTACAATAAAAATATCTAATGGCATTTATGTGTCATTATGGCCATTATGACTTGGATAGGATCGTCATAATTGCTCGTTACATCAGTCACATCAGCTCCATTGCTGACCCCGTTGTTCATCTGACTCAGGTTTTCCTCGAGATATTTCGAAGATTTCGCCTGCAGCAAATATAATATTATATTTTTACGCTAAAATTTTCAAAAATTCCAATATCGTATCAAATACGATAAAAACATTATTCATCTCGTTCACGAATTAAAATTAGGTTTTCCGAGCAAGAAACTTTTTACATTCTATCAAAAACGCAGACTGTGTTCCGTCTGAATTTTCAACCCAAAATTTAATCGTAACCTTATAAAAATAAGTATAACATGGAAATGACTTTGGATTCATCCAAAATCATTTTCTAAGTCACGGATAAAAATATAATCATTTATATATTTATTATCGATATTAGAAACAGTAAAAAAAATCGTACGAGCTAGGCTCCCAGTACTGTAAATCCTCCCCTTCTTATTCCCGCCGACAACATCAACCCACACCTGGGTCTATAGTCTCTCTGTTTCGACCGGGTCAAGCTGGGAAGGATCCGAGGCATCGGAGCAGGAGACAGCCTCAAACACTACCTAACTAAACTTGACGGTGAACTCCTCCAGTGATCAATAAATAAAAAACATTATATTATTAAACTATAATAATAACACGTAATATAAAAGTAAAAAAAAACACTAAAGCTCACCACATTCCGCTTGGACCTATCATCAACAAACTCGCCGGTCGCTCCGTGTATATGGGTCTCTGTAAAGACCGAAAGGAGTAGGGACATCAATCGACCGGCCAAGTGCTCCAACCTGCAAACGACACACAAAAATATCAACTAATTATAAAATAAATTATTAATTAAAATATAATGTTTATAAACTTAATTATTTACATATGCATACCATGTTAATGGCATGTTGGACGTGGTTAATTGAACCACCGGTGTGTAGGCTCCCGCCCTCCTCGGAAGCTCGATTCCTCTTCCTCTACTCACACTTCAGCTTGTAAGCTGGAGAGTCTCAGTACATACATAGCTCATCCTGGATGTTGGGGCCGATGTAATCTGGACATATGTGCTCTGCCTACGCTCACAGAGCATGTCCGCTAGTCTATGACCCGCTCTCTCCTCAAAGATACACATATCTCTGCAGTATGCTCCATATGCCACCGCACAAGGTCCTGTTAACAAGGAAAAAAATAAATGAAATTATACAATAAAATATATAAAATGCGTGAAAAGCAAATATAAAATTAAAAGAAGTAAACATCTTACCCCAAATCACCTAAAAATATGATCTCTATCGTCATGCGGTATCTTCCCCTATGATGACCAGAAGCGACGATACTGCTGCATGATGGAGTACGTAACGACCTTCGATCCCTTTTTCAATGGGATCGACCTGACAAGTTTATAATTTTAAAAAATCAACAACATGACACACAAAAAATTTATTGAATTACAAAAATAGTAATTCTAATAAAACATTAAATTAAAAAATACTTACGCTCCACGAACAGGTTGGATCCTTGGTCTCTCCTTAGGTACCAGAATCCTGGTCCACTCCGGCACGGCCTCTGGTGCGGTCGACTACTGCACCGATGATGAGGTGCCATTATCGACGTGGGGCGCCGGTGATGAGGATGGAATGACCTGGTCCAGATGTGGCGTCATCCCGGGAATAGGCATAAACGAAAATCTTGGTTGTGTGGTCGGCGCAGCAAATGGTGGTGGTGGTGGAGAGTGTGGCATGGGTGTAGTAGGTGGCGACGAGTAGCCGGCAAGTGAGCATCGTGGATGGAAGCGAGTGGGTGCAGTATGGGTCGGGATTGTGCAGTATGGGTCGGGGAGGGTGTATTATGGGTCGGGGAGGGTGTAGAATGGGTGGGGGAGGGTGCTGTAGGGGTCGCGGTGGGTGCAGTTTGGATGGGTGCAGAAAGGATAGGGGTGGGTGCGGAAGAAGAAAGAGCAGTAGCTAGCAGCGGGTCCTTGATGGTATATCATCCCCGCTTAGCCTTCCTTTTCCCCTTATCACCGCTAGGCGGTGGGGGGCGGCCCGACTGTCCTCCTGATGAATCAATGAAAAAAATATAAATCAAACGATATCTAACAAGTAATTAAAATATACATACAATTAATAATCTCTAACATAAATTTGTCAAGTCATACATTTAATTCCATAAGCAAATATTTAAAATACAATAAAAGTACTAGAGATCATTGTTCTTTTATTGGGACATTGAGATGTTATATGTCCTATACCCAAACATTTAAAGCATTTAATATCTCTAGATCTATTTGAAGAAGGGGTAGAAGTGGAAGGTTTATAGTTAGGAAATGTCGTCTTTGATCCACTTTTACCAACAACTTCAAGTTGTTTTGATGAGTCACCCTCCTTCTTGGAATTATCCTTCCAAGATGAGTTGTTGTTGTTGAAGAAGGGTTTCTTGAAGGACTTCTTTCTCTTCACTTGTGCTTCAACCTTGATTGCATGGTGCACCAAGTCCTCCAATTCAACATAGTTGTAAAGCTCTACCACATCTTGGATTTCTTGGTTGAGTCCTCCCAAGAACCTAGACATAGTTGCCTTTCTATCTTCTTCTATGTTTGCTCTAATCAATATGACCTCCAACTCTTAGTAATATTCTTCTACACTCATACTTCCTTGTCTCAACCTTTGAAGCCTATGGTGTAGGTCTCTAGTATAGCTAGAAGGCATATATCTTTTTCTCAAGACCCTCTTCATTTCTCTCCAAGTACTAATTGGTTCCTCATCATACCTTCTTTTTTCTTTACACAATTGATCCCACCAAATTAAAACATAATCATGAAATTCTAGACTTGCTACTTTTACTTTCTTTTCTTCACTATAGTTGAAGCAAGAAAATATGTGTTCCAATTTGGTCTCCCATTCCAAGTAAGCAGCGGGATCACTCTTCCCATGGAAGCTAGGGATCTTCACCTTCACATTATGCAACTTGTCATCCTTCTTATTCCTTCTTCCTCTGTGCTCACGTCTAGGTCTCCATCTATCAAATCTAGGTCTATGTTCATTGTCTTCCGAATTTGAGGAGCCTCTATGTGAGTTGTTATGCCTTGATCCTTCTTTGTCTTCAAGTACTTCTAATCTTTCAAACACTCTTTCTATGTTCCTTGTCATTCTATCTAACTTCCTATTCAAGTTCCTTGTTCTTGGTGATGATGGAGGAGAATCTTCAATGTCTTCTTCATGTTGTGAAGCCATGGTGCACTTACAATTTGAGAAATTACAATACAAATTCCAACAAATTGAAAATTAAACAAATCAAATGAAGATTACACCAATAAGAACAATTACACCACCAAAAATCAAAAGAATTAAGCACAATCCAACAAGAAACAAATACACTTAAAGAACAAGTGAAAGAAAAGAATTACAATTCAAAAAAATGAATATTACAAGGACCTCACCACTAGCTCAGCATTCACTCAAAGATTGCCACTCGTGTATATCACTCAATGTAGACTTTTATAAGATGATTTCTCTCTTGTCTATTTCCACTCAAGAGTTTCCTCTTCAAGGGATCTACAAATTGAAACAAGATTCTCTACAATTAGTCTCCATTAAACAAATGACAAATCAACCAATAGGCAATCAATTCAAAGAGGTCAAGTATTTGGAAAACAACTAATACAAAACTAATGGAGTTTATAAGACAAGCAAGAAAAGTTCAAGAAGAATTGCACACTCTAAATAGACGTGAAGAAGACAAGTTGGAAGAGTTCAACAATGGCCAATTCAAATTTAATCAAAGTGTATGTGAACAAGTAATGATCAATGTGAATTGTGCTACACCAAATTGTGAAGGATCAACACAAATACAAGCATGCGAAATGGTGGCAAGTCTTTTACCATTGCTGGAATTTTCCAGAATTTGCACTTTTACTCCAAAACTTTGTATATTTACTGTTTTGGCACACTTTTTCTTTTTACACTAGATTTTTTTTTTAAATTGCAGCCACTTGACTTTTATTAATTACAATTTCACAGTAAATACAATGAATTCTCGAAATTACAAAAAGATCCTTCAATCATGAACAAATTTGAACAATATTGGTGTAATACTTGGAAATATGACCAATTCATGTAGTGTAAAATAATTTCCAAGTAATGAATCACAAATCAAGTAATTAGAGACCTAGATTTTTCATTCAAGTGGATGATAAACACATCATTTCCACAAATTTAATTTCATGAAGATCTGTTAGGTTCTAAAAATTTGAAATCTTTGAAGAACTTTTGATTAAAATTTGAATCAATCTTACTATTGTGAATTGAAATTTGAATTTGAATTTTGAATTTGTTCAAAATCACAAAGTAAGGCAAATATATCAATGCTTGAATTTTCAAGAAGCAACCAAAATCACATGTGATCAAGAATCACATGCAAGGTGGCACCTAAAACAAGATGTGAAAAGTGGAGGGAAAATTTTTTTCACCAAAATTCAAGCTAGATCAATTCAAACACATTTCAAATTCTAGATCCATGATCACAATGGGATTCAAATTAATTTTCATCATCCAATTCTTGTGATAAATGGCGCCACTACTAATGAAAATTTCATCATGAAATTGGCTCCAACTTAAAGATCATCATAGAATTTGTAAAAATATATTGTTCAAAAATTCAAAACAATTGAAGATCAAAGATATAGCTCTAGATACCACATGATGTGACCAAGGATTGATCACTAAGCATTTTAGGATCTTCTTTGATCCAATTGCTTTAAAATTTGAGATCAAACACAATTCAAGCATAATTGATATGAAACTTGATCTTCAAGTGAAGAATCAAGAGAAAACAAAAGGAGTAGAAGAGAAGAGCAATTGATATATGACTAGAATGTAAATTACATGAAGTAAATTGCAAGAATTAAAGTGCAAGAATTAAAGAACAAAAGTAGAAAATGGAATAGGAAGATGATGAAGGGGAAGGCGCCACAAATGCATTCTTCTTAGAGAAGAAGATTGAATTTGATAAGCCAAAGGAGGATTCACCACTTGAATAAGGATATTCAAGATAAGAATCAATTGGTTCAACTCATGATCCAAGAAGAGGAGAACTCTCAACTCTCTCTAGAAATCTCAAGTATGAGAAAACTTATCAATCGTATTCTAACTTGCAAAATGAGTTACATGTAACCATTTATAGATGAGCAACGTGCTCATCCTCCTCCTAGAGTGCAATTAACGCCTCCCCTATGTAATTCCCAAGTGTGGGCCTCTCTTGGCCCAATGAGTCAAGTGATTAACCACCACCTTCTTGAGTGTGTCTTGGACTCTTCTAAGCCTTGTCCTTGTCATGGGTCCATGCAAGTCTTCAATTCTAGGTCCTTGGCCTTGTGTGTCCATGCTCACATCAGTGTCTGACATCAATCTTGCACCAGTATGGAAGATCAAAGAATATCGATCTCTTCTTCCATATGTTTTTCTCAGTAGCCTTAGCCTTCTTTTTGGCCTTGCCGAAGATAACATTGATGTGCTTCACCCGTTGATAAACTTGCTCTCCATTTAAGGTCGTCGGAGCATTTTCACTTTCTTGGCATCCGTTAAAAGCTTTTTTCAACTTATGATATGGGTGATCACGTCTAATAAATCTCTGATGCCCAAGGTAAACCGTATTCCTTCCATGATGCAACTGAGTGAAGCATGTGCCTTCTTCACATATAGGGCATGCTTTATGCCCCTTAACACTGTACCCGGTCATGTTCCCGTATGCTGGAAAGTCATTGATGGTGCAAAATAACATGGCACGCATCTTGAAAGTCTCGTGATAATGCCCATCAACTACATCAACACCTTCCACCCGTAGATTTTTCAAGTCTTCAATCAAGGGACTTAGATAAACATCTAAGTCATTTCCCGGTTGCTTTGGGCCCGAAATCATCATAGATAACATCCTGTATTTGCGCTTCATGCATAACCAAGGAGGTAGGTTGTAAATTATCAGTAGAACATGCCATGAACTATGAATACTACGTAAGTTACCATATGGATTCATTCCATCCATAGCAAGTCCAAGCCTAAGGTTTCTTGGCTCATTGGCAAAATCCGGAAACAAAGTATTAATTTTCTTCCATTGTACAGAATCAGCCAGATGGCGAACCTATCCATCACGTTTCCTCTCATCATCATGCCATCTAAGGCTCTTGTCGTCTTTTGCATTAGCGAACAATCTCTTGAACCTTGGAATTATTGGGAGACACCACAACACCTTCGCGGGAGGACCCTTTTTTTGTTACATCACAACTAGAATCATCAAGATCATCACCATCATCACCATCCTTCACTTTGTAGTGTGATAACCCACACTTGGTGCAATCGTGCATCTTTTCATAATCACCCGTGTACAATATGCAATCATTGGGGCATGCGTGTATCTTCTTATAATCCATACCCATCGGACACAATACCTTCTTCACCTCATAATTATGGTTAGGCAATGTGTTGCCCTCTGGAAGCAAGTCTTTCAACAATTCAAGCAATTATGTGAAGCTTTTATCGCTCCAAACATTTCTCGCCTTCACACAGACCAATTTTAACACTGCCGACAACCGTGTATGAGTAGTACACCCCGGATACAAATTCTTATCCGCATCACTACACAATCTTTCATACATATGTGCTCATTGAAAAGATCCTTGTCCAATATCACAGATCATGTCCTCTACTCGATCATACTCCATATCTACGTCAACTTGCTCACTTTGGGAGACACTTGGCTTGTTATTAAACAACACATCACCATGCCAGATCCATCTTGTATAATTCAAGCAAATCCCAAAACAAATAAGATGAGTATGTATATCCTTGATCGCATATTCCCTTGTATTCAAACATTTGGCACAAGGACAACAGAACATTCCATTACTATTGGGAACATTTCTTTGAGCAAATTCTATAAACTCTTCCACTCCCTTCAGACACTCATCACTTGTACGTTTACAAACCATCCAACTACGATCCATAGCTAGATAGATTTTGTAGATATACACACATATATCCAATATAAGCATAATAAGGGAGATTGGAAAAGCACTAGTATTTGAAAACCTAACAGCCGTATATATCTTAGTTGAGTAATTGGCTAAAACATCATCCTAATATATCTTAATCATCATTTCAATGCCAACAATAAGCTTATTACCGAGTAAACTAGAAATCCAACCCCAACAAAAAACTATACCCATGTGGACCTCAAATGGACATGATATATCCTCATAGCAAGTGTTTCCAATGACTTGCCTACTTTCTAAGAAACCAGAGACAATATTCATCATTCCATTGATGTCCAACATGCTTAGCATTTTTATCCTAAAAAATGAAGTTCCTATCCCTCTTTAGTGAACTTTTTGCATATATTCTCAGACTTAAAAAATGAACTAAGAAAATGACAAATCAAAACTGAAATTAACTTTGAGGGTTTCCCCAAGAATTGCTTTCTCAATACAGGGATCCCTAGCCGTCCGGTGACAAATAAGGATGCTATTCTGATCATTCATATTTTGTATTCTTTTTCATCTTTGACCAATTAATCATCTAATTTTAGGTCATGGGTGATAGTTAGGTAATGTCTTTCTCAAAGTAATATTCAGTATTTCCAAGATTCCTACCTAGTTTTTCTAGAAATAGAATGTTAAGTTTTAAATTCTCATTAGAAAAATATAGCTATATCACTATATGGATACTTTAATGTCCATTATTTTGTATAGAAACCTCCATTTTTTTTCATACATCACAAAGCATGCTTATTTTTCACTTGACCAACCTTTATGCTTACATAACCTACGTTAGAGATAAGCTATGGCTTAACACACATACTCACAGAAACATCAATGAATAGAAAAGAATGAATGTCGAGAGATTGAGAGAGCAAAGTAATGAACACTGAAAAACTGAAACTTCTTTTTGATTCACAGTGTATTTATACACCTATAGAACCCATATGAGGAAATGAGCAAATAAGGAAGATTTGAAAACACAAACTGAAATTTAGGGGTTACCCACGTTCACAGAGAGGAGAAGGAGAGTGGCTCAGTGGTGGTGCGACAGCCGGGCTCTTTGTTAGGGTTCACTCCAGCTGCACAGAAAGGGGTTGTGTTAGTAACAAAGATAAAAGAAAGAAAGAGTAACTCACCAGAGAGAGAGAAGAGAACTCACTAGAGAGACTCGCGGTGGTTGCCTGAGAATAGGGGTCGTGACGGTGGGCTTGCGGTTGTGACAGAAGAGGGTTCAAATGGGAGAGTGAGTTGTGACAGAGGCTCATGCGGTGGGCTTGCGGTGTTGGTGGGGAGAGGAGCTCGCGGTGGTGAATTGATGAAGAGCAAAAGGGTTAGGGCAGAGTGAAAGTGATGAAGAAGAGAAAAGCACGCGGGACATAACATATACCGATATTAAAATTTGTAAATCACTTTTAACGTCTGTTGTTTAAACAATAGACGTTAAACTTCATCTTTTACATTTGTTGTTTAAATAACAGACGTAAAAAATGAACTTTAACGTCTATTGTTTAAACAACAGACGTTAAAGGTGACACTCATCAGTTTTAACGTCTGTTGTTTAAACAACAGACGTTAAAATTTATTTAAACTCTCCACGTTTTGTAACGTCCACTTTTTTTTAACAGACGTTATATCTGGCCGTTTATTCCATATTTTCCAGTAGTGACCCATGGTTTGGTGAACAGTCGGTGTTGATGCTTATTGGCAAATATGGATATGTAACTTCAAAGTTGACTTCCTGAGGTGGATTTGATCCAAGTGCATAACGGATTAATGGAGTAGTGGAGTAGCACTGCATCGCATTGCATACTTATTTGACATGATGTGAATGATATTAATATGGTATGACATTATTTTGTTTTGATATGTTATTTGTATATGTGATGCATGCCCATCTTGCTAACTGCTTCCATGCCTTTATGTTTATATACATGTTTCTTACTCCCCATCTTTCTGCTGTTGTTTGCATGTACCTTATCTTTATCCAGAGGATGGTGAGCAGCCAGTTGAAGAATGGCTCCGAGGAGCCGCTTAGTCGTAGTTAGGATTTATTTCCAATTTTAGTTTGTTATCCATGATGTTTCCTGATTTTGATTATACCAGCTCTGTAATGTGATATCGGGGTTGGGTTATGTTTTTCATGTTATGTTTTTATTTCCACCTTGTTTTAGTTTTGTTAGAATGTGGTACTTTCTACCTATGGTTTTTCATTTTATGATAAATGATATGCATGTTTTTATTTTACCTTTTTATTTAATTTCTTCTATGTTATTGCTTTGTAAATACATGCGGGGTAGAGTATGTCACATTTTGTGGTATCAGAGCAGGTCTGTCCTATCAGGTCGTGGTATGAATCTGTTATGAGTCTTTTGTGTGCTCTTGTTTGAATTATCTATAGTTTGCTATAGATAATGATGTGTAGTATTAAGAACCTTTAGTTCTTCCTGCTTGGTTATCTGTTTTTAATAGTTGTCTAGGGCAAGTGCAGGAACCAATGGCAGGAAGAGGTAGGAATTGTAACATCCTTGACTGATCTATGGATTGACGAATGACCCCACATACCAACACAGGTCTTTTCAACGTGCTTTGTCCTCACTCACAAGCTTCCTGGGAAAACTTCCCAGGAGGTCACCCATCCCAGAATTGCTCCAAGTCAAGCACGCTTAACTGTGGAGTTCTTAAGTGATGGGCTGGGATGGGTGACCTCCTGGGAAGTTTTCCCAGGATGGGTGTGAGTGAGGACAAAGCATGCTGAAAAGACCCGTATTGGTCTGTGGGGACAGTCGTCAATCCATAGAGCAGCCAGGGATGTTACAAATGGTATCAGAGCGGCACCTCTCCCAGTACGGTGTGGTTCGGGGACGAATCAAGCGGAAGCTGGTGGGCATGTAACACCCGGGTACCGACGAGGGCGGGGAGTGGTCGTCGGTACAAGAAGGCACGGACAAGGAGCGGCTCCTGGCAGGCTTCTAGACAGAGGGACACATGAATGAACTGATTACATGCCCAAATAAGAGGGATCCTGAGACTGTGTAGGTATGGGACTATACAGTTGAGGAAGGCTTATATGAATTGATTGGTACTACCTATACTAACAAGATGCATCTTCTTTTCGGGAGCCCATCACTTAAGAACTCCATAGTTAAGCGTGCTTGACTTGGAGCAATTCTGGGATGGATGACCTCCTGGGAGCACCTCTCCCAGTACGGTGTGGTTCGTCTCAAACCAAGCGGAAGCTGGTGGGCATAGAACACCCGGGTGCCGACGAGGGCGAGGAGTGATCGCCGGTGCAAGAAGGCACGAACAAGGAGCGGCTCCTGGCAGGCTTCTAGGCAGAGGGACACATGAATGAATCGATTACACACCCGAATGAGAGGGATCCTGAGACTGTGTAGGTATGGGACTATACAGTTGGGGATGGCTTATATGAATTGATTGGTACTACCTATACCAACAAGATGCATCTTCTTTTCGGGAGTCCATCACTAAGAACTCCACAGTTAAGTGTGCTTGACTTGAAGTAATTATGGGATGGGTGACCTCCCAGAACCAGATCAACAACAATGGAGGACCAGTTGAGTTTCAAGGTCTGGATAAGCTCCAAAGTGAACACCTTGCCCTCGTTCAAGGGAGCTTATGACCCTGAAGGTGATCTTTTGTGGATGCGGGAGATTGAAAAGATGTTCCGGGCCATGGGATGCAACGACATTCAAAAAGTTATCTTTGGGACTTTCATACTGACAGAGGAAGCTGAGCATTGGTGGGAGAATTGTTGCTAGCGTATGGAAGCTGAGGGTACAGTTACTTGGAATGTCTTCAAGGACAGGTTCTTGGAGAAGTACTTTCCTGCTGACATCCGTGACAAGAAGGAGATGGAGTTCTTGGCTCTAAAGCAAGGGAATATGTCTGTGGGATAATACACTGCAAAGTTTGAGGAGATTGCTCGTTATTACACACTGTATCAGTATGTAACTGATGACCGCTCCAAGTGCATGAAGTTCGAGGATGGTTCGCGTCCGCAGATCAAGCAAGCCATCAGTTATCAGGAGATCCACGTTTTTTCGATATTGATGAACAAGTGTAGGATCTTTGAGGATGCCTACAAATCAAAAGTGTCAAGCTACAAGAGTTTAGTTGCCCAGAGTAGCAGGAAGAATGATCAGAAGGACAAGGGAAAACAGTGTCTAGCTCCAGTTGGTCAGGACTTCAAGCAGAGTGACAGGAAACCACAGTTCTATTCAGATAGATTTAGCAATTGGGATTCTTCTACTCCTAGACCCATCCGATGCGGCAAGTGTGGACAGGATCATTCAACCGCTCGATGCAAGGAGACATACGTCATCTGCTTCAAGTGTGGTGATGTGTCGCGTCAGTCGACGTGCGACGACGCTCGTGCGTATCCGGCAAGTGTACCGGACTGCCGTCAAGTAATAAAAGATATCGAACCCACAGAGACTGTGTTCCCGAATCGCAATCTGTTTTCGAATCGATTAGTTCTGGACTTTTTAGAGAGGGTTTTGAAATTGGTTTTTGAATTGAAAGATAGATGAGCAGAGAACAATTAAAACAGAAAACAATTGTTTTTGGGGTTTTTATCTAAACGGATTCCTAGGGATTTGGGTTACCTTTGAGGCTGTTTATGTTGTTAACAGATTTACCTTTGTTGATTACCGAAATTGCCTTGAAGGCGAGTTTATCCTCTGATAGCTTAAGCTCCCTCTCGGGTTACAAAAGCCGTGCCCAATTGACCCGACCCCTACTCTCGTGGTAGTCGATCCCAGATTGGACCCTTTGCGTTCGTGACAACTCGTTGCTCCTCGAGGGACGGCTTCTAACTCTCGTGATTTCAGTCCCAAGTCTGACTTCTATAGGTCCGACACACCTAGGTTCACCGCTAGGTTCCTCCCTATAATGTCTCGATTATGCAAATAACCTAAGTTCACCGCTAGGTTCCTCCTTGGATCATTCACATCTCACAAACTAGTGGCTGCCGGGCTTTACGAGTGAATCACCCTAGAAATCCTAAGTTCACCGCTAGGTTCCTCCTTAGAACGTCTATGTCACGTAAATAAACGGTTGCCGAAATTTATGAGTGATTAACACACTAGAAATCAGATCTAAAGCAAATAGTAATTAACAAAGATTTTTACATCAAATCAACATCATTTACAAACCTCGGGCAGAGCCCTAATCCCTAGAAACTAAGCTACTACTCCAGTCTTGCCATGGAGATGACAAGCTGGGATGACAACATAATAAAAATCAGAAAAGAGAAGAGAGGAGAAGAGGAGAAGAGATCCTAAATCTATGCCTAGAGTAGTAGCCCCTAATGTGTTGTTCCTTCTATGATCTCCGTATCTGATGCCTTGGTCCATATTTATAGAAATGGGGAAGTTAGAGTCCCAAACCAACTCAAAATCTGATCTATTTCGGTTTCTTCAGGTCCAAGTAATGCGCGTCACGGCCGTGATGGCCATCACGGCCTGGCCGTGACGGTCTCTGCCTCTGGCACTTTTGGAAAATCCGGTTTCTCGCGGGGCGAGAATGTTCTCGCGTCGCGAGCCCCTCTCGTTTCATGGTCGTGAAGAATTTCCACGGCTGGTCCGTGATGTGCTCGACTTGTGGTGGTTTTGGGTCACGGCCGTGATGGCTATCACGGCCGGCCGTGATGCACTCGACTTCACCTTTCTTCTTTTTCAGTTTTGCTCGATCATGGCCGTGATGGTCATCATGGCCAGGCCGTGATGGGCTCTGTTTGGCTCATTTTCTTCAGTTTTAAAGCTCCATCTTCATCCAAACTTCATCATGGTTGATCTTGAGCAATTTACCCTTGATATCTGCAAAACAACACACGAAAACCGCCTTACCCGTTCCAAAGGAAAATTAACCTAAAATCTAATAAAAATATGCCTAAACTACATGAAAATGCATGCAAAATGATGGACAAAGATGAGGTGGAATCACACTCATCAAATCACCCCAAGCTTAAAACTTTGCTTGTCCTCAAGCAATTACTCGAGCCATAAGATATATCAATCAAAGCGTGGATAGTGAACCAAGAACCCTAGAAGCTAATCCAAGCAATAGGCATTTTTAATAAGCACTCAAGAGATAATCAAGTTCAAGTCCAATTAGAAGCTTAGGTTCTTCAAGTTCATGTCCTCACTGATTTGGGCACTCATCTCACCTCACTCAAGTGTTTTAGGGTTTATGACAATTCACTCCATTTCCTCAAGTAAAGTATTTTACCATAGGCTTGACTATTAACCAAATCTCTACTTTATTTAAGAAAACACTTAAGAATCAAGAGGTCTTTTCCTTTGGTTGTAATGTGGCCATGGGATTTATTGTTAGGTGGGAAAATCAAAGAAAGGGAATTTTCAAGAAGGCTAGATAGATTATCAAACATTACAAGGTATGACACCTTCTAAAATACCTTTTAAGGGCTTTGATTTAATTTTTCCACCTTTCTCCTTCTATTATTTTTTTTTTCTTTTTCTTTTTCTTTTCATTTCTCACTTTCTTTGTCATCCCCTTCTCCATTTTTTTCTGTTTATTTCATTTTTATTTGTTTGGAGAAGGGGATATTTATAGCTCAAGAGAAATTACTTTCTAGCTTTTTCTTCCCATACTTTTTCCAACTACCAATTACCCTTTTTGTAATACTTTAAAAGGTGCCATACCAAGCATTATTTATCAAATTAATTCATGGTGCCAAGAAAAGTATTTTTTTTTCTTTAGGCTCAAAATTGGGCAACTAAGGGGTAGCATTTATCATTCAAAGCTCGGGAGGCCGGAAAAATACCTAGTGCCTCAATCATATTCAAAAATGTTCTCAAAAATTTTTAAGTTTTGAAATGGTTTCAAGTCAAGTTCTAGAAAATACAGTCCAAGAGGAATTAAATCACTCTATCACAAGAAATGGGGTAGATTTAGTGAATACCCCTTTTGGCTCAAAATCTTACATTTAGTAGTTCATAAATCAGTGAGGAACGCAAGTCTAAGGAACCACATGCTAATTATCAACTATCAAATGACTATCTCAAGAAATTTTTATTTTTAGCCATATCACAAGAATAATGAAAAATTGGGTTCAAAATTCACTATCTCAATTCATTTGGCTCCAAGTTCTCACAATCGGATGCATGTTCTAAGTGAAGGGAAATCTAGAGAATGTGATCATACCAATCTATGCCTATGAGAATGCAATATGAATGCAACAATGCAAATGCAAAAATAAATACCCCTACCCCAAGCTTGATTACTTACATTGTTTCTAATGTAAATAATCAAGTCGGAGAGAGGAGAAAAATGGAACAACTTACCGAGTCGGTAGCGGGTGTTGGCTTCACATTCCAGTCAAAGCTTGGGTAGAAATTGTATCACGGCCGTGAGGCTCATCACGGCTAGGCCGTGATCGTTTCTGGTCCTCAGGAGTTGCCCTGTCACGACCGTGATCTACATCACGGCTAGGCCGTGATGCTCTTTGACCTTGGCATCCTACTCATCACGCCCGTGATGGTTGTCACGGCTAGGCCGTGATGCTCTCTGTGCTCTTGTTTAGTTCATCACGGCCGTGACCACTGTCACGGCCAGGGCGTGATGGCCTCTGACTCTATCTTTTTTTATGCTCTTCTTCTCTTTCTCAACCTGAAAACACTAGACAAACTTATTAATGATATTTTTGCCTCTTGATCTTCTCAAATTATTCAAGAGGTTAAATCAAAAACAAAAGGAAAAAGGGAAAGAAAACTTGGGTTGCCTCCCAAGAAGCGCTTATTTATGGTCTTAAGCTTGACCATACTTCCTCAATCAACCGGGGTCGGCTGGGCGTAGAAGTGCAGGCACACTTCTCTTCCATGGAGCTCCTTCAAATAGCCGTTTCTGCTCATACGGCCAGTAACGCTTCCGCTTTGCTCTTTTCTCTCGGAGCTTCCTAGCCTTCCTTTCTTCCGGCGGAAGTTTTGTTTCCGCATGGACAGCAACTCCAACTTCACCACTGCTGGGTGCATCATTAGCCTTGCATATCTTTGGGGTTGCTTCCATGCTAAGTTCTTTCTCTACCGCTGGAGATGTTACATCAATTCTGCACACATGGCTCTCAAAAGGAGGGTTGTTACAAGAGTTAATCAACTAAAAATTTACCCTACCTTCCTCTACATTTAGAGAGAGTTTGCCATTCCTTACGTCTATTAATGCTCCAGCGGTTGCCAAGAATGGCCTTCCTAAAATGATGGGGAATTTGGAATTCCCTTTCATGTCCAATACCAGGAAGTCGGTAGGGATGAGAATTTTCCCTACCTTTACAGGAACATTCTCTAGTATGCCTAGAGGAGTCCTAGTTGAGCCATCCGCAATTTGTAAGAGGAATTTGAATGGTCTCAACTCTTTGCTTCCCAACCTTTCCATGATAGTGAGGGACATCAAGCTCGTGCTAGCCCCTAGGTCACATAAGGCTTGGTCAATTTGCAGTTGTTCAATCGAGCAAGCGATGGAGAAACTACCTGGGTCTTTCAGTTTAGTAGGCATTTTAGTCTCTACATCTACTTGCTTTTTCCTGACCAACCTCTGTGGGAAAGGTATCGGGGGTTGGTACGGTGGTGGAGGGACATATTTCGGTTCTGGCTCTTCTTTTTCGTTCGTGTCCTCCTCCGGTTCCACGTCCATTTCAGCTACCCCCACCCCAAGCTTATCATCCCTCAAGTGTATGACATTGCAATGCTCATTGGGATTTGCTTCGGGTTGCCCCGGGAATGCACCCTTAGGTCTCGAGTACGTGCTGGCTTGTTGGGCAATCTAGGTTTCTAGCATCTTGTTATGAGTTGCTAAGTTGTCTACCTTAGATGCTAGATCCTTTATTGCCTCACTCACTGCCCTTCCTTGTTGTCTAAACTCCTCATTCTGTTTTGTCTGAGTTTCGACAAAACTTTCAAATAAAGTCTCGAGTTTAGATCTCTGTACCTGAGGGTACCCCGGTGCTGTTCTCTTATTACTTTGACCTTCTTGGAGTTCACGATTAAGCGTGTTGCTGTAGTTGCCGTAGGAGAGGTAAGGGTTGTTCCTTCTTTGGTTGTAGGGATTTGGGGGAGCATAGTTGGGCAGCTTCGGGTTCGTATCATAGTAGTTGTTACAAGAGTTCACTTGTTCACCCGAAGCGTCGGATCCATGTGGGCATCCCATCATGTCATGTCCCTGCATTCCACAAATCTCACAAACAAGGTTAGTAGCACCTAATGCACTCACATTAGCTCTTTCCAGCCGATCAAAACGTTTATTAAGTGAGTCTATCTTTGACATAATAAGATCTGTGCTATTTACCTCAAACTTACCCCCCGAAATCTTGTTCGGGTTATTACCTCTTTCGGATCCCCATTGGTGGTAGTTGGTGGCGACATTCTCGATGATGTTGAATGCCTCAGTGAGAGGCCTATTCATAAACGCTCCACCGGCTGCAGAATCTAGTGACACCTTCGAAGAGTAGTCCAATCCGTTATAGAAGGTGTGCACTATTAACCACCTCTCGAGTCCGTGATGTGGGCACGTCTCAATCAGTCCCTTGTATCGATCCCAAGCTTCCGATAATGATTCTCCGTCTTTCTGGAAGAAGCCGGTGATCTGGGTCCTTATGTAGGCCGTCTTGGATGGAGGGAAGAATTTCTCCAAGAACGCCTGCTCCAATTGGTCCCAAGTAGTCAAAGTGTTAGCAGGGATTTGCTTAAGCCAGGCCTTCGCCTTTCCAGTGAGAGATGAGGGGAACAGTCTCAAACGCACAACATCGACTGAGGCTCCATGAATCCGGATTGCATCGGTGAACTCTAAAAATGTCTCTATGTGATCGGTCGGGTCCTCCGAAGGCAATCCTCCGAATTGATGTTGCCTAATCATGTTGATTAGCATAGGTGGTATGGTATAGTTTTCCGCCTCAATCTCTGGCCTTGCAATCCCAGTTCGCAAGCCTCTCGCATTTGGGGCTGCGTAATCCTTCAAAGGTTTTGTATCCGGTTGATTCGCCATGAGTGGAACGGGACTCAACCTTTCTCCCTCTCTTTGTAGTCTTCTACGTCTGTGGAAGGTCCTCTCGATCTCCGGATCAATCTCACTAAGGCTCCCAAGACTTAGAGATCTTTGCATATAACACAAGAGAGATGGATACAATAGAAGGAAAAGATTTTTTTTTTTTTATATTTCAGAAATAAAAATCAAACAAAAAGAAAAGGTCCAGAAAAATCAATTCAAAATTTGAATTGAGATTCGAAAAGGCACAGTCCCCGGCAACGGCGCCAAAAACTTGATGTGTCGCGTCAGTCGACGTGCGACGACGCTCGTGCGTATCCGGCAAGTGTACCGGACTGCCGTCAAGTAATAAAAGATATCGAACCCACAGAGACTGTGTTCCCGAATCGCAATCTGTTTTCGAATCGATTAGTTCTGGACTTTTTAGAGAGGGTTTTGAAATTGGTTTTTGAATTGAAAGATAGATGAGCAGAGAACAATTAAAACAGAAAACAATTGTTTTTGGGGTTTTTATCTAAACGGATTCCTAGGGATTTGGGTTACCTTTGAGGCTGTTTATGTTGTTAACAGATTTACCTTTGTTGATTACCGAAATTGCCTTGAAGGCGAGTTTATCCTCTGATAGCTTAAGCTCCCTCTCGGGTTACAAAAGCCGTGCCCAATTGACCCGACCCCTACTCTCGTGGTAGTCGATCCCAGATTGGACCCTTTGCGTTCCGTGACAACTCGTTGCTCCTCGAGGGACGGCTTCTAACTCTCGTGATTTCAGTCCCAAGTCTGACTTCTATAGGTCCGACACCTAGGTTCACCGCTAGGTTCCTCCCTATAATGTCTCAGTTATGCAAATAACCTAAGTTCACCGCTAGGTTCCTCCTTGGATCATTCACATCTCACAAACTAGTGCCTGCCGGGCTTTACGAGTGAATCACCCTAGAAATCCTAAGTTCACCGCTAGGTTCCTCCTTAGAACGTCTACGTCACGTAAATAAACGGTTGCCGAAATTTATGAGTGATTAACACACTAGAAATCAGATCTAAAGCAAATAGTAATTAACAAAGATTTTTACATCAAATCAACATCATTTACAAACCTCGGGCAGAGCCCTAATCCCTAGAAACTAAGCTACTACTCCAGTCTTGCCATGGAGATGACAAGCTGGGATGACAACATAATAAAAATCAGAAAAGAGAAGAGAGGAGAAGAGGAGAAGAGATCCTAAATCTATGCCTAGAGTAGTAGCCCCTAATGTGTTGTTCCTTCTATGATCTCCGTATCTGATGCCTTGGTCCATATTTATAGAAATGGGGAAGTTAGAGTCCCAAACCAACTCAAAATCTGATCTATTTCGGTTTCTTCAGGTCCAAGTAATGCGCGTCACGGCCGTGATGGCCATCACGGCCTGGCCGTGACGGTCTCTGCCTCTGGCACTTTTGGAAAATCCGGTTTCTCGCGGGGCGAGAATGTTCTCGCGTCGCGAGCCCTCTGTTTCATGGCCGTGAAGAATTTCACGGCTGGTCCGTGATGTGCTCTGACTTGTGGTGGTTTTGGGTCACGGCCGTGATGGCTATCACGGCCAGGCCGTGACAGACTCTGACTTCAGCCTTTCTTCTTTTTCAGTTTTGCTCGATCATGGCCGTGATGGTCATCACGGCTAGGCCGTGATGGGCTCTGTTTGGCTCATTTTCTTCAGTTTTAAAGCTCCATCTTCATCCAAACTTCATCATGGTTGATCTTGAGCAATTTACCCTTGATATCTGCAAAACAACACACGAAAACCGCCTTACCCGTTCCAAAGGAAAATTAACCTAAAATCTAATAAAAATATGCCTAAACTACATGAAAATGCATGCAAAATGATGGACAAAGATGAGGTGGAATCACACTCATCATGTGGCAAGTCTGGCAACATTAATCGAGAATGTGGAGGAGCAAAGTCAGAACAACAGAATGCTATCAAGAATCAGAAACCGCAAGCCAATCGACTGAAGACCAGTGGGAGAGTCTTTACTCTTAGTGGAGCTAAGGCCTCCGAGTCCGGGGACTTGATCCAAGGTATATGCCTCATTGATGGAACTCCTTTAGCTGTCTTGTTTAATTCGGGCGTGACTCACTCGTTTATATCACATTAATGTGTTAAGAGTCTTAAGTTGCCTTTGACCTTTCTTGAGTGTGATTGAATTGTTGCCACACCCACAAATAAACATGTCCTTACTTCACATGCATGCAAGAATTGTCTCATTACCATTGATGGTAGGAATTTTATTGTTGATCTTGTATGCTTACTCCTAAAAGAACTTGATGTTATTCTTGGCATGGATTGGTTATCTTCCAACCATGTCCTCTTAAGTTGTTTTGATAAAACCATAGTTTGTGGAACTCCTGTGGAGTCTAAGGATCTGAGATTTCTCTCTGCCAACCAAGTTAAGGCTTCTATGAAAGAAGAGGCCCAAGTTTACATGATGTTGTCTTCCCTGGGAGTAGAGAGCAAGCCTGATGTTGGAAATGTGCCAATAGTGAGAGAGTTTCCCCAAGTTTTCCCTGGTGATGTTTATGAGTTACCCCCTAGCTGAGAGAGACGTTGAGTTTACCATAGACTTAGTGCCGGGAACGGGACCCATATCCATAGCACCTTGTAGGATGTCTCCTCTAGAGCTAGTTGAGTTGAAGAAACAGTTGGAGGAACCGATTCAGAAACAATTCATTAGTCCTAGCATGTTCCCATGAGGAGCGCTGATGTTGTTGGTAAAGAAGAAGGATGGCAACATGAGGTTGTGTGTCGATTATCGATGACTCAACAAAGTGACCGTTAAGAATAGGTATCCCCTCCCTGGGATTGATGATTTTATGGACCAGTTGATAGGAGCATGTGTTTTCTCGAAGATAGATTTGAGGTTAGGATACCATCAAATTCGGGTTAAGTGTAAGGACATCCCAAAGACTGTGTTTAGAACGCGTTATGGTCACTATGAGTATTTGGTTATGCCCTTTGGTGTGACTAATGCTCCTGCGGTGTTCGTGGATTATATGAACAAAACCTTTAACCCTTACTTGGATAAGTTTGTGGTAGTTTTCATAGATGACATCTTAGTGTACTCCAAGACCAAGGAGGAACATGAGGAACACTTGAGGGTTGTGTTGCAGACCCTTAAGGAGAAGCAGCTGTATGCTAAGTTGTCTAAGCACGAGTTTTGGCTTGAGGAGGTGAGTTTCTTAGGACACGTCATCACTAAAGGTGGGATAGCGGTGGATCCGGCTAAGGTTGAGACGGTGCTCCACTGGGAAGCGTCAAAGTCAGTGACCGAGATTAAGAGTTTCTTGGGTTTAGCAGGGTACTATAGGAGGTTTATAGAAGGTTTCTCTAAGATAGCTTTACCCTTGACCCGTCTCACCAAGAAAGGACAACTCTTTGTATGGGTCTCTAAGTGTGAGGAAAGTTTCCAAAACTTAAAGGATAGGTTAACATCCGCACCAGTGTTAGTTTTGCCCAATCCTAGTGAACCTTTCGTAGTTTATTGCGATGCTTCTAAGCAAGGTTTAGGTGGTGTGTTGATGTAGAATGGTAAAGTAGTGGCCTATTCCTCTAGGCAGTTGAAAACCCATGAGAAGAAATACCCTAACCATGATTTGGAATTAGGAGTTGTAGTGTTTTCCTTAAAGACCTGGAGGCATTACCTTTATAGAGCTAAGTTTGTGGTTTTTAGTGATCATAAGAGTTTAAAATATCCGTTTGACAAAAAAGAGTTCAATATGAGGTAACGTAGATGGATGGAATTCCTTAAGGATTATGATTTTGAGTTAACCTACCACCTAGGAAAATCCAATGTAGTGGCAAATGCCTTAAGTAGAAAAACCTGGCAGGTCTCAGCTTTGATGGTTAGGGAGATGGATCTTATAGAAGAGTTTAGAGACTTGAGCTTAGCATGGAAAGTTACCCATAAGAGTATTAGACTTGGAACGTTGAAGATTACAAACAACTTGATGGATCAGATTAGAGAAGGTCAGAAGGTAGATGTTTACCTCTTAAGTCAGAAAGAGCTTTTTACTTAGGGTAGAGACCTTAGCTTTAAGGAAGGAAGTGATGAAGTTTTGAGGTTTCAAAATAGAGTTTGTATACCCGATGTTCTGGACCTTAGGAAGTTGATCCTTGAAGAAAGACATAGGAGTGGACTGAGTGTGCACCCAGGTGCCACTAAGATGTATCAAGACTTAAAGCGCATGTTTTGGTGGCCTAGGATGAAAAAGGATGTGCTGAGTTTGTTTACGCGTGCTTAGTATGCCAAAAGGCTAAGATAGAACACCAAAAGCCATCAGGTAAGATGCAACCGTTAAGTATCCCATAATGGAAATGGGATAGTATCTCTATGGATTTTGTGTCTGGAATCCCTAGGACTCCAGTTGGTTATGAAGCTATATGGGTTGTTGTGGACAGGTTGACTAAGTCTTCCCATTTCATCCCTATGAATATGGAATATCCCTTAGAGAAGTTAACTAGGTTGTACATCGAAAAGATAGTTAGGCTACATGGTGTACTCTCTAGCATGGTGTCAGATAGAGACCCTAGATTTACCTTTAGGCTTTGGAATAGTTTACATGAGGCTTTAGGAACAACGCTTAGGCTAAGTTCAGCTTACCACCCACAGACTGATGGTCAGTCCGAGAGAACAATCCAGTCCTTAGAGGACTTGTAGAGAGCTTGTGTGCTAGAAAAGTCAGGTAGTTGGGACAAGTTTTTACCCCTAATTGAGTTCACCTACAACAACAGCTTCCATTCCAGTATTGGGATGGCACCCTATGAAGTGTTGTATGGGAGGAGATGCAGAACACCATTGTGTTGGAATGAACCCGGTGAGAATGTTGTGGAAAGACCTGAGATAGTGCAAGAAACCACAGAGAAAGTGAGGATGATCGAAGAGAAGATTAGAGTGGCACAAAGTAGGCAAAAGAGCTATCATGATAAGAGAAGGAAGGCTCTCAAATTCCAAGAGGGTGACTATGTGTTCTTGAGAGTTAGTCCAACAAGCTGGGGTCAGTAGAGTGATGCAAGCAAAGAAACTTACTCCCAAATTCATTGGCCCTTACCAATTTCTAAAAAGTCGGTGATGTTGCTTACCAAATCGTGTTACCACCTTTCTTGTCCAATCTTCATAACGTGTTTCATGTGTGAAGCAGCTAAGAGGCAAAGAGATTCCCTTGGTTAAAGTAGTTAGGAGTAGGGCTACTAAGGAAAGTGCTACGTGGGAGCTTGGGAGCAAGATGATGGAGGCATATCCGCACCTTTTCAATCGAGGTGAGTAGAAATTTCGAGGACGAAATTTTTATAAGGGGGTGGAATTGTAAATACCGTTTTTCGTATAAAGTCTTTAAACAATGTTATATGTTTTGTATCTGTTTTAAAGGGCTAAGTGGGATTTTTAAGGCTTAAAATCCTTTTCTGGTGCATGAGCACGACCGTGCTCATGTACCAGCACGCCCGTGTTTAGGCACGTGTCTTGTGGCTGCCTAAGCCAAAAGCATGGCCGTGCTCAGAGGGGAGCACAGCCGTGCCGGAAATCGTGAGCTTGTGATGCTAAAGTTACGAGCCCGTGCTTAAAATTTTTGCACGACCTTATGCTCACGTTAAGCCCGACCGTGCTTGGAGGGAGCATTACCGTGCTCGGGTCAGAAAGTTTATAAATAGAAGAGTTCCGTGAGGGTTGTGAGCCAAACCCTTAAATTGGCACTTTAGGCAATCCTAGTGTGACAGAAACTTCTTCCTTTTCCCTCCCTTTGAACCCTTTGAAATTGATAGTGTTCTTACGTCCGTTTGGGAGAGAAGTCACGCGTTAGTGCCATTAACAGGTAACGGTTTATCCCTCTATTAATCTCTTTTCCTTGTTTCCTTGTATTTGAGATTAATTGGTTGATCTTTTCATGTTTGGCCAAGGCTTGAGGAACTCGTCGAGCCGCATGAGGGAACGTGTTTAGTTTGCTTGTGTCATCATTGTTGGGAACCTTCATACCAGGTATGGGGAGAAGGGCTAGTATGAACATGTAGGCTTGGGGGTAGCATAAGATGAATGGTTAACCCATGACCCTATCGTATGTTATTTGCCTATTTGGTGTTAATTGCTATATGCTAAGAATATGTTTGGATTGACGATGCCATGAACGGATGTTGTATGATGATGATATTACCATGGATGTTTGACTTGGCTGTTTGGTTGATGTTGTGAGACGATGAACGATGATGTTAATAAGACACTAAAAGACGTTAATAATGATGTTTAAGAATTAAGAGATGTTTTCCCCAAGTGTTGATAAGACTTGAACCATAGTAATGAGAGGCAAGGTTAATGCTCAAAGGTTTAGTTAAGACCCTAGGATTGACTCGTGAGTGTTTTAGGGACATTAGTGCTGAAGCTGGAATTAAAGGATTAATTCCCCATTAAGTATAAAACATGGAGAGTCTTTAAGAGTAATGAAACTGATATTGATGGTTAGTAAAAGTCTACAGGATTAATCTTAGAATGCCCTAGGGAGCCTAGCAAGGGTTCTTCAACACTCCTCCATCTCCCAAGTAGCCTCCTCAAGAGTCAATACTTCCATAACACTTTCACCAATGTCGTCTTGTTCCTCAGAGTCTTAGTGTCCTTGTCGAATATTTGGCTAGACCTGGGCTTATAGATCAAATTATCTTTCAATTTCACAGACTCAGGAGCTATCACATGAGACTCGTCAAACACATATTTTTCGAGTTGTGACACTTTGAAAACATTATGAAGGTTTGCCAACCGTGGCGGAAGAGCCAATTGATAAGCAACAGGCCTGACTCTTTTAAGAATTTGGAAGGGTCTCATGAAACGAGGATTTAGCTTACGAACTTCCATCACTCTCCCCACCCCTATCTTAGGAATGACTCTAAAAAAATACTTGATTGCTTTCCTGAAATCCTAGAGGCTTTCTCCTCTTTCCTCTTATCGGTGTAACTTTTCTGTCTACTTTGCGTCGTGTTCATCCTTTCCCTAATCATTCTGATCCTCTCAGAAGTTTCCTGGACCAAGTCAGGTCCTATCAAGTTTTTTTTTTGTTTTACCTACTCGCACCAACATATAGGGGACCTACACTTTCTAATCACATCATCAATATGTGTGTGTGTGTATTTCACCAGATAATAAGTGTACAATTCATGGCAGATTTACTATAAAAATATATTTTAATTTTTTTCTTTTAAAAAAAACAAAGAATTGGCATATAAAGGTATCACTCTAGATGAGACAATCCCACTAAAAATAACCTTTATTAACAAAAAAAAAATTAAAATGAAGTTAATAATAACATTTATATAATAAAATCATACAATTAATCATTTGTTTATGTCCATCCGCCTATAATTAGAACATTTTCACTTGTATTTCATCATTATAAGCATTCTCACAGATTAAATTTATAACAAACAATCCACAAAGAAATTGAAGTAATGTTTTGTATCATCCATACATAGATATAATAGTCTCTTACAAACTACACCAAATTTTTATATTATTTACGTAACATAGGAATTTTATTAATAAGAAAAATAAAGAAAGGAGAAGCAATATAGCATCCACATATTAATTCCTAACTAGCCCAAGATGATAATTTCACAAGAAAAAGAATATTTTTACTTTATGTTGCTAATAAGATCTTAATTAAAAGAAATGTGATAACAATATGAAAAATAAGATTTAATAAACTTGCAACTAAATTATGTAGACATTGTGCATAAACAACTGTAAAAATAAACACCACAATAGTACTAAGAAACCAGTTCCATCTTGATCTTTTGAGTAGGCACAAAAATAAATAACATTTTTCACTTTTTGATAAGAAATATAAGTTTGTTAGGATTAGACATATCATTAATCTATATGGAAAATAAATCCTAGGGGTATATTAATCTCGATTAATATTTGGTCACTTGAGAAGCAGTTTGAAATTTCAAGGAAATTAATTCTAATATGTATATATATATATATAAAACAAAATTACAACATAATAATAGAATTTGAGCATATATATACAACTTCTTTAATACAACATCCATTTTCATTTCCGTCCACCAATACATCTTCTTTGAATCTTGATACATCTTGGTTATTAATAGATGTATGGTTAACGCTCCTTTATGTGTCTCTTCTAAATTTTTTTTTCTAAGGCTCCCCTCCTTTGGAACAATAATCCTATTCTTAAACAACACTTGACCATTATCAGACAACACGTAATTCTCTTGATCCAAAATAGATTGCAATTGTTGATCTAAAAACTACACTTGCTTAATCTATTTTCTAAGGTACTATAAATTTTCAACGTATTCAATTTCAAGCTTAAAGCCTTAAAAATACATCCAAATTTGTGTTTCTAGACTCTTATATTAGGTTCATCTCATGCGACCTCAAGTTAGACATGTGCAAAAATTTCCTACTCAGAGCATCGACCACAACATTGGCTTTTCCTGGACTATACTTCAACTCAAAATCGTTGTTCCTAAGAAATTTCACCTTCTCTGCGTTATATTAACTCTCTCTCTCTCTTAAACAATTATTTAAGACTCTTGTGATCATTAAAAATTTCGAATTTATCTCGTACAAGAGAGTTTCCTTTCCTAGTCAGCTTGGTGAGAGGTAAGACTAGTCTAAAGAACCCATGTATAACTTCCTATAATTCTCCTCCATTTCTAGGAAAATTATCACATCTGTCACTGTCTTAGGCTTCTCTTATCCTATCTCTGCATCTACTTTACTAGAATCAACTGCCACTATACTCCATTGATCGAAGGTTATCAGTCCTAGGCAAAAGACACATATCCCTAATGGTTAATTTGTTCAATTCCCATCATTTTTTCCACTAAAATCACTCAAAACTTATTACAAAATCAATCATATTTCTTGACAATAACTTAAGTGGAATTTGACTCATACTATAATTAATCAAAAAATTTAATTAGGATCCAATAAAAAAAAATCACTGCTTCATGAAACAGTGTGTTAGGAAACCTGAGCAAATTGTGATTCCAATTAAGTATGATTTGAATTTTGGCAAAGTGAAACCAATTCAAACATAAGTGACTTGACAAAGAAAAGCAACACTTCACAGGGAAACAATTAAATATGGAATAGAACAAATAAATTCAAGTGAGATTTGCAATTTTTCCATTAGAAAAAAAGGAAAATTAATTCAAGTGAGAATAGCATAAACGAAAATGAGATAGGGGTGTACATTTTGGACGAAAATAAAACTAAGAAGCTACATAAACACCATAACAGAAGAAACAAAACAAGTTAAAAGATTCTTTATAAATTTTAAAAAAATATATTTATCAAATTAATTCATCTAATAACATGAAAATATTTTAAGAATCCCAAATCAATAATCAAGAACCTCAAAACCCCAATTCTTCATAAAAACCAAATCTACCTGTGAAAACCTCAAATTCCACATTAAAAAAAGTTTTTTTTAAAAAAAGAACAACAAAACAAATCAAGAAATCACATCCTTCAAGAATTCATTCCATGGAGGTTTTGAGAAAATGTTTTACTCACATGCTACAAGTGCTACTGCCACATCACTATAAATATCTACCTTACCAGGAAATAATATCGATCCTTGAACTCCCTCAACTAAGCACTTATTACAAGGAACAACAAATACAATATGAATCGACACCGAAGGATCAATCGACATTGTTTGTGAAGAGGCAACAAAAAAGTAGTTCTATCATAGTACTTTATGACAACAAGTCTAGACAACAATCAGTCCTTTCCAAGAATAGCATCCAACCCAGATATAGATAACAAATAAGACCGACGACATAAGGCAAGTCCCGATGCACAAGAAAAAGATTTAAACAAGCACTGGAAGTAATAAGATTATCCCTCATAGAAGTAGAAACACATGAATCAAAGGAAAAACGAAATATAGGTAACTCCAAATTTTATACATGAAGGATATATCAAAGAATGTGTTGCTCTTGAATCAAACAATATAGTAACTTTCTCTCCTATACGAGTTGAAGAAATTCAATCTCCTTCACATTTAAATTGTCACAGAATGATGGCGGATCGTTCTTCTTGAATTCGAAAAGCCCCACATGCTAAGGATCCTAGGTTGCCACAACTCCATTAGTGACTGACCTCCATTCTCCTTCAGTTGACGGGGAGTCTTAGTCTGCCCTTGCATAGCTCTGGCCATATAATCCAAAGATGTTGCAAGTGCAACATTCGTCCCTTGCCTATTAGTCGCCATAAATCTGCTCGCTACCAATGAAATACTGGGTTAATCAGGTCCAATATCCCAAAGAATAACATGCGACATTTATAACTCTAACAATCATCTTATGCGCCCAAGTTTTGTTTTAGAAAAAGCCCCACTACCATAGTTCGTGAGAATCGAACTGCTCTGATACAAAAAATGTAACGTCCTTTGTTACATTAGTAACCCAAATATAAAAATAATAAAATCGTTTAATAAAGGTAAAATGCATAACATAAAAATTTTGCAAATTTATTTGAGTGTGAAATTAATAAAATAATTATCAAGTAGAGATAAAAAAAAATCAAATACAATTAAATAAATTGAAAAGCCTCAAAATCGGGCGTCTAGTACAATTCGAGAAAAATAAAACAAACAATAAAGTCATATACACCAAGTCTAAAAGCTAATAAACAAATCTTTAAGTCTCTGGATCCTCAACGACGATGTCCTCGGACTGTGAAAACAATACTACTAATGAGATATAAAATCTCAATGAATAACAATAGTGTTTATAAAATATTTTCGAAAATAATATTGTTCTCAGTCGGCACGGTAACCGAAAAAGTATTCAGGGTACCAGCTAATTTTCCAAAATATATATTTTAAAATAAACTTAATAACAGCAATAATATCAACAACTTAAAAGCATACAGCATAAGGACAAATCACTTAAATGCATCACATTTCACATACCAAGTAATTTCGAAATTAAAACCCAAGCGGCTCAGAGACCTCATACTTAGATTGGTCTCCGGAATGTCATAAATCTCATATACCACATGACAATGGTGTCTCATTACCCACCCCTACTCATGGAGAGTGTTTAATGTCACCCACCTATCGGGAACATTTCTATTTCGATACCTCCCATGTGCACATGACGATATTTCCCCATTTTTCGACACCCTAAAGTATGATGGTGTGACTTTCGATACCCCTTTTCTAGGCGATATTGCTCAATTTCGACATCCCAAATACATGACGATGTTACTTTCATATCCATTACGTCGGTATTAGTCTTCGATACCCTATCATAGGCGGTATTGAGACAAACATCATACAACATATCATAAGTCACATATTTCATGTCTTATACATGTTACAACTCATTTACCACAATTTAAACATATGATCTTATTATGCATACCAAGTAAACGCACATCATGTTATCAAGTAAATTTGTAAGTACAATATGGCAATCATCACCATCAAGAGATAACAATATAATCAAGCACATCATAACTTCAATTTAACAATTATCCCCATATTTATGAAAACAAATTAGGTTATTAACAACATACATCATGTAATTAAAATATCTCAAAGTATTGTCAACATTACAAACACACGTATCATGAAAATGATTCATAGAAGTTATTATTGCTTATTTCTTTAAGACCTCCAAAATTACCCCAAATGGTAAAAGAGAGACCCCTCGATCAATCCGCCTCTTCAAGTCAAGAAAATCCCTTCCCGGTGTTGCTCTCTTATTTTTTTTCCCCTACTGCCAGAAGTTGTGCGGTGCGGCTCTGCATTCCCTGGTTAAGTAACATCTATCCTCAATTAGAATTCCATCTGACTTCTAGTATTAGAGTGGACCACATATTTTTTTTTCTCGAAGCCCAATTCAAATAGCTTCACATGGCGCCTTTTTCTTTAATCGTAATTCTCCCTATGAAAACTAATTATCAAATATATGCACCTATACGTGAATTGCAACATCAATTGCAATTTAATGGGGCCACTCAAATAATTTTTATCTTATTATTCAAGGATGCTTCTTGGGTGCCTTGGAAGATTTAGTTGCACCAATGTAGTTTAGACTTTAACCCAAGGTTTTGAAAACCGGACCGGACCGGCCGGTCCGACCGGGAACCGAGACCTTGACCGGTCCGGTTCACAGGGAAAACCGGCCTAGCATCGAACCGGTGGAAAAACCGGAAAACCGGTTCAAAACCGGTAAAACCGGTCATAACCGGTAGTGAACCGGCCAGAACCGGTCAGAACCGGTTTCTTAAAAAAAAAATATTTTAGTATAAAAGGATTTGGGTCATCCTACCCAAAACCCAATTCTTTTGTTTTCTAACATATGTGGGATAGTTGTAGATTTTGGGTTGGTTTTCCCTATGAAGATGATTTTAACATATATTTTTAAATTTTTTAGTTTAATTTCAAAATAAAAAAAATTGTGCTTAATAATTTTAGTTGTTATGTTGTTTTTTTGTTTAATATTGTTACAAGTATTATATTAAAAATTAAAATAATATTATTTAATTATAACCGGTTCAACCACGGTTGGACCATTGAACCTCGAACCGCTGCCTTCACCGGTTCGATGGCCGGTCCGGTTTTGTAAACCTTGCTTTAACCAATAGTGGAAGAGCTATTATTTAATGCTCTAATTTTATGTCATTATTATTAATATTTTTGAAACTTTCTATTTTACCATTCTATCCTTCAGTAAAATTTTTTTTCTACTCTGATAATTTAAAATATTAATTATTAGAAATTAATATAAAAATTAATTAGAAATCAATATAATTTATCTAACACTTAAATTAAAGGATAAAATAATTCATCATCTTCTTCCTAATTCCTACAGAGACCACCAACATCCATATCTGGTTAGCTTATAGGCTCTGTGACTTCTATCTCCCCCTTCCTCCCCGCGGCCCACCTCCCCCTCCTGCTGCCGCAAACAAAGGTGCCGAGATGAAAGTAATGTTTCTGTTCCTGCCTTTCCAGTAGCTTCAAGTCCACATCCGTCGTACAAGAACCCCATTCAGAGGCCAGATTCAAGTTAAGGGATGATGATGCAAACTGAGGCGATGGTTGATGATGGCGAGGACGAAGATGGTGTGGTGATCCAAATCATGGTGCAGAAGAGCAAGATTCACCATCCCTGGAAATGCAACATGTTGATAAAGAACCCCATATTTTAAAATTTTCTTTTGTTAAAATAAAATATTGTTTATGCAAATATGGGGTTAGAAACACCCATAAATGTAAACATAATCAAAGATAGCCATAGGAACTTTCTTTATCTTAAAACGAAATGTTGTTCTTATTAAACGAATTTCTGCACACAAAAAAAATAATTTTAAAAAAAACGGGTCAACCCGACTGGAGGTGGGCGGTGTAGATGAAACGTTGGTTGCTGTTTTAATTAATAACGTTAAATAAACGTAATTGTGCGATATTAGTAAACAATTGTTTGTGGCACGATTGCTGACACTGTTTGCCACGATTGGGAGGAGTCCTTAGTCACGGGATCAAGCCCCACTTATTGCAGTTTCAAAATTTTTGTTACGCTTTTATTTAATTAAAAACCAATTCAAGTAATAACAATTAAAATGTGTAGAACAATTCAAACGAAAGTTATGCAGATTCATTGGTAAGACATTTACTCGTCTATCGGTGTGTGCCTTATCACTGCTGGTTGTTCTTTTTGACTTTAGTTACAAGAATATATTTTCAAATAAAAATAAAAGAACATTATTGTTTATTTCAAATAAGTATTATCCAATGTTTTAAATAATAATAAATAACAATACTTTTAGTTAATATCACTCACAGGAATTCTATTTTCTTTTAATTTGGTTAAATAATAAATAACAATTTTAAGGAATTGTATTTAAAAAAAAAATTAAAAAAATTGGAATGAACTTCCAAAAGATGATCTTTGAACATCTTGGCTACAGATGATTTAACTGTGTCATCCACTATACTATTGTTTTTGTGACTTAATCATATTATCTTCTAAAAAAAATTTTTAAAAATAAAATAAATTAGAATGAGCTTCCAAATATGCTAACTCAACCCTAATAGCCTTTAATGCTAACTTTGGAGTGAAAAATAAAAAATCAAAAAAATGATCTTTGAACATCTTAACCTACGGAGGACTTGGTTGAATCATTTACTGTACAGCTATTTTCGTAACATAGCCTTATTGCCTTTTTAAAAAAACTTTATATATTTTTAAAAAATTAGACCGAGCCTCCAAATACTTAAACTGACATCCTAGATAACACTAATCACAAATAATTTAATACTTGAGTTGAGTTCAAATAATTTAATTTCAACAATAAACATTGTTTTATTTTTAAAAAATAAACCAAAAGTGAAGCTTGTGTGTCTGCAGGGATCGAACCTGTGCTGGTCAATACTTACGTTTAGGATTATATGTTGGTCATTTTTGTTTACAAAAATAATAATATAGTGAGTTAGGAAAATTCACTCTCTAGGTAACTCAATTTACATAATTCTAGGAGAACTGTGATTTGAACTTGCAACCCCGTGACTCAGCCTAGCCAAAGAAAAGAAATCAAACCAACAACCAAATTTGGTAACATATCATCTTTTAAATATAATTAACCTATCTTTTAATGTTATATTTATAACTTAAATTTATATCATGAATGTGCTTTGTAATTAACAGTTATGGGAAAACTTTGTCAGAAAATAAAAACTGTAATGGAAAACAAATTCCAAATTATAAAAATATTTTCAATATCTCATTATTTTTAATACTTATAAATGATATTATATTATGTTGGTAAATTGAAGTTATTTATTAAGAAAGTTCATTAGATGAATTAGGATAGCTCACTCTCTAGGTACCTTAATATGCATATTTATATGCAAATATGTTTTATATAAATATTTAAAACTATGGACAAATTAATTAAATATAGTAACTATTACTCAATAAAACTAAATATTGAATATTTCGTAATTAATAGGCTTACATTTATAATAATTAATGAGTGATTATTATTAAGGTTTAATGAGATGAGTGAATCTGGATATTTGGATTATACCTGAATAGTCAAGATTAGAACATAAAGTTGTAACATCCCAATTCTTCTTTTCAAGTTTGATTGTTACATAGTTTATGTTAAAGCATAATTGGGTAAAACAACTTACTGTATAAATGTTTTAATAACCTTCTTGATCCTTTGTATCCTTGTAAACCATCAATTTTTAGGTTTCTTCTTTGTTTTGACACAATAATCGATTATTTAGACCCCCCATAATCGATTATGAGCTGTCTGAAACTGAAAAACCTGAAACTGAACCTGCATAATCGATTATGAGGAGTGCCATAATCGATTATGATATGTGTAATTGATTATATAGCCCCATATATTTATCTCCTGGAAAATCTATATAAAACCCCTATTGACCGACCCATATGTGAAAAACTGAAGTTCTAGGACAAAAATCTCATATTTTTTAGAGAAAACCTCAAAATTAATCACTCTAAACCTCACTATCATTAGAGTTTAGCCATATACATCAACCACACAATTTCATCTTCATCTTCCAACAACTTCATCTTCTCCAAGGAGCAAAGTTCTTCTTCTTTCTCCATAAAAGTTTATGCCAAAGCAAGGAGGTGAGCATCCAATCTTTGTTTCAACTTTCTAACACCATATTCACACTCCTCACAATCATTGAAGTCTATGTTTTCTTATTCTTCTTGTTCATAGATAGATTCATGTAGATAACTCTTTGTTGAATGAATCTTGTCTTGCTAGGTTTTAACCTCTCAAAACCGTGACCTCAAGGTGGACCACCATCATCAGTTTGCTTTAGTTTAAGTGAGCTACAAGAGGTATGTGGGAGATTACTATCATCCTACCTTAGGGTAGACATGTTGATAGTTTATTTAGTATATATAATCTTATAAGTCATAAGTGTGTAAGTTGTGTAATTGATTGATTATATGTGTGTGATCCCTTTGGAAGATTTGTGTAGTACTTGTTGAATATGATGTATGTAGGATTGGTGTTGCTTTGAATATGGTAATGTGATATGCTATGTATTGCTTTGGATATATGAGATTATTTTGCTTGGTTGTATTGGCTAAGGGCATGACATTGGTCATTGCTTGTTAAAGAGAACTAAGCCATTTAAATTGCTTAACTCGGAGAAACTTATGAGGTTGGATTTGTTTTGAAAGTGTAAGAATCCTAAGAAAAAAAGAATGATGATAACTGAAGGAAATTTTTTATGAAACGATGATTTTTAGGCTAAATAATCGATTATCTTAAGGTAATAATCGATTATTAGGTTGCCGGAACAGCCAAATAACAAAACTGAAAGTGGATAATCGATTATGTGTTCATCATAATCGATTATATTGTTTTTTTGAAGCCATAATCGATTATCATATGGTTATAATCGATTATGGAGGTTCTGTGACAGCAAAATGAAGAACCAGAAAGCAGATAATCGATTATTCCCTTAGCATAATCGATTATTTGATAAAATTTTCAAAGAAAGGAGTTGAAAACTTATGAAAATGTTGCAAAAATGGTTAAGGAAAAGTCTTTTGAGTTTATTTGAAATAGTCTTGTTGTTTTGGTATAAGATGTTGAGAAAATGTTTTGGAGGAACTGATATCTAAGTATCTTTAATGGAAATTGTTCTTAAAGAATGATTGTATTTTATTTAAAGGTTTTGGTTTTAAGTCAAAGAGTATATTAGTCTTCGAGGACTAGTATGTACTTTAAATAGCAAAACCTAAGTCATGGAGGACTTAGTGAAAATATGAACCTAATAATTTATGATTTATGGTGAAGGAAGACCATTTGTCATAAAGTATAGATAATTCATTATCTATATTCCATAAAATTTAATGGACTCAGAATGATTTGTTTTATTGGAAGCCAAAGAAAAAGGCTTGATTAGAAAAGTATAGAGAAATAAACAATTGGACTCGTGTTCTAATCTAATAATGTGCTAGGACGTTAATCAAATACCTTTAATAAAACTTTGCACAAAGATAAAGGGTTACTGTAGAACTTTCGCTTGATGTTAAGTACCGGTGATTCGGACTTAAGGACATCTAGCATATGTTACAGTACGTTGAAAGGATTTCGATGAAATCAAACGATGTCATCCGATGGATGGACGAGAAGAACGCATTTCCGGCAAAATTTTCCTAAACACATACTGAAACTATGTTCAGTAAGGCCGTTGTGCCTAGGATATTGAGCTAACACTTTAATGCGGATGCGAGTTTCGTAGTGACGATCTATTGATGCTTCGGGGAGTCGGGGTATGAAATACTCATATAGGCCTAGTGGGTTGCTCCTCTGTGGTATGGTAATCTTGCAATACACCGACAAATTCTACTAGACACTATGTATTTTCTGGTAGTGTGAGATGTTCCCGAAAAAGCCTATGTGCACGATGATGACTGTTGACGCATTTTATTACCCAAGGCTGGTGAAGTCCGGAACAATCCTCCGAATCACTCTCTCCGACTATTTTTTAAAACCATGGTATAGGAAATCATTGGTTATTCCTCGAGTCTTAGATGTCTCTTGTATAGGGAAAAATTGTGCCTAGTGTTTATGTTGTTGTGAAGCATTATTATTTATGTTGTGATACATTGATATAATTGTTTATTGATATGTGTACGTGCTTGTGTGTCGTACCACTGCATGTCTGCTTTAAGTGTAAGATGAACGGAAATCTCACCTCATTTTATGTATTTTCTTGTTTGTTGTTTTCTATCTTACGTTGGGCAAAGATGACGACATCATTGTTTTTCCATCATACACCGCTGGAGTTTGAGAGTACTTGGAGACATGGACGCAGTCTCAAGGGCTTTAGTATAATGGACATTTTGTTATTATTTTGTATTTGACCAGTCTCGTGTCTATGTTATAGTTGTAGAGCTTTGTCTCTAAAATTGTTATTATTATTATAAACCTATTTCCAGTATGTTGTTGTTGTTTTATGGGCGTTGGTATTTCCGCTTTCTTTCTGAATATGTATGACTGTTGGTACTTGGAAATGTTTGTAAAATATTTATTTTCCGATTTACTCGGTCTTTTAAAATAGAAATGTCACCGACAATGTAGCATCCGAGAAGGGTGTTACAAAAGTTATGTGATTTTTTTAAGTGATCACATGACCACCGATATTAACTAATTAAATATTAACTATACTAATACTTTCATGACAAAGTCATATTGTCTTCTAAAAAAACCGGAATGAGCTTCCAAAAACCATAACTCAACCCTAATAACATTTAACCCTAGCATATGAGTGAAAAAAAAATCAACTCAGGACATCTTGGCCTACGAAGGAATTAGTTGGGTTATCCATTATACTACTGCTTTTATGATATACCCATATTGCCTTTTGAAAAAAAAAAAGTTATTTAAAAAAATATAATGAACTTCCAAATACCCTAACTCAATTCTAATAGCATTTAACTCTAGATTTGGAGTGAAAAAAATCATAAAAAAATCACCTTGGGACATCTTAGCCTACAGAGAAATTAGTTGGGTCATCTACTATACTACTGCTTTCGTGATATAACCTTATGTGTTTGGGAAAGCTAGAAAAAAAAGATTATGCTGATAATCTGTTTTCAAATAATCGATTATTGTGATAATCGATTATAATCAGAATCTGTTTTTGTATGTGTATGTTTACTGAAAAGTGATTTTAAGATAATCTATTTCATTTGGGTGATCCAAAAATAATCACTTTTACATAATGAATTATGAAAAAGAGTATGAAGTTATTTGTTTATATCAAACTTATGGAAACATATAAAAAATATATTATTTTTAGAAATATTTAAATATAAATAATAAATATTTCATTTTTAATAATAAGTTTATAATATTTCATTTTAAAAATAAATTTTAGCACGTTAATATTTCAGTTTTAACGTACTGCGTCGCATGTTCACATTTTTGTTACAGTATTTGAGCCTCACATAGTCACATTTAAGTAACGTGCAGTACGTTACTTTTGGAGAGAGAAAAAGTGGACGGGGGCAAGACACATGCGGCAGGAAGAAAAAAAGCGTTTTGGTAAAACAGTCATCTCTCCCAGCTTATCTTAAAACCACTTAAAATCTCATAAAACAGTTTTTCAACATTTCAGTTTTTTTCCTAAACCCAATGTTTATTTCATAAAAAAAAATTAATAGGTGGAAAACAACTGAAATGTGGAAAATAAGCTGTCCCAAACATACTCATTGTCTTTTTAAAAAAATTGTTTTAAAAAAAAATTAGAATGAATTTCCAAATAATATGTGATAAATAATAATATTTAATACCAGTATAACATTTTTAATGAATAATGCATTGAAAAATGACATTGATAATGTCATCTTTTGTTTACCTAATAGCTCGACTATAGCTTAGATAATGATCATCTTTTGTGTGTGTAAATATATGTATATATTTTTTATTCAAAATTTTTTGCATATGTTTAATTATTTTCTAGTCTATATATTTAATTTAAATAATTGATATCATTGCAGGTGTTAGTTTTTTATTTTTTTAATCTTTCTTATTTTTTTAAATTAATATTTATGGGTTAAATTGTATTTTATTATATTAAAAATAAAAATAATCATTCTAAGATTTAAATGAATTTCAATTAGGTGTTACATTATTCACTTAATAACATTCTTCATATAAAGCTTTAAACTAGAATAGAAAAATATAATGAACACGGTCATTGAACCTTGAACTGATGTGTGGTTAATAGTGAAGTTGGCACAACCAAACACGAGAGGGAGGGGGGGGGGGGGGGGGTAAGAATTGTGTTTGTTAATTATTTTCACAAAAACCCTTTTGAACAAGAAATTCTTTTTAAAAGATTAACAAAAGCAATGTCAAAACCACACAGTTAGTATGAGCAAATAAAATTGAAGAGTTAAGGGATAGAAAAATCACACAAGAGATTTTATCCTGGTTTACTCTCTTCCAACCAAGAGTTATGTCCAGTCCCTTCGACTTGAAGGATTTTTCCACTATTTCTCCAAATAGATTACACAACAAGTATTCAACACCTCTTCAGGCTACAAGTATTCCTTTTTTACCAAGCATCTTCGGGCTCTAACTTTATCACAGAGATTTAAAAGTTGATCTTCTTAACTCATTAAGTATGAGAATATGACAATTTAAGATCAGTTGAATATTGCAACAATATTCAAACTAATGAATACAGACTCTTGATCTTGAAAGAATAATAGAATAAATGATAATGGCAAAAGTTTAGCTAGCAAGATTGTGCAGGCGAGAGCTTTTTTTTTTTTTTTTTCAGTATCCGAGGTCTTCAATTTATAGTGACCTTCTTCTTCTCTTGTAATTCTTCAACGGTTACTTTGAATAATCCCGTTTAGAGATAGCATTAAATGCATGATATCTGTTGAGACTGATAGCTTGATTTTGGCCATGTTGAAAAGTATCCTTGGTAATCAGAAAATCACAGAATGGAGGCTCACTATTCTGAGCAATTGTACCTTAAAAACTTTCTTTCCTCCTTTGTGTATAACCCAACTTTTGTTCAGCAATAAAGAAGTCATCGTATAGATCGTTTTACAATTCCAATTGTACTTTTTGCATTTTGTATTTCCTTGATAGTACTATGAACTTTTTCAAAGGAAACAAGACATTAAATCTGATAAAAACAAATGGAAAGAAAAAATATTCATTTGAAATAAATATCAATCATTTGAAATAAATTCATTGTGGACCAGATTGCATTAAATCACATTCTGTTGGGAATCTGTGTATAAAACAAAATAAAACGCAGCGGAAAAATTCCCATCGAAGGATCCATGCGAATGGTCATGATTCATGATTAGAAAGTTTACCTCTTGAAGCGATGGCTGTTGGTTGAAATTCGTCTATCACGAACACCGCACGAACGGTGTCTCTAGAGGTATCCACACGAGCGGACTCCGTGAACGTCCAACGTCACGAACCTGAAGCGTCTCTGTCTTGCACTGCTAGCTTCAAGACCGAGACTTACTGTTCACTCTTACTCTCTCTGTGCGGCTAGGGTATCAACCTTTTTATGCACAACAACTTAAGTGTTCTACTTATAGTAGCGCCTCCTTAAGTGAGTTAGTGAGCAGCACTTGACCTAAGCCCATGTACTATGCGCTAGGCCCAATAGGAAAGTCCAACTCTCCTTTTAATGCTTCTTTTAATCCGCTCTTATGTGTGTGACCCTATAGGTTCCCAAAACGTTAGTAGTAACATTAAATCCCATTTAATATTACAAACAGTGAGCGGTATCTAGCAATACATCACTGCTACCTAAGTAGTGAGAAAGTCAGTGATTTGACGAAACCTTTCTGTGACAAATATTCATGTGCATTATTATCCATTTGTCCATATATCTATATTGAACACAAGGCATAGAATGTGTCACCCTTGTATGGTTCAATATCATGTTCCCTAATACCCGAGTAGACTTAACAACAAATGAGGTCAATATCTCATATTGACTCATTTCAGCATGGCCATGCATTTTACAGTCTCACTCTATCAGGGGGCCCACAGATATTACTCCTGTCATGTAGGAGGGACAAATTCCATCTAGGTCACTCACATCCCTCTGCATGGCTCGTGGTATGCCCAATGACCGTCTTTATAATCATCCTATTACAGATGATGTTTGACGATATTAAAGCACACGACTCCTCATGTAGGGATCGTAGTGATTTCAGGTCGAAGGATTTCATACACCATTGTCACTATGAGAACTACTTATGACACTCACATAACGCTCCATGTAGTGTTCTCATGGCGGGTCAATCCAGTACATCATTACTCTAATGTGTACCTATGTGTCGACTCGATATCTCATATCCATGACCCGTGAGATATGGTCATCAGTCTGCACACATAATAGTCTCAATTGTATTATTATTGTCCTTATTAATAAAATACTTGACTACGGATATTTAAGAATAGGATTTCATTGTTCAATAGTGTCTCACGATCAAGTCATATACTTGATATTCTATTAAACTGAAATCCCTATTCTAAGGACTTTATTATGTTTAAACAAGTAACATAATAAACTGGAATGCCTCATATCATATATATATATATATATATATATATATATATATATATATATATATCATATATATATATATATATATAAAATAGCAAGATACAAATTCAAGTCAAAAGAAATACATTGGCCTCTAGGGCTTATACCAATAATCTCCCACTAGCACTAGAGCCAATCAGGCATAAATCTAATGCCCATCGATCTAGTGTGACCTTCATGCTTCTGTTGAGCAAGAGGTTTCGTAAGTGGGTCAGCAACGTTGTCAAGCATTGATACTCTGCATATTTTCACATCTCCTCTATCGATAATCTCTCGAATGAGATGGAAGCGCCTAAGTATATGCTTGGATCGCTGATGAGATCTAGGTTCCTTAGCTTGTGCAATGGCCCCATTGTTATCACAATAGAGATCAATGGGGTCCACAATACTAGGAACCGTACCAAGCTCAGTAATGAACTTCCTGATCCAAACAGCCTCCTTTGCTGCATTGGAGGCGGCAATATACTCAGCCTCTGTAGTAGAATCGGCAACTGTCTCCTGCTTTGAACTCTTCCAGCTTACAGCCCCGCCATTCAGGCAGAACACATAACCAGATTGCGATCTGGAATCATCCTTATCGGTCTGGAAGCTAGCATCGGTGTAACCTATTACAACAAGCTCTTCCTCGCCTCCATATACCAAGAACGAATCCTTAGTTCTTCTCAAGTACTTAAGGATGTTCTTGATGAGCAGACTTGATGACTTTCACCGGGATCGGGATCGTACACCGCCGTTATGCTTAAAGCATACGATACATCTGGTCAAGTACATAACATGGCATACATGATAGATCCAATTGCGGATGCATATGGAATCTTACTCATGCGATCCCTATCCTCTTGAGTGGAAGGGGATTGTGCCTTTGATAGGCATATACCATGTGACATAGGCAATAGTCCTTTATTGGATTCATGCATATTAAAGCGTCTCAACACTTTGTCTATGTATGTACTCTGACCTAGGCCAAGCAATTTCAGCGATCTATCCCTATAGATCCTGATCCCCAATACATAGGTAGCTTCACCCAAATCTTTCATAGAGAAGCAATTCCCTAACCATGTCTTTACATTTTGTAGTGTAGGGATGTCATTTCCAATGAGTAATATGTCATCTACATATAACACCAGAAAAACAACAATGCTCCCACTAACCTTCTTGTAGACACAAGGTTCATCTTCATTTTTGATGAATCCGTACTGTCTTACAGCATCATCAAAATGAAGGTTCCAACTTCTGGAAGCTTGCTTCAATCCATAGATTGATCGCTGCAATTTACATACCTTTCCGGCATCCTCTGAAATGTCAAAGCCTTCAGGTTGTGTCATGTACACATCCTCAAGAAGCTTTCCATTAAGGAAGGCAGTTTTGACATCCATCTGCCATATCTCATAATCATGGTATGTAGCGATGGCAAGTAAGATCCGGACGAATTTAAGCATCGCAACAGGTGAAAAGGTCTCATCATAGTCGACACCCTGAATTTGCTTGAAACCCTTAGCGACCAATCGCGCCTTAAAGGTGTGTACCTTACCATCCATGTCAGTTTTCTTTTTGAAAACCCACTTGCACCCTATGGGTTTTACCCCTTTAGTTGGCTCTACCAAGGTCCATACCTGGTTGGTGTACATGGAATCCATCTCAGATTTCATGGCCTCAAGCCACTTCTCAGATTCTGGGCCAGTGATGGCCTCCTGGTAGGTCACAGGCTCATCTTGATCCATGAGCAATACATCACCTTGTGGAGTCATGAGAAATCCATATCTCTCAGGCTGGTGACGTATCCTGTTAGACCTATGCTGGTCTTGTGCTACTGGAGCGGGTTGTTCCTCCATAGCATTCTGTGAAGGTTGCTCCTGTTCCACCAATGGTAGGTCACTACTCTGATTCTTGAATTTCTTCAAGTTCTATCTTCCTCCCAGTGGTTCCTATGGAGATAAACTCCTTTTCTAGGAATACACCAGTCCGTGCGACAAACACTTTGCCTTCGGAAGGATTATAGAATTGGTATCCCTTGGTTTCTTTGGGATACCCCACAAAGAAGCATTTATCAGATTTGGGATCAAGCTTATTAGAAACTTGATGTTTTACATATGCTTCACAACCCCAAATCTTCATAAAAGATATGCTGGGTCGTCTACCAGTCCATATCTCATATGGTGTCTTTTCTACCGTTTTGGATGGAACACGGTTAAGTGTAAAAGCTGCTGTTAATAGAGCATGTCCCCAGAAAGAGTTTGGAAGGTTTGCATGACTCATCATAGACCGAACCATGTCCAACAAGGTTCGATTTCTCCTCTCAGAAACACCATTCCATTGTGGTGTTCCAGGTGGAGTGAGTTGAGATAAAATCCCACACTCTCTCAGATGATCATCAAACTCTAGGCTCAAATATTCACCACCTCGATCTGATTGAAGAGCTTTAATATTTTTACCAAGTTGGTTTTGTACCTCATTTTTGAATTCCTTGAACTTTTCAAAGGATTCCGATTTATGTTTCATAAGATACACAAATCCATATCTACTGAAATCATCAGTAAATGTGATGAAGTATTGAAAACCACCTCTAGCTAATGTGTTTAGGGGTCCGCATACATCGCTATGTATAAGACCCAAAAGATCGTTGGCTCTTTCACCTTTCTTAGGTGAATGGAGCTTTAGTCATCTTTCCCAATAAACAAGACTCACATATCTCATATGATTCATAATCAAATGAGTCCAAGAGTCCATCTTTATGGAGCTTCGAAATGCGCTTCTCATTTATATGGCCTAAACGACAATGCCAAAGATAAGACGGGTTCAACTCATTTGGTTTGAACCTTTTAGTATTTATGTTATAGATGGGCATTTCAAGATCAAGGACATAAAGTCCATTACTCATGTGTGCACTAGCATAGAAAATATCATCCAAATAAATAGAACAACTTTTGTTCTTTATTATAAAAGAAAAACCAATCTTGTCCAAACAAGAAACGGAAATAATATTCCTGCTAATTGCAGGCACAAAATAACAGTTCTCTAACTGAATAGTAGGCCCAATGGGCAAAGTCAATACATAAGTCCCTACAGCTAAAGCAACAACCTTTGCTCCATTTCCGACTTGTAGATCGACTTCGCCCTTTGTCAATGGTCTACTCCTGTCTAGGTCCTGCACATTTGTACAAATGTGAGAACCACATCCAGTATCTAATACCCATGATGCATAAGTAGATAAATTGACTTCTATAACAAACATACCTGAAGCGGAAGTCTCACTTCCCTTCTTCTTCTTGATCTCTTCCAGGTATTTTGGGCAGTTCCTCTTCCAATGTCCGGTCCGACCACAGTGGAAGCAATTGCCTTCCTTAGCCACACCACCCACAGGCTTCAAACCAGAAGTACTGGGTTTGATCTTGTTGATGGCCTTGCCCTTGCCTTTGCCCTTTTGTTTGTTCTTGGGCTTGTTGGGCTGCTTCTTGCTATTTCCAGCCTGGACCATCAAAATGGCCTTCCCCTTTCCTTGTTAATATTTTGTTCAGCAGTTCTCAACATGCTCAACAATTCTGGCAAAGGTTTGTCAAGATCATTCATATTGAAGTTCATGACAAACTGACTATAGCTCTCAGGCAACGATTGCAGAACCAAGTCGGTGGCCAACTCTTGGCCTAAAGGAAATCCCAGTCTCTCGAGATTCTCAATGTACCCGATCATCTGTAGTACATGAGGACTCACAGGGCTCCCTTCTGCCAATTTACACTGGAAAAGGGCTCTGGAAACTTCGAACCGCTCATGCCTTGCTTGCTCTTGGTAGAGCAGCTTGAGGTGCACGATCATATCGTACGCCTCCATGGTCTCATGTTGCTTTTGAAGCTCAGAGGTCATGGTAGCAAGCATAAAACAGCCGACGTCTAAGGCGTCATCCTGATGCTTCTTATAAGCATCTCTGTCAGCCCTAGGAGCACTTGAAGCCTCCTCAGGAATAGGCTCCTCAAGAACATACAGCTTTTTCTCATGTTTGAGGACAATCCTCAAGTTTCTGTACCAATCCAGAAAATTCGTTCCGGATAGTTTGTCCTTCTCAAGGACGGATCGCAATGACAGGTTACTTGATGTGTTTGATGCCATGGTAATCTACAGAGATAAATATGCAAAATATAAGTATCATGCCATGAAGTTATTTAATTAGGTCTTTAATTAAATACGCCTCCCACTATTTTACTCAAAACAATGACCCTCATCATTGATTCGGAAAATCCCGTTAGAAGATTTTCTAGTGGGCCAAGATCCATATTTCACCTAGCTTTAAGTCAGCTTTGGCTGATCACTTAAAATTCGGTTATTTAGGTAGGAAACACTTTCCGATTGCATCTCATGCAACTCTTGGACAGTTGGGTGAATAACTCTTATTCTAATCCATCACATGGACTAAAGCCCAACTTAAGAGCCTCTAAGCCTTTCAATCCTATTGAAGTTGGCTTAGTTAAGTCAGACCCAATGGATAGTAGTTGAACATTACATTTGTCCCATCGTGCCTTACTATTATAGATAAAGGTACCCCGCTTTGGCGGACCCACACTTAATCGATCATAGTCTTGACGAGTGCCATGCATCGGAAGGCCTTTAAGTGTGACTTAATATTTCCTTTTGAGGGATTTGTTTAAAGTTTGATCTCATCATTTGTTAAACTCTTTAACTTATTATTTACATATATGCATCTCATACATATATTAGTTAAACTCTTTTAACATACTATATGCATACATGCATCTCATACATATATATGGCAAATAAATGTGATATGGTTATGGCCCCTAACGCATTGATTCTCCCAAGCCAATGAGAGAATCTAAACTAAAACCTAGGAGCGTCCAAGCTTCTCCAAGCAAGATCACCCACGTGATAACGTCTTCTTGTCTCCATCATTACATTACATAAACAGAAACCTCATTTTCATATGAGGGGAGTGAGATGAGAAAAGAAGATACATATGGAATATAAGAGAAAGGCACGGCACGCAGGCCGTATTTCAAAATATAAACCAAAAGATAAAAGGACTAAGGCCATAACCATTCACCATACATCACCAAATAAATAGTAACAACCAATAATAATACACAATTATTATTATTATTATTATTAATTTCATTAATTAGAGATTTCAAAATCTGAATTTTGAAAACGTAACATATATATAACAAATCACATTTATTATAATTGATGTTACTATAAATCACATTTATTACAATTGTTGTTACTACAAATCACATTTATTGTAATTGATATAAATCACATTTATATAAATCACATTTATTGTAATTGATATAAATCACATTTACATAAATCACATTTATTGTAACATAAATCACATTTATTGTAATTGATATAATTATTAAATGGTGACATAAAATTTTCAAAATTTGAATTTCGAAATTACACACTCCGTAACAACATGAACTTTTCATGTCCGAAACCCCTGAACGCCGCCAACACAGAACTGAAAACAATCATGTTTAACATCAACATTTGACGCCATCGCAGAACATAATAAGGATTCAGAACCAACGTACATATCGCATACATACACAAACATGCAATAGACGTATATATCATATACATACGAAAATCACAGAAACAAGGTTTCGCAAACCAGATGCAAACGATTTTCAAAAACAATTTTCAGAAAAACGATTCACATTATAAACATGTTATCATACATAACAGATAAACCACGTAACAGAATCATGGTTTCGCAAGCGGCTCTGATACCACTGTTGGGAATTTGCGTATAAAACAAAATAAAACGCAGCGGAAAAATTCCCATCGAAGGATCCATGCGAATGGTCATGATTCATGATTAGAAAGTTTACCTCTTGAAGCGATGGCTGTTGGTTGAAATTCGTCTATCACGAACACCGCACGAACGGTGTCTCCAGAGGTATCCACACGAGCGGACTCCGTGAACGTCCAACGTCACGAACCTGAAGCGTCTCTGTCTTGCAGTGTGATGTCGCGTCAGTCGACGTGCGACGACGCTCGTGCGAATCCGGCAAGTGTACCGGACTGCCGTCAAGTAATAAAAGATATCGAACCCACAGAGACTGTGTTCCCGAATCGCAATTAAATTCGAATCGATTAAGTTCTGGACTTTTTAGAGAGGGTTTTGAAATTGGTTTTTGAATTGAAAGATAGATGAGCAGAGAACAATTAAAACAGAAAACAATTGTTTATGGGGTTTTTATCTAAAACGGATTCCTAGGGATTTGGGTTACCTTTGAGGCTGTTTATGTTGCTAACAGATTTACCTTTGTTGATTACCGAAATTGCCTTGAAGGCGAGTTTATCCTCTGATAGCTTAAGCTCCCTCTCGGGTTACAAAAGCCGTGCCCAATTGACCCGACCCCTACTCTCGTGGTAGTCGATCCCAGATTGGACCCTTTGCGTTCCGTGACAACTCGTTGCTCCTCGAGGGACGGCTTCTAACTCTCGTGATTTCAGTCCCAAGTCTGACTTCTATAGGTCCGACACCTAGGTTCACCGCTAGGTTCCTCCCTATAATGTCTCAGTTATGCAAATAACCTAAGTTCACCGCTAGGTTCCTCCTTGGATCATTCACATCTCACAAACCAGTGGCTGCCGGGCTTTACGAGTGAATCACCCTAGAGATCCTAAGTTCACCGTTAGGTTCCTCCTTAGAACGTCTATGTCACGTAAATAAACGGTTGCCGAAATTTATGAGTGATTAACACACTAGAAATCAGATCTAAAACAATTATGAAATCAACAATGGTTTCAACATCAAATTAACATCATTTACAAACCTTGGGCAGAGCCCTAATCCCTAGAAACTATGCTACTACTCCAGTCTTGCCATGGAGATGACAAGCTGGGATGACAACATAATAAAAATCAGAAAAGAGAAGAGAGGAGAAGAGAAATCTAAGCCTAGAGTAGTAGCCCCTAATGTGTTGATCCTTCTATGATCTCCTCTGTATCTGATGCCTTGGTCCATATTTATAGAAATAGGGAAGTTAGAGTCCCAAACCAACTCAAAATCTGATCTATTTCGGTTTCTTCAGGTCCAAGTAATGCGCGTCACGGCCGTGATGGCCATCACGGCCAGGCCGTGACGGTCTCTGCCTCTGGCACTTTTGGAAAATCCGGTTTCTCGCGGGGCGAGAATGTGCTCGCGTCGCGAGCCCTCTGTTTCATGGCCGTGAAGAATTTCACGGCAGGCCGTGATGTGCTCTCGACTTTTGGTGGTTTTGGGTCACGGCCGTGATGGCTATCACGGCCGGCCGTGCCGTGATGAACTCGACTTGACCTTTCTTCTTTTTCAGTTTTGCTCGATCATGGCCGTGATGGGCATCACGGCTAGGCCGTGATGGGCTCTGTTTGGCTCATTTTCTTCAGTTTTAAAGCTCCATCTTCATCCAAACTTCATCATGGTTGATCTTGAGCAATTTACCCTTTATATCTGCAAAACAACACACGAAAACCGCCTTACCCGTTCCAAAGGAAAATTAACCTAAAATCTAATAAAAATATGCCTAAACTACATGAAAATGCATGCAAAATGATAGACAAAGATGATGTGGAATCACACTCATCACAGTGCTAGCTTCAAGACCGAGACTTACTGTTCACTCTTACTCTCTCTGTGCGGCTAGGGTATCAACCTTTTTATGCACAACAACTTAAGTGTTCTACTTATAGTAGCGCCTCCTTAAGTGAGTTAGTGAGCAGCACTTGACCTAAGCCCATGTACTATGCGCTAGGCCTAATAGGAAAGTTCAACTCTCCTTTTAATGCTTCTTTTAATCCGCTCTTATGTGTGTGACCCTATAGGTTCCCAAAACGTTAATAGTAACATTAAATCCCATTTAATATTACAAACAGTGAGCGGTATCTAGCAATACATCACTGCTACCTAAGTAGTGAGAAAGTCAGTGATTTGACGAAACCTTTCTGTGACAAATATTCATGTGCATTATTATCCCTTTGTCCATATATCTATATTGAACACAAGGCATAGAATGTGTCACCCTTGTATGGTTCAATATCATGTTCCCTGATACCCGAGTAGACTTAACAACAAATGAGGTCAATATCTCATATTGACTCATTTCAGCATGGCCATGCATTTTTTCTGATCTCACTCTATCGGGGGCCCATGAATATTACTCCTGTCATGTAGGAGGGACAAATTCCATCTAGGTCACTCACATCCCTATGCATGGCTCGTGGTATGCCCAATGACCGTCTTTATAATCATCTTATTACAGATGATGTTTGACGATATTAAAGCACACGACTCCTCATGTAGGGATCGTAGTGATTTCAGGTCGAAGGATTTCACACACCATTGTCACTATGAGAACTACTTATGACACTCACATAACGCTCCATGTAGTGTTCTCATGGCGGGTCAATCCAGTACATCATTACTCTAATGTGTACCTATGTGTCGACTCGATATCTCATATCCATGACCCGTGAGATATGGTCATCAGTCTGCACACATAATAGTCTCAATTGTATTATTATTGTCCTTATTAATAAAATACTTGACTACGGATATTTAAGAATAGGATTTCATTGTTCAATAGTGTCTCACGATCAAGTCATATACTTGATATTCTATTAAACTGAAATCCCTATTCTAAGGACTTTATTATGTTTAAACAAGTAACATAATAAACTGGAATGCCTCATATCATATATATATATATATATATATATATATATATATATAAAATAGCAAGATACAAATGTAAGTCTAAATAAATACATTGGCCTCTAGGGCTTATACCAACACATTCAATGTAGTAAAGATATAAAAGATATACAACTGATGTGGAAGAATCGCTCGTCCACTAATGTGGTAGAAGCGCTCGTCTACTAATGTGGTATAAGTGCTCGTCCACACAACTCTTTGGACTTGCTAAGTCCTTAGAGAACCTCCGTCCAATGACATGGCACTATGGACTTCTACTGAATTTTAGTTAGGCATTATTGATGTATACTTGAGTTTCAAGGATAGCACTCGTCTGCTGACGTGGCAAGATGGACGCGCTTATTTTCAAGTCTTTGGACTTGCTATACCTAGCAAGTTATTTAGGTATTCATTTAGCCCCGTTTACTAAGGAAAGTCAGTCTACTTATCATTTAAAATATAAACAGTTTAAATAACCTTTGGACGGGTAATTCTTTGCACGAGTCCAAGTATTGTATACCTTATATTATTTTGGATATTCCTGCATAAACTGAACTCACTTGTTAGATCTCAACTAACACTTTGTCAGGCAAATTTAATCCTTTTGTTTGCATCAAAACTTAGAGATTATTAAATCCAAAACCACTTTGGTTCCAACAATCTCCCCCTTTTGATGATGACAAAAACTGATTAAATTTAAATAGCAAAGTCTAAGAGAGCTTGCAAGTCTCCCCCTAAGACAAAGCATTCAAAAACTTAAGCAAACTATCAGATAGGTACAAACACTTATCATTCTTAGAATCTATATAAACACAAGTATATCAGAGCAATATATCAAGTAGAAAAGAATATGCAAATGCAAACACATAAGAACTTTTCAACAACTGACTTTATATAAAATTTTCTTTCTTTTCCTTTCTTGCCCTTTTTGTCATCAGCCAAAAAGGTAAAAAAGGAGTGGACCATCATTGTCAGCAAAACAGATAAGAGAGAAGAGATTTTAAGAAGAAGGAGGTGGTGGAGGGGGTTGGTTTGGATTTTGATTTTTCTGAAATTCCATTAACAAGGCCAGCATTTGAGTCACCATGGCATTTGTAGGGGCCAAGGTATCTTGCACTTGATTTTGCACTCTTTCTTCAATTTGTTGTGCCATCTGCTCAGTCCTCTCTTCAACTATCTTTCTAACCTTATCATCAACAATTCTGCCAATGATGTCATCAAGATTTGGTGGCAAGGATAATTGTCTTGAGCTTTCAGTGGAGTCCGAGATAGTGTCTTGAGCTTGGGCTGGTGGATGAACTATAGCAAGAGCTAATGGTTGAGAAGATGTCTTAGCAGACTCATCACCTTGCTTAGAAGCACATATCTCATCAGATTGTTCTGTCATAGTTGGCTCAACAAAAGCAATAGCATCAGGTAAGGGAGTTGAAGGTTCAGAAGCAGGTTTTGAGGAGATTTCTACATTCAGCTCAGGGCCTTCCACAACTAATTCTTCAGTTGTATGCTCCGAGGATGAAGTTGAAGCTGAGGAAAAAGCATATTGCAGAACTGGCTCAGGGATATCCTTTGCCTAGTGAATTGAATTAGGAATTTCCACATCACGGCTGGTTATTGGCAGACCCCACAGATCCTTGAAGATCAGATATCTGACACTAGAGAGTCCACATCTGCCTCTGAATTTTGGAGTTTTCTTCTTATCTTTAGTAGTCAGGCCAGAAGTTGAGGCTTCTCTTGTGCAGTGAATCAAGTGGGATTGCCATAAAGCTCCTGCATAGTTAGCCGCAGTGACCATATCAATTGGCAAGGATTGAATATAATCCATTTGTGAGTGGTCAAAGGGCTCAGAATTGAGATCCAGCATGATGTCTTCAACAACTAGCATGTTTCCTTTGTGCCTTGGATGCTTCCTGTCCTTGTCCTTGTTTAGATTAATCATTGACAACCTAGGACAGATCTTGTTGGACTTGACTCCAACATTTGTAGAATTGGAGTGTCTTAACCAGGTTGGAGGGACAAAACATGCAGCTTTGTCTGCTCCGAAGTGGCTGAATTCCCATTTCAGCATCTCATACTTCAGAGTGTCCACAAACTGGTCAACAACAGCTCCATATATTCTTGGATGTTTGAAAGTCATCGGTTTTGTAGTCTGATCCATGACAAAAGGAATTTACCTGAAGGATCTGGCTCTTTTCTCAAGAACACTTCCAAGATTCTTCTTGATTGGATCTATATGCCAATCAGATATGATAACTCTTTCTACTCCATTAGTAAATGGTTTAAGAGGTGGAAGTTTCACTAGGTTGGGGTAGATTTTTCTGGTAGGGAAACTTTGTTGGGGAATGTGGATGAGGAGAGGTCCATGTTCATTGAACATTTTAGAAGGGAATGAGCCAGTTGGAGTGTGGGGTTCAGGGTTGACCCAGTATGGATAGATGTTGAGGGGTTTATACTCATACTCAGCCAAGGGATACCATTTTGTTAGAATGAGTTCTGGTTCTTGTGGAACGGTGTGGAAGAGTATTTTCCATTATCTCTGTACTTTGGCCCAATTTTTAGATTTTCCAGTATAGAGAGTGGAAGAGGGAATTATGGGTGGAAATAAAGTTTTCAAAGGTTTAGGAAAGGGGGACTCCAATGGTAATGCTGTTATCTAGATGTGGTAGCTGTGAGGGTGGTAGGGTAGGAACATAAGCATCATTCACATCATATGGAGCAGAGATATTATCATCCCGAGTTCTCAACACTAGTGGAAAATATACATTAGACGGTAAAGGTTTACGTCAGTTAACCAAAAGCTAGACGTTAAAAAGAGGGCGGTGGCAGTTTTGTAAATATCAGACTTCATTAATTCAATTTTAACGTCAGTTGTTTTAAGGACTGACGTTAAAAGTGAAGTGACTCACTTTTAACGTCAGTTCAATAAACAACTGACGTTAACAGTGAACATTTTAACGTCAGTTCTTCATCGAACTGACGTTAAAAGTGAGTCACTTCACTTGTAACGTCAGTCCTTACAACAACTGACGTTAAAAGGTTAATTTAATAATTTTTTAATCTAGTATACGTACCCTTCCGCATTGCCTTCCTCAAAGTTTCAATTTCACAATTGCTTTGATGTTTTTGTGTTTCTGTTTTGAAAACTAAAATATATGTGCGAAGTATAATTTGAATTAATAACCCAAACCCGATCTCATTCATGAAGTGTAATACAGACTGATACAGAAGATTGAAAGGGTTTAAAATCCTATAAAAAGTTACATTGAAAGGGTTTAAAATCCTAAACATTAAAGCTACATCCCATCAGAGAGTTTTATGAAATATGCCAAAGGGAAAACTATACTCCGAAGGGTGCACTCGATCTGTTTTAGCAATGGTCTTGAAACAGTCACTTGCATCCTTTAAGACCTCAGAAAACTGGGGGGCATGAGAGAGCTCAAGAGAGGCAAAAACAGGTGCACTAGATCTGTTTCAAGCAAAGGCAGTGGTTCTAGAGACTTCCATGACGGTCACTTGCTGCCAAAGCTGAGGTTTTGGAACTGTGACACCCGAGCACCTGATTTGCCCTCCAGCAGCTGATTCTCCTGAAGGATGATAAGGTGAGCAACTCACATTACGTGGTTTACACAAGCTTATCACCCATGTTACGTGATTTACACAACCTCAGAAGTTGTTTGACCATTAAGACAAAGATCTTTGAGTCTAGGAATAGGAAGAAAGAGTGATGAAGTTAATCTCCATGGCAGAGCCATATTGTGAAGCCGAAAATTAAAAGGATGGAAGGAAGCTATTTATAGGAGCAGGGGATAAAGTTACTAAGCTATTCTGATTTTCTTCAAAACTTATCTATAAACTTAATGCTCATTAAGAGGATTAAGTTACAAGGTGCATGGGTAAGTAGCACAGTAGTCAAAGGAATGAATGTTTTTGCAGATATCTATACACTTTTAACGTCAGTTGTTTAAAAAAACTGACGTTAAAAGTGTTTTTAAAATAAAAAATGTTTATTGTTAACATCAGTTTTTTATACAACCAACGTTAAAAGTGTGATTTTTACTTCAGTTAAATAAATAGCTGACGTAAATAATCCTATATATTATAAACGTGCAGAATGAATATTGGAAATAATGTAATTAATATACGGGAACTTGGCAGTCATAAATTAAGTTGACGTTAAAAATGAGGTGGTGGCAGTTTGTAAATATTAAATCACTATTTGCGTCAGTTCTATAAATAACTGACGTAAATAATTATGAAACTCATTTTATTGGTTGTCATGTCCATGTTGTCCCTCTTAACGCAGATCACTCCATATAGTGCAGTTTATTTCTAAACATTTTTTTTTTAAATAAGTTTATTTTTAATTTTTATTAATTAGCTTGAATTAATAGTAAACAAATTCTTGTGCAAATTAAAATAAATAAACACTTAACATAAAACAAGTTATATGTATAATCAAATCGTATCTCATTGAAGTGATTCATAAGTTAAAATTACATGATTAAAAGATAAAAAATTTCTGCAACATAGCCCTAAAATATAAAAAAGTTTCTGCTTCAACATCATTTTCTTCTCAGTCCTGTCATCAGAAACTCCAATGGATGCATCACCTCCCTCACTTGAATTCCATGATGCAAAGTAAATCCTCAGTCACTAGCAGCGAAAGCAAAGTGAAATGGATCTTTGCATCTTTCTTCTTCACTAGAATTCCTTGATGCATCGTCTTGAATCCACAGTCACTTGCTTCCAAAGCAAAGTGAAAGGGATGACGGGGATGAAATAAAGTGAGAGAATCACATTATGTGATTCACCCAACCTTACCATCCATGTTATGTGATTTACACAACCTCAGAAGTTGTTTGACCATTAAGACAAAGATCTTTGAGTCTAGGAATAGGAAAAAAGAGTGATGAAATTAATCTCTATGGCAGAGCCATATTGTGAAGCCGAAAATTAAAAGGATGGAAGGAAGCTATTTATAGGAGCAGGGGATGAAGTTACTAAGCTATTATGATTTTCTTGAAAACTTATCTAAAAACTTAATGCTCATTAAGAGGATTAGGTTACAAGGTGAATGGGTAAGTAGCACAGTAGTCAAAGGAATGAATGTTTTTGCAGAAACTAATAAACTTTTTACGTCCGCTGTGTAATACAACTGACGTTAGAAGTGTGAGTGTTTATTAGTTTTTGCAGAAACTAATAAACTTTTAACGTCAGTTGTGTAATACAACTGACGTTAGAAGTGTGAGTGTTTTTAACGTCAGTTTCTTAAGACAACTGACGTTAAATATATGACCTTTAACGTCAGTTTTTGCTAACAACTGACGTAAAATGTTGTTTTATTTTGATTATAACGTTTACACACGCGCGGCTTCTGCACTTCTCTGTACGTCTCTTTTCTCTTTTCATCACACTCAACCCTCACTCTCAACCCTCACTCTCACTCTCACTCTGCCCTAATCGCGAGATCATCTCCACCGCAACCACCACGAGGGCTTCTTCGCCACCACCGTGAGGTACACTCTTAACCCCTAACTCTGTCTTTCCCGCTCATTCTTTGCAATAACTTGACATCTCTCTTTCCCCTTCCCGCGCACTAACTCTCCTTGTCCCTCTGCTCTCAGTAAGCACATCGAACGTTGGCCGCCACTCGAGCTTCCCCCCCACCACCACGCGAGCGCCTATTTCTGGTGAGTCTTTAGGGCACATTTTTTTATTTTTGGTTTTGAGTGTATGTTGAAACTGTAATCTCGGTAGTTGAAACTTGAAACTGTGAGTTTGAGTTGTTTGGAATGTCTCTATTTTTGGTTTTGAGTGTATGTTGAAACTGTAGTCTCAGTAGTTGAAACTTGAAACCGTGAGTTTGAGTTGTTTGGAATGTCTCTATTTTTGGTTTTGAGTGCATGTTGCTCTGCTGGTTGATCTGTCACGGCCGTGATGCTCATCACGGCTAGGCCGTGATCAGTTCTGCCCTTGAGGGTCTGGTTCAGTTGGCACGTTACGGCCATGATGGACATCACGGCCAAGCCGTGGCCAGTGCTTGGCACTCTTCAAAAACTATAGTTTTCATTCTCCCGTATTGTCCTTATATTGGATAGATGTTTTGTATATCTACAGGACCTATCTAGTTATTTTTATTTATACTTCTGTATTCATTTTGAGTTATAACCTATGTTAATACATATATATTGTTTCTGAACAGGCATACATATGGATCAATCGGATAGCCCACATGCATGGGAGGACACTGTGGGGACTTCGCAAGACCCGATCACGCCTACACTTGATTCTAGTGTAAGTTTACATGTTATATACTATCTTTAGTCCTTATTTTTAATGTAAGTTTATAATGTTACAACCCTCTATTTGATCATTTTTTTTGTCCATACAGACATCACAGGCTCATAGGAAACGGGGTAGAGGAGCCACCTCGTTGAAGAAACTAGAGAAGGACAGGCAAAGCAGACAGAAGCTTGAGGTGTCATTCGATGCTAATCTAAATGCCCAGGGACGCCGTGCTAAAGAATTTAATAAGTGGGTGTTTCTACAAGTGAAGCAGCACGTAAGCATCAACTACAACCACTGGAATGACGTTCCACAGAACGTTAAGGATCAGATTTGGGAGGCTATCACGGTATTTTACCTTTACATTCGTTTGATTTACATTATTAGATAATTATCCGAGTTATAATCCATCCAGTTGTTATGTATTTAATGTGTAGGTAGCTTGGACTGTGCCAAATGATGAGGATCATCGTCATAAATATATGAAAATGGCATCAAAGCGTTGGAATGGGTTCAAGCATGATCTTACCAGGTACTATGTATCTGGGAAGAAGCGGCTTGATAAAATGTTCTCGGATTATCCCTGGATTGATCAGGATACTTGGGATATGTTTGCCAGGAGTCGACAGGATGGAGAATTTCAGGTTGGTTGATTAAGTTAATTTTGTATGCTTATTATAGATCATTTAACTGTATTTAATTATGTGTTTTTGTTTGAATAGGCTAAGGCAAATAAGGGTCGGCAGAATTAGGCGAAGAACGTCCACCGCCACACCATGTCTCAGGGTGGGTACCAGACTCGGATCGAGCAGATGATGGCGGATAGGCTGATGGCGAAGCAGGAAGAGCACTCTGCTATGATTGAAAAAGGAGAGGTGCCTGAGGGCACACCATTAAGTCATCCGTCGAACATCGACCGCGAGGATGTCTGGTTAGCCGGCCACATGACAAAGACGGGATCTTTTAAAGTTGATGCCACTCGCGAAGTGGCAGATAAGATTATAAGTAAATAATTAACTTGATTTCAATTGATATTTGTATAGATATTTGCAACACTTTTCACTTGCACGTTTTTTCAATTTTTTTCATTGTAGATGGATCTTAAAGCACAATCCTCCCAGGGCGCATTCGTCCCTTCTGGACGGCGGGACGTCTTGATGACTGCTCTAGGCAAGAAAGACCATCCTGGTCGGGTTCTCGGTGTTCCTGGGAACGTGACCATCAAAGAATATTATGGCAAGTCTGCTTCACGAAAGCGGGTGGTCGATGAAGCATAAATTTTGGCTGACATTACTCAGCACCTCATGTCCAACCCAGCTATTACAACACATCTGATGCAAGGCTTAATATCCAACCCAGATTTCAGCAGGCGCTTGCCAGAGAGCTGTCCTCCGTCGGTACATCCCAGGACACCGCAGGGCATGCCAACCCTTCACATGTGAGCACAAAAGAGAGTTTTAGTAGGGCACATGTGGAGGACGATGAGTTGGCATCTAGGGAGCGAGAGTTCGAAGTCCAACGCCATGAGCATGAGTTGGAAATGAAAAGGCGTGAGCTTGAGTTGGACTCCAAACGACGTGAGATCGAAATGTTAACAAAGGTATGTATTCATTATTAATGTCCAAATTAGTCAAATAATTACTTGTGTTTTTTTTAATTATCAAAAACTTATCTATTTTATTTTTCCTAAACTGAAGGCCAAGTCGACGTCGGTGTCGCTGTCACCTATCACTCGTTTGTTCTCACTTGGTGAGGATTATGATTTTGAGATTTTTGAATGTCCATAGGAGCACGATGGATGGGTGGCACGCCCAGATCAACGGAGGATATTTACCTTCTGTGGTGACGATCTCGGGAACGCCTGCAGAAATAACGTCTGGATGAACAACAATGTTTTCAGTCTCTGGTGCACGTAAGTTAATTTTAATTTTATAACTTATTTATTTTTGGTATTTTTCCATTTAATAATTTATTTTAATTTCAATATATATATTATGTAATTAACATTCACACCTTTTCATATCTTAGGTATCTCCATCGTCTTCAGCATGATAAGGGTGTTGCATCAGTTTACGGTTTCTTAGATCCGTCAATCCTTCTACCCGCTTTCTTTGCTGGCGATGCATTGAGTAAATACTTAAGGAACTTGTTGGGAGACAATCCGAAAGAATTATATCTGGCTCCCTACTGTATGGAAAGCCATTGGCAGTTGTTCGTACTTCACCCGTCTAGGCATAGAGTCATTTCTTCTGCTCTCTCCACCAAGATCCGCCACCGAAGGTGGTGGAAGCTGTAAATAAGTAAGTAACTAATCTTAAATTTAATTTAAGTTTTAATATCAGTTGTTTTTAGTTTATTACACACATGATATATGAATTTGTTAATTGATCGACATGATTATTTGTTTATGATAGCGCGCTGAAGGCGAGTAGCATAAGTTGCGCCAACGGGAGAAGTAGGACTTCTAAGGCTAAAGCAAATCCTGTATGGAACTTCCTCAAGGTTTGGTAGTTTATTTATCAAATAATTAATATTATAATTACTAATTTATATGTATATTCAACTGACGTTGAAATTAATTTTGTGGGTAGTCTCGATTTCAAATTGGCGGGTGGTCGTGCGGCTATTATGTGATACTTCATATGCTAAACATAGTCTCCACATCTATTACGGATGGATGGATTAAGGTAATATTTAAACAACTTGTTAAATTATATATTATAGTTTTGAAGATGACTTGCATTGATGTTATTGTTATTATTTGAAGGTGTGTAGGCATTTAACGACCAATCGCCTATTCAAGAAGATGAGTTAAGAGACTTGAGGATGCGCTTCGCTGAATTCTTCTTCAAGTATGCGGCTGAAAAAGGAATTGACAAGATACCTCCGCAATACTTAGATAAAAAGTTTTTTTGTTAGACTTTAGAAACTAATTAATAACATGTATATATATATCCTTAGATTGGTAGTTTTGTTTTTTAGACATTGGAACTAAAATTTATTTATATATATACATGGGTTTTGGTTTTAAGTCCCCCCATTATTCCATTTTTCCTTTGCAATTCTGTAATGTGTGTGATATTCTGTGTTACTGGGATATTTACTGAATGCAGGGATAGCTGAGGGGAGTGATATTTTAAAACTGAATTAAAAAAAAAAACCTATTAACGTCAGTTGTATCAAACAACTGACGTTAATAGTATTTTATAAAATATATAATACACTATTAACGTCAGTTGTTTATTACAACTGACGTTAAAATTAAACCTTTAACGTCGGTTTTTTAAACAACTGACGTTAGTTTTAACAAAATTAACGTCAGTTGTCTTAAAAAACTGACGTTAATAGTTTTATGTTTAACGTCAGTTGTTTAAAAAACTGACGTTAATTTTTACAAAATTAACGTCAGTTTTGTTAAAGAACTGACGTTAATAGTTTTATATTTAACGTTGGTTCTCAACTGACGTTAAAATATTAACTATTAACGTCAGCTGTATTTACGTCAGTCAGTATTCTGACGTAAAAAATCAATTTTAACTGATGTAAAAAGCACTTATTGCACTAATGCAAATTAGATACTAATTCATCTACTACTAACCTAACAGGGTCATTAGCAGAGATTACTACCTCAAAAGTCAAGGTTGTTCTAGCCCTCTTTGCTGGTTGCCTTTTCTTCTTAGCAATTGGACTAGCAACAACAGTAGCTTTCTTTTCAAGAATAGCAGCAATAGGAAGTTCATCATCATCTTCTTCTTCAGACATGATGACTTTCCTTGTCCTTTTTGGTGCAGGTGGAAGAGTAGCACCAGAGGATACAAAGGGAACAGATTCTCTAGCAGTCCTCTTAGGAAGGGGTTGCCTCACAGCCATAGTCTTTCTCTTGTTTCCTTTCTTTAAACCAAGAATTGCAGTTTCGTTGGCTTCAATTGATTCTTCCTTAATCTTCATTTTCTCTTCAAGCTTTGCCAACTCCACTTGCTTGTAAGTGCTGAGTTGCATGCCACTGAGATTTACTCGGCCAAAGTCAACAGCTTGCAATCCTTTCTCACGAAGGAGTCTTTCTTGTTCATCCTTAGGCTTTGCACGTAGAATATCGTACACACATTGCTGCTTGAAATTTTTTTACAGTAGATGAGTGAAAGTAATGTGAGAAGCAGATTCTCTGTTGGCAATGGCATCCTTGAAGCGATGAAATAGGATCTATGGTAGGTTAATCTTTGTTTCAAAAACCAAATGGCAAAGGCAGAACTTGTGAAGAGTTGATAAATTGTCCTTAGAGCCAATCTTATGCAGCACCACCTAATTCATAATCTGGTGAAGAATCCTGATGTGATCTTTCATCTCAGATGATTTCCAAGAATGATTTCTCACGCTGTCTTGCCTCATAAGGGTAACAGCAATTGTTTCTGGACCACCTAGGTCTTCTTCCTAGTTCTCAGTGAAGACTAATCCTTCTTGAGCACAAGCAGTTGCATCAGAGATGGTTTTCTCTGATACTATCACTTTCCTTCCCAGCACGAATCCAACAACTTCTGTTTCAGAGATCTTTGGTCTCCTCCAGAATTCCCTTATCAAATCGGGATACACTGAGACCTTTTCCAAAAAGATTCCATCCCAACCAGCAGCGTTAATGAACTTACTCACATCCAAATTGTATTCTTGTAGAATTCCAAAGTTGAAGTGGTGTTCCACGGATATAGACATAGTATCAGTTGCAAAAGCAGGCATGGGAGCAGTGGTTGAAGCCATTGTTGAGTAAGATGAGTTTTGGAAGATTAAGGGAGACAGAGAGTTCGAAAGATTGAGAGAGAGAGAGGTTGATAGGGATGAAGAGATGCGAAAAAAATTTCATAGGGAAAGAGGTTACTTTTAAAGATTTATGAAAACCAACAGTTTCCAAAAAAAAAGATAATGACATGACATGTCATTAAGTGTAAAACGGCGTTGGTAATCTTGGGGACCGTAAAAAGGTCTTGATGGGATTGATGAGAGTAGCTGAATCAGCAAGGAAATAGAAGTGTTTTATATAAATGTGTTCAAGAACAAATTAATATAAGCAATAAATGTGTGCAAGGATGAGTCCACACAAGATTAAGAGTGGACGCACAAAGACATAGGTAGTGGACGCGTAGAATCTTGCTCTGGACGTCATGATTAGTGGACGTGCAGAGAAAACATGAAATGGAAGACAAATTTAACAATAAATATACTAGCTCAATCCACATACAACATATTCAAATGCTTTCTTATAAAGATAAATCTGTCCTCAGCAAGAGGTTTAGTGAAGATATCTGCCCATTGGTGGTCAGTATCTACAAATTGAACATCAAACACACCTTTTTGTACATAATCCCTAATAAAATGATGTTTGATTTCTATATGCTTAGCTCTAGAATGCAATATTGGATTCTTAGATAAATTGATTGCAGCAGTATTATCACACATAAGTGGAATACTACTTACAAATACATTGTAGTCCTCTAATTGGTGTTTGATCCATAGAAGTTGTGAACAACAGCTTGCAGCTGATATGTATTCTGCTTCAGCAGTTGATAGGGCAATGGTACTTTGCCTTTTACTTGACCATGATACTAGGTTAGCTTCAATGAAATGACATCCTCCACTGGTGCTTTTTCTTGCAATTCTATCTCCAGCATAGTCAGCATCACAAAAACTAACTAATATGTAATCATCATTTTTCTTAAAGCACAAACCCAGATTAGTAGTACCTTTTATATATCTAAAGATTCTTTGAACTGCTGAGAGATAAGACTCTTTAGGATCAGATTGAAAGCGAGCACATAAGCAAACACTGAACATTATATCAGGCCTAGACGCAGTCAGATATAAGAGAGATCCTATCATACCTCTATATACCTTTTGGTCTACCTTTTTCTCTTTATCATATTTGTTCGGTATTGAAGTGGGATGCATAGGAGTATTCATTGGTTTGCAATCATCCATCTTAAACCTCTTTAGAAGTTCCTTTGTATACTTAGTCTGATGGATGTACACCTCGTCTATAGACTGTTTAACTTGAAGTCCAAGGAAGAATTTGAGTTCTCCCATCATGCTCATTTAAAATTCTTTTTGCATTAACTTAGAGAATTCCTTGCATAAAGATTCATTAGTAGCACCAAAAATGATATCATCAACATAAATCTGTACTATAATGAAATATGACTTAATAGACTTCCTAAATAGAGTTGTGTCTACTTTTCCCCTGCTAAAACCATTTTCCATTAGAAACGAACTTAACCTATCATACCAAGCTCTAGGACCTTGCTTAAGTTCATACAATGCTTTCTTAAGCTTATAAACATGTTCAGGGTTATTTGTATTTTCAAAGCCAGGAGGTTGTATGACATATACTTCTTCATTAATAAAGCCATTTAAGAAGGCACTTTTAACATCCATTTGAAAAAGCATAAAGCTATGATGTGCAGCAAATGATATTAAAATTCTTATAGCTTCTAGTCTAGCAACTGGTGCAAAAGTTTCAGAGTAGTCTATACCTTCTTCTTGAGAGTAGCCTTGAGCAACAAGTCTTGCCTTGTTTATCACAACCTTACCATCTTCATCAAGCTTGTTTCTGTAGACCCGCTTTGTTCCAATGACTAACTTGTCTTCAGGCAGGGGTACAAGCGTCCAGACTTCACCTCTCTCAAACCGATTAAGCTCATCTTACATAGAAAGTATCCATCCTTTGTCCAATAGAGCTTCGTCCACGGTCTTCGGTTCACATTCAGAGATAAGAGCAGAATCACTCTGTTCTCTGAAGGTTGACCTAGTTCTTAGCTTGTCATTGGGGTCACCAATTATTTGATCTTGAGGATGGTAGTTTTTGAAATACCAAGATTTCTGAGCATTTTCCTGTTGAGAGGAAGATGTTTCAAGTTGTTGTTGAGAAGTGTCGTCTACTTGGATATCAAACTTGATTTCTGGTTTCTCTCCTGAAATGTTTAGATCAAGATCTGCAAAAGCTTCATCTAACTCTGATAGTCTCTTACCAGGCCGTTTGTCATCAAATTTCAAATGAATACATTCTTCTACAACTAAAGTTATAGAATTATAAACTCTAAAGCCTTTTGAAGTTTCAGAAAATCCTAGAAGGATTCCATTATCTACTTTAGCATCAAATTTACCAAGTTGATCTTTTGTATTCAAAATATAACATTTACATCCGAAAGGGTGGAAGTATGAAATGTTGGGTTTTATACCTTTCCATAATTCATAAGGAGTCTTATTCAGAATAGGTCTAATGTATATTCTGTTCTGAATGTAGCAGGCAGTGTTCACAGCTTCAGCCCAGAAGTGCTTAGGGACAGAATTGTCATTGAGCATAGTCCTAGTCATCTCTTGAAGAGATCTGTTCTTTCTCTCTACCACACCATTTTACTGTGGTGTTCTTGGTATTGAGAAGTTGTATTGAATACCACTTTCTTCACAAAACTCATGGAATAGCTCATTGACAAATTCTCCCCCATGGTCACTTCTAATTGAAGCTATACACATGCCTTTTTCATTCTATACACGTTCGCAAAATACAGAAAAGACATTGAATGACTCATCTTTGTGAGCAAGAAACATAACCCATGCCCATCTAGTGTAGTCGTCTACTATGACAAGACCATATTTCTTTCCACTGACAGAGGCAATCCTTGTTGGACCAAAGAGATCAAGGTGTAGAAATTCTAGTGGTCTGTTGGTACTAACAACATTCTTAGATTCAAAGGAACCTTTAACTTGTTTTCCCTTATGACATGCATCACAGAGAGCATCAGATTTGAAACTAAGGTTTGGTAGACCTCTTACAAGGTTATGCTTTTTCAGTTTTGAGATTAATCTCAAACTTGCATGACACAACCTTTTGTGCCAAATCCATCGTTCATCCTCGATGGACACTAGACATGACACACTTTGATTTGGGAGGTCCTCTAAGTCAATCTTATACAGATTGTTTTGCCTCTGGGCAGTGAATAAGAGTGATCCATCCGTTTTCTTGACAAAACACATATTCTTATTAAATGAAACAGCAAACCCACTATCACATAGTTGACTAATGCTAAGCAGATTATGTTTAAGACCATTTACTAACAGAACATTATCAATGGAGGGAAAATGATGTTTACCAATTTTACCTATACCGATGATCTTTCCTTTTTGGTTTCCTCCAAAAGTGACCCAGCCACCATCTTTGGGCCTAAGGTCTTGGAACATATACATTTCTCCTATCATGTGTCGTGAGCATCCACTGACTAAGTACCAGGACTTCTGTTTCTTTCTTGTTGTGAAGCAAATCTGCAACAGGGATTATCTTATCTTTAGGTACCCAAATTGACTTGGGTCCTTTCTTGTTAGTGATCATAGGTCGTGAATGCTTTGTATGCTTGTTATGTATGCATTTAGATGACACATGCCCACTTTTTCCACATACTTTGCAGTATGTATTGGAAGGGCTTGGTTTTGACTTAGTATGCTATGGGCAGACTTTAAAAGCCTTATATTGTGTATGAACTTTTGGTTTATTCAGAGATGCATCTTGCTTCTCTTTATCATAACCAATGCCAAATTTGTCATGTGGTGATCTAGAATATCTTAATATAAGATTCAATTTATCTGAGCTACCAACCAGTTTTGACAGAGAGTCTGTCAAGTATGTCACATCTTGTTTCAGTTGTTCAACTTCACAAGAGCTATTAGACTTACACGTAGTCTTGTCAGTCAGAATAACATTGTTTGATTTTAATGTTTCATTCTCATCCCTAAGGTTTTGATTAACTGTGCAGACCTTATCATAATCTCTAGAAAGTTTAATAAACTTCTTTTTAAGACTCTTATATTCTTTAGACAGTATGCATGATTCATCCAGTAATTCATCAAAAACAGTTCGAAGAGTAGATGGATCATATTCTATTACCTCAGCATCAGTGAATTCACTTTCTGATGCAGTGTCAGCCATGAAGCAAATGTTTGCTTCTTCTCCCGCTTCATCGTCTTCATCTGAAGAAGACAGGTCAAGATCCTCCCGTGTAGCCATCAAGCCTTTCTTCTTTTTGAATAACTTTTTTTTCTCCTTCAGCTCTGGGCAGTCAGCTTTGAAGTGTCCTGATTTCTTACATTCAAAGCAAAGGGGCGGACCTTTCTCCTTGGAATCTGACTTCTCCTTGGAGAATTTTTTGTTGAACTGCTTCCTTCGGAATCCACCTTTCTTTCTCCATATGTGTTGGATTTTTCTGGAGATGAAAGATAGTTCATCCTCATCCGTGTCATCTTCATTATTTGATGAATCAGCTTCATCTGAGGACTTAGAAACTTTAAGCATCTTTGAAGAACTAGCTTTCTTGGCCTTTAAGGCAATGGACTTTGCTTTTCTGGAGTTTTCCTCTTCATTAAGTTCAAGTTCATGAACTTTTAATGACCCCAGAAGCTCTTCCAGAGAAAGAGTATTCAGAAAGCAGTTACCTTAGGTCTCCACTGCTTTGAGAGACTTCTCAAAAATTTTCTCACATGATCTCTATTCTCATAGACCTTTCCAAGAGACCTGAGACTGTTGGTGATTGTTTGAAATCTTCCAAACATCTGGTCTGTAGTTTCATGATCAGCCATCTTGAATAGCTCATACTGGTGAACCAACATGCTTATCTTTGATTCCTTCACTTGTCAGGAACCTTCATGAGCTAATGCAAGAGTATCCCAGATTTCTTTAGCTGTGTTGGAACTATGAACCTCGTCATGCTCAGATCTGGTGATAGCACACATGAGATAGTGCTTAGCTTTCAAGTTTATTTGATGTTGGCTTTTCTGCTCTTGAGTCCATTCAGCTCTAGGCACTACAGCTCCAGCTTCACTCCTTGACTCAGTGTAGCCATTTTCAATCAGTTCCCGGATGTCAGAATTCTGTGCATCCACGAATGCCATCATCCTCTTTTTCCAATAATCATAATCAGTTCCATCAAAGAGATGAGGTTTGTTGATAGCTTGTTGACAAGCCTCTGGCTCGTCTAGTTTTATAACTAGTAAGGCCATGGCTTTTGCACTAATTACTCGAGTTTAATCTCGTTTTCGCCCGAATTTGGATTTAATTGTCCTCAAGCAACATTTTGAGTCCCTTAAGTAGTTTTAGGACATTTTAGTTAATTTTGAGTCAAATAAAGCATTTACTGCTATTTCATGTTTTCAGGTTAATAAGAAGAGCAAAAAGGAAAGGACTCCTAAAGCAGAAACCATCACGGCCAGGCCATAACACTGGTCACGGCCGTGATGAGCTACCCATGAAGATCAAAGAGCATCACGGCCCAGCCGTGATGAGAAGACCCTGAAAGTCAGAAAGCATCACGGCCTAGCCGTGATACCCATCACGGGCGTGACGAGAGAACCCTGAAGAACAGAATTGATCACGGCCTAGCCGTGATGGAGGTCATGGCCGTGACAGATCAGCACCCAAAGTCAGAAAGCATCACGGCCGTGATAGACTGGAATTTGAATGCACGCCCTTGGCAGAATGCGTCACGGCCTGGCCGTGATGGCCATCACGGCCGTGACGCGAATCCTGATTTATAAAAGACACCAGGGCAGACGCAAATCAGATAGAATTTTCATTGTTTTTAGTCTATTCCAAGGGTTTGTATGATGTTTGTGATGGAGAACTAATCACCAGGGATTAGTCTGCTGTAATCGGTTTCCGCCGACACTTGAGGTTCCATAATTCCCGATCAATTTGCTTGTCTCTTTCAATATTATGTTGTATGCCTTGTTTGATTAATTCAAGTTGTATAGGATAAGTATTGATTTATTTCGATGATTCCATGTTCCTATACCTTGATCGCGTTTGCTTAATTCGCGTGTGTTGATCGTGTTTGCTTAATTCACGAGCGCTTCAGTCAGTTTGCTTAATTCGGAAATAGGAACATATATCTCGTAGTGTCGGTTGCGCTTGTTTCATTTCCGCTACAATCGAAAAGGGATTAGAATCCGCTTAGGGCTTGGAATTTATGTGGATCAATGATAGTTGGGAAACCGAAACAACAGATTAATCGTTTCAGCTTATTGATACTCACTAGTTGTACTGTTTTCTTAATCAATTCTTCTCTCACTGAATCTACCCCCCCCCCCCCCCCCCAAAAAAAAAAAAATTTGATTCGTAGGTTAATAATAATCCAAGAGTCCTTGTGATACGATACTCGAGTTGTCGTGCCCTAACTACAGTTTTTTTAATCACTCGTTTTTTACCCGTGCGCGACAGCGGATGACTTCTCCTTCCGCATCCATGATTGTAGGATCGTACTGCCTAAGCACTTGTTAGATGCTCAACCCTGTCAAGGAGGAGCTCTGATATCAACTGAAGTTGGTACAGGTAAACACAAGAAGGGGGGCTGAATTGTGTTTGTTAATTATTTTCGCAAAAACCCTTTTGAACAACGTTTTCACAAGCAGAAGATAAAAAGATTAAGCACACAAGAAATCCTTTTTAAAAGATTAACAAAAGCAATGTCAAAACTCCACAGTTAGTATAAGCAAATAAAATTGAAGAGTTTAGGGATAGAAAAATCACACAAGAGATTTTATCTTTGGTTCACTCTCTTCCAACCAAGAGCTACGTCCAGTCCCTTCGACTTGAAGGATTTTTCCACTATTTCTCCAAATAGATTATACAACAAGTATTCGACACCTCTTCATGCTACTAGTATTCCTTTCTTATCAAGCCTCTTAGTTTGTAACTTTATCATGATTTAAAAGTTGATCTTCTTAACTCACTAAGTGTGAGAATATGACAATTTAAGATCAGTTGGATATTACAAAAATATTCAAACTAATGAATGCAGACTCTTGCTCTTGAAAGAATAATAGAATAAATGATAATGGCAAAAGTTTAGCTAGCAAGATTGTGCAGGCGAGAGTTTTTTTTCAGTATCTGAGGTCTTCAATTTATAGTGACCTTCTTCTTCTCTTGTAATTCTTCAACGGTTACTTTGAATAATCCCGTTTAGAGATATCATTAAATGCATGATATCCGTTGAGACTGATAACTTAATTTTGGCCATGTTGAAAAGTATCATTGGTTATCAGAAAATCACATAATGGAGGCTCACTGTTCTGAGCAATTGAACCTTAAAAACTTTCTTTCCTCCTTTGTGTATAACCCATCTTTTGTTCAGCAATAAAAATGTCATCGTTCAGATCGTTTTGCAATCTCAATTGTACTTTTTACTTTTTGTATTTCCTTGATAGTACTATGAACTTTTTCAAAGGAAACAAGACATTAAATCGGATAAAAACAAATGGAAAGAACAAATATTCATTTGAAATAAATATGAATCATTTGAAATAAATTCATTGTGGACAAGATTGCATTAAATCACATTCAAGGTAGTAAAGATATAAAATATATAGAACCATCTACTTAGTTTTAAGAATGCATCTACACAAGATTTTAATTCTACTCGTCCACTGATGTGGCAGATGCGCTCGTCTACTAATGTGGTAGAAGCGCTCGTCCACATAACTCTTTGGACTTTCTAAGTCCTTAGAGAACCTCCGTCCTATGACGTGACACTATGGACTTCTACTGAATTTTAGTTAGGCATTATTGATGTATACTTGAGTTTCAAGGATAGCATTCGTCTGCTGACGTGGCAAGATGAACGTGCTTATTTTGAAGCCTTTGGACTTGCTATACCTAACAAGTTATTCAGGTATTCATTTAGCCTCGTCTACTAAGGAAAGTCAGTCTACTTATCATTTAAAATATAAACAGTTTAAATAACCTTTGGACAGATAATTCTTTACACGAGTCCAAGTATTGTATACCTTATATTATTTTGCATATTCCTGCATAAACTGAACTCACTTGTTAGATCTCAACTAACACTTTACCAGAAAAATTTAATCATTTTGTTAGCATCTAAACTTAGAGATTATGAAATCGTAAACCACTTTGGTTCCAACAAATAGTAATGTTTAATATTAATATAACACTTTCAATGGTTTATACATTGAAAAATGACATTGACAATGACATCTTCCGTTTACCTGAATGCTTGACCATATGTTAAATGATGATAACCTCATTTAGACTCTATTGATCATCTTCTGTTCACCTAATCACTCGATCACATCCTAGATAACGCTAGTCTCACTTAGACTCCATTGGTAATCTTCCATCCACCTATATTCGATCGCGTCTTAGATGATACTTGTCTCACATAGGCTCCATTAGTCACTTTTGAAGAACTAAATCTAAATCCTGGTTAGAAGATATTATATAAACATTTTTTTTTGCAGAAAAAATAATTTACATTTCCCCAAAAATATTAGAATATATTTTTTTCATCAATTCAATTTAAGAAAAAATTAATGAAATCTCAATGCTAGATATTATTTTCCCAAAAAATAATTTAATATTAATTATTTTAATTAGATTGAGATATATAGAAAGCAAACTATCCTAAAAAATTTAATGAATATCTTATAGCAAATAACTTTAATTCAACCACATGATATAATTAATAATTTAATAATTTAAAATAATTAAATAATTTAAAGTTTATTCTAATTGACTGTGACTCACAAAAAATTATATATATATATATATATATATATATATATATATAATTTAATACATAAAATAATAATGTGTTTGTGCTCAATTTTTTCATCTTATTCTAACAATAAACCTTTTTTTTATTTAAAAATGCAATAAAAAATGAATATTGTGTTCGTGGGGATCGAACCCGTGTGCAACTGAACTGCTAACTTGGGCGCAAACTACTATGCCACACAGACAAGTGTGGTTAACAACTGACATTATTTATATATAAAGCGTTAAAAGAAAAGTAACGATTGGGCTTCATCTCTTATCTCCGGTCGGGTCAACCAGACCTGTTTTACAGAAAACGGGTATTTACGATATTTGACTCAAACTCCAGTCAATTTTTGTTGTTTTTACATATGTTTCATCCAAATTAAATTGAACATTAAACCTTTTACGATTTAGGATGATTTTTATACCAAGAACAGATATGGAAATTTATTTGAAAATGGATCCACAATATTGTGTAAAAACGCCCGCCCAAGACCACCGCTAGAATCGTACCGGCCCTCCAATCCACCGCCCACATCGTTTGCTTCATCATAAGGATGCGTTCTGGAGATCGAGGGACGAAGTGTGGAGATCCAAATGGAGGTGTACGTGTATTGAGATGGAGATGGAGATGGAGACGAACGGGAGAAAAGGGATTAGGTTTCAGGAACAACAATGGAGATGAAAATAGTAACGTTTTTCTAAAAATAAAACATATAATTTAACAGAAATTGATAAAAGTTTAACTTACATTTTTAATTTAAAAGGTAACAGAGTTAATTATTACTAGGGACAAAATAGTAAACTAAAATATTTTTAGGTTGAATAAGAAAAAGTTTGACTAAATATTATTAAATGCACGATTTTAAGTTATTGGTCAGAATAAAATTGTATTGTTGCAGCTAAATAATCAAAGGTATCATAGAAATATCGACTTTTCAATAGGGGTGAGCAAATGAAGGTGACCCGCCCGAAACCGCCCGACCCGCTACTAATTTTTGCGCAACGGTCGGGTTGAAACGGGTTGGGCCGGTGGAAAATTCGGTTTTAGATGGATAAGAGCGGGCGGGTTCGGGTCTGGTTTATGTCACCCATCGGAACCCGACCCGACCCGCTCATAACAAAAAAAAAAAATTTAATGGAAAATGGACTGCCAAGACTGGATCTTAGATTTTTTTTTCCCCTCTTCTGTTATATTTTTTTTTGTACTTAATTGGGTTGAAAGCCTTAAATTTTAATTAGGCTCGTTGGGTTTTTTTTCTAATTTTTTGGAATAAAATTAAATAATTAAAAAGCCTAAACCCATTTCAACCCGCCCGAAACCCGCCCAACCCGAACCCGCCCAACCCGATGGTATAGATGGGCGGGTTCGGTTTCCATTTTTTTTATCTCGAACCCGCCCGAACCCGATGGTCCACACCCGAACCCGCCCAATGCTCACCCCTACTTTTCAATTCCAAAATTAGTATACTTGTGGGGCCCACTTCCTTTTTTCTTTTATTATATTCAAGTGGAGCACTTTATCTTCCGGAATGGATTTTCACGTTAGTACCTCTTTCCTTTTTTCTTCTTCTTCTTCTTTTTTTTCTTTTGAATCATCCAAAACATCTAATGTTATAATGGGCTAGCTTTTCTTTTCTAAGAATCCAAATGGAATTCTCACTGCAGGGCCCTTTGTGTTTTTGTTGATTATTCTCCATTCTCCATTTTCAACTTTAACCTTGCATTCTTTTAATTATTAAATAAATATAATTAATTTTTAAACTAACTATTCTATACCCTAAACCTCATAATAGCTTAATCTTTTTATTCAAAAGGCTATATTGAAATTTTAGGATGTTACAGGACACCTGGCCGGTTCCTAGTCCGATCGATCGAATCGACCGGTCCGGCCGGTTTTAAAACAATGATGTGTAGACAAGTAAGACTTTTATTTATCATCATTTAACCTATCATTTAATATAATTATTAGTGTTTTATTATTATTTATTTAATTATGTTAAATGTTAGCATGTTAAATGTTAGCATTTATCATTATTTGATTATAATTTGACTTTAAATTTAATATTTTATTTTATTTTATTTTTATTTTTTAAGAGTAAAAATCCATTTAAGTTCCTGATATTTTTTGAGGTACCACTTTTCGTCCTTAAGAAAAAGAAACTCACCAAATAGTCCTTGAGAATGACAAAAGAGGGACACTTTAACTGCTCTGTCTATTTCCATCTTGAACACGACGTTAGAGGGTAGATATGTGTCGTTAGTGTGCTTAGGTGTCCGTTAAACTCGTCTACATCTGGTGCATGTAGGGACTAATTTGTCCCGCGATAGAAATTGTCAGGAACTAAATTGTGTTATTTAAATAATAGTCAGAGACTTTATTGGATCAATGGATAATTGTTCTCATGGTTTATTATGCATGTAGAGATTGTTGCCTCAACACCTGAGCACATAACTATACATATCAACACTCTAACCACGTGTTCAAGACGGAAACAGTACTAAAGTGTCCCTATTTTGTCATTCTCAGAGACTATTTGATGAGTTTCTTTTTCTTAAGGATAAAAAATAATACCTCAAAAACTGTCAGAAACTTAAATGAGCCTTTATTCTTTTTTTATTTTTAAATCTAAAAAAATCAATTGTCATTTATCTTTTAACAATGCACGGATTAAGAAAAAATGAAGACACTGGACAGACTGATGCCTTTGATGGCATAAGTTGGAGTGGCGCCTTCGCTATCAGAAATGACCCTCATAAGATAATTACGGTGCGTTTGATTTACAAAAGGTATCAGGACAGTACATGACAACACAGGATAAATCCTTGAGTTATAGGACAATTCTTTGTCTTGTACATTGTTTGATGGATAATGGACAGCACAAACAAAATAATATTAAATTTATCGGAATACCCTTTATAATATATATTATTTAATATATAAATATACAATATATAATTTTGTATAATTATGTAGAAAGAGAGGACCGATAGGAGAGATAAAGAGAGAGGGAGGGAGGGAGGGAGAGGAGAGAGAGAGGGAGGGAGAAATTAAGAGGAAAGAAAGAGAGAGGAGAGAGAGGGAGATGAGAGAGAGAGGAAAGAAAGAGGAGAGAGAGAGGAGAGAGAGAGGAGAGAGAGGGAGAGAGAGAAGAGAGGAGAGAGATGTAAGGATAGTTTGATATTTTGTTAGTCTGTCTATGGGTTTTTGTCATGTCCCTCACCACCTTTTTTGTCCTGTCTTCTGATCACTTTTCAAATCAAACAAGATACAAAAATTTTTATACTGTCCAATTCCCTAAATTTTAATAAACCAAACACACACTTAATCTGGAAAGGACCAACCTGATAGTTAGTGTCTAAACACGTGTTTGGTCAAAAACCCTATAGGTCCCCCTGCCCTATGCCAAAGTGTACCACTCATTGTTCTGCTATGTACTTTATGCCGATAATAATTAACAGAAAATGATCGGCACATAATCATGTGTATGGTTAGGAAAATGGCTTTTTTCCTTGTACTTCAACCCTACACCCTTTATGAAGAATTTTACATTGTCAGTTAATTACAGGTTATCAAAATTACAAATTATTAAATATGTGATTTTTAGGATAGTTATAATAAGAGTTAAATATTTTTAATAATATATTAATTTATGATTGATTAACAATATAAAAAAAATTACACTTATGCATATTAATAATTAAATTCATAAATATAGCATATACACATATAAAAAAAATAAGTGACGTGTTTATTATATATTTTTTCCCACGTGATTATGTTAACAAGAGATTTATAAAAAGCGGTGAGATAACTCAATTAATTTGAGCTAAGGGTATAAGGAGTTAAAGGAGTTGGGGAGGTCTTGACAAAGGAGGAAAAAAACTAATATAAAAATTAACATAATAACATTTGCCTATAAAAAAAAAGTGAAATTATACTTTTGGTCATTTATCTTTACTTTAGGTTTCAATTTGGTCTTTTTTTTTTTATTTTTTGTTCCAAAATGATTCCTTATTTTTCAAATTTATACCAATGTGGTCCTTCTTTTATTTTTTGTACCAGAATGGTACATCATTTTAGAAAATTTAAATCAATGTGGTCCATTTTTTTTTCCAATGTATATTCCCTCTTTTATTTCTTTTGTTCCTAAATGACCCTTATTTTGCAAAATTTATATCAATTTGGTCATCTTCGTACCGCATAATTTTAAAAGGAAAGAACCACATTGATTTTTTTTTTTGATGAAAACCACATTGAAATTTAAAATAAAGATAAGTGATCAAAACGGAACAAAAAATAAAATAAGGAACAAACTGACACTTAAAATAAAATAAAGGAATAAAAATATTATTTAACAAACAAATATTTATAAAAAAAATTATTTATCTTAAAAAAGAGAGGTGATTCCATGATTGAACTCTCCATTGTAGTGTTTAAAACAATATTAATGCAGTGGTGGTTTTCACTTCACATTAGAGGAGAAAATCATACATGGGCACAAACCTAATACATCACTCTTACACACAACCAACCAATAAATAACAACACATTAAAAATGAGACCTATTACACTCTTAGTTTTATTTTATTTGATTTTCTTTCTCTTTTCTTCAACAAAGCCACGACTACCACCCAACCACCCCACCGTCCACCATTACAGCTACCCCGGCCACCATGGCAGCCGGCGCCATCACAACCCGTACCTCCACACTCACCACCACCATCCCCCACTGCGTCCCATCCTGCTTCACACTCATCATTCTCTTCTTCGCTGGCGCCTCCCTAACCCCATTCCTCTTTCCTCTGCCGCAACCTCGTCCCCTTTGGATCCATTGCTTCTCTCCTCGCCGGCGCTGCAAAAGAGGATGCCCTTGCCGACCTCCTTGGCGTTATCATTTCTTCCTTTGCTCTTTCCTCCCCCACCCCCAACAAGGATTTTGCTGCTTTGGTTCTTCCTTTTTTCATGATGGGTATGCAAAAAGATATTATTTTTAGGAAACGGAAGTGCAAAGGGCTGATTCATTTTTTCCCCTCTTCTGATTTTACTTTCCTCTTCTTATTGGATTAATATACACATGTGTTAGATGTGTAAACATAATTAGTTAGGAAGTTAGTTTTATTAGTTAGAGAGTTAGTTTAGAGCTATCAGGTGTTTCTATATAAACACTCTTTTTGTATCAATCAATTCAATTAATGAAACTATTATCAAGTTTCTTATCATAATATGGTATCAGTAGCAATTTTTTTTAGATATCTCCTTTTTCTTATCTCCTTAAAAAAAACAATTTTCTTATCCATGGAGCCCTTGAGCGTTGGCCTCCCCATAAACTTTATTCCGCTGCATACTCTTTTCTTTTCCTTTATCTTTCTTTTTCTTGTTGATTTTCTATCATTTTCTCTGCCCCAAGCACAATTCTCACATTTTGGAGAAAGTTGCTTCGTTCCCAATCACTGATTTCCCTCATTCTACTTTTCTCGCAATTTTTTTAATTCAATTTTCTCAACAAAAAAAAAGTGTTGGTACAAGGTCCAGGCCACGTTGATATCGGCAAGAAAGCTCGAAATCTTCAGTACAAGGATCTTGAAATCGACTATGAGGGCTGGTTGAAGCTGAAACAACCTGATGATGTTCCTTGTGAATTAGTAAATGCTGCAACTACTATTGATTCAGATTCAATTGAAGAAATAATGAAAGGATTGTATTGTTACTTGACAAGCCACTGCCACCTCATATCATTGCTATCAATGGCAATCTCATAAGCCATCATAAAGACGGAGGCAACTAGGATTCACAAAGTGTGTCCATTTTTGCGGTACAAGAAGCCACAAGAAGGTGTCGGGACTCCCACAAGACGCTGGCACTGATGCAGCACAGCTACGAAGCAGAAGATGGCAGGATTTTAGGTTCCTTTTCAAAGTTCAATATATCTTGAAGGCTATTTTCTTTTTCTTCAAAAAAAAAAAGGAATCCATCAGATAAATTCCAGCAGCAGAAAAATGGTGCTGAAGGTCAAGGAGCTAGTCTACAAAATATCCCAAGAAGGGTGAAAGAAAGAAGCATGGGAAATCCATGTTCAAAAATGGTGAGGAAACCCAAGACCCATATTCTGAATAAATAAATAAAAAAGTAAAAAAAAATTCAAAGATTGGCCAAGGAAAACTCAACACCCGTGTTTCATAGACATATTTTTTTAAAACAACGGTGAGGAAAACCCGAAACCTATTAACAAACAAAATTCATGAGGTCTATAGAGCCAATTACGAGCAACCAAAGAGTGATGTTAAATTTCAGCAAGTCGACTCTTTTTTCATATACAAATTTCTTCAAGAAATATTATTTCATTCTCTTTTGTATCCAAGGTGAGAGTTCTTGGTATACACTCTCCAGCTTGAAGGGATATTGGATTAATATACACCTATGTTAGATGTGTAAACCATATGTAAACATAATTAGTTAGAAAGTTAGTTTTATTAGTTAAAGAATTCGTTTAGAGCTATAAGATGTTTTTATATAAACACTCACTTTATATCAATCAATTCAATTAATGAAACTATTATAAGTTTCTTATCATAATACTTCTTAAAATCAAAATTTAAGCTATTTCCAGTTGCACACTTTTTCCTATATATATTTTAATGTACCTATTCATCTCATTTCAGTTTCATAGCTCCAATCAAATATTTTTGGCCTCCTATAAATTTCAAACTCACCTTGTTTCCTTTCATTTCTCATTTTGTTTTCATTGACCTTCATCACTGTTTCAATGAAGAATTGAAATTTTAAAACATTTGTTTTCTACACGTAGTAAAATCAAAGCATTAAAAAAAATAAAGAAGAAATTTTGGTTTGGAGTGAAAAACAGGAATCAAAGAAACGCGTCTATTTTGCGGCATCACCGTTGAGGGTCCCGGAAGGCCGGAATGGTAGCAATGCCTGGTAGTGAGAAAGCGTATCTGAGAAGATTTGTTGGTTTTTAATTTTATTTTAATATTTATATTATTTTGTTGTTGTACTGTCAAGATTTTAATGGCTGTAGCACACATCAGATTTGGATTTGTGCTCACCCAAGTATTTCTCCTTCACATTATCATCTGTTTCGCTTTTTTATAAAACAGGTTAAAATAATATTTTGATGGGACATTGATTTTAAATTTGGTACATGTATGTAACAAATTATTAATTTGATCCCTATACGTGATATTGATTTTCAATTTGGTCCTTATCGCTAATTGGTCCTTATATACGAGGACCAAATTGCCAATTATTATCATATGTAGGGATCGTCTCAACAAAAAAATTTGAAATCGATCCCGACATGTGACAATTATTTTCAATTTGACCATGTGATAATAATTTATAATTTAGTTCCTCTTATATGGAAATCAAAAATGACGAAATTAAAAAACAATTTCACATATAAAAATCAATTTAATAACTTTTTACGTCGAAATTAAAAATCAATGCACAACCTTACTTTAACCAATCAAATATATTTCCATATCTGCAACTACATCCCTCTTCCCTCCACCTTCGAGAGGGGTCCTCTGAAAAAAATGGATGAAGACAACAAACACTCCCTCCTCCAACCACTCTTACCCTTCTTCTTCAGCCGCTCTTCTTCCGCTGGCTCCACCGCCTCCACTACCACCACCTTCACCGCCACCACCACCTCCTCCTATTCAATCCACTACAGTGACCAACACCATGATAACAACGATCCTTTCAACAACTCCAAACTCTTCATCTCAGACAACAGCATCATTCTCCGTATCCTGTTAGTTCTCTCCGTCTCACTTATCTCAATATGGGCAAACTACGAGGAATCCAAAACTTTCGACATAACCATAGTAAACGACGCCAAGGATTCTATCGCTGGACAGCGTTTCGATCTCTCCTACGTCTCAAACGACAGAGCCACACGCATAGTCCTCAACACAAGCTCCTTCGTTGAACAACTCCTTTACCCTAAAAATAATAATAACAATAACAAGCACTACCCCAAGAAGCACATTGATAGTGTCACCCTGCGCCTCGCTCGCCGGAATCTCAGCGCCACCGCCACCGTCTCTGCAACCGGAAACCGCCATCGTGACGGTGGAAAAAGTTTCAATGGCTATGTCATTGACTTTAGTCCTACGTTACTCGAAGATGAAAGCTATGATAAAATGGCTATAGTGGGTGCTATTCAACGTGCCATGGTTCGAGTGTGGCTATGGGATGGCGGGTCCAGTGCTCCACCGGGGCTCATCGATGGCATCGTGGAGTACGTCGCTGAGTTGGCCGGATTCCACCGTGAGAGGGTCTCCGGCGGCGGTGGCGAGTTACCGGAGTGTGATGACGGTCATGATGGTTGGTGGGTGGATAAGGACCCCGGAGTTGTGGCAGGTTGGTTGCATTATTGTGAAGGATACAAGAAGGGGTTCATCCAACGGTTGAATGAAGCTATGAGGGACACGTGGCATGATCATATGGTGGATGATGTGTTGGGGATACCAGCCACGAAGCTTCGTGGTTTGTATAATGCTTCTTCCATCAATCTGATCTGAAACACGTTTTGTTTCAAGAGGTACTTTTTGCAAATATTTTGTTTCCCATTTGTTGTTTTTTTATTCAATTGACGAGGGCCATTTGTTGTTTGTTAATTATTATAGAAATTTTGACAGTAAACATAAAGTATGGTCACATGGAATGAACGTGAAGATGTGCAATTATAATTCGCAAGTCAGCGGATCGGATGCAATTATGGGTGCATTCTATGATGCAATACTCTTATTTTATACCATCCAGCATGGTAAGTGGTGTACCAATCAAATTTATACATACATCTGATTTTTCAACATAGTCAGCCCTTCAATCCCTATACTGTATTAACATAATGGATGCATGAATTTTCATATTTGCTTGTATACCCCTACTTTAAAAAATAAAAAAAATTAAACAAAAGGCCCACACTAATTTTCGTATTTGCATGTATTTTTTATTAGAATACATTGTTAATTATTTCTGCTTTTAATTTTTTTTTTGTTAACCTAAACACTCAGCACCCTCCAATACCCTTATCCACGCAAAGGTGGCGGAGCCGCCGCCGGAACACTTCAACCTCGTCGTCTGGCAAGTCATTGACGGTGAGGCCATGACTTCTCGTGCCACCAGGTCAAACTTTGCAATATGGGTTGGCAAAGTTGTTACCTTTTCTTCTTTTAGGATTTGGGTGTGTAGTCATCTGAAGATCAAAGGGTTTGATTTTGACAGAGACTAATTTGGTGGCTCCGAAGTGGTGCAGTGGCTGCTCAGTGGAGCTCCGGGACGGAACGACGGCTGGAGACTGATGGTGTGCGGCATAGCGGGACGACCAGCGATGGAGAGAGATGACGATGTTCAGATCTGATCTATGTGGAGGAGGTTGACGGCGTGCGACATAGCGGGACAGTCAGCGGTGGTTTGGAGAGGGAGCTGGAGAATATTATGAGAATATCGGGTCTGGGTTTGAGAGGGTGCGATCGGGTTTGAGTTTGGGGTATGGTGATGGTGGTGAAGGAGAAGGGTGGTGGTCGGTGTGGTGGCCAGCTGTAGTGGTGGTGGCTGTGGCCAGCAGCAGCGTAATCATCCAGGCATTGTGGCGGTGGTGGAAGATGGAGCTCAGGCAACAATGTTGGAGAACCAAGAGGAAGAAGGGATAGTAGATAAAGTAAATCCGCCCCGCCCAACGCCGGCGGTGGCTGCAACCATCAAGGTGGGGGTGATGATGGGGCCGTAGATGATGGAGTGGAGGGGGGGGGGGGGGTAGAGGATGGGGAGAAGAAGGATCCACAGGCATGGTTAAAAGGTTAACACATTAAAAAACAGTAAACAAAACATAATTAGCATTACCTTATTTATGATATTAAAAATAAAAAAATTAATTTTTTTTGGCAAAATATATAAATACTATAAATATATATACTATACTGCAATATACAGTACATATAATGTTTGACTACCGTATAAATATATTTCCAAGGTTTGAAAATTTGACCACCCATGTGGTAATTTTATTGGCCTACAAATTGCCACATGAGTGGTGTAATGAATGGTGTAATTTTAGGGTAGTGTAATTTAGCTCAACCCTGCAATTATGTGCTATTATCGATTTTGTTTTTTTGTTTTTTTGTTTTTTATAAATCAAATATAAGGGGTTTTTCCTCTAAAATTTTAAATTATATAAAAGAAACACATGTTATGGCATTCGCATTCTTGGGTGGCATCCGGATCCTCTCCGGTGTATATAAAACAATATACAATTCTAGTGGAGAGAGAAAGAAACAAAATTTATAAAATGTAAATGGTGGGCTATATAAGCAATCATGGTGGGCTCATACATATCAATAATTTTGTCTATATCTCTATCTAACATGAGACCATCATGTTACAAGAGACGTCCATTTGCAAGTCTTAATTGAATGGTTAATCGGATCCATCCAAAACCGCTGCAATGGATCACAAATTCCTACTAGGCAATAAACCTAGAATTCAACGAACAATTGAACAAATATTTGCAATAACAATTTATGTATCACCATGTTTTTCTTGTATCTTGACTGATATTTATATTTTATATCTTTACCTTAGATCAAGGAAATGATTTTGAAGAAAAAATCATGATTAGAGCTTACTATATCGTAGGAAGTTGTGGTTCAAATTTGGGTTTGAAACTCAGACGGAATCCGGTATGCATTATGACTGACAGTGTAGATTTACACCGGCTAGAAAACCATAACCTGGCCCGAAAATGAAAATATTAGTTTTTAGAATGCCTTGAGTGTTTTGTGAATGTTTGGAATATTTTTCAAAATTTTGGTGCTAGAATAAAATATTAATATTTTATACGATATTGGCTTTACTAGAAACATGCCAACCCCAGGCGCCCAGAGAGAACCAGAACCAAGTTCAGAGCAATAGAGGAAGTAAAACATTGGGGAGTGTGTGGCACAAAAGTAAATAAAGTGATCGATGTGACTCTTAGTTGACAAGCCATCAAGTTATCACAAAAATATCTAAGCAGAAGTGCCAACCCTAAAATTGAAAATATCTCACCTCTCCCTCTATGTAGTGCATGACCAAGTGATGAATGTGCAATATATGTTAGTTTGGAAGTGTAATTAGGAAAAAGTTTGTAAATAATCTTAGGATTGGTGAATAAAAAGGATTAGAAAATGTGCACAGTCATTGGATTAGAGTTTTGATCCTTTTATGTGAAAAAGACACTCAAAAGATGTCAAAAAATATGCAGGATTGAAGACCAGGCGCTCAGCTCTGGAACCGGGCGCTCAGCCCGGACAGAAACGAAAGAAAACAGCAGGTGCATGCCAAGAACCAACGCTCAACGCTGGTGTATGGGCGCTCAGCACTAGGATGCAGAAGATCCAGTGCCCAGCGCTGGTGTGCTGTGCTCAGCGCCAGTTGTAGACAGTAAGCCACGTTTTCGTGCAGACAGTAGCGACCAACGCAGGCCAAGGGAGCCCATCATTGGCGAACGCACAAAAACTCTATAAATTTGTATTTCTAAATTTTAGAATAGATTTTTGCCTCATTTTTCACATTTTCACACCTTAGTTGAACACTTTCTCTCCACTTCCTTGAGGATTCAAGCTTGGGAACAAGAGTTGAAGCTTCTATGGATTCTTCCACACTCTCCTACTCAAGTTCTTCCATCTCTACTCTCTCTATTATGAGTTACTAGATCAATTAAGTTAGGTTAGGATGATTACAATTTAGAATTTGATGTAATTGACTTTGATTCTTGATTTCAATTCTATTTCATTCAAATTGAGTAACTGCTTCTATGCTTAATGCTTCCATTGGATTGATCAACTTTGGATTGATGTTAGATTCAATTTCACAATTGGAAAATTGGTTATTGGATTGGAATTGAAGTAGATTACCATTGGAATGTTGATTCTAGGAATAGAACTTCATTGCAATGCATTCTTGTGAATCCAATGCTTAATGTTTGTGCTAATTCTTGAATCACCTAGAAATTAGGGTTCTTAATTAGTACAAAAGGATTATCACCTAAGGGATTAGGGATAAGTCTAGGTTAGTGATTTGAATGTCAATTGAATGGAATAAATTGGAATTAGGATTGAATAAAGTTACATCAAGTGAAGAATTGGAGCATTCCGATACCTAACCGCTTTTACCTACATTGAATTCATTTGTTACTTGTATTGCATTCATTCATTCTTGTGACAACTTGTCATCAAAAATTCATAAACATTCTTGGAACTATGAAATTCATTCGTTCAAATAGCTATTGCCTACGCCACGTTGATACTTGATCACAATCCTCGTTGGGACGATACTCTACTATCACTCTATTACTTGTTGCGATTTGGTACACTTGCCAAGCCACCAACAAGTTTTTGGCGCCGTTGCCGGGGATTGTTGATTTCAATATCAACGAAGCAATGGCATTGCTAATTTGGACATTATTTTTTTTTGTTTTGTTTTGATTCTCATTTTAATAATTGGTTTTCATTGTTATAATTCCTTTTTTTGGATTCTTGTGTTGTGAGGAAAGTATCCACCACAGACCATGGACATCTTTGAAGCTACTCTTCTTGCTCAAAGAAAACTTATTGCAAAACAATTGGAGTTGATGTCTAAACAACTTCAAGTCATGCAAGTGATGTCAATGAAACCATTGCAACCTGCATGTGATTTTTGTGGTGAATACCATAAACTTGAAAATTGTGAGGTTCGATTCAATGCACAAGAGGAGATTTATTACATGGAGAACCTCATGAGGGAACAAGATGCACAACCTTACCATCAATCCAATAAGTCACTAGATAGAGTGTCCTACCTTGAAAAATGTTTTAACTCAATTTATTGGAGCTACTCAAATGAAATTCAGCGACATACAAGCTTTAATGAATCTTGAGATTCAAGTTGGGATGTTATCTGAGCAATTGGTTGGATTTGTGCATAAAAAGATAGAGTTAGTAAGAGAGCAAGAGTCACATGTTTGGGAAATGGTTGAGCAAGAAGAATAAGTATTTGTAGAAATGGAAAGTGAACATGACTCAAGAGAAGTGGTGGATGAAAAACAAAAAGAAAGTGTAGTTGTAGTATTAGATGAAAAACAGAAAAACAAAAATAGTGACATCGAAGAGAAGCCAAGGGTGAGGCATGAAGAGATTCATATGACTGAGACTCAACCTTTGGTGATTAAAGAGAAGAGTCCCATGCGAGATGAGTTTTATATACTTCAAGAATAGGGAAACACATATTCCAAATGCCTAATTGTTGGGGCATGGGAACATTTGCTTCCTTATAGTAAATATATGGGACGACTTGTGAAGAAAAGAAAGCGGAAGGAGGTTATATTCTTCTTGTCATATAAACCGCCCTAAGAAAAGAGCTCAAATATCAAGCTAGTGACGTTAAAGAAGCGCTACTTGGGAGGCAACCCAAGCATTTTCTTCTTGCATTTTTTCCTTTTCTCTTTATCATGAAAAAAATAAGTAGTCCATTGCGTTGTTGAGTGGTTCCATTATGTGTATACCATCTAATGTGGTGTAATTGCTTTGAATTGTTATGTAGGCACATCTAAGGAAAAAGGACCAAAGGAAGGGGAGAAATGGCATAAGAAAATGGTGAAAATGACCCTCTGTGGGCGTCGGGCGCTACTGTGAGCGCTGAGCGCATACAGAAAGCAGAATCGGCAGAAAATACTATACCTTGGGCGTTGAGCGCAAGTTCCTAGCGCTAAGCGCTAGCCAGGGAAATTTTTCTTTTGTTTTTGCACATGCCCATCCAGTGTGCAGAAGAAAGGGGACGCTCTAAACTCTTTACTTTTTAATCATCCTTAATTGATAGTTAGTTTTAGTTGAATAAATTGCCCAAACTTGCATATTTTGCACAAATTTGAATTTTGAATGGATTTTTGTGTAGTTTCTCTAGTGAGCATAGAACTTTTGCTTGACTGAAATTTCTTACACCATGCATTTTGTGCTTGCTGAGCACATGATTTCATTGAAACCATTGATCCTTGTGAATTGTTTGTGACAATTTTTCATAATATGAATGTTCATTGTTTGATGCATGGATTTTCTCTTGCACATAACCATGAATTGTGAGCTTTTATGCCTAAACACATCACATTACTTGATTTCTTTCATGTGTGCTTATCCACCTTTTTCTTGCCTTGATGCTCGTCATTGTTGCAATGTTCTTGCATATGCATATATGATTGAGGCACCATTTATTTGCTCAAGCTCAGGGCCATAATTGCCATCCTAACATTTACCATTGTTGAGCCCAATTGAGCCTTAGCCTATTCTTCTTGGCATGATAGCACATTATAAGCCAAAAGATCGAAAAAACCAATTTTGTCCCACTACTTAGACTTAGATGAATGCTTGGATTTAAGTTTGGGGTTGCTTTCTTGCTTAGGGACAAGCAAGCAAATAAAGTTTGGGGTGAGAGTAGGCCACTAAAGATGCCTACTATGAAAAAAAAATCGAAAAAAGAAAGAAAAAGAAAAATAGAAAAAGCCAAAAAGAGGAAAAGAAAAAGAAAAAGTTTACAAAAGTTGAGAAAAAGGCAAAAATAGAAAAGAAAGAAAGAAAAGAAGGAAACAAAAGAAAAGAAAAAAGTTGTAAATAAATAAAAGGTGTGTTGGGACAAATTGTCTGCTTGTGTACCAAGCATTTGACTCCCAAAAGTCAAAATATTCCTTGAAGCCAAAGTAGTTTAGCTTATATCCTTGATTTCATCCACCCCCACCTTAGCCCCATTACATCCAAATAAAAGACCTCATGATATGTGTTGCATTGACATTTGTGATGTGTGTTCTTTGTATCTTGTCAAGATTAGGATTGAGGAATGCATTTTGATTGGAATTGAGAGTAAATATCACCAAATGAGGATGTGTGAAACATTAAATAGAGAGGATGCAAGAGAATATTTTGTGCATTCAATGGAGCTAATTTTGTGGTATGTTTGATTGTTTTAAAGCATGAAGCATGTGATCGATTGAAATTGATGCAATGATTGTGTGATGCTTGTGTATTTTGCAAAATTGTTAAAGAATTGAAGTTTTGCATGAGTAATGTGTTTCACAAGGGAATTGAACATGAAAACCATCTCATTCACCCCTGTTTTGAATTTAATTGTTTGCTTGAGGACAAGCAAAATCTCTAAGTTTGGGGTTGTGATGAATGTACAATATATGTTAGTTTGGAAGTGTAATTAGGAAAAAGTTTGTAAATAACCTTAGGAGTTGAGAATAAAAAGGATTAGAAAATGTGCACATTCATTGGATTAGAGTTTTGATCCTTTTATGTGAAAAAGATACTCAAAAGATGTCAAAAAATATGCAGGATTGAAGGTCGGGTGCTCAGCTCTGGAGCCGGGCGCTCAGCCCGGACAGAAACGGAAGAAAACAACATGTGCAGGCCAAGAACCAGCGCTCAGTGCTGGTGTATAGGTGCTCGGTGCTAGGATGCTGCATAATGAGACACCCCGTTGTGCCCCATTGTATTATTAAATTAGAACCTTATTATTTATTTACTTAATCGCGCGCTTATTGTTGAAAATATGTAAAAATTAAAACTTAATTAATAATCATATAACTTCTACAAATATAAAACACACCAAAACTATATTACATAACTACACACATAAGTATCCTTTATTTTACACAACACTGTTTAGGGTATCCTTTCAGTAAGATCCCTCACAGGCATAAACTTCACTACAGACATACTTAGAGGAAATATAAATACTCCTTAGACACACTGGCCATAATGTCTATACTCTAATCGCCATGAATCACAGCTCGACCTCCAGCATCTGGTTCGTAAGGAGTTCCATCTAACTCCTCAGCAGTTGGTTCCTCCATCGGGTCTTCTCGTACGATCACATCAGAAATAAAATACAACACACAGAAAGATATAGGGAATAAGAAACAGTTCTATCATCAAAAAGCGAAAAAGAGTAATAGTAAATTATACAATAACTGTCACAGACATAACATCATTCAACACCTAACAAAACATCATCATACTCAAGTATTCATCTTCTACCCCAATCTCGTACAACTAGACTTTAATATTAACGTGACCATCTTTACTCCTGTCACATTAGTCAGTAGTCCGAAACAGTCCAGTGTGAATAACTTTCGAACGCGTTAACGACTAAGCGAGTGTTAGTCCAAAACGGTCCAGTACCAAGAATATGCGAACGCGTCAAGGAGTATCGATCCAGAACGGTCCAGTGCCAATAATATACGAACGTGTCAAGAACTAAAAGAATATTACGGTAGTCTACCTCGGCATCCACATCCGTAGGGCACTCCCCCGCAATATCCGATATCCCAAAATAGGATATCCAGACCTCGTGTGTTCCACTCACATGGCTGTGAATAACAATACATCTATAAATGAATTTCCCTAAATTACATCAATAACAACCTAGTGCCTCAACCTTCCATCAAAGTCTCAACACCTTTTTCCTCATAGATAAAACCACTTAATTAGGCTAGGCACCTATAAATCACCTTTATTCTCTCACCCAAACAATTATACCTCCGAGCAATATATATCTTTCCTTAAAATCATCTAAGCATAACATTAAACCCAGGCAGATCATGCATAACACATTAATCAACAGAATATTCCAACATCTCAATATCATATAAGGCAATTTATCACAACCAACTCATAATAGTCCAACCAAATAAATAACAAAGTCAGACTCCGTCACGGCCTAGCCGTGATAGCCATCACGGCCGTGACAGACACTGAACATCCTCAATATCCTAATTATTCAAACACCGAAATAATACGTCACATGCAGATGGAATACCTCAACCAGCGTATCACAATAAATTCGATAACATAAAATCAAACATCCTGAAATACTTAAAATCAACTTAATGTCGATAAACCTACAATCCCCGAATCACCATTGGTTTTACAGAAAAGGTTTCCAATGGGATTTTGGTCTTGTCGATTACTCGACTACTAGTAGGGTTTAGGTCGCCCTACACAATTATCTTATAATCTACTACTTATCGATTCCGACAATAGGTTGATTCTTTTCCCCACCTGAGTTATCACCGGAAACACGTACACGACGATCCTCGTTATCCCGCCACGAGTTAACACAACCACCTTCAACCAAATCAACAATAAAACAAATCAAGAAACTAAAAACATCCAAAACCCTACTACATGGTCACGGCTTCTAGGGATTTTGGGTGACTAAAATTCCTAATCATGATTAATTCATGGATTAATGGTCCTTAATCAACCAAGATCATGGATTAGTGTCTAAACAACTAAATTTTAAACTCAAAACTTCCTAACTCTCATATACTTAGATTCGGCCTTAACATGTTCATGGGGCTAGGGTTTTTAGTTTGATAAACCAACTTGGATTTATTAAGAATACATTCTAATAGATTGATTACCAAGATCATTTATGAAAACTTTGAACAAAACTCATCAAATCTCATCCACCTAGGGTTCGGCCAACATAGAGATTTTAGGGTAAGGATTTTCATTTTAATAAACTAATCATGGATTATAGTGTGTAGGCATACATGTCATATGAAATACATGAACAAAACCCTATCAAACCTATTCTCCTAGGTTCGGCCAAAGCTAGTTTATTAGGAAGGAAATTTTTTATTACCACATACTCTTAGATACAGACCATATACATGATTATAAGAACATAGGAAGTGGTTTCACATTTTTAATATTTTTCTAGAATTTGTTATGAATTTTCAAAGTTCTAGATCTAGAAACTTAAAAGTGATGAACAAATATGAAACAAACTTTGAATCAAGAAACTCATTAAAGAACATAGACATGATTAAGGAAGAAGAATAGGATTCACCTCTTGAAGATCAAAGACAAGTGAGAATCCAAGAACTTGCTTCACAAATTGATGCTCAAAGACTCATGAACTTAAGAGTTTTTAGAACAAAAGGCAACAAGAACCAAATGAAATGTGAGGGAGGGTATTTATAGGGGTTGGTTGCGCCACTTTAGAAGGATCTAGTAGGAATGAGTTGGCTTGTTCAAAGGATTAAAGTGCAAATAATTCCTAGGGACCATTTTACAAAGATTCCAAAAGTATAAGGACTATTTTGTAAATTGCTAATAAATTGAAATGATGACCATGTGCCACATTAAATGTGGTCTTATCTTGACTTATCTTGGCTGATTTTTTATGAGACTAATTGGGAAGAACCTAGAACATTTTGGAACATGTTAGAAAAGTGTAGAACATGGTGGAACATGGTAGAACATTGTGGAACCTTGTGGAATTGTGTGGAAACTTCAAGAATCCACTTGACTCTTCCAAACTAAGGCAGCCCCCACTCCTTCTTGGGCTTGCTCATGGGCCTTGAAAACTTGGGCTTGAATTTATTTTTGTGGGACCCACTAAAATGCTTAAGGCTTAAACATGACATAGGAAACTTATATAATTTCTAATGGGCTTTATGAATTTTAATCTATAGACAAGGAATTTGGGCTTTATGGACACGGCCCATTAATAGATTGGAAACAAAGATTCTGGCCCAATTCACTTAGAAAACATAGGAACTAACTTAGGGACCAAAGTGTAATTAATAGAAAGTTCAGGGACCTAAGCGTAAAATTCATAAATTGCCACTTTGACTTGTAGAATCTTCTAGAATTAAAAGTGTGACTCATCCCCATGAATCATCATGTATGACTCGTTATCCCGATCTCTTGACGGGTCTCTATAGTTCCATTTTCGACTCCGTCAGTTTCTTGATTAGGGTTTTACGCCTGCGTAAAAGCGTAATATTTCGTTTTCTAATGAAAATTTTCAAACTAACCAAACTCGTTGGAAATATGATTTAAATATAAACCATTTTGTTCACGAGTCAAAATTAGGTTTTCTGCTCAATAAAATTATACTATCAGTGAAAACGCAGACCGATTTCCGTCTGAATTTTCAACCCAAAATTTTATCATAAGCTTCTACCCTAAGATAGAGTATGAATATGATTTTTATTTCATAAAAATCAATCTCCATGAACTCGGATAAAAATATAAATAAATACCTTTATACCGGTTAATGCAGCGAAAATATTTTTATTGAAAAAATAAAAATCGAAAAATAAAAAGTAGGGTGTTACACATAAGACCTAGCACCCGGCGCTAGTGTGCTGTGCTCAGCGCCAGCTGTAGACAGTAAGCCACGTTTTCACGCAGACAGTAGCGCCCAACGCAGGCCAGGGGTGCCCAGCACTGGGGAATGCATAAACTCTATAAATTGGTATTTTTGAAGTTTAGAAGGTATCTTTGGCTCATTTTTCACATTTTCATACCTTGGTTCAACACTCTCTCCACTTTCTTAAGGATTCAAGCTTGGGAACAAGAGTTGAAGCTTCTATGGATTCTTCCACACTCTCCTACTCAAGTTCTTCCATCTCTACTCTCTCTCTTATGAGTTGCTAGATCAATTTGGTTAGGTTAGGTTAGGATGATTGAAATTTAGAATTTGATGTAATTGACTTTGATTTTTGATTTCAATTCTATTTCATTCAAATTGAGTAACTGCTTCTATGCTTAATGCTTCCATTGGATTGATCAACTTTGGATTGATGTTAGATTCAATTTCACAATTGGAAAATTGGTTATTGGATTGGAATTGAAGTAGATTACCATTGGAATGTTGATTCTAGGAATAGAACTTCATTGCAATGCATTCTTGTGAATCCAATGTTTAATGTTTGTGCTAATTCTTGAATCACCTAAGGAATTAGGTTCTTAATTAGTACAAAAGGATTATCACCTAAGGGATTAGGGATAAATCTAGGTTGTGATTTGAATGTCAATTGAATGGAATAAATTGGAATTAGGATTGAATAAAGTTACATCAAGTAAAGAATTGTAGGATTCCGATACCTAACCGCTTTTACCTATAATGAATTCATTTGTTACTTGTATTGCATTCATTCATTCATTCTTGTGACAACTAGTAATCAAAAATTCATTAACATTCTTGGAACTATGAAATTCATTCGTTCAAATAACTATTGCCTAGGCCACGTTGATACTTGATCACAATCCTCGTTGGGAGGATACTTTACTCTCACTCTATTACTTGTCGCGATTTGGTACACTTGCCAAACCATCAACACCAAGGCACCCTTTAACCACCCAAAACACTTCATTTTAGTCACATTTTACACAAACAACCAAACTTGCTTAGTGTAACACCCCTAGCTGCCTTACGGATAGACGATTGTCCCCACAAACCAACATGGATCTTTTCAGCATGCTTTGTCCTCACTCACACGCTTCCTGAGAAAACTATCCAGGAGAAAGTGCACGCTTAACTGTGGAGTTCTTAAGTGACGGGATCCCGAAAAGAAGATGCATCTTGTTGGTATAGGTAGTACCAATCAATTCATATAAGCAATCCTAAACTATATAGTCCCATATCTACACAGTCTCGGGATCCCTCTCATTCATCCTAGAATCCTGCCAGAAGCCGCTCCTTGTCCGTGCCTTCTTGCACCGGCGTGCACTCTCCGTCCTTGTCTGCCCCGGGTGTCACATGCCCACCAGCTTCTGCTTGGTTCGTCCCCGAACCACACCGTTCTGGGAGAGGTGCCGCTCCGATACCACTTGTAACACCCCCTTGGACATTACCTCGTAAACACGTGCGGAAATAAATTAAAAAGGAATTTGCTGGTTGCTTTCGGAAAAATTATTTTCTATAATTTTGTATAAGTTAGGAAATGGGTGTAAATTTTTTTCCTTTTGAAGAATACTGTGAAAAAGTGACACACACATTATAACAATACAACTATATAATACTTTTCAACACATAGAAACTGATTATCTTCAAAATTAAATCTTCCACAGCTTACAAGTTTTTCCTGAAAGTATTTCGTTTTTCACCACTAAAATCAAAACCATATAAAGGTCCGCAACAACATATATACTGACTTCCTCAAAACACACGACCCAAAGAAAAAAAAATCCTAAGCTGTTCATTCTACAAGACATCCACTGGAAAGACCTCCATGGTTCTTACCACTATTCACCGACCTCTTCAAGGATCGGGACTAATATCCTCGAGTGCAACTGGGAACTTTTCTGCACCATCTGCTCTCATGTACTAAGGTACAACAACAAAAACCAGAAAACAATTATATCACAAGGGTGAGAACCAATATATGGATTTAAACACGATAACTACATGCGCAACACCAAATAAATAGCATATACACAGATATCTACAACATATGAAACTTTCAACATAACACAATAGTTTATCAAGGGATTTCATATCTGACAGTCATCGTCATTTAAAAATAATGCATGACACTTCAATATTCAACGTCTAAAATTTTGTACTTAATCTCCTAAGATCTCAACTCCATTTTAATGAGCTGATCAAGCTCGATTACCAAATAAGGCACACCGTGTTTAAAAAATGAGCTAATTAGGCTCGATTGCCAAATAAGGCACAACGTGTTTCCATAGCACACTATCCAACACAAGGCACAGTGATCAACATATATGGGATTCATTGTCCATCATGGCACAATGTTACAACATTACTTGACACCTTGTCCTACAAGGCACCACGTCAAAACAACGTGAGGCACGTTTGTCAAAATAATGCATGTAAAACATTTTGTTCTCGTCATTTTTCTTTTTGTTCATTCTTTCCTTGTCGAAGCTCAAAGGCTTACGACCATCTTAACTTTTAAACATTTAAGTTTGTCTTTCAATTTCAACAATAGGACGCAAAGTCCGAATGTGCAAATCACGAAGTTCTAGACCAATGCACCAGTCTTAGATTCATAGATAATAGCGCACAAAAATCAACACAACTTTTATGTGACACACAGTCCACAACTTCAACTTCATGACACACAGTCCACCACTTACACCATAGAACACTAGAATCCCGACGTCTCGGATACTAGGTTCACTTTTCAACTTAAAAATTATTTTCGTTCTGTGAAACACAAATCCAAAACAAAACCTTCACAACTCATCCAAGTTGTTGGAATTAACTCCACTGAGTAAAACTCTTTTACAGAAAATCTTTCTCCGTTTTCAAATTCATTTATAAACCTTCAAATCGCAGGAAAAATCATTTTCCTTATTTAAAATTCTTTTCAAGAAAAACCTTAGTTTCTTGAAAAATAAGTCAATTTAAAAAATAAATTTTTGTCACAAATAAATAACACTGTTTTCTAAAATCTTCCGTAATTCTTTTTGAAATTACTCGTCGTTTGGTGTTTAAAATCATTTAAAGTCAAAATTGACCCTTTTCTAATAAATTAATTTTCTCAACATAAAAATTAAGTTATTTTTGAAAATGAACCTTTTGTAATAACTTTTTACTTTATTTTAGAATTTCTTTTATAAAAATTAACGTCACTTAAAAATTTTCACGGTTACATCCTCACTATTACTCACAGATCATTTTTACATCGATAAATCATCAAATAACCTCATTTTCAACTATTCTTCAATTTTACACCAAATAAATTTTAAATATTCCTCATAAAGCTTTTTGAAGCTTTTATCTCAATAATTAATTTAGCATTGACCACTGTTAGACTTTTCAATTAACAATCATTGTACAGTAAAATTTCCACCTCACAGTCATAGTAAATAATATAGTTATAGCATGCCTCAAAGCTATAAAACATATCACCCAGATAAATTATGAAAAGTAGATAATTAAAACATAAAATTAAAGCTAAATAAAACAACTAAGTAAAATAAACTTAAACAACCATAGCAACTAAATTAAATTATACAGACCACTCACAGATAGCATATAGCTATTGGGAAAATCTCTCAGGTAAACTCCCCTTACCTCTTTGGAGTTTCTCAGACTTTTCTTTTTCTTGAACAAAGTTTCCATCTACTTCCGATTCCACAACACAAACCACTTATCCTATAGAATGATGAAGAAAAATGATTAATTGATCCAAGTTCAAGCCAAATCAATGGAGGTTTTTGTATGTTTCTTAAGAGTGTAATGGAGAAGATGAAGTAAGGAAACTTGAAAATGGCTAAGTTTGGGGGTTATAAAGGGGTAGGGGCCATGGGTTTCCAGGGCATTTAGGGTTAGAATTAATTCATTTAAGGACTAATTAGTAATTTCACTTAGGGTCTAATTTGTGATTTAATTAAGACTTAAGGACAATTTGGTAAATTCCATCCCTAAGTAATCATCACATGGTGAGTCACACCATGACTCACCATGGTGACTCCCCACATTGAGTTATCATGAGTGACTCATGGTTCTCATCCATTAGCGGGTCCCAGAAAATCCCGTTTTCAGCTCCGTCGTTCCCCCGATTTAATATATCGCCCGAATAATATATGTTATTTCACTTTTAAGTGAAAAATTTCAAAAAAACTAAAGTCGTTGGAAAAATGATAGAAAACCTAACCATTTTGTTCACGAGTCAAAATTAGTTTTTCTGATCATTAAACCTTTACTGTCAGTGAAAACAGACCGGATTTCGTCTGAATTTTCAACCAAAATTTTAACCGTAACTCTCTACGATAAAGTAGAGTACAAATATGACATTGGTTTATCCAAAATAATTTTCCAAGTCTCGGATAAAAATATAAACATTTATATATTTATATACCGATATTAGAAAGCAGTGAAAATCGGGGTGTTAAATTACTACCCCACTTTAAAAATTTCATCCTTGAAATTTCGTGACTCGAAACTGGACAGGATTTCTTGCAATAACATCTTGACCCCAAGGTCCTACATTATATTTCTCGTGGATTCATTTCTCCTTTTGATAACTCCATAACACAATCCATCCTTATGTCATTCTATTTATCCTTGAAACTTTCCACCACCACATTATTCCCATTATCTTCGACATTTCACATTAGTCTATCACACTCGAATGACATAATCAAAACTTAATCACCTCTATTCTCAATACTGGTCCACTAGAAAACCTTCTTCAACATCTAACCCTCACAACTAATACCAAGATCAACACTAACTTTACCGCAACGTGCATCAACTTCCTACTTAAAGTATTCAATCGTAGTCTCAGTCCCTTTGGGCGTAGTCTACTCTCCTAGGTTATATCAAATTCACACATTTCAAGTCTCCAAGTAAACCATCATAACATCCCTTAAGGTAAACTGAAATAAAAAAGGAACCATGCCGAGTAGCATTATCTAACTCATCAACTTTGAACTTCTTCATAAACTTAATTTTCACAAGAGCTTATCTCTTTCGCTCGAATCCACTTAAGTGAAATTACTATAGGCACTCTTCCTGTTAATCTTCCAAATTCATACAATCAATCTTTACTACCAGCATTTGATAGTTACTCTAGATTCCCTTAGAGATACTCTGCCTCGATCAACATTTGATTTATAATAATTTTCTCACTTACGGATATTGATCTTAAGGGTTCACATCTTACCAGTCACAGCTATACCTTAACAAAATTCCCATCATTTCTTGTCTATCCTGCTAAAAGGATGATCATAGTTAGATACTACACTTACTCCCAATCAACTTCATAAAGATCAGACCGTGTTTCTCGCTAGCCTACTCGAGTTGAGGGTGATCCATTGAACTCAATCTCAACTTGGTCCTCAACACTTTGTTGGTAAACTTCGGGTCTTCATTTTGAAATGACACTTGAAGATATTTCAAGAAGTCTGATCAGTCCTCTGATACATACTTTGATTAACTTCTCCAGTGTATAGCTGATATTAACAGATAAGAAAGATGTTAACTTCGTCAGCCTGTCCATGATCACTCGAAACAAAACAAAACTCTTAGAGACCTTCGACAAACTCATAATGAAATCTATTACGACACTAACATCTTGACAAGGAAGGTCTCAAGCGTCAAGTTATCTCTTTTTCATTGTACTCGACTAACTCCGGTATCGTGATATGAATCAAATAACCATCCTCATAACTTATGAGATAGGTTACACGTTAATGACGTTTGGATAATATGTAGGGTAAAGTTGATCAAAGGTGTCAAGTCCTTTTGAACTACTATAAGACATGGTCTTAAAAATTATTACAAGTATCAGAAAGATACATAAATATTCATTATGTAAAAAGATTTTCCAATAGGTTCATGAGTGTAAAAAAAATGACCGATACATTCTTACAAACACGACTCTACTGAAATTTCTCCTTCCATAAGAACTGCTAGTGAATCAGGGAATAGCAAGATGGATAATCCCTAATACCAAGAGGAAAACAGTCTGCAAAATGTCAACTTTAAAAGGAAAATAGTCTGGAAAAAATTAAACATGATCATAACTAGTGGATCATAAAAGGAAAACATGCTTGGTTTATGTATATATATGCTATCACTAGTGGATCACACCTACCAAAAGTAAACATGATCATAACAAATTGCATTCCATAAACTTATGTTACCAAGAATTCATCCGTATTATGTCTCAAGAAACAGTCATAATCGATTCTTCGACGAAATACTAAAAGATGCAATCCAATGGATACCATCCAAATCAATACACTCTAATGTCTAATGCACTGATGATTATTTAGAAATGTGAGCACAAATTCTCATTTATAAGGAAATTCATTTGAGTCAATTGAACTACGACTAGCAAATCAACATATGAGTTTCGAACAGATTTCCCTTTAAAGATGAAAATTTCATATCGACACTTACAATATTGGTTGCTGTGATTGCTTAATACAACCATAAGAACTCGAGAGAAAATTTTCACCTGATAAGTTCATAAATGGTTGAATAGCATAGTTAAGAGTTTTCTTAATCATGAGACACTCACCTAAGGTTTAAGATTCAAATCTATTCGCCCTAGTTTCCAACAAGCACAAAGGTCTTTCCAGATGCACTTAGTATGGTCACCCTGAATCAACACAATCACGGACAACTTGGTCAGTCTCTCAGACATACGAAGCGTTGATCTTTCCTCATAAGTCGAGTTAACGACGTAAAATCTTTAATAGGTCCTCACTCTAATCTGGTGATAACTCGTCCTCAACTACGCACAACAGAGAATACTTGTTCATAATTGTCACTTTGTTGAGTTGTCAGAAATCCACGCGGAGTCTCAACCTTCACACAACATTGGTGCTTCCTACGGAAAAACACTTGGTCTAACAAACTTTTGAGACCATAGATCTTCCAGTTTGAATCAAGTTGTCTAACTCGCATAACTTTGTAGGCGACATCCTACACAAAATGATAGAGATCAACTCGAGTCTAGAAACTAGATAGATTGAAAACTCAATATCCTTTGCAAACGGCAAACCTAGAACATTCTCAGAGAATACTCCCGGAAAATCCTCCACAATAGGTACATTGTTTATTGTCCGACACAATCCAAAAGGATAATCGAATGTGTCACACATGGACCAAAAACACAATTTCCTAGCCATAGGTCCCTACAAGTCAAAACTCGTGAAAACCCACCAAGAAAAAACACACCTACTTATAAGCCAACACACATTCCTTCAACAATGAAACAATTCAACCAAGGACCAACCAGAGATCACACAACAAAAACACAACAGACCTATTCCCCAAGGTTCCCAAAAGACTCGACCAACTCTGATACCATTTGTAACATCCCTAGCTGCCTTATGGATAGATGACTGTCCCCACAAACCAACACAGGTATTTTCAGCGTGCTTTGTCCTCACTCACACGCTTCTTGGGAAAACATCCCAGGAGGTCACCCATCCCATAATTTCTCCAAGTCAAGCACGTTTAACTGTGGAGTTCTTAAGTGACGGGCTCCCGAAAAGAAGATGCATCTTGTTGGTATAGGTAGTACCAATCAATTCATATAAGAAATCCTTAACTGTATAGTCCCATACCTACACAGTCTCAGGATCCCTCTCATTCCGGTGTGTAATCAGTTCAGTCAAGTGTACCTCCACCTAGAAGCCTTCCAGGAGCCGCTCCTTGTTCGTGCCTTCTTGCACCAGCGTCCACTCCCCGCCCTCATATGCCCCGAGTGTCACATGCCCAACAGCTTCCGCTTGGTTTGTCCCCGAACCACACCGTACTGGGAGATGTGCCGCTCTGATACCATTTGTAACTTCCCTAGCTGCCTTATGGATAGACTACTGTCCCCACAAACCAACACGGGTCTTTTTAGCGTTCTCTGTCCCCACTCACACGCTTCCTGGGAAAACTTCCCAGGAGTTCACCCATCCCAGAATTGTTCCAAGTCAAGCACGCTTAATTGTGGAGTTCTTAAGTGACAGGCTCCCGAAATGAAGATGCATCTTGTTAGTATAGGCAGTACCAATCAATTCATATAAGCAATCCTCAACTGTATAGCCCCATACCTACACAGTCTCAGTATCCCTCTCATTCCGGTGTGTAATCAGTTCATTCATGTGTCCTCCTCCTAGAAGCCTGTCAGGAGCCGCTCCTTGTCTGTGCCTTCTTGCTCCGACGTCCACTCCCCGCCCTCGTCAGCCCCGGGTGTCACATGGCCTTGATAAACTATTGTGTTATGTTGAAAATTTCATATGTTGTAGATATCTGTGTTTATGCTATTTATTTGGTGTCGTGCATGTAATTATCGTGTTTAAATCCATATATTGGTATCTCACCCTTGCGATATATATGTTTTCTGGTTTTTATTGTTGTACCTTGGTACATGAGAGAAGATGGTGCAGAAAATTTCCCAGTTGCACTCGAGGATATTAGTCTCGATCCTTGAAGAGGTCGGTGAATAGTTGTAACAATCATGGAGGTCTTTCCAATGGATGTCTTGTAGAATGACCAGCTTAGGATTTTTTTTGTTGGGTCGTGTGTTTTGAGGAAGTCGGTATATATGTTGTTGAGGACCTTTATATGGTTTTGATTTTAGTGGTGAATAACGAAATACTTTCAGGAAAAACTTGTAAGCTGTCGAAGATTTGATTTTGAAGATAATCAGTTTCTATGTGTTGATAAGTGTTATATAGTTGTATAGTTATAATGTGTGTGTCACTTTTTCACATTATTCCGCAGAACGAAAAAAATTTGCACCCATTTCCTAACTTATACAAAATTATAGAAAATAATTTTTTCGAAAGCAACCAGCAAATTCCTTTTTAATTTATTTCTGCACGTGTTTACGAGGTAATGCCTAAGCGGGGTGTTACACTTAGTTACTAAGTTTTCAAGATAAAAAACACAAGGTTACATTTTCTCTCTACTCTCACTTCTCCTTAAAATTCGGTCAACCTCACAAGAACATCATCCAAGATTTTTTCGAAATTCCAACACCATTCCCTTACTCCTTGATCATCTAAACACTTATTATTTCACGGGATTTTTCATTTTGAGCAACTTTGAGATTTGGATTTTTCTATAGTTCAAGAACACCAACACTTTGTTCATTTTTTTCTCATCAAAATAAGTTTCTAAACTTATTTCATCTTCGTTTATCTTCCTAAAATCATGAAGCAACCTTCCTTAGTTCATGATTCTTCAAAACTAAGCTTCAAACTTTGCCATTCATTCCTTGATAGGCCATAACCTCATTTTGGAGGATCCTCTTTGCAACTTGATTAAGGGAGCTACAAGAGGTATGGGGGAGTGAACCTCATCACACCTTATGGTGGGTGGGAAATGGCTTTAATGTGTGTTTCTAGAAACCCCATTGTTGAGAAGGATCTCCATTTTTTATGTTAATCATTTATGTGATTGTGTTGCAAGAATGTTATTTTTGGATTTCTGACCTTGTGTCACTATTTTGGGTTTTTCTCTCAAAATATAACTCTAATTGTGAAAATTATTTTTGGTACTGAAAATACACGTCTTGGGCTTCATTTTAGACATAAATGTTATTTGATTTCATGTAGGTTGGACCTCTTAAATTGTATTTTAAAACTAGATCAAATTTCTGTTTTGGATTCTGAACTTAATGTGTTATTTTGTAAACCACTGAATGGTGTGACCACTGTTTGTGAAAAATAATTTTATGGTTAAAAAGATGACATCCTATGCTTTCATATGAGTACTCATTTGTTCAATTTGGAGTTTGTTTGATCTAGTAAATGCTTGTTACAACTTGTTGTTTGGATTTTAAAAATGTTGTATACGGCTTGTATTGATTTATTGGAAGTGGTTGTGAAATTGTTGTTGGTTTGATTGTTGTTTTTTTGACATGTTTTCTTGGTTTGTAAAAATTATTTCTTATATGTTGAAAACCATCATTTTGATCATTGGATCAAACTAAGGATTGTAGCACTTGGTTGTTGACAATAAATTGGTTAATATGATTATTGATGTAGCATGATTGTTTGAGCTATGATATGATATGTTGATGCAAATCTATGATTATGCATTTGTTTGGTGGAGCGAAATATTCACTTTGATTGTGGTTGATTTTCGGCCATATATGAATGAAAATTGGAGTTTAACTGGAATCCTTGAGACTTAAGTGGATCCATAACTCTTAAGTGAGGATATGAACAATAAAACCAAAAAGGAAAAGACTAAGTTTTTGAAAAAAGTTTTGGAACTTTGAATTTCATCCAAGAGTTTTAGAAATGGATTGAGAAATGTTTTTATCTCACTTTTTGTTTTGAAGTAACCAAATGATGTTTTAAAGACCAAAGGAACAAGTGTTTTAAGGATCAATGGAAATAAGAAGAAAGTGTTGTTTTCCAAAACTATTTTTACAGTGTTTAGAACTGTATTGATGTGTTCAAATGGTTATAAAATGGTTTTGATCTTAGTTTAGGTTATAGAGGAATAAAATCATGTTTTAAGAAACAAAGAAATTGAGTTTTCAATAGGTTGAACTTGTGAAATTAACCAAGAATAAAAATTCGACCAACATTATTTTTCGGAGTTAAAAACTATTTTTGGTACCTAACTAAGTGTCCTAAGGTTCTAAAATGAGTCATTAACCTTTAAGATCAAATAATCAATGGAAAGGAATCACCTGATTTTCATACTTTTAGTCAAGTTTTAGGACTTTTAAGTGAAGTGTTATTCAAGACCTTAAATTGGTATTTTAATACCTTAAAACAAGTATTTTTTTTTGACAAATCCTTAAAACAAGTATTAGAACCTAGATGATTGATGATTTTGAGTGAAAGAATCTTATTTGAAAGTTTCGGGGTTTTGGCACTAAATCTAATTAAAAGGGGAAAACTGTTTTTCAACACTTTTCAATATTTTGAGCAACTGTCTTGAGAGATTTGGTACCAATATACCTAAGTGTTTATCTTACTTCCAAATGATTTGGTTTTAGTCAAAGGGTTTTGGTTTTGAACAAAAGAAATTTTAGTCTCCAAGACTAGTGTTTTCAAGTTAAATGGAAAACATAAGTCAAGCACGACTTAGTGACATGGACTTGATCATTATGACTTATAGTGGAGCAAGACCATATGTCGTAAAGTATGGATGATTTACTCATCCTTACGTCCATAATACTTAATAACTAAGAGTATTTTAATGTTACTTGCCCGACAAGTAATCCCTTTCGGGAATAGACTTAAGGCATAATGAGTTGGTGGCAAATGACTCAACCTTCATAATGTACTAAATCATTGAAACAAGATAGTCCAGCAAGAGGTGATTCCCGATAGTTTGGTACTGTCTATCTTGCCTCTAGAATAACTTTTGGTTTCTGTAAGGAACCTCGAAATTTATCCGGTGGATAAATATGAACGCACGCGTCATTATCGGCTTGATTCGAATGAATTTGTCAGTAATGCCTATGTGCCTAGGAAGCGGACTTACATGTCTGTGCACATGCAGACGTGCTAGTGACGATCTTCGATGGTCTTGGGGATGGTCAAGGTGGGAAGCTCACAGATGGCCAGTTGTTGATTCTTCTGGTAGTGACGTTCCATGCAATACACTGACATCTACAACTAGATGCTAGCCAGTCCAGGTTATCGAGAGTGTTTCACAATCAGTTGTAATTCCACATGTGGCTGTTATTATTGATTCGCACACGATGCCAAAACCAGCAGTTGTGAAACATGAACTCTAACCACTCATTCCGAACGTTTTTTTAGCTCCAGAGTTAGGGTCAGATCTTCCTTGAGTCTGTGTAGGTATGGGACTATGTAGTTTCAATCAGTGACCTATGTTCTCGTGTCTTTGTGAACTAACAGTGTCTATGAAATAACCAAAGTTAACACAAGAAGGGGGGCTGAATTGTGTTTGCCAACTTTTTTGGAAACTGAAAAAATTATTTTTGCAGGCACATCAAGCAAAAATAAAGCTAAGGAAAATTAGACGGGTGACTTGTTGTCTAATTTCATAACAGAACACAGGGACACATAGAGAAGGTTTAAAACAGGATTTTGTTGTTTTGACTTCAAAGACTCGGGGGGGGGTTGAATTGAGCTTTTCAAAAACTTTACTTTTCAATTCAGAGTTGTCTCAGGATCTTTTACAAAAACAGTGAAGGGATTTTTTTGAAATCTTGAATAGAAGGTGGTGAGGAAAGAAGGATTAATTCAGAAAGATAAATCAGTAATAAGATTCAAGTTCACAGCTCACAACTATCAATTAAACAGTGAAGAACTGAAGTTACAATATATCAGTTTCAGTGATCAAGAATAGTCTTAATCAACTCAATTTTGAACAATTAATAACTCAAGATTGATTGTAGTAATACTCTGGTTTTAATTCATATTAAACAGATCAAGAACTGATATCAATTGAAAATTTAGAACATCAAGATCACAGTTATGTGCGCAAGACAGAAATTAAAGAGTTTGAGTTTAGAGATACCACACAATCAGTTTTATAATGGTTCAGCCACCACCACTGTGACTTGCATCCAGTCCCCACTCCACCTGTGGGTATTCACACACTAACACAACAAGCTTTAGCCAGGTAGCTTGAAAAACCTTTACACCATAGAGCACTCCTTCACCTTGAGATACCACACTCTTGTGAAGAGCCTCAATCAATGTTCTTCCTTAGGATTCCTCACCCTAATCACACAGAGAGACTCCCTCTCTCTTTACAATCGAAAAGAACAGAAAGATTGATTCCTAACTCTCAGAAGTCAGACATACAAGTTGAAGTTCTTATGAGAATTGAAACACTCTTTTTCACAATGAAGCTCAAGCAAGAAGATGAATGATTTTCACAATTGATCTCTCTAATTGATTTTGTAAACTTCTGATCTGTTAAAAGTGTTCCTTCGATCCCTCTATATATAGGAAACAAGTTATAGTCGTTGGGATCAATTAAAACAGATTTGGGTCTGATAACAGAATCTGTTTTCTTAATTCTGGTTGTTGAACAGGGGTTGAGTACAGGACTGTATTAACCAATTTCATATTGATGGTTCTGATAGTTTCTCAAAATCCTGAACTTGGTTAATCCATCAGTATATCCATTCAGTACATCTATGTATTGAATCAAAAACCTTAAATTCATTTGTCAGTTACAGTAGCAGACATACATCCATTGATTACATGGCTGTACCTGGCAAATAATTTTCTTATTTCCAAAAATCATTTTCATTAAAAAAAAAACTTATTCCTTTTAATGCATGTTATGAAAAATGATTTTCTTCATGCATCTTTTTAGTTGAGCTATCTTGTGACTAAGAGATCTCTTTCTCATACAAATCATTTAAGACTTAAATCTAAAAATTCTCCTTTAAGCTTGGTCTTGATGATCCTTTGATCTTTGACTTTGCTCTTTTGATTTCTACATGCAGCCCTTGATTCCTTCAAGTTCTTCCTTGAATATTTTCCTTGACTTTGCTTAATGAACTTGTTGATCACTACTTGATACCTGTCTTTGCAATTTGACACTAAAACACTTGCACATACATTAAATTGTATTTGTCATATATCAAAATCTCCAAGTCATGAGTCTTACAGATTTGATATTCACAAGATAACTCCCCAAGTTAAAAGCTTAAACAAATAACTCTTAAACAAATTAAAGAGATAAGGGAAGAGGAATATCACTCAAGAGTTTTATACTGGTTCACCCCAAAATCAACAGGGCTACATCCAGTTCTTGGCAGTACCAAGGTTTCCACTATAACTGATCATATTACAGTACAAGTATTATTTTCACACCTAGCCTCTCCAGGCTCACACTCAAACAAGTATTCTTTTCTCACCTAGCCTCTTCATGCTCAATAGTAAAGGATAAAAGGTTTTGAGTATTTAATACAACTTTGCAAGTCTTTCAGATAACACTCAGAGAGTGGAATAAATGGAGGAATGAAAGACTGCGAAATTTATGTCAAATGATTGAAGAGATAATCAATGAAAGAATGAAGAAGTAAATGAGCAGAGTAAATGCTTCTTTGAATATGTGTAACATCTCGAAAATTATATATATCTGTGTTTATTTGAAAACTAGATTTATTAATCAGTTAATTATTTATTTTTGTGTGTTTTGGCTTATTTGATTTTATTTGCTTATGAAATTATTTTATTAGTTGCGTTAACACTGCGTTATTGTAGTGCAAGCATGCTTACATGACAGTAATTTGATTAAAAGAATTTTTTTTCTTCAGATTTTACTCTATTTAATTTTAGACTTCAAAATAAAATAGTTTAGTATTAATCAATGATTAATTTTGGATCATTGATTTTCTTGATTGATCATTTCAACCATCAATCTCTCCTCTATTTCAAATTTTGAACTTTTAGATTTATCCCTCTTTATTTTTATATCCAATCTCCAAAAATATATTCTTTTTCTAGACTCAATTTTAATCACTCAAATTTTACTCACACCAAAATTAAAGAAAAACAATTGATTTTTCTTTCATGGTGCACGTCTCCCACCCCCTCATTTCTTTTTTTCATTTCTTTATTATTTTCCTTCCTTCCTTCTTTTTTTTTCTCTTTCCTCTTTTCTTTTTCTTCTTCCTTCTTCTTCCTCCTTTTTTACGTTGTAAAACCTTCCCCCCTCCTTGTTTTTCTCTTCCCTCCCTCCACATTCTCTCTTAATTTTCGGCCACCTCCGGTCACCTCTCAGAAAACTAAAACCATAGAAATACTCCTCATCTTCTCCTCTACAATTCTAACCAAATATTTTTTCGAACGGATAACATTGACGATGGAGCCACGGCCAAACCACCACTGTTTGGGCGTTTTCCGGCCACCATCCGACCGCCTTTGACCAAACATGCACCATAGCCTTGCTATACTCACTTTTCTCTACAAGTCTAACCACTTGGGACTCTGAACCGTCGTATCTCCGTCGTCTGTCACTGCACCGGAGAATCGCCGGAGCACCGTCGGAGTGTCATCGTCGTACCTTTGTCTTCTTCCTTGGTAAGAGGATTTCATTCCCTCATTTTCTCTTCTTTTGGTTCTTTAATCTACATTAAGAACCCTAAATCCCACTTTTCAAACCCTAACATTTTGATTTCAATTCTAAGTGTGAAATTAACTCTATTTTAATGCAATTGGGACTGTTAATTGATGATTTCTAAGGTTAATTTCATATTACTATGATCAAGTCTCTTTTTCTCGAATTTTTGGGATGAACCCTAAATTCCCAATTCAGTTTTATATATAAGTCTAATCTATTTTACTAAATTAAATATTTAAAACTCATTATATGTATGCTTTTTATAGTAATTAATTGATTGTTATGTTGTCTGGTTGTTGAATGTACTTGGATGCTATCTCTGGGATGTTGGCTGTAACTGTGCTTGCTTGCGGAGTAGGTTTTGTATTTGAGAGCTGACAGGAGTTGCCTGCTCATGCTGGGATGTGTCAAAGGAACTCAGAGCGTCAATGCCAGGTGGGGAAGATAATACTCTAGGTGTAGTGTGGGTTTTAATGCGAGTTATAGTATGTATGTTTAGGACATTGTATGAGGGTTATTGATATATATACTGCTTGATTATAACTATGTTGATTGTTGGTGTGAACTATGTGGTTTATGTAATTAGGACCTTATTTGATGATGTTGTGCTAAATGTCTGGTATGTTCATGTTTGTTTCTTTCATGATTGCTCTATGCTACCCAAAAGGCATGTCTAAGTTAATTTATACCTTCGATTGGTAATCTCCTTTTCTACTTATAGAGTTGATTGTGTTTTAGCCTGTACTGAGTGAGTTAATTAGACAATGGCAATCTTAGATAAATATTTTGAATGGACTACTTACGATAGTTCTTAGATGAGGTTAAATTCAGGTCATCATGGAATAATGGATCTTATGGATGTAGGAGTTATCAAGAGGAATCAAAGTATTTATTAAATATGGAGTTAAGTTTGCATATGATATGAGGTATGTATAATGCTTCAAGTTATGATGTCCTATGAGGTAATATAAAGGTTAACATCAATTTGATGTTAGAGATACCACTTGAGTAAGATTAGATGACTTTAAGTAATAGTTGACGACTGATGGAAATATGTGTTAGTTTTAATTGTTTATGATGTCAAATTCGAATTTTGAAGGATATTAAGTTTTAAGGTTAAGTTGGATAAATTCTAGGGTGAATTATAGTAATTTTTCTTTTATGGGAATTGTAGATATATTAGAAATTATGGAAGTGAGTGATTTGGTTTTTAGTTGTTGATGTTACTTAAGTGGGAATTAATTGGAACGATGATAGGATTGGATGTCAGCTATGTTAAATTTGGATTTTTCGAAGGAGGCATAAAATTCTAAGTTGTCTCTAGTGAAAGTTCGAATGCTTTAAGGTTAAATAAGGAAGTTCAGGTATATGGGATATAAGTAGGAAACTAATTTTAGTGTGCTTAGGAATTTATTTGGGGAATTCTTAGTATAGTTGCTTGTTCCTAATTGTTTTATTATATGTGGATTATGGTCTTCATTGATATTGTGGTTGAACAATTTTATTTCTGATTTAGCCAAATTGCTAAATTTAAATCGTTGACCTTTGGTGTAAGGATTGAATCCTAAAACCTTACCTATTCTTGATATTCCGGACGTTGAGCGTCAATTCGATTTTGTTATAATTAGGCTCTAAGTGTAAGCCTATCAGTATAATCGTTAAGTCGCATAGGGACTTTTGTGACGTGCATTGGTTTCCGAACTTAGATTCGGGAGGTGTTGGAATGTTATTGTTAGTTGGTATCAATTTCTTACTTATTGAATTTATGAATTCAATCTTAAGATTTATCCTTATTTATCTTTTGGTAAGTCTAGGGGTTGAAATTAATGTCACATGTAGTATCGTGGAATTTTGAAATGAAACGAATAGACCAAATTATCGGAAAGTTAAAGACTTTCAAATCTTAGTCTTATGACAATTTTAAATCTATGGTTTGTACTTAATTTTCAATATCAAATGTTAATTTTAACTATTACCATTTAATTAAATTTAGCCTAAGTATGCTTTAATTAATTTTAAGTGTTCAAATGAATTTAAGTTAAAGAGAATAATGTGGATAATGGTCTATTCGAGCTCAATTCTTAACATTAGCTTTTCTTTAAAATTGATATCGACGTTTTTGGGACTTTTTAGTTCCCGCTTTGTGTCCTCGGACAACATTCCAACCTAATCATATTCGTTGTCGTTATGGAAGCATAGACACCTATTTATAGGATATTAGGGGACTTTGTGGGGGCCACAAAGACCTTGTGAATAGTCAGGCGTGGATCCTGCTAATGGTTCAGTGCACAACTGCATTGCGCCGGTGGAGACAAGGACAGCAGGACTATCTTAACACTGCACTGAACTAAATATTATTCAGATGTTAAGTACTCTCATGTTAAAGGACCGCGGAGATGGTTGTTAGCGTACTCCAATCGGGACTTGTGTACCGGGTTGTTTACGCATATTACATGAATGCTATCCTGATAGAACATTATGACAACAATAGTCTCCACGGAGCAAAGTTAGGTCTAGTTCTAGGCATGCATTCGAGTCTCGACTTTTTCTGAAACTTGTGACACCCAGCTACCCCGCATGTTATAAAGGCATAAAGATAAAGATAAAACATAAAACATACATTCTTTATTAAAAGGTTCATGGGTAGAAAGGTCCCACATGAACTAGTTCAACAAACGTGAAAATAAAAAACAAGTTTTGAAAGTAGTAAGAACATAAAGCCAAATCATAACAGAACATAAACAAACTCAACCTCGATGTCACATTCAGAGCTGGTACAATCGCTCCGAAAAAACATCCTCGGAATTACAACTGAACTAAACAACTGAACAACTAAACAGAAAGGTCCTAACTATGAGTGGTGGCTCCTCAGAGTCACTCCTCTCCGGGCTGCTTGCCATACTCTGCATGAAACCATACATGCCAAACAAGAAGACAGAGAACTGGGAGTAAGAAAACATGTAAACACAACATCATGGAGATAGGAATCAGATGATCATACATCATAGCACAACAACATCATAGACATACATATATACATATATAAACAACAATATCAACATCATAATCAACCAAGTATGCTATACGGTGCAATGCAACACTACTCCACTACTCCACCATGCATGTGGATCCAAAATAATTCAGGAAGAGCAATTTCGGAGTTACATATCCGAATTGTCCACTAAAGGCACCAATGTCGGTAGTTCACCAAACCATGGGTGAACCCTTTGGATATCCAATGCATCAAACCTTGGATGCCTCATCATGGGGGGTCACGGTCCACCAAACCTTGGGTGAACCTACCGTGGATGGCCAGATCGCCTAACTCTCGGACGACCTCCCCTATGTTGAACTTCCCCCAACTAACATCTCCAATGCGATGCATGAACATAATAGCAAAAACGGCCAACCGCCACTTCCGCTTGGTCCACTAAAGGCACCCAAGTAAATCATCCTCAACATTGGGCCACTAAAGTCACCCAATTATATCAATGTGCGGCAACCCCCTTTGGGCACCGGCTTAACCAACTCATCATTTCTCAACGTTTTAATTAATATTTAATTAGGTTTTCCAATCTTCAGCATTTTATTGGTGTATTATCATAACTTTATTGGGGGATAATTGGGGTTTAAAACCCCTCTTTAAACCTTTAATCTCGTTTTCTGTTCTGGAGGGGAGCACGGGCGTGCTTAACCCCCAGCACGGTTGTGCTACCACTTAAGTGGAGCACGGGCGTGATTCCTTTTATGCACGGTCGTGCTCCTCTGCTACATGACCATGCTTAAAGCGTGATAATTTTTCCAGAATTCAAACTGGGAGTACGGGCGTGCTCCTTGTTCAGCATGGCAGTGCTTATCGCCCGACAGTACTGTTCTGGGCAGAGTTCAACTCGGTTTATTTTAACCAAAACTCACTAAACACTATTGAATCATTCCTAAGGTTTTTAAACTAAATCATTGGTATAAAAAGCTCACCTTTACTAGTCATCCATGTCTTACGAATATTCTTGGGAAAACGGTCCTTTAATCATTAATCCAGTTAAAGTCCTAATTAACCAATTAAGGGTTCTTTAAACATATTGGCTTTAAGCCAAAAACATTCAACCAACAGGTATAAACATACCAAATCAACCAACAATTATAAACATACCAAATCAACCAACAGTTATAACAACATCTCAGTCGGCATAAACGTAATATGAACATATGCATTGGCATACCAATTTAACCAAAAACATGTTGTCAAATACAATAGGCATTTATAACAAACAGACAGGTTAAACATGTAGCATATAAACAACCTCGGGGTCATAGGAACCCCTCATCTTACTCTACACCCACTGCCTAATGCTTACAATATCCTTCTCCCCATACCTGGTTTGAAGGTTCCAACGACGAGAGTCCCAAACTGCAAACTGGTCACGTCCCCACGAGCGGCTCAGTCCAAAACCAAGCCTTGGTTAAACAATACACAAACTGGATCAGTTCTAATTCATAAAAGTGAAAAGGAAACAGAAAAGGGGTGGAACCATTACCTATACCTGTTGACACTTACAAGCAAAGGTCTCCCAAGGGTCTCCAAAACTCCAAGAAATCACTGAGTTTGGTGGAGATAGGGAATGGGACAGGTCTGGCCGCACTAGGGTAGTAGCAACTACCAAATTAGGTTTAAAAACTCAACCCTCGGTTTTTGTGTCAACATATATAGGCTACACAAGAAGCACGACCGTGCTCCTCAGCAAGCACGGGCGTGCTGGACTTAGCGTCTCCGAAACCCGGTCCGCACTCGAGCATGGTCGTTCTCTATGTTGAGCACGGGCGTGCTCAACTCAGCATCAACGAGACACGCTTGATCCTAAGCACGGGCGTGCTCATGTACCAGAATGGGATTTTAAGGCTAAAACCCCCGCTCAGCCCTTAACCAACAACTCTAGACTAAGTCCTAAGGACTTAACAACCAAACAAACGTAAATAGAAGCACTTAACGAAAAGAGGGGTGTTACTAAACTACATATATATTTTATAAATATCCTTTGATGTATATATGTATATATCCACTTGAATGCTTGTTTGTTTACCTTCATGCCCATATCTACATTGCTAGCCTATTGTAGAATCTTACCTCCTTTGTTTGTATTTCTTTTCTTTTTCGTTCCTTGTTGGCAATGATAGTGTCATCGGAGAAGTGTAAAAGAGATGATGAATGACTGAAAGATAATGAGAAGGTGACAGAACAGAATAATGAAGACTCAGAGCTTTGATGTCGTGTGTAATATATGTTGTTGTTATCAATTTAGAGTTGTTTGTGTTTAAAGTATTTTGAAAATGTTATTATATTTTATTCTGTCAATCGTGAGAAAATTTATAAGCTTACTTAGTTTAGAAATCTCATTGTATGTAATTATTTCGTGTACTTATGAAAATTCATTTGGAACTATTGTATTTATTTATTCTTAGTTTCTAGTGTATAAATGAAATTGTATTTCTTTTCTCTCTTGACAATTGATGTAAGACCAGTTGTAACACCCTGTTTTTCGTCAATAAGTTTAGTGCTTTTATATTTGTTATATATATATATATATATATATATATATATATATATATATGTTTGTATATACTTGTTATGTTTATTTTTAATGCCTAAGTTCATGTTTAGGGAAGTTTAGCCATAGAAAGGTTCAATCCTTTTAGAGTCCAAGTAACCCGTTTTATCGTTTGACCATATCTTCAGTTCTAGACGTCCGATCGAGGTGATCTTTTTGGGATTGTAAAGCTACGAGAATTATCTACAAGTCTTATTTTATGTGTTTTGGTCAAGTCGGTCATTTAGATGGTCTCACAATGCAATCTTTGAGCGCCCCATGCACAGGAATTGAGCACGCCCGTTCTCAATAGGGAGCAAGGTCATGCTCAGGTCTCAGAGTCTATAAATAGAGCAGTTCCATGAGGGTTGCGACCCAAACCCTCTTTTTGGCACTTTGGGCAACCCTAGTGTGACAGAAACCTCTTCCCTTTCCCTTCCATTGAACCCCTTGAAGTTCTTGGTGTTCTTGCTCTAGTTTTGGGAGAGAATGTGACACCCTCTACCCCGTATGTTATACAAAGCATTAAAAGGTAAAGAAATAAAAGTAAAACATGCATTTATTTCATAAAATTTAAAAAACGGATAGAAAGCACCACATTGTAACGTCTCAACGCGGAAATACATAAAAAGTCGTAAAAAGATAAAAAGTAAACATGAACATCAAAAGCATAAAACATAACCCAACCCCGATGTACATACAGAGCTGGTATAACCGTTCCGGAATAAAATCCTCGGAATACAACTGAAACTGAAACTAAAAACAACTATAACTACTGATAAATCCTAACTAGAGTCGTGACTCCTCAGAGTCACTCCTCCACTGGCTGCTCACTGTCCTCTGCATAAAGAGCTACATGCCAACAACAGAAACAGAGAAAATGGGGAGTGAGAAAACATACAAATACATTGTCATGGAGATAGTAAGCAATATGAACATACATCATATACATAGCATTTCCATCATTTAGCATCAACATATGATTATATCAACATATTAAATCAACCCACGTATGTTATGCGGTGCAACACTACTCTGCTACTCCATTATAAATATGGATCCAAACTATCTCAAGAAGGCAACTTCGGAGTTACTTATCCACATTGGCCAAAAAGCGTCAACGTTGGCAGTCCACCAAACCATGAGTGAACCCCTTGGATAGCCAACGCACCATAACGAGGGTACGCCACCGCGGGGGCGCACGGTTTACCAAACCTTGGGTAAACCACCTGAGACTTGGTCAGATCGCCGTACTCTAAGACGACCTCCCCTATGTTGTGAAGTTGAAACATGCAAACACAAGAAGGGGGGTTAAATTGTGTTTGTTAATAATTTTTCCAACACAACCTTTTAAAACTGTTTTTCTCTCACGATGATATATAAAGCAGATGCACACACTGAAAAAGAACTTTGGAGACTTAACAAAAGCAATATCAAATCCCCACAGTCAGTATAAACACATAAAGATGTAAGAGTTTAGGTATAGAAGATTCACACAATAGATTTTATCATGGTTCACTCTCTTCCAACCAAGAGCTACGTACAGTCCCTTCTACTTGAAGGTTTTATCCACTATTTCTCCAAATAGATTACAACCAAGTATTCAACACCTCTCCAGGCTACAAGTATTCCTTTCTTACTAAGGCTCTTTAGGCTCTAACTCTAACAAAGAGATTTTAACTTAAGATATTCTTAACTCACTATATGTGAGGATATGAAAGTTTAAGATCTGTTGAATATTTTCACAATATTCAAACTAAAGAATACAAACTTTTGCTTTTTAAAGAATAAAAGAAATGAGAGCTTGTTCTTGCAAATATTGGATTGGCAAAAGTTATTCTTCATCGCTTGAGGTCCTCTATTTATAGTGACCTTCTTCTACTCTTGAAAAGCTTCAATGGTCATTTTGAATTTCCCGTTTAGAGATAGCATTGAATGCACAATATCCATTGTGACTGATAGCTTGATCGTGGCCATCCTGAAATGTATTCTTGGTTATCAGGATAGTACAAAATGAAGGCTCACTGCTCTGAGCATTTGCATCTTGAAAACTGTTTTCGTCCTTTATGTAACTTCTAGCTTTTTCCACCCATAAAGGTGCTATCGTACAGATCATTTTACATTTCTCATTGTACTTTGTTGCCTTTTGTATTTCCTTGATGGGACTATGATTTTCTCACAAGGAAACAAAGTATTAAGCATATAAAACAAATGAGAAGAACAAAAATTCTCTTGAAATAAATATCAATCATTTGAAATAAATATGATTCATTGTGCACCGGATTGAAATTATTTATGAAGACTTATCATAAAGATGAGCTTGCCTACTTAAAAACCGCGTCTACTAAGTTCTTTGTGAAACTAAGTCTATTCACTCTTTCATTTTGCTCGTCCACTGACGTGGCATATCCTCTCGTCTACTCAAGTCTTTGGACTTGCTATATCTCAGTGAGTTATTTTGATCTCCGTCTAGTGACGTGGCATTAAAGTCCGTCTATTAACTTAAAAAGATCTCGTCTGATGACGTGACAAGTTAAGCTTGTCTGTTCAATTTGAAACTTAGATTCCGTCTAGTAGAAATATTTTAATATTTCGTCTACTTAGAAATTCTTATGCCTCGTCTACTTAAGTTTCAGTCTACTCAAATAAATAAATAAATAAATTTACCAAGCTTTTAAGCAGCCTGTCTACATGGGTGGACGTGGGTTTCTTATTTAAAGTCCAAGCAGATATATGAAAACTTTTTCGAAGTTTCCATAACTTATATGATTCAAGTGATCCTACAAAACTAGATAACCTTGTTAGATCTCAACTAACACTTTGCCAAGCAAATTTAATCCTTTTGTTAACATCAAAACCTAGATATTAATTAAACCTAAATCACTTTGGTTCCAACAATCTCCCTCTTTTTGATGATGATAAAAACAAAATAAATTTGAGTAGCAAAGTCTAAGAGAGCTTACAAAGCTCCCCCTAAAACAAAGCATTCAAACTTTTAACAGGAAAAACATATGACAGAAATTCAGCAGCACATCTGTATAGCTTATTAGATCATTGTAACTACTTATCAGTTAGGATAGTATCAGAGCATTATAGACTTAATCAAACTTATATAGAATATATCATATCAAACAGTGTTAGAGCATGTAGACTTAGGATATATCAGAGCAATAAACAAATCATAGTAAACAGTATCAGAGCATTCAAAACAGATATAATATATTAAACAATAAACAGAGACATGCATATGTAAACAAGTATATATATTTCAAAAACTGACTCTTCTCATTAAATTTAATTCTCTTTCCTTTCTCCCCTTTTTTTGTCATCAGACAAAAACGTTAAGGAGTGGACCATCATTGTCAGTAATAAAAGAGAAACAAGAGAAATTAAGTGGAAGGTGGAGGTGGAGGAGGAGGGTTTTGATTTTCATACGGATCAGGATTTGGTGGAGAAACAAGGATTTGTGTAGGCAGATTCTGACTTTGTTGAAAGCTGAGCATGATGCTCATCATCTGGTTCATCATTATGTTTGTTGGAGCCAGAGCTTCTGCAACCTGCTCTCTCACTTGATCCTTCACTTCAACCTTTACTCTTTCTTCAATTATTCTACCAATCATCTCTTCAAAGTTTGGTGGCAGAGAGAGTGAGGTTCTAGAGCTTTCATCATTGTCATGAGCATGTGCTTGACTTGGCAAGGTGTCCAAGGATCTGGACTGTTGAGGTTGGTCCTGAGGGTGAATGACTGTGAGAGCTATTGGTTGATATGAATGCTTCTCAGAAGTGCTAGGTCTAGGAATAGACTCAGCAACTTCCTCAACTTCCATATCTTCAAAAATAATTTCCTCATCAGTGTGTTCTGAAGATGGTGATGGAGGAGGTGAAGTAGCATATTGCAGCACTGGTTCTGGTAATTCTTTGGCCCAATGAATAGCGTCCTCTTCAAAGACAGGACTTATGACCAGAATGCCAATGATCTCCTTATAGATGAGGAATCTGCAGTAAGCAAGGCCACACTTCCCTCGGACTTTAGGAATATATTTCTTCTCTTCAATAGTCAGCCCAGGGGAGGAAGCTTGCTGTGCACATTCCACCATGTGAGTCCTCCAGATGTCCACAGCAACATCCTCTTGAACATCTTCAGTTGGTTAAGCCAACCAGTAGTCAATCATATTCTGATCAGTGAGATTGATTGTTGCTGGATTGATTATGCAGCTGTCAGAAAAAGGCATCTTGCCAGTGTTTCTCTGCTTCTTCAGATCTTTGTCTTTATTCATGTCAATCATTGGTAGCCATATCATGTAGGGTCTGAATCCTATTCTTGTTCTCTCCATAGAATGATGCAGTCATGTTGGAGGCACAAAATTTGCAGCCCTAACGTATCTTGGCATTTCTAACTCCATTTTTCAAAAAGCATACAAGAGTTGATCAATGAATTCGGCAGCTCTGCCATATTCACCGGGATGAACAAAGGACTTCCATTTGGTGTTGGCATCCATGATGAATGAACATGTCTGAATGATCTTGATCTCTTTTCAAGAACATTTTTAATATTTTTATTTCCTAGATCCTGAGTCCAGTCAGATATGATGTGCCTTTCTACACCATCAGTGAAAGGTTTGAAGGGTGGTGATTTGATGAGGTTTGGGTAGATGGGTGAGAATTTTGGTCTTGGTTGACCTCAGTTCCTATGGCAGCTTTAGCTCTTCTCTGAGGTTGTCTCCTCCTAGTTGGAATAGAGGCAGCAACATCATCAGCAGAAGCAGCAATTTTCTGTTTCTTTAGTACAGAGATGATGGGAACCATGTCCTCATCATCCTCATCCTCATTATAAGACATAATCAAGTCTATTGTCCTTTTCTGTGTGGGGGCAGGATTAGGAGCAGTAGCAGTGGGTTCTCTGAAGACAATTCCACCAGTAGGCCTTTTAGGCACTGGCTTGCTTGCAGCAGTGGTTTTCTTCTTAACATTCCTCTTCAGCCCCAGAACATCAGCATTTTTCTGTTCAACCATTTCTTCCTCGACTTTCATTAATTCCTCAGTCTTGGCTATGACAGCAACAATATAGGTGCTGAGATTCATATTTGCAATGTTCATCTTGCCAAAATCAGCAGCTGACATTGGTTTTTAAGTTAAAATTCATGCTTGCTATTCAGATGACCTAGCAGCAATGAATTCATGAATTCCTTGAGCTTTGAAGATCTTGGAAAGGAGATGACAATAGGGAAATGCAGAGAGCTTCTTCATGTTAATCACGTCATCCCTGAATCTTCCATACAAAATTCTGGTAAGGTTGATCTTTGTCTCAGTAAAGAGATGGCAGTGGCAGAACTTGTGCAAGGCAGACAAGTTGTCCTTGGACCCAGCTTTGTGAAGAACTACTTTGTTCAACAATTGATGAAGGATGCGAACAATGTCCTTCATTTCTACAGATTTCCGTGAGTGATTCCTTACTGTATCCTTTCTCATTAAGAAGACTTCAACGACCTCACTACAACCTAGTTCAGTCTCCCATGACTCAGTAAAAACCATTCCTTCCTGAGCGCAGAAGATGGCATCAGCAATAGTCTTCTCAGAAACTAGTATCCTCTTTCCCAATAGAGTAAAGGAGATATCAATATCAGAGACTTGAAGTCTCCTCCAGAAATCCCTTATCAAATTTGGATAAACAAAGACTTTCTCAGCGAAGAGTCCTGCCCACACAACAACGTTGATATACTTGCTAATATCTTGATTGTAGTCTTGTAGAACTCCGAAGTTGAAGTGGTGCTTAATAGCCATATTAAGCTTGTCCACATTGAAGGTTGAAGAAGATGCCATTTTTGGTGAACCGAGAGTTAGGGTTTGAAAACAAAGAGACAGAGAGCTCGAGTAATCTCAGAAATGACAAGGTAGTAAAGGTTTCTCACAGGGAAGAGGGTTGCTTTAAAAAGGTTTTGAATTTTAAATGTTTTTCTTTTAGAAATAAATCAAAAAGAAAATTTTTGACAAGACATGTCATTAAGGATAAAACAGCGTTGGTATTTTGAAACTATAAAAAGGTTATGATGGGATTGATGGAAGTATTGACTTAGCAGAGAGAATAAAGGATAAATTTGTCATTGAGACAAAATAAATGCAAGTCATAAATATATGTTTGGACGGGTCCAAACAAGATGCAAACATGCATAGATGAGACATGCAGTGGACGCGACACACAAATACAATGGATACGATATGCAATGGACGCGTATTTTAGTCATACAATGGACTTGAAATACTTTAGATGCACATACATTAACAAAGATTCTTTAGGCTGGACGCCTTAATCAATCCACACATAGCATATTGAGATGCTTCCTAATAAAAATAAATATGTCCTCAGCAAGAAGTTTAGTAAAGATATCTGCCCATTGATGGTCAGTATACACAAATTGTATATCAAAAACACCTTTTTGCACATAATCCCTAATGAAATGATGTTTAATTTCTATATGCTTAGCTCTAGAATGCAATATTGGATTCTTAGATAGATTAATTGCAGCAGTATTATCACTCATAAGTGGAATACTGCTTACAAACACATTGTAATCCCCCAATTGATGTTTGATCCATAGAAGTTGTGTAGCTGAAATATACTCAGCTTCGGCAGTTGATAAGGCAATGGTACTTTGTCTTTTGCTTGACCATGAGATAAGATTAGCTCCAATGAAGTGACATCCTCCATTGGTACTTTTTCTTTCAATTTTATCTCCAGCATAGTCAGTATCACAGAAACCAACTAACCAGTAATCTTTACATTTCTTAAAACACAAACCCAGATAAGTAGTACCTTTCCAATATCTAAATATTCTTTTAACTGCTGATAAGTGAGATTCTCTAGGATCGGGTTGAAATCGAGCACATAAGCCTACACTGAACATAATATCAGGCCTAGACGCAGTAAGATATAAGAGAGATCCTATCATAACTCTATATACCTTTTGGTCTAGCTTTTTCTTTTTATCATCTTTGTTCAGTATGGAAGTGGAGTGTATAGGGGTATTCATTGGCTTGCAATCATCCATCTTAAACTTATTTAGTAGTTCCTTTGTATATTTAGTTTGATGGATGTCCAGCTCGTCCACAGTTTGTTTAACTTGAAGTCAAAGGAAGAATTTGAGTTCTCCTATCATGCTCATTTCAAACTCTTTCTGCATGAGCTTAGGAAACTCTTTGCATAGCGATTCATTAGTAGCACCAAATATAATATCATCAACATATATTTGCACAACTAAGAAGTTAGATTTTATGGATTTTCTAAACAGGGTTGTATCAACATTTCCTCTATTAAATCCATTTTCCGTAAGAAATGAACTTAGCCTATCATAGGTGCTTGTTTAAGGCCATATAAAGCTTTCTTAAGCTTATATACATCTTCAGGTCGGGTTTCACATTCAAAACCCGGAGGTTGCATAACATACCTCTTCATTAATAAAGCCATTAAAAAAAGCAATTTTAACATCCATTTGAAAAAGGATAATGCTATGATGTGCAGCAAAAGAAAGTAAAATCCTAATTGCTTCTAATCAAGCAACAGGTGCAAAAGTTTGAGTGTAATCTATACCTTCTTCTTGAGAATATCCTTGTGCAACAAGTCTTGCTTTATTTCTTACAACTTTACCATTTTCATCAAGCTTGTTTCTGTAAACCAATTTTGTTCCAATAACTGATTTATCTTTTGGCAAGGGTACCAGAGTCCAAACATTACTTCTTTCAAACTGATTCGGTTCTTCTTGCATAACTAGAATCCAGCCATCGTCCAATAGAGCTTCGTCTACTGTCTTTGGTTCTAACTCAGAGACAAGTGCAGAATCATCTTGCTCTATGAAGGTTGATCTGGTTCTTAGCCTATCATTGGGATTTCCAATTGTTGTTTTGGCTTCAACGACTCAAGAGGGGGGGGGGGGGGGGGTGACTTGAGTTTTCTTAAAATATTTCCCTCTTAAAAACTTTTCAGAAAACTTTTCAAATCAGAGTTGCAGCCTCAGGATCTTTTACAAAATCAATGAAGGGTTTATATAAAATCTTGAATAGAAGGTGATGGGATAAGAAAGATTAATTCAGAATAGGTTCGGGTTCAAAACTCAATAATAACAAAATATAGAAACTGATTAAACCTTTAAATATTAAGAACAAGTTATGCAAGTTTCAGATATAAGCATTAACAATCAAGAACAAACTTGCAGGTTTCAGTTTCAGCAATCAAGAATGGTTTTGATCAACTCGGTTTTAAACGCAGATAACACACACTTGATTACAATCAGACTCAAGTTTCAATACAATTTATACAGATCAAGAACAGAAATTATATTGAACTTTAAACATCAAAGTCACAGGTTCTTGAACATAAACAGAAATTAAATAGTCTGAGTTTAGAGATACCACACAACCAGATTTATCCTGGTTCAGTCACCTCCACTGTGACCTACATCCAGTCCCCACTCCACCTTTGGGTTTTCACACACTAACACAACAAGCTTTAGCCAGGTAGCTTGAAAACCTTTACACCACAGAGCACTCATTCACCTCGAGATACCACACTCTTGTGAAGAGCCTCAACGTTCTTCCTTAGGGATACCTCACCCTAATCACTCAGAGGGACTCCCTCTCTCTTTACAATCAAAAAGTAAAAGAAAAGTGGATTCCTAACTCTCAATAGTCAGATAAACAAATTGAAGCACTTATGATAAACGAAACACTCTTTTCACAATAAGCTCAAGAAAGATGATTAATGATATGTGTATTGTATTTGATGTTATTCGTTATTCGTAAAAAGTGTTCCTTTGATCCCTCTATATATAGAAAATAAGTTGTAGTCGTTGGAATCAATCAAAATAGATTTGGATCTGATTAACAGAATCTATTTTCTTGATTCTTGGTTCATGAAATAAGATTCTTCATCGGTTCTTATAGCCTTCGCGTCCATCTTGAAAATAAGCACGTCCATCTAGCCATTTTGAATTAAGATTTTACATCAGACGAGCTAGTAGACGAGCTCCATATGCCATGTCATTGGACGGAGCTTCTCATTAAGAACTTAGCAAGTCCAAAGGCTTGATTGGACAAGTGCTTCTGTCACTTGTGTGGACGAGAACTTCTGTCACTTTAGTGGACGAGCACTTGTCACTTTTGTGGATGAGCGCTTCTATCACTTCCATGGACGGGCGCTTCTATCACTTGTGTTGGACGAGCGCTTGTATCACTTCAGTGGACGAGCACTTCTATCACTTTAGTGGACGAGCGCTTCTGAAATCTTATTTCCAAAAATCATTTTCATTAACGAAAACTTATTCCTTTTAATGCAGGTTATGAAAATTGATTTTCTTCATGCATCTTTTCAAATGAGCTATTTGTGAATAAGAGATTTCATCTCTTACAAATAATCCAAGACTTAAATCTAATTTCTCCTTTAAGTTCTTGTCTTGATGATTCCTTTGATCTCTGTCTTTGCTCTTTGATTTCTTCAAGTTCTTCCTTGAATATTCTCCTTTAATTGTTCACTGAACTTGTTGATTACTGCTTGATACCCGTCTTTGCAATTTGACACTAAAACACTTGCATACACATTAAGTTGTATTTGTCATATATCAAAATCTCTAAGTCATTTAGTCTAACAAATTTCCCCTTTTTGATTATGACAAATCTTTTAACAAATTATAAGATCAGAGTATAAGTGTAGCAAAACCTAAGTGTTTTTGACAGATTTATATCATGGTATCAGAGCAGTCAGAACAGATGTATTTCAGAGCAAAAAAAATATTATCATAGCAAAATTTTATTTACTCCTTATTAATCCTGTAAGCTTATTAACTCCCCCTCAACATATGCGTGTATAATTTGTTATTTTCCCCTTTCTTTATATCATACTTTTTCCTCCCCCTTTTGGCATTATCAAAAAGGTAAAGAAAAGAAACATTTAAATCAATAGAGAGGGATAGCATTTAAACATTCAAACATAGCATATAAAATTGTTCATGATAGAGGGATAGGTGCAGGAAAATGAAAGTTCACTCCTGGGTTATGTTTATCAGACTAAAAACACAAGGGATCCATTCCTGATCAAATCTATTTCTTATGAAACTCTCTTCTAATCATTCGTAGATATTTCAAATCAAATCATACAAGAATCAGAGCATATTTACACAAAGATACATTCATATAAACAGTTTCTTTAGAGATTAGATATAGGATTGATCGATTATGCTTAATTCTCTTCTAATGAAAAAGAAGCTTTCCTTGTTCAAGGGTTTGGTAAAAATATCAACAAGTTGTTTAGTTGTATCAACATATTCAATCTCAAGTTCTCTACTTTGAATATGGTCTCTAATGAAATGATGTCTGATTTCTACGTGTTTAGTTCTAGAGTGCATTATGGGATTCTTAGTTAGGTTAATTGCACTTGTATTGTCACATCTAATAGGAACTTGGTTTAGTTGCACACCATAATCAACTAATTGTTGTTTCATCCATAAAACCTGTGCACAATAGCTACCAGCTGCTACATATTCAGCCTATGCAGTGGATAAAGCCATACTAGATTGTTTCTTACTGAACCATGATACTAATGAGTTTCCTAGTAAATGGCAAGTTCCACTAGTACTCTTTCTGTCTAGTTTACAACCAGCAAAATCAGAGTCTGAATAGCTAATTAAAGTACATGTAGCTTCCTTGGGATACCATAATCCCATGTCTTTTGTTCCTAATAGATACTTAATTATCCTTTTAACTGCTGTTAAGTGTGATTCTTTTGGATTTGCTTGATACCTAGCACACATGCATACATTAAACATGATATCTGGCCTACTAGTAGTAAGATAAAGTAGTGAGCCTATCATATCTCTGAATTTAGAACATCAATAGGTTTACCTTGCTCATCCTTGTCCAGATAACAGGAGGTACTCATTGAAGTAGCCATCTCCTTAGCATTTTCCATGGCAAACTTCTTGATCGACTCATTGCAGTACTTGGTTTGGCTAACAAAGATTCCATTTTCAGTTTGCTTTATTTGCAGTCCAAGGAAAAAGTTCAGCTCACCCATCATTGACATTTCAAACTCACTCTGCATAAGACTTGCAAAATTATTGCACAAATGCTCATTAGTGGCACCAAAAATTATATCATCCATATATATTTGTACAAGTAAAATGTTGTGTGCCTTTTTCTTAGTGAACAAAGTTGTGTTAACTTTACCTCTTTTAAATCTTTTTTCAATGAGAAAATTACTTAACCTTTCATACCAAGCTCTAGGTGCTTGCATTAAGCCATATAGTGCTTTAGACAATTTATAAACATGGTTAGGCAATTCATTATTGTCAAAACCAGGTGGTTGACCGACATACACTTCCTCTTGTATAAATCCATTTAAGAAAGCGCTCGTAACATCCATTTGATACAATTTAAATCCCATTATGCAAGCATAAGCAAATAGCATTCTTATAGCTTCTAAACTTGCTACTGGTGCATATGTTTCATCATAATCTATGCCTTCTTCTTGGTTATACCTTTTGGCTACCAATCTAGCCTTGTTTCTTACAATTATACCATTTTCATCTAGTTTATTCCTAAAAACCCATTTTGTACCTATTACTTGACAGTTCTTGGGTTTAGGCACTAGTTTCCAAACTTGGTTTCTTTCAAACTGGTTTAACTCATCTTGCATGGCCATCATCCAATGTTCATCAATTATAGCATCATCTATGTTCTTAGGTTCTACTTGAGACACAAATGCCATATGATTATTCCAAGATTGATCAAATAACTTTAATACAAAAATGTAGACATACTATTCAATGATATATAAGTCAACACAATGATTCACAATCATACATTAATAATGATAATTAGCAAACATATTCAATCAATATTATTTCTTTATTGTTACCCATTTTGTGTTTGGAGAAGGCTCTATATCATGATTCCAATTTTTTCTCTTGACCTTCCACCACACCTACAAAACAGAATTTCATGTTTTTGCTATACCCAAATCTGTTTGGGTCCTTTTGAGTTAGTTGCAGCAATAGTTCCTTTAGGAACCCATATATACTTAGATTTATTGTATGCTGATTTTCTGTATTGACATGTAGAAGCTGTGTGACCTTTTCTAGCACAAATATTACATTTAACAAATGGTGTGTTTGATGTCTTAGGTGCAGCAAATAATTTCTTGAAAGATTTCTCATGTATCTTAGGTTCATAGCCTATTCCAGCCTTATCATAAACACATTTTTGTTGTCCTAACAAAGCATCCAAGTTATCTCTACCATTTGTGAACTTGGCTAAGTAATTTTTCAGTTTTTCAACCTCTTTAGTCAATGTACAGCTAGATGCATTCCAAATTTATTTATCACTAGTAATTCTAGATAGATCACCATTCAAATGATTTATATGTTTCTCCAACTTAGGACATTTATCACATATAGATGCATCTAAAACAGTAGCTAGTTTTTCTTTTAAAGCACAAATTTTCATTTTTAATTCATCTACCTCTTTGTTTAAAACAGAATTTTTCTCTTCTAGGCATGTGATGGTTTTCTTAGACTTATTTAGCAATCTAGCAAGTCTAATGGATTCTTTATAAAGTTCTTCAAAAGCATTTTGCAATTCATCATAAGAAGGTAACTCGTCAAGGTTAGAATCATTTACCTCATCATCTTCTTTATGAAGATGAGCAGTTAAGCACAAGTTTGATTTTTCATCATTGGAATCATTCGTTGAGCCAAGATTGTTATCCTCCCAATCTATGTCTGCACGTTTAAGTTTATTTTCCTTCTTAAGCTTTCTGTCAACCCTTGTAGATTTTACAGCTTTGAATGTGACGATTCTATTATTCTTGTATTCTTATTCACTTAGCATCAATCTAGTCAACTCCATTCCATGTTCTTGTAGCTTTCCAAAGAGCGTTGCAATTGACATTGTTGAAAGGTCTTTGGATTCTGAAATTACAGTTACTTTAGGTTGCCATTCTCTACCTAAGCAGCTCATGACTTTGTTAACTTGATCTTCATTGGAGATTGTCTTTCCAAATGCAGTTAATTGATTTACAATGTGTGTGAATCTCTTTTGTATAACCTCCATTGGTTCTCCCCGATTCATGCGAAATAACTCATATTCATGTGTCAGTGTGTTCATTATTGCCCTTTTCACATCTGTGGTTCCTTCATGTGTTACTTGTAATGTGTCCCACATCTTTTTTGCTGATTTGCAATTTGAAACCCTGAAAACTCATCACGGCTTAAAGCAGATGTTATAATATTCTTAGCTTGTGCATTATATTGAACTCTTTTCTTATCATCCTCATTCCATTCAGTTTTAGGCTTATTTCTTGGAGCACCATTAGCATCTACAGTGGAGGGGATAAATGGTCCATTCTCTACTGTATCCCAAATGTCTACGCCTGCCGTGTGACACCCTACAACCCGGCGTCACATGGTTACCCGTTTAGGAAAAGAACTTATTTAAAACACTGGTCACCTTCGGAAAAATAACCTCTTATATAAGGTTACTGAAAAAGGGTACTCATTTTTTTTTGTTTTTAAAAGCAGTTAAGAAAAGGTGATGAACATTCAGAACATGAAAATCAAGATCACACATATAATTATAACTGTCCAACTTGGGATCTTAGGTTTGATTACAAGATAGGCCTTGTCGAACTGGCCAACATACACTGAAACGGCTACAGAAGAAATAGGTAAAAGAAAACATCAAACCTAGAATAGGGAACTGGGTATAAGACTCAAAGATGGCTCTAAAAGCCTAGGGACTATCGGGACAACTCCAAAAGCCGACGAACGATCTACCAATGCCTCCTGCATGCAGAGTGACCACAGACACTACCCTCATACGAGATATCAGATGCCAGATCAATAACGTCACCGCCATCGTTGATAGGGACGTCGTCATTGCCGGGATCATGCGGATGGTACTCTGGCTCCTCCTCCTCCTCGACCTCTATGAACTCAAGAGGCTCTTCCTCAGGATCCTCTTCGGGATCCTCCTCCACTGGATACTCCGCAAGCGGTTCGACTGGATCAAAATGCTCATGAAGGAGACCGGTGACTTGTAGCGTATGAAGGTAGTACCAAGGAGGTGGAAGCGTCACAGTCCTCGTCTCGACGGTATGAATCCTTCGTACGAGCACTCCGTTAGCATTCGTCTCGGTAGTCGTGACTGGTCCTCGATATGTCGTGGTCGTCACACCCTCATGTATAGTCCAGTTCCCTGCTATCCCAGCATGATTAACCACTTCGCTCCTCGAGCTCGACTGTGCCAAGGGAACGTCCGGATCCATCTAAAAGCATGCGCAAACCCGATACAAGAAGAAAAGAACAGAACATATAGATGTGCAAGAGTGAGATACCATCATAAGATATATCCCAAAACAACCATATACATGATACATACATCACATAATCATATAAGCAGTTAAATCATACATATACATAACATAACAGTGTTGTATCAATGGGTCTCAAACCCGCACAGTCAACCTTTGAAAATATGCATGGCACTTCAATATCAGGCTCTAACTTAATATCATGAGATATCAACACCGTTTTCCACTGGATAAGAATTAGAGTTGGTCAATCTCTAGCCCACCGGGCAGTTGCCCCCATACCCTCATGCATTTAAGGTCTTAGGACGAGCAACGTCACATGTGCCTCTGAACCGGTCACATGGACTGACTCCCAGATACCACCATGTATTTGATATGTAAGAAAGGCACGTCTGCCTGGGGAAATGCACATGAGAAAATATTTTATTTAAAAGGTTTTCTTTTGTTCGTTCTTTTTCGCTGTCGTAGCTCAAAGCTAACGACTTAATCATCATTTCCCCATCACTTGAAAACTTAGAAGCATAGGACACACAGTCCGAATGCTCAATCACAACACCTGAGACCGATGCACCAGTCCTAGGCTTGTGGTCCTAGAAAACAACATTCACCTTTAACAATGTTTATCACAACGTGGTTAGGACACACAGTCCACAACAACGTGATTGGGACACACAGTCCACTACAACGTGATCAGGACACATAATCCACAACAACGAAATCAGAACGCACTGTCCTCAATTTCGAGAATTGGACCCTCAGTCCATAACATCATGAATAGAACTCATGGCCCCGAATTCACACCGATCCACGATCACGTGCGTATAACTGAATACTAGAGGCGACATCTCGCGTACTAGATTCTCTTTCTTAAGTACTTATTTTTCGATCAGTGAAAATCAAATTCAAAACCGAATCCTCGATAACCTATCCAGGCTATCGGAAAGTTTCTAAAACATTCAGGAGAAAACCTTTTCTTTGAAAATCTTTTATAAAGCATCTTTGGAATACTTTTATCTTTGAAAATCCCCAATAGGATATTACCAAATAATCTTGAAAGTTTTTGCTTGAAGACACTTAGTTCGAAAATGATTTTTCTCTTGTATAACAATAGTTCACCAAAACCATTTCAACATTTAAAACAAGTACTTTAAGTTAATGAGCTTTTGGAAAAGAACACCAATCCCTTCATCTTCAAAGCTTATTAAGGTTTTTAATCCTTATAGCAGTTGAGCACAGACACAAGTCTGGCTTAACAATCTTTCAATCAACAGCAGTATATATTATTAGTTCAATGCTAATATCACAGTTGAAAGCAATTCATCACATATATGCATTATAACAATTAGAACAAGCACAATTCAACATCAGATAATAGCATAACAGTTCAAGTACATTAGATAACCAAGTAAGCTCAATCAACATATAAATATCCAGTTAAACACATACACACATGCATACAGTTATTGAATATCTTTAGGAAATCCCCTCTTACCTCACGTCGGAGTTAAGAGTTTTGGATTTGAAAAGAAGGTTCACGAACGTCCTCGCTTCTCCGGCGATGGAAGTCTAAGGTTACCAACATAAAATCATGAGAAATCAACTCGAGAACACTAATCACAAGGTATAGGTTCGGTTCATACAATAAACTAGGATTAGGGGTTTCCGAAATTCATGCGACTCTTGGATTTATGATCCTTAAGTGCTAGAAGTTCATAAACAACAATCTTTTAACAAAGTTGAATTAAAAATCCCACTAAGTACTTGACTTAGGGTTTCGACCAAGCATAGGTAAATAGGCTAGGAATTTCTAAACTTTCCAATCTCTTTAGGTTAGCATCCATACATAGTAAGGAGCTTGAAACCATGATCATTTTGGAAAATGGAAAAAAATCAAATATCTTAGACCATGAACTCTTAGGTTCGGCCTTAACAAGTTTGTGAGGTTAGAGATCTTTAAATCATCCAATCTTTTGGACATAGCATCCTTTAACATAAAGGAGCTCTAATACATAATCATCTTGGAAAACAAATTAAAATAACACATCCTAGGTCAAATGTTACATTCAGCCATCATAGGAAAGTAAATCAAGAAAATATTTTAAACTTTCCAATCACTTAGACATAGCATCCTTTAACATAAGGAGCTTTTTAGTCCATGATCACTTTGGAAAACAAAACTCAACATCTTTTCCATAACCATTTAAGGTTTCGACCTTTTCAAGAAATAGGGGTTAGAAATCTTCAAACTTTCCAATATCTTGGACCTAGCATCCTCCTATATCAAGGAGTCTTAATCCATGATCATTTTGGAAAACAAAACTTAAACACCATTGCCTTAAAACTCATTGGTTTTGGTCTTTACATAAAATAGGGTAAAAATATTTAAACTTTCCAATCACTTAGACATAGCATCCTTTAACCTAAAGGAGCCTTGGTCCATGATCATCTTGGAAATTAAACTCAAATACAAACTCATACATGTAAAAGTTGAAACAAGATTCATCTAAACCATATACATGGTTTCGGCCTCCTTAGGAAGAAGAGGTTAGGAAACTTTGTTTTACACAACCTTTTAGTATGTGATAGTATGAGTAAATACAAGAATATAGAAAGTGGTTTCAACTCAAAAGGAGTTTTCTACCATTTTTGAGAGGTTTTAGAAGTTAAAAGCATATAAAGAACATATGAAGAAAACTTTCAAACAAAAGATGAAACTTTGAAAAAGAACTACATAGAAGTATTACCCTTAACAAGATGAACAAATTTGATGAAGAACTTTAAGAGAAAATCTTGATAAAAATGTAAACTTTGTAAGAGAGGAGAAGAAGAAGAAGAAGAAGAAGAAGAAGAAGAAGAAGAAGAAATGTAGTAAGGTGTAAATGTGAGAAAATGGAGGAAAGTGATGAATGGTGGGAATGAAGAGTATTTATAGAGAGTGAGGGGGGGGGGGGGGGGATCACGGTTTTGAGAGGAAGAAGAATAGAAGAAAGAAGGTGGGTTGCTTGTAGAGAGGATAAGGAGTTAAGGTGATGTGATGTGATTGGAGAGAGAAAGATGAAAAAGTGAGATTTTGAAAAAAGTCAAGATTCACTTTTTGAGGTGTGTCATAGCCTTCACATCAAGTTACTTCATGTTACTTCATCCTCTTGATGCTCTGCTCCATTGCGTATCAGATGACTTCCCCGATCGTATTTCCTGACGATTTCACCCGGGAAATCCCTAAGATTTGGCCCCGAACAAGATTTTTTGAAAAACTCCAAACCCACACAAAACATCATAAAAACACTAACTGTCTCGTTCACGAATTAAAATTTGGTCTCTAGCTCAGTAAACTTGTACTGGCAGTGAGAACCCATACCAGTTTTCGTCTGAATTTTCGACCGAAAATTTTACTGTGACTTCATACGGTAAAAAAACACAAGAAAATAATTTATTTTAAATAAAATCATCCTCTGGATTTTATCAAAAATAAATATATTAAAGCAAGTATTTACTAATAAAGAAGTATATGAAAAACAGGGTGTTACATGCTGCCTAAATAAAGATTACTATTATTTCCTTCCAATAGATATACTCAGATCCATTAAAGGCAGGAGGGGGAAGCCCCTTCATTCAAACAGTCATTGGAAGCCATACTCTTATAGCTGTTAAGCCAAACTTCAGAGTTTGCTCTGATACCAATTGTTGTTTTGGCTTCAACGACTCGGGGTGGGGGGTGGGGGGGGGGGGGGGGGGGGGAATTGAGTTTTCTTTAAATATTTTCCTCTTAAAAAGTTTTCAAATCAGAGTTGCGGCCTCATGATCTTTTACAAAATCAATGAAGGGTTTATATAAAATCTTGAATAGAAGGTGATGAGGATAAGAAAGATTAATTCAGAATTAATTCATAATAGGTTCGGGTTCAAAACTCAATAATAACAAAATACAGAAACAGATTAAACCTATAAATATTAAGAACAAGTTATGTAAGTTTCAGATATAAGCATTAACAATCAAGAACAAACTTGTTGGTTTCAGTTTCAGTATTCGTTTAGTTTCAGCAATCAAAAATGGTTTTGATCAACTCAGTTTTAAACGCAGATAACACAGACTTGATTACAATCAGACTCGGGTTTCAATACAGTTTATACAGATCAAGAACAGAAATTATATTGAACTTTAAATATCAAAGTCACAGGTTCTTGAACATAAACAGAAATTAAAGAGTCTGAGTTTAGAGATACCACACAACCAGATTTATCCTGGTTCAATCACCTCCACTGTGACCTACATCCAGTCCCCACTCCACCTGTGGGTTTTCACACACTAACACAACAAGCTTTAGCCAGGTAGCTTGAAAAACCTTTACACCATAGAGCACTCATTCACCTCGAGATACCACACTCTTGTGAATAGCCTCAATGTTCTTCCTTAGGGATACCTCATCCTAATCCAGAGGGACTCCCCCTCTCTTTACAATCAAAAAGTAAAACAAAAGTTGATTCCTAACTCTCAATAGTCAGATAAACAAATTGAAGCACTTATGAGAAACGAAACACTCTTTTCACAATAAGCTCAAGAAAGATGATTAATGATATGTGTATTGTATTTGATGTTATTCGTTATTCGTAAAAAGTGTTCTTTTGATCCCTCTATATATAGAAAACAAGTTATAGTCGTTGGGATCAATCAAAACAGATTTGGATCTGATTAACAGAATCTGTTTTCTTGATTCTTGGTTCATGAAATAAGATTCTACATCGGTTCTTATAGCCTTCGCATCCATCTTGAAAATAAGCACGTCCATCTAGCCATTTTGAATTAAGATTTTACATCGGACTAGCTAGTAGACGAGCTTCATATGCCATGTCATTGGACGGAGCTTCTCATTAAGAACTTAGCAAGTCCAAAGGCTTGAGTGGACGAGCGCTTCTATCACTTGTGTGGACGAGCACTTATGTCACTTTAGTGGACGAGCACTTTTGTCACTTTAGTGGACGAGCGCTTCTATCACTTGAGTGGACGAGTGCTTCTGTCACTTGTGTTGGACGAGCGCTTATATCACTTCAGTGGACGAGCACTTTTGTCACTTTAGTGGACGAGCGCTTGTATCACTTTAGTGGATGAGCGCTCCTGAAATCTTATTTCCAAAAATCATTTTCATTAACGAAAACTTATTCCTTTTAATGCAAGTTATGAAAATTGATTTTCTTCATGCATCTTTTCAAATGAGCTATTGGTGAATAAGAGATTTCATCTCTTACAAATCATCTAAGACTTAAATCTAATTTCTCCTTTAAGCTCTTGTCTTGATGATTCCTTTGATCTCTGTCTTTGCTCTTTGATTTCTTCAAGTTCTTCCTTGAATATTCTCCTTTAATTGTTCACTGAACTTGTTAATTACTGCTTGATACCTGTCTTTGCAATTTGACACTAAAACACTTGCATACACATTAAGTTGTATTTGTCATATATCGAAATCTCTAAGTCATTTAGTCTAACACCAATGATCTGATCTTGTGGATGATAATTCTTGAAGTACCAAGATCTTTGAACATTTTCTTGTTGAGAAGTGGATGTCTCTGGTTCTGGTTGTTGAGGAGGGTTGTCTACTTGATCATCAGCTTTAATCTGTGTTGTATCTCCTGAGATATTTAGATCATGATCTGCAAAACCTTCATCTAGCTCTGATAATTTCTTATCAGGATGCTTGTCATCAAACTTGACATGAATACATTCTTCTACAACTGAAGTTCTAGAATTGTAAACTCTAAAGCCTTTTGAAGTTTCAGAATATCCTAACAGAATTCCATTATCTACTTTTACATCAAACTTACCAAGTTGATCTTTAGTGTTCAGTATATAACATTTACAACCAAAGGGATGAAAATATGAAATGTTGGGTTTTCGTCCTTTCAACAATTCATAAGGTGTCTTGTTCAGGATAGGTCTAATGTATATTCTGTTCTGAATGTAGCATGCAGTGTTAACAGCTTCAGCCCAGAAGTGTCTAGTGACAGAATGATCATTAAGCATAGTCCTAGCCGTCTCTTGAAGAGATCTGTTCTTTCTCTCTACCACATTATTTTGTTGTGATGTTCTTGGTGTTGAGAAGTTGTGAATAATACCACTTTCTTCACATAACTTATGAGATAGCTCATTCTCAAACTCTCCCTCATGGTCACTTCTGATTGAAGTGATACACGTGCCTTTTTCATTCTGTACACGCTTGAAGAACATAGAGAAGACCTTGAAAGACTCATCCTTGTGAGCTAGGAACATGACTCATGTCCATCTAGTGTAGTCGTCTACAATGACTAGACCATATTTCTTACCACTGACAGAAGCAGTCCTTGTTGGACCAAAAAGATCAAGGTGTAGCAATTCTAGTGGTCTATTGGTACTAACAACAATTTTAGATTCAAAAGAACCCTTAAATTGTTTTCCCTTCTGACATGCATCACAGAGAGCATCAGATTTGAACTTAAGGTTTGGTATTCCTCTCACGAGGTTATGCTTATTTAGCTTTGAAATTAACTTCAAGCTTGCATGACCTAACCTTTTATGCCAAATCCATCGTTCTTTGCTTCTTGCGAAAAATTTTCTACTTTTCCAAAAAGTTTAAGTAAACACAACTCAATTTCCCTTGCCATGATTTAGATTTTTTTTTTATTTCAAGTCTGACACCTTCATCCTTTTTCGCAATGATTTGGAGAGTTTCGACGTCCATATTGAGTGAACGTATGCTAAACACCTCGCTGTCGACTCAATGACACCTCTTAAAATTCGGAGGTTTGGGGGACTTCCATGGCTCAGCCTCAAACCTCGCTTCCTCATGTCATTATACTTGGAGACCATGAAGAGTCGACATTAGAAGCTAAAGAGGATGATCTATAAACCCACCTAGAATCCGTCTTTGCGAAGCCCTAAGAGTCTCGTCCCCGTGAGCAATGCAATGATATAGATGATGGCCTAAAGTGTTTCTAGACAAAGTCAAAACTCTCTTCATCCATATCTTCCCTGACTTGCTAGGGTGGGAGACCATGTCATATCTCCCACCATGAGCATGCCCATTTTTACAATAAAAGATTTATTTTTTGATCCTTTATATTTTACTCTTTTGGTCTTTTCTCTTTTAAAGGGACGGGTAGTTTTGTAATTTACATTTAATTATTTTTTTAAAAAAATTATCACGTTTTTTCTCTTTCCCCTTTTTGACTCTTTGGTTTCCTATTTGTTACTGTTCCCGCGTTCTCTCTTTCACTTGGTTGCCATGCCATGTTCTCTCTTTCAAGTTCTTCTAGACACCTTATAAAAAAACGTGCTTCTAGGCCATCCCAGAGAACAAGGTGCTGAAGGAAATCTATTGTAGCAGTTGTGATTCAAAAAATAGGTATTAAATTACTAATTTTTTATCTCAAACCATATGCATCTTTAATTTTCAAGTATGAATCCATTTTCAAGTTTCTTTGCTTACTTGATATTTTTGTTACTTCCTTTATTTGCATCCTATATATGATTAACAAAATATTGAAACTATGGTCTTCTTTTTCAAATTTTAGATTGCGGTCCCTTAGCCTTATTTCGTCAATCTTTTTTTTATAATTTCTAATTGCTAATTGATAAGAATTACTTATTTTCAAATACAAATTATTCAGAATTGAACTGAGCTGAGATCATTATGTCATCTGAAGTAAGAAATGGAGTCAGTGATTGGTCCTTGGAGTTTCTGAGAGATTATACTTATATATATGAAGATGATGAAATAATAAATTCTTTGACCTTTCATGAGTCAGAACCTGAACCTTTGCCTCAAGCTAATGATGAACCTTTGCCTGAAGCCAATAATAACATTGATGATTGGATTCCTTATGAAGGGCATGTATTTAATAGTGATGATGATGCTTACAACTTTTACCATTTCTTTACACAGAAAATGGATTTTCAATTAGACGTCATCATGTTTACAAATCTAAATAGAATCAGTTTGAAGAGAATTCATTGGGTATTTATAAAAAGGGAGTTTGTTTGTCATCGTGCTGGTACTACTAAGTATTAACCAACACAAAGTTAATGAAGTGGAAGTTCAAAGGAAGCGAAAATCATCAAGATGTAATTGTAGTGCGAAAATGTTGGTTACTAAAAGAACAATTGACTTTGAGGGAAAATGGATGGTTAAATATTTTAATAATAATCATAACCAAGAGTTATTACATGATAAAGAGGTTCATTTTCTTCCTGCTTATCGCAACATCCCAATTCTTGATCAAAATCGTATACTGTTGTTGTCAAAAGCTAGTTGTTCTGTAAGTCTCATAATGAGAGTGCTTGAGTTAGAGAAAGAAATAGATGCAGGAAATCTATCATTTTTGGAGAAAGATAGCAAAAATTTTATTCAATCCCAAATTGGTATTGGTAAAGAGAATGATGCTTCAAATGTTCTCACATTATGCAAAAGTCTTGAAGATATAGACGATGCCTTTTGAGTATGATTTCACAATAAATGAAAATAACAAATTGGAGCATATTATATGGGCATTTGGTGATTCAATTCGAGCATATGAAGCTTTTGGAGATGTGGTTGTTTTTTATACCACATCGAATAAATCGTTATGATATGACACTTGGAATATGGATAGGGGTCGATAATCATGGAAATTCAGTTTTCTTTGGTAGCGTTCTATTGCGTAGGGGTGTAAGCGGATCCGATCCGATCCGCGAACCCGGCGGATCCGAACCGATCCGAACCGGTTTTGGTGGATTGGTTCGGATCATCGGATCGGATCGGATTTCAAAACACCGATCCGAACCAGATCGGTTCGGGTCTCGGATCCGAAAATTCTGATCCGATCCGATCCGAACCGACCCGAACACTTTAAAATATTTATTTTTTAATTATTTTATATAATATTAATATATTATTATATATAAATTTAATATAATTAATAATTAAATATATATTTTTTATTTTATTTTTCTATTTTTTTATTAATATTTAAGTATAAATTTAAAAAAAAAAAAAAAGGGTAACCCGATGATCCGAACCGAACCAACCCGATTGTGATCGGTTCGGTTCGGATCCGTAGTTGCAAATTTACGAAATCCGAACCGATCCGAACCGATCAAATTTGATCGGTTCGGATGATTAAACCCCTCAAATCCGAACCAACCCGACCCGATTACACCCCTACTATTGCGAGAAGATTTCTTCCTTCACATGGGCTTTAAAGGAAAATTTATATTTACTTGAAGTTGTTATTATTTTATTAATATTTATTTTTATTTTAACTTACAATATTAATTCATTGGGTTAAATATGTTTTTAGTCCCTCATTTTTTACAAAAGTTTGGTTTTAGTCCCCTGTTTGGAACATGTACTTTTTTAATCCCATTTTTTAAAATTTGTCAGAAGTGATCCCTACACCACACATTTTTAGTCCCTCATTTTTGACAAAAATTCGGTTTTAGTCCCCCATTTTTTAAATGGAAGTGTGGTGTAGGAACTATATCTGACACATTTTAAAAAACGAGGAACTAAAAAGATAAATTTTTCAAATGAGGGATTAAAACCGAAATTTTATAAAAAATAGGGACTAAACATATTTAACCCTAATTCATTTTTATAATGAAGTCTACGGGGGCCATATCAGCTCTATGTAATATTAATTTGTTTCTTGCTTGTGCAACCGTTGCATAAACCTCAACATATTTTTTGTGGCTCAAACCAAGCAACTCTTATGTAAGAGTTGCACAAAACTCTATGCAGCTCCCATTCGAAATGCTTCGAGACAAATTGAAAAAAATCAAAGTCTCATATTAACTAGAGATAGTCTTTAATAAGAGCTTATAAATAGTGGACAATCCTCATCCCGTGAGCTAGCTTTTGTAATTAAATTAGGACCAAAATCTAATATGGTATTGGAGCTATCATAGATCCATTGTCACCCACCATATAATCCACGCATCAAGCTCAATAGTGTTGGGTGTGAAGGGGGGTGTTGGAAAAAACCCAAGTCTCACATTGACTAGATATAGTGTCTAATAAGAGAGTAGTGGACAATCCTCATCCGATGAGCTATCTTTTGGGATTGAGTTAGGTCCAAAATCTAATAAGACAAACTAGACGACTCGTAAGAACCATGTCTTACACCTGCTTATTGCATCGTGCATCTTCCATGCTTGCACAACCCCAACTTGAGAAAATCCCATAAACTGAGCTTGAGTGTAAAGAAAATAAGGGTATATTAATCTTTAGATCATTTGATGAGTTGAGATAGCAATGCTAGAGGTGAGCTGGTCGGACCGACCAAAAGGATCCTAAATTAGGGTCAGACTGGACTAGATGAATCGATTGAAAATTTTGGCCAAATTGGCCCAGGTTGACTAGCCCACGGGTTGACCCGACCCAACGCATCATATTTTTTTTACGTGTATCTCTAAATATGATTACATTATTCAATAGCTCATGTTACAAATTCTAAATAATTGATCTTTCAATTTATTAAAAATAAAAATTGCGTAAATTAGTTAGTTTAGTAGTTTATGATAAAAAAAAGTGCATGTTTAATTTTTTACAAAAAAAAAAACTTCTTTATCACTTGTATACATATTTTTAATTGTGATTTATAATATATTTTTGTATTATTTAATATATATATATATATATATATTAATGCATTTAAATATATATATATATATATATATATATATATTAAAAGCTAACAAAAATAGGGCCAAAATGGCCCACGGCCTCTAGGGACCTGGCCAGTAAAATGCTAGACTTAACCCAATTTTGTTGGCCTAACCCGACACGATTCTTCCCTTTGGTCCGGGTCGGACAATCCAAATTGTCACATCTATACACTTTAACAATCCAGATTGATTATATCCTTATTTTCTCACTTTACACTCACTATCACTTTAAAGGATTTTTATCTCCTCGAATGTGCATGTGACACGAGATAGACCCCTCACTCCTTATGACATATTTTTAAATTCAGTTAGGATGCGTTTGAAAAAACTTATAAAAAACTTATTTGAGTTTATATTATCATATCCAGATTTAAATAGATGTTTCAAAAAATATAAATCAATTATTTAGATATATTGTTTACCAAAAAAAAATCTCAAACATAAATCAATTACTTAAATCTGTTTCAATCAATAGCAAAGGCTCAAATTGGTTTTTGACCAAAAAATACGGTAACATTTTGGTTCCAGAGTAATGGAAAATACCAATTATTCATAAGAATGTAAAATAAGGATCAAAATAGTTCATGATATGGACTAAAATATTCCTAAAAATTATTCTAAAATAATTATTTTGACCTGTATTTTATATCGTTAATATACCAAAATATCACCATCCCTGAACCAAAATGTCACCATAATTTTTTTGTCGAATTTAGGCTTTTTAACCAAACTGGGTTCCTTTTAGAAACTATTTACCAGTTTAGGATTATTCTGAAACTATTTACCAATGGGGGTCGTTTTGGACACGTGGCATATTTTATTTTTTTTCAATTTGACAGGTTAAAGGCGCCACTGCAGATGGCGCCACCCATATTTTTTTTTAAAAAAAAAAGGCAAAAGGGGAGGCGCCACTGCAAATGGCGCATTCCCCTGCAGTGGCACCTCCCCCTGCAGTGTACCACGTGGCACTGCAGGGGGGACCCCAGGGGGTCTCCCAACCAAAAATTGGATGCCTATAATTTTAAAGGAACAACGCTACAATTTTAAAGGATCAACGCTACAAAAAAATTATATTATAAATATAGGGAATAACGATGACATTAATGATAAAGTATTTATTTAAAACAACAAGAGGCAATAAAAAAATCCCGTAATAATAAGTAGTAAATAATATCACAGGAGGCATAAAAAAATAATAGCAATAACAATTTACACCAATAAATATTCATCTAGTAGATTATATATCCTACTTTATTATTATTATAAAATCAATATTCCATTTACTGTGTTCACTTCCTTTTCACGCTACAGTTTTTCAATTTCCAACTTTCTCATTCTCACATGCCCAAGCCCACGTGCCCTTCCTTTTTAATACTATTCACCCGCCCTCCTTTTACACATTCAAACTCAAAACGTGAAGGTAGGGTTTGGTACAAGTTTTAAAAAAATATTTTGGGGAATGTGATATCCGGGAATAAAACTTTTGGGAATGTGATATTCGGGAATAAAATTTTTTTCATCTTCCCACATGATAATAGAGTTTTATTAAGTTTATAACTATCATTTACTAATTTTATTCTCGGAAATCTTTTATGACTGAAAATAAAATTATTAAAACTTTTATAACAGAAAAACTTTATTCCCATCCCATATAATAGCAAAACTTTATAAATTTTAATATAATAAATTATTAAAATAGATTATAAAAAAATAAATTATTGGTATCATAGTTTTTTCATTGAAATTAAAATTATTAAAATACTAATCAATATATGAATTATTAAATTAAAATCGTTACTTTATTATTTAAAATTTAATAAACTAAAAAACTGATATTTTATATCATGATGTCAAATGGGTTTACTATTTATGTGAGAATGAGAAAGTTTGAAATTGGAAAACTGTAGCGTGAAAAGGAAGTGAACAGTAAATGGAATATTGATTTTATAATAATAATAAAGTAGGATATATAATCTAATAGATGAATATTTATTGGTGAAAATTGTTATTGCTATATTTTTTTATACCTCCTGTGATATTATTTGCTACTCATTATTACGGGATTTTTTTATTGCCTCTTGTTATTTTAAATAGATACTTTATCATTAATGTCATCGTTATTCCATATACTTATAGTATAATTTTTTTGTAGTGTTGTTCCTTTAAAATTGTAGGCGTCCAATTTTTGGTTGGGAGCCCCCCTGGGGTCCCCCCTGCAGTGCCACGTGATACACTGCAGGGGAGGTGCCACTACAGGGGAATGCGTCATTTGTCGTGGCGCCCTTTTGCCTTTTTTTAAAAAAAAAAAATGGGTGGCGCCATCTGCAGTGGCGCTTTCAAAGGCGCCATCTGCAGTGACGCCTTTGACCTGTCAGATTGAAAAAAAATAAAATGTCACGTGTCCAAAACGACTCCCCATTGATAAATAGTTTCAAATAACCCTAAATTGATAAATAATTTCTAAAAGGAACCAGTTTACTCAAAAAACCTCGAATTCAAATTTACATAATCCAATCGATCAGTACTCAATTTTTCTGGGATCTGGATTCCCTGGATCACTTACCATTTGTTCCGTGTCTCTTGGGACTGACCAATCTAAACTAATGTAAAAACCCTTTTTGCCTTTTTGGTTTGTTTTGTTGCATTGTTTCCTCTAAATTCTCCTTCTGCTTTGTCTCCACGCTTCGCTTTTTGGTTTTGGAAGCGAAAGAGAACTATGGCAACGGTGAAGTCTCCCAAGAAGCAAGTCAATCTCTTCTACTCAGTTGAATGTGAAGACCTTGCACACAAGGTTGCTGCTCACTCCGACCACATCACTCTCCAGAATATCAGATGGAGGTTCCTCTTCCTCTTCACCTCTCTCTCTTTCTTTCCATTGTTAAAGTCAATACCTTGCACTGTGTTGTGTATTTATTACTTGCTCTTTGCTTTTTTATGTCTCCCTGCATTGTATCAATTCTGGGTTTCTTTTATCTTTTTAGTTTATGTAATGCTATGTTTCATTATTGCTTGTTGCACAGTTATGACTCTTTGATGTTCTGCTTTTACTAGAAACTACTAATAGAATTATGTATTGGGGGTCCTATCTAGTGTTTTACTTGAGTCATATTGAATGTCTTTGGGTTTGGGGGCGGAGCTAGAATGTTTTTATTGAGGGAGCCAAAGAAGAACAACACTTTATCTAAGGGGGTCAAGTTAAAGAATTTTTGTTTTTTTTTTTAAAAAAAATTATATTTTCAAAACTTGACTTTTGAAAATTTTGAGGTAGCCATAGCTACACCATCATAACAAAAGGGCCCTTGGATGCCTTTGTTTATGGTGCCAACTTTGATTGTGTGTTTGAGTTAAGCTTATTTTGCGTTTATAAAACGTTACTATGAAAATTCTATAGGAAGAGATTTTAGCTTTAAGCTGATTTTGTGTGAAATTTAAGCATAACCAAGCATGTTTTTGTTGGAGAGCTCCATAAAACCAAAATCGTTGATCTCTTGCTGAATTTTTTTTTTTGAGGTTTTGAACTGAAGCACAGATTCTATATTCTTGTTATTTGCACTAACTAGCTGAACAATAAATGTGAAGAAAATTCGTTTGATCTTGTCTTTCTCTTTATACATGTAATCACTGTTTGTAATAACTAATAATTTCTCTACCCCTCCCATGATCAATCTGCATCTTGAAAATATGTTTTCTGAAAAGTATCATGTTTGTCCTACTTGGTTTCATTTATTCTTAAGGTTTAGCATTTTATTTGGTTTATAAATTGTTTTGAAGGCTGGAGTTTAGGAGAAACTGTGTTTGGATTTAAGGGTATCCTTAAATGGATGTTCCAAATACCGAACTTTTAGTTTCATTAACTGGTTAGGTTTAAATTTTCATGAAGATATGCTTTATTTTATACATCTTTTCGAAAGATTGAGTTCTGTTTGGGGGTTGTAATGAAAAGAAAACGAGATTCTCAGAGATTTCCCATGTACCCGTGAATGGTAAATTCCTGGAAAGTAAAGTGAAAGTGGGTGAGGAGGCTAATCAGGTCATTAGATAGAGTCAAGAAATACAAATGCAACTTTTCTCATGGTGAACTTCTTATATATTCTTTGCTGAATTCAATCACAAAGTGCAGATCTATTCTGAGAGATATATTAATGACTGTTTTTATCCTGTCCTAAAGGGTTAGGATATAATCTCTCTTTTCTCACTAGGGTCAGTTTTAAAAACTGTATCTTCTTGATTTAAGATCAATGAACCAGCATCTGACTAAGATTGAACTGAAAATGGTCGTGACATGGAGAACAGAGAATTTTGAAGTTCACATTTACTGGCACTGAGGTGAGCAAGGCAATGCAAGAGTCGAATCCTAGATTGGCCCCAAGCAAGGATGCATCATCTTGCTGTCTCTTAGAAGGTGCCTAAAAGGGAATGGTACTGGGATGTCCTGAAATCAAGTGTTATGTTGTGAAAAGAATTGGAAAGGAACTGGAGTGTTTTTGTAATTTGTAAATTGTATCCTCTACCTTCTATCCACTACTTGCTCAGCTGGGTGTATCATTGCAACTGGTTGGAGAGGAGTTGGAGTGTTTTTGAGCATGTAACTTTATAGTTGGGTTTTGAGCTGTCCTAATTTCATGCCAGAGTCATACCGCGAAGAGCAAGTGAATTGAGCATAAAAATTTGCATAATCAAACCTTCATCAAGTGCTGCAATCAAGCACGTCGAGCTCATTATGACATATGATAGATGGGTTGTGAATAATCCATTTGAGAGATGAGAACTTGCAATATGAAACAAGTAAGAAGAAAGCCAAATTCAGAAGCTTCATGCTCCAAAGCAATGGATATTGAAGTGGATGAGGCTGATTCATAGGAAAAAGAGGAATCAAGTGCTTTAGATTCAGTGATGGAGTTGGCGGAAACATCGATGATGATGTGATGTATGCCAATGAGGAATACTAGTTTGGATTATCTTATTGTCTTCATCTGGTTGTATACTTATGTTTAGATGCTTTGCCATGGCTTAATTTGCTTTGAAATCTTATCTGTTACTGTGATGATCTTTTAGTTATACCTTAATTATGTTGTTTACGCATAGTATATATTTGCTCAGATGTCTGGGGATCTTGACTCCTGAAACCACATTTCACCTAAACATTATTACAAACTGCATGATGAATGTCGTTTCTTGTGTTTTATTTTATTTTTGACAAAATATTAAAAAATTGATTTGTTTTATGCTTATCCAGGTCTTTTGCTGATGGGTTTCCAAATCTATATATAAACAATGCAGAAGAGCTCCGAGGTCAACATGTTGCTTTTTTGGCATCTTTCAGCTCCCCAGCACATGTCTTCGAACAGCTTTCTGTCATATATGCACTTCCTCGTCTATTTGTTGCTTCCTTCACATTGGTATTGCCTTTCTTTCCAACTGGGTCCTTTGAGCGAATGGAAGAAGAAGGAGATGTAGCAACTGCCTTCACCCTTGCTAGGATGTTATCAAATATTCCAATTTCAAGAGGTGGCCCAACTAGTTTAGTCATATATGACATTCATGCTTTGCAGGTTTGTGCAGCAATGCATCATCGTTCTGTCTTTCTTCATTGCTTTTGTATGTACTTAATATTGTATTGTATCTGTCTAGTATAAGTATAACTTTGTTCCAGTCTATTATTTATGCCTTGAACTTATGCAGGAGAGGTTTTATTTTGGAGATGAGGTTTTGCCTTTGTTTGAGACTGGTATTCCTCTCTTAAAGGAACGACTGCATCAGCTTCCTGATGCTGATAATGTGAGTCTTCTGCGTTATTTCACCATCACATTGCTTTTGTCTGTAGATCAAACTTGTGATGTTCAAACAGTGGCTGTTTTATATATCATGGCATATTGCCACACTTGCTATTCTAAAGATTTTTATAGCCTAAATTTCTGATTGTTATTTTCAGGTAGTTATTGCATTTCCAGATGATGGCGCTTGGAAGCGATTCCACAAGCAGTTTGATAAATTTTCATTGGTGGGTCTCTTGTGAGTATCTATTATTTAATATGTAATTCATTTTATACATTATCTGAAATTTGATGTGGCAGGTTGTATGTACAAAGGTTCGTGAAGGCGACAAGAGGATAGTTCGGCTCAAGGAAGGCAACGTCACTGGTCATCATGTAGTCATTGTTGATGATTTGGTCCAATCTGGAGGCACCCTAATTGAGTGTCAGGTCAATTATTCAATTTGTGTATCAACTATCAAAGATGTTCATTTTATCAAAAGAATCATTTTATCAAAAGAAAAATTTGTATGTTTTGGAGATTATGGGTGTTGGGCTGGATTTGGATTCCTTATAGTCACTTATACTATGGTTTAAACAAAAACCATGTCTGGTTTCCAAAAACCATACATGGTTTCTAGAAAATTATGTATTGACTGCAGGAAATCCAGGTCCGTGTTGGGCTTGCATCCTAATATAGGCAACACTTAATCTCTATGTAGAATCCTAAATATCATCAATCCTTGTGTCTGCACCTAGATGCAACTTAACATTTGTCTCTTTTTCCTGTTTACCCCCAGAAAGTGTTAGCAGCCCATGGTGCAGCGAAGGTGAGTGCCTATGTCACCCATGGCGTATTCCCCAACCAATCATGGGAGCGATTCACCCACAAAAATGGTTAGTTCTAGCATAATGTCACATACTTCTACATTCCTATCATATCTTCATGTATTTGAATGCTATTTCCATTTGATTTAATTTGCAGAAGTCTCGGAGAATGTATTTGCTTACTTCTGGATCACAGATTCTTGCCCACTCACTGTCAAAGCAATAGCAAATAAAGCTCCTTTTGAAGTTCTGAGTCTAGCAGGGTCCATAGCTAATGCCCTACAAATTTGAAGGCAAAATCAAGCAGAAAGTATTGAAGATTGTGATAAAAGGGATTCTGAACTACAATTTCTTCCCTGTTTAACATTACCATAACATCTATCCACTTCTGCCGTGCATTGCTGAGCTTAGCACAGTCAAACCTGTGAATTTAATTTCTGATATTCTGGATTGTACAGGGTTGAATGTCAACTCTGGTATAAGACCTTTGTTGGAATTTTCTCAAATGCAAATCATCTGTTTTGCCTAAGATTACTCATCAACATGCATGGAATTGAAATCTTTGTTGGAATCAGCGTTTAGGTGTCTTTGGATAAGCATATGATAAACATGATTTTAAATGAAATTAATTTTATAAAATTGATTTAGTCAGAATTGAGTTTGGAGTGAAATGATTTATGTTAATATTTTTTAGTTTTATTTTAAAAACAAAACTGATGTAAAACTTGATGTAAATTTTTCAATCTAATGTAGAAGTTATCTTTTACAATTTTTAGTTTAATTATGTTTGAAGATAAAATCAATTTTTCTTGACGATAACTAAAAAACTCAGTTTTACTAAAATTGTTTGACGTGGGAGGCAAAATCAATTCTATAGCACTCTATAAAACCAAACATACAAAATGACTAGGATGTACAATCAGATTTTCTTTGTTTTGTTTTCTTTTCATTCTCAGAAGCACGTCTTTGTACCTATTAGGCTATTACGGTATTGTAGAGAGGTAACTTCTGATAATTCCAAAATAAAAAGTGACTCTTGTCCGACCCAAAAATCTTACATGCTAATCTTTGTAGAAAGGATGACACATTCATACAAGAGAAATAAAACAGGTACTTCGACCAACATCCAATATTTCAAAGTATTTAGACTTCCAGTAACAATATTAAATAAATACAATAGCATGAAACTGTTTCCCATCTGTACAGACATAAACGACAACATTGACAAACATAATAGTTCTTTGTTTCCCTTCTATACAAGGTTTTTTTTTGCAATAAATTAGATATTTTTGACCCATATACACATTAGTCATATCTGCAACAGGTCACTACAAAGGATGAGGGGGGAAAAAAAATCCCAGACGGAGTCATCCTGCACACTCTGGCATGCATGCTGCTGTAGAAACTATATCCAGCAATACATTCCACCTTGTTCTTTTCCGCTGGTTGTATATGACAATTGTTTCTCTCCAGATCAACAAACTGCTCTTTGCTTCCTTCTTTTGATGAATATTATGAACTACTGACATATTTAGAATCTCCTGCCACTGATAAATGGGCTGGTCCTTCCTTCCCCTTTATACACTGCCATTTTTTTCTTTTCTTTTTTTTTCTTTTATGATGAATCACAGCTTTGTAGTTTGTACACCTTAAGATTGCCTATGCTAGTTAGCACTCCTAGACTTCATTTATTGTGGCTAGAAATTATGTATCTAACAAATAGTTAATCTTTCTCTAGCTTCTCTTCGAAATTGCCCTTCGGGCTCTCCAACAAATCACCTGCGTAAGACCCATCTGGTTGACGAATGCATATATTCAAATTGCTGGACAGAAAATGTTCCTAGATGGTAAGAGAGAAATAGTCAGACAAGCCCTTGAAATGAAATGTAAAAAGATAAAGTTGGTCCACTTTTCATTTTTAAGATTTGTAACACATTTCTAACATATGCTTATAAAAATAAAAATAAAAATTGTAACACATCTAAAGGAGAGAAGGATGGATGAGTCTGGGCAGCAATCTTGTAATTGTAACCAATTGTAGTCAAAAGTTACCTGATCACCAGTCTCTTGGCCCTCTGAATGAAAGAGAATTGGCCGACACCGCTTATCCTCATTCATTAAGCTTGAATTCTGAAAATGTGTCACAAGCGCAGCCTTTCCTTGTATTCGTGCATATGCAAGTGAAGCAACCTTTTCACTATTAAACTTCTCCCACTTCTTCCCATTAAATGCCTGCATAAATTTCCACGGTAGACTTCTTAAAATGGAAGTATACATACTTCTCCAAAGCAGGATAAGTTTAATAATTGCAAATTACCAGAAACAAGAAAACGAAATACTTTCGACCTCCTATTTATATTTTGATAGGTACTGGAAATTCACTAGGAAAACTCAAGGAGCAGAGCTCCTATTACACAGAAAATAACAGACATGCAAGTGAAGGAAATAGAGAAATAGAGAAAGACAGAAAAAAAAAAAAATCAGAGATGCAAGTTGCAGTCTCTGTCCAATGGCCCAAGCCACACTCCAATACGACTCCAAAATTCAGTTATGACTTATGCCTCTCCATTACTGACCCCCCCACCCTATACAGCTGCCAAGTGGGCATTCTGTTGCACCTTTCCTTCTATCTTCCTCTATACAGATGCGTAAAGGGCCCATCATATTTATTTTTAAATAAAAGAAATCAGACTAATTCCATAAAGACATCTATTTTTATAATACATGTCTCATAGGAAATGGAAGCATCACAAACTATACTCAAGAAAATCTAAATATAGTGACAGAAAAATATAACGACAGATATGGAAGGTATAGAATTTAAACCTTATAAAAGGGGATGATGTGTGAAGGAGACACCATATTGATGAAAGCATAACCCACATTACACTTGTTCTGCAAGATAAAACAGACATTAAGAAATAAGTCATCCTGGCTGGAGAATCCTAATCCCCAATTAAAAAGATAAATAGGATGTGTATACCTTAAAGTCAATTGGCAAGTAGAGAAAGTCATAAGTACCCTGGTGATACTCATCAATTGCAGCGAGCAGCATCTTCGAAGTGTACCTTAAAATCAATCACAATAGTTAGAAGTCATCAAGAAATTCATCAGTCACCATCCTGATCAAATTGCTAGCACAGTGATCACATAGCTAGGGTACTTGTTGTTCTTACTTGTTAGGAATGTTTTTAATCATTAAAGTAGTCCTTGTGTCTTCGCCACTGATGATTTTGTCTAGATCAAGCTGATACAGCTTCTTGCTATCAATTTGGTTACCACTATTGTCAGGTCGCCTACTTCGACCACGTTCAGCTAATCCCTCAGAATTAGTTGCTCCTGGTCCAGAATATGAACCATTTCCAAGGAAGAAGGAACCATGCCTAGGCAGCGACATCATTCTGAAATTAGGTGAACTAATTTCAGTGGTATTTCCTGAAAGGCCAATACCAACTCCCACAGATGCACGGGTACTCATGTTCATCATAAAATTCCCATCACTGTGATTTAAATTCCCAAATGCAACTGGGCTCATGAGAGAAGCTTCAGGTGATTCTGGGAAGTAGCTAAAATGCCTATCAAGAGGAATGCCAGATGGAGCAGATCCTACATGATGATGGGGCTGCGAGCCAATAAAAGAACTGTGATGACTAGTATATGGAAAACCCTGCCTTTGGCTGCTGGACGTAAATGGAAGCCCCACAGAAGATGAAGACCAGGAAGATGCGTTTGAATTCTCTGTGTAAGGAGTTGGACTTCCCCAAAGAAATTGAGGACCAGACAGCGTTCCAATATTTGATGAACTTGAATTTGATTCACTAAAAGTAGATATAGGCCTAGGACTAGCATTTACTTTCTGCTCAGGATAGGACAGAGAATGCTGAAAAGCCACTCCTTGTGTTGATCCGGAGTTTACAAATATCTGATTTGCAGCCCTTCCAGGGTCCTTGCCAATCGGTGCAATCCTCGTAGAGGTTGATGCATTCGGGAAAGAATTGCAGCCAATCCAGGCAAATGGTTTGTATTCATAGGGCTTGCATGACCCAAACCAGGAGACTTGCCAAAAGAACCCAACAGATTATGTTCTACTGGACTACCAAATTGTGGCCAGTTACCTGTGAAAAAAATTGCCAACTAAGTTAGCTTGGAACTGAAGATACCTTTCTAAAATTATATAACTAAAATTGCACCTGAGAAAGAAGACTAGATTAGGAGATATTTACCAGGGGGAGAATCGGCCATAGGCGAACCTCCTTGATGCCTAAAAGTTCGAACTTCATCCTGTTCCAGCTCTTGACTCAGTTGTTGCATCAAGCTAACAAGAAAAAATGCATCACTAGTTTTTTATAGGTTTAATTTTGTAGATAATAACATTGCCATTTTGTAATATATCAAAGAAAGAAAAAATTCGAAAGGCACAGAAGAACAAAGGCTCAAGTGTCTACAAGAATGAAAAAAAAATGAAAATGGTCAAAATTATACTCATATTGTACACAACTACAAAAAAGGAGGACGCCAAGACATATTGCTGATGTTCTTCAGAAACCCGAAGAAGAAAACATCAACAATCAAAGTAATAATAGTGCACAGATCCTACTGCATCCAGGCAGAGTGCAGTATATTTCAATACATTGGTGCAAAACTATGTGGAGACATGCCTTAGAGTTCAATAACTTTTCGTCTTGGTGTCTATTTCTTTCTATATTCCCATTTTATATTTTCGAGTTTAGAAGCTTAGATTGCCTAGCAGAGTAACTAGTTAGAAGTTACTCTATCGCTACCTAGAAAACCTGAATAAATTTTTAGCATGTGCATGAAATTAAAATGGTAAGGAAAAACATGAAAGCTGAAAGTCATGGAAGATAAGACGCATGAATAAAATCCACATAACACTATAAGAATATCTCAAAGTATCTTCTAGTATCATTATTATATCCTAGAAAATATTAGAGTATCTTAGAAGATTTCTTAGAATTTATTTCTTATTTATTATTTCATGATGTGTTTCCTTATTTAATTAGGGTTAGGGTCTAAAATTAGTATCAAATAGGACTCTTAGGTTTATGTTTTGTATTACATCGTATGACATCACATCTTCTAATAATATACTCAGTTTATAGACATCTCTCTCTTTTCCTTATTCCCAGACTAGCAAACCTAATTTTTTCAACATGGTATCAGAGTGGTACCATCCTTTGTGACCAGTTCAACCACTATTCTGTCGTCAAGTTCTAATGAATCCATCTTGATCACCTCTCCTTGGTGTGATGTCTATCCAACACCTTTCCAATCTCAGCCGCTGTCTGCCACCGCTGCAACAGACGTTTTTCCAGCTAACCATCCCATCGGTCACCTCACACCTATCCGCACAGCCCAACCTCAAAGGCAGCACCTTGTGCGGCTGTCAATGCCTGTTCGTCGCCATCAATGCACTTTTTAGCTATTGTCTATCACCGATCTCCATCGTCTCCGTTCCGACCATTGTCCAGCAACCCCACATGCCGCCTCTTCGTCGCATATTCAGGCTCCACGCGCTGCCTTCCAGCCGCAAGTGGCGGCATGTACAACAGCTTCGCTGGCAGCCTCGGCACCTCTAAACTCGCCCTGGTTCCCTTGGTCTAGATCCGGGCTCATCTTTTCCATTCATGACTTCAATTGACGAGAACACCTCCTCACACATGTTCCAGTTATATTGTGGTTTCTGTTGTTGGTCATTGTACACTGACCCTTGACGTTTCACCCCCTTTCCAGGCACCTCCACCATTAGTTTGCCCTGCTGCTATATTTCTAGTAAGAGCCTGCCTCCGTTCACCTCAATGTGGCTGTTTGGTGCTGGTGCTCTTAGGTTGTGTTCTACCATGTTTGCCTCTTTCAACCACCGCAACAGCAGCTTCCCTTCATTGCGGCTGCCTGTTTTTCACCATTATTGTAGCTAGCCTTCATCACAATTGTTCTTCCTGCCACCGCCCAGCTTGCCTTCTTTGAAATCGTAGTGGCAACCTGCTGTTCTGCCTTCATTGCAGCAACAGCCGGTCAACCTTCATTGCTGGTCCGGCTTCGCCACCACAGTAGCCGCCTTTATCGCAGATTATGTCTCTTGCTTTGCGCCCTCATTGTGCCCTCCTGTGTCAATCAGCCTTCATTGCTGATCCATCTCCATTGCAGCAGCCACCTTCATCAAGAACTATGTCTCTTGCTTTGTGCCCTTGCGAACTGTTTATTTAATGTTTTTTCAGTTTATTTGTTGGGTGCGATTAAATGTAACAATCTAAAGCTTGAAAAGCTTTAGCCTGAGAGGGAGTATCAGAATATCCGAAAAGTATCTTATAATATCTTTATTGTATCTTTAGAATATCTTAGAGTATCTTGGAACATTTCTACGGATTTATTTCTTATTTATTATTTTGTGATTTGTTCCCTTATTTAATTAGGACTATATGATTTTACTAGGACTCTTAGGTTTGACTTTTGTTACATTTATCACATCGCGTTTTCTAATAATATACTCAGTTTATAGCCATCTCCTTCGTTTCCTTATTCCATGCTAGTAAATCTAATATTTTCAACAAACACAAATGGAATATTTGGAAGATTCTTTTAGGATAGCCAATATCAAAGGCTGTCAAATACAGTAGATTGCTTTTAAATCCTACTGAGGTGATGCCACAAGATGATTAACAACCCAGAGTTTTTCTCCTTACAAGCAACTAACTTGTGCTCAAGGGATAAATATTAGATATTAATGCCACAAGAGTTTTTCTCCGTACAAGCAACTAACTTGTGCTCAAGGGATAAATACTGGATATTCATGGGTCTATCACTATGGTAAAAAACTTTCAACAATGTCACTACTTTTCTACCATGCACATAAGAATAAAGAAACCAAATCAGAGAAAATTGTTTTTACTGAAAAAATGTTTATAAGAAATTAACCAAGATAAAATCAAACTTAAAGATAAAATCAAACATACTTTCTACGTGCTCCACCAGGGCGGCTGGGTTCAAGTTTAATGCGTTTCCCGGCAATATCACTTCGATTTAATGCTTTAAGTGCTGCATCTGCTGCTCTAACATCATAAAACTCAATAAATTTATGGTGCCTCTTATGTGGTGTTTCTCTGATCTGCAATTTTAATATAAAAAAAAGTTTTAATTACTCCAAGCACTGGATAAAAATTAAGTAGAAACCAAAGAAAACACACTTAGATGAACATTTATCCAATTAAGTTTATACCTCCTTGACCTCCCCATATGCCCCAAATATTTGACGAAGGTCATCATTTGATACTGATGGATCCAAATTGAACACTACAAGGGTTCCTTGGTTAATATCTTTCTCTGAGGGGTTATCCTGAAACCAGTAGAAGAAAGATGAATAACACAAAGGCAATATCAATGATAATCAGTCAAACATTAAGCAACGATATAAAAATCAAACCTTAGGAATTGAAAAATGAATATCAAGTTTTCTTCGTCTCAAGGGCCTGTTTTGTAAAGCACGCATGGCAGTGCGAGCAGCTCGAATGTCATAGTAAGATATCATCACAAAGCCCCTATGCTTGCATGCAGTGTACAAAGTTCTAATATCCCCATATTGCTATCAAATAAGTAAGAAATTAAGAAACGACAATAAGAATAGCAGAATAAAGGGAGAAAAACAAGCTTTCCAAGTTGTACACAAATTAGAAATGTATAATTAAAACTAAACTATTTAATCTCCAACTTGAATCTTCTCAGACAACTTTTGCTAGGTACACACTTAAAATGTAACTAAACTACAAAAAAGTAAACTAAGATCTCCAAATAAACTTATGCCCCTTTTTTTGGGTGGGGGCTGGGGGCAGGGGCTAGGGGTGTACAAAAAATTATGCATCTTTTTTGCCCCTTTTTTGGTACAACTTTCAGAGGTGGGAGATGAGGGAGGGGATAAGGGGGTTGTAAAGGGGACAACTGGCTCCCTCTAAGGGTTGAACCTAGGAACAGCTGTAAGTGAGGTCTCCTGTCACTAATTAGCCAAGGTTTGTTGGGAACTTAGGGTTCTCTACTTGTTTTTATATTCTCACCTTTATATTTCTCACTCTTCTAATTTCATCCTATGATAGTCATGTATTTATTGGCCCCCTTTATCAGTCAAAGCAAATGAGCCAGCTGATTATCGTAAAACAAAAAGATTGGTTTTTTAAGAATTTGGGTTACCATGTAAAGAGTAGTATTATCCCCTGGTGCATAACTAGAAATTGCAACTTAGGCAATAATTTATACTGGTAGAGACATTCACACTAATGATCAGTTGGGAAACTTAATGTTTAGAACAAATTTCCAGCTATAAAGCACGGACACACCATTTTGGTGTCGTGCCATGTATCAGACACGTGCCTTACACCGACTCTTGTACGACACATGTCGACATGCATCCGACACGCGTCCAGTATAAAAAATATTTTTTCGGCTCCAATACAACTCTGACGAAGTGGAACACAGCTCGACACATCGTGACATGAGAAAATAACACCCAGATGTTATGTTTGTTTTAAACTTTAATGCTTTTGTCACATGCCAATATGTGTGTGCATGTTTATGTCCTACAATTTTTAGAAATTGGTGGTGTTTCCGTGTCAGTGTCTACTTCATAGCTTTCATGCATCCAACCAGAAATGAAATCACAATACATCATCCATAGCTTCCTCACTTCAAAATGTAAATATCAACAGATTTCAATACTACATTATATACTACAAAAGTATAAATAAATGAATGGATTACTTTCAGATGAGATGTGTCAAAACCACTCATCACAAATTAAAAGGATGGCTTACATTCATTCAATATAGAAATTGAATGCCGCTTCAGATTGCATTATGTCACTAAATATCCATATAAATGCTTAGTTCAAGATGCCATCCCTTAAAAGAAAAGAGACATGAACTCAAAAAACAAAGTAAATCTTAACATACAGAAAAACAAGCCAAACCTTTCGAGTTTCGACTAATTGAAAACCCTATTTCTCATTAAAAAGAAGATTTATAAGAGAGACCAACGGAAAATATAAAAACATAACCTCCAAAACACAGAAAATAAAGGAAAACAGTAAACTTAAAAGCCTCTAAGGTGTTCAAATCTATGCCATTTTAGACAAGGTAAGACTTTTAGTTTAAACCATGTCTTGACACCAAAGAGAGACAACAAACACAATCCTATCCAAAACACATAAGAGCAAAGAAATGCCCTTAAAAATGCCAGCATACCGCTACAACCGGATATACCAGAGAATAGCATAAACCACACACTACCACAAAGTTTCAGCCTCATTAATCTTTCCAAAACATTTGAATGTATCATGAGAATCATTGAAAACTAAGCAAACATTAATTGTTAGAAACTTATAAAGATTTTTCCATCTCATTTATCAGATTTCAAGCTTAACTATTGGAAAATATTACTCTTTCCCAATTTCAAGAAGCTACCAGATTAAAAGATTAACTTTTAGGCAACTTCTCATAACTACCTAACCAAACTTGACATAGAAATTTACTTAGGGTTAAGCACAAACTTGGTAATCTCCCAAGTAAACCAACTGAGTAAGAATGTAATTAAATAATCAAAAGCATGAATACCGAACATTTGTGTTTAAAGGTAGATGTAGCTCTATTGAAGGAATGGCCCGATATACAATACCTCAGTGATTGTAATTCATTAACCAAGTAAAAGGTTTGTAATCTAAACCATGATTACCAAATACATTAAATATTGTGTTCAAGGATAAGTATATTACTATTGAAGTATTGATTAAACGTACAATACCTCAAACAATGTTCTTAATTCGGAGTCCTCAACATTACTGTTGATGTTTCGAACAAATAATGTCCTTGATGGATGCTCTCCATAGGGATGCTCCCCAGCCACTGTTCCCACACCATTTGGGAGTGCAAAATGACCAATACCATTCGAAGCAACTCCATCTGATATGCTTATCTTTGACATACCAATACTAAGGCTCTCTTGGGGTTCAAAGTCCATTTCAAACCCCCCTCCATTGCCAAACAGATCATTATCATCCAAATCCTCCAGTTGGCTGGGCAACCTACTAAGGTCAAAATCATCCATTATTCCAGCTAAAAGCTCCTCTTCATCATCAGGAAGCATGTTACCAATGGCATCGGTTTCAAAATCTTTGAAAAGATCCTCTCTCTCATCCTCTTTGTGAACTTGATCTAACATCAGTAAGTTATCATCAACAGGTTGACCGTGATGTTCAGAATCAGTCAAATTTACTGCACATCGACAATAAAAAAAAACAAGAAAAAAGGTCTCAATAATCATTAAGATGATTCCAATCTCTGATATCAGAAACATTATCTCAAGCTTACGCTTTTCATGCGGAAGAACAGGCAGTGAACTAGAAAATAAGCTAACATCACTTGAAGCATGAAACATGTCCGTCATGCGCGGTATTCCCCTTGCACTGCTTCCCACCTTTTTTTGAACATGAAGTGAGGGAATCTCAGATGGGCCTACATAAGCAGCATGAAAACTGATTAAAAAAACAATACAAGAATGTGTGTGTTACATATGAATTAAGATAAGAGGAAGCACCTGCAGCACCATCGGCTGACGAAGAATCCCCAGAATGTTTGTCCATTTTCAGTCACTCTCTAGTTACAAAGTGAAATGAAGAAAAAAAAGCGTAAGACTCGTTAATATCAATTACTGGTATACACTATAAAACTATTGTGCCATAAATGTCATGCAAGGTGCATCATAATTCAGTTTCCCCAAAGACGGACATAGATTTTCTCATAGTTCTATCTCTTTCATAACATTGTCTCACCTGAAGGGTCTAGTGAGCAGTGTTAAGATGCCATCATTTGTATACCTTACGGAGCAAACGTTACAACTTACAACTACCATTAGTATTAACCAAGTTGAATTAACCAATGACTATACCGATAACATTGTGTTGACCAATACAACTTTTATATCTCATTCAGATTGACAGAGTTGAACAGAATGGAATTAATAACGAAGAAAGGGGCTGTCCAATCCTATGCTGAAATGCATTACATAGAAGGATCCATAATTAGCCAAGCAAAGATTAGTCCCTTTTGTCAGATCCCAGTTTCCTGACATAATGTATTGTTTCAGATGCTTCAGAAACAGAATGGTATGGGGAGGAAATGGAAACAATTACTAAAGCTGATCGCATGGGGAACATGTTTAGAAACATAAGCAGTGGTAAGTTATTTCAAACACTTTCCTTTCTAAGTTATATACTTTATAATTTTGAACAAGAGAACTCCAATTTCCTTGCCTTAAAATAAAAATTCCCAAATGAAGAAGCCCACATCATTTCCCTTTATATTAAGTTAATTCACTAATTCTATTATGTTTCATTCCTTTTCAATCTGTTCAACCATATGAAACCAGCTGTCAAGAACTTTAATAAGGTAAATTGAAGTTCAGAGTGAACCAGAACCCAAACAGATTATCTTGGAAGCTAAAAGCACACTCCTATTGTACTACAGGAAGGAAAAACTACAGAGATCGAAGAAAACATGTAAAGAACATTTACCAGCCAAAGCATTTCCCAACAGACACAGGACCACCAAAGAGTGAGTCAAGTTAGTTCCAAATCCAAACTACCCAGTACACTTATTCATAAGATTATCAGCATAGTAGCCATAAATGCAGAAGCCAATATAATAGGAAAGACAAATAGAACAAAATAAAAATTATTTACATTGAATTAAACTGAATCAAACTGATCCAACCCCAGAAATAAAAAATAAAATAAAAATTAAAAATTTACATTTACATTTACATTTACTCTTAAATTATATCTACCACCACCACCACCAAGCATCACACCAAAGAACACGGTTCCTCATCAACAGCTAAAGATTATACAGCAAAATAACGAAGACCCACTTGCCAGTTAAACCAATCAGGTGCTAAAATATCAAAATTTGAAAGAAAAAACAATAATTTGAGTCACCTCCAATACTTGAAAAGCACAAATTTAAGAAAAAACGAAAATAAAAAGAGTGAAAGTAGAAGAAACAAAAAAATAGAGGAATAAGAACCTTGTAAAATAGAAGAAACACCAAAAAGAGGAGGGGTTAGAGGGAATTCATGGAGGACTGTTATTTGAGGTGGTGGTGTGAAGAATTTGTGTTGATCGCGGAAATTGGTAAGGGAAGGGAAAGCAAAGGAAGTGTTTACGTAGAAGCAGAGAAATTTCTTCCTTCTACTCTTCTACTTCCTCCTCTGTCGCCGGGAAACCAGAGAGAGAGTAAGAGTGAGAGAAATTTTCACGGAAAATCAGAGAGGAAAGAAAAGAAAAGAAAAGAAAAGAAAGGAAAATAGAGAAGAATTAATGATTGGAAGGAAGAAAGACAGGCACGTTAAATTATTATTAGTACTGCTGGGGACTCATTTATAAGGAAAAAAAAAAATATATTTTTTGGATTCAAATATAAATAGAATCCAACCAATTTAATTCTATTTAATGTAAGTATTCTAAAAATCAAGATAATTAATCAATTAAACTAATTCTTTCTTTACTTTTTTTATAACATTGTATATTCACGAAACAATTAAAGAATAGTTTAATAATTATAACTTATTTTTTTTACATAAATAAAAATAATTAAACTAAATTAATCAACTTTTTTAATAAGTATGAAATTTGTTATTTTTATCCTATCATATTTAAAAACTACTATACAGAATGTAATATAATTTTTTAAAAAAAAGCTATATTTGAAAATGGGAAAAAATCCGGTCAAAAGAAAATGGGAAAAAAATAAAGAGTTTAACTGATATTTGTAAAGTTATTTATACTCCTAGTCAATTAGAAATCATGATTTGGTAAACTTTTAAATTAGTTATGATAAAAATTATTCTTTTTTGATGATGTGTCAATTTTTAATTATTTTGTATTATAAAAAATATTTATATTATTAATATATATCAATTAAATAAAAAATAATAATAATATTTCATGATTCATTTGTGTTTTTTCTCACATTATGCCATATTTGAATTTTATTTGAGGTCCGTTGACACCGGTGCTCCACATTCAACACTCGTCGAGTTCTCAAGCTTAAAATTTTTATATTATCCGGAAAAAAAAAATACATGTTCGGAAATTCATATCTCCTCCATTTGAAATTTTGAGAAATTGATAAATTTTTTGAGCAGCGCTATTTCACACGAAAGTGGGTTTCGTAGATTTCCACGAATTCAGATTACCGTCTCATTTTTATATAATAAAACAAAATGAAAAAAAATTAAAACTTCATTCACTTCAAAACGGCATTGCATCTTTCCCTAAATACGAATTCGCACGCCGTTTTCATTCGAACTATTTAGTATTATCGAAATTTTTTATATTTCTATTTGATTTTGAGATTTTACTTTCTTCTGTTTAATTTGTTTTGACTTATAAGTTATAACATAAAATTTTCAACTACTAATATTCTGCAAAACATAAATGCACGTGCGTGAACATATATCAATTTTTTTCCGAGCATAAATTAACTATTCTGATAGTTTTAAGATTTTTTATAATTGTAGAAAGAATTTTGTATGGTGCGTGTATCTGTTAATAATTCTATACTCCCTCCGGTTCATATTGCTAGAACTAAAGTGATTTTGTATTAAAATAATCTCTTAAGTTTTGATGTTAATAAAAAGGTTAAATTTGTTTGACAAAGTATTTATCAAAGATCTAACTTGTTTGTTATAAGTATGTAGGGATTACTTGATTTTATGCTAGTCAGAGGAATTAAAATTTAAAATATGAAATTTACAGATTCTAGTTCAAACCTCTAGACCAGTCTACAATTCTTGATAAAATTCCGAGTCTTTAACTTTATGATAGACGAGATCGTTAAAATAAGAATAGACGAGGCATTAAAATTAACTAATGTAGAAGTGTTACTAAGTCTAAAGAAAAATTAAGTAGACGAGACATTGAAATATAACAAGTCCAAAGACTTTATAGACGGAGTTGCTTCACTATACGCCACGTCAGTAGACGAGCTCTTAAGTATAGCATGTCCATCTCTCTGGACTAGGCGGAAAGTATGTAGACGTGTTATCAGTAGACGAGCTCGTCTCCCTGATAAGTAAATCTTGCACGTCCAAAGACATGCGCATCCACTAGTTTTAAGATGTGAACTAGTTTAAGCTTAAATGTATTTATTTCAAATTATTGTTTATTTAATTCAAAGAATATATGTCTTTTACCTTGATGCTTCTTTTGTATAAAATCTTCATCTCTTGGATAAAAGAACTTCGTACAATCGAAACCATAAGCCTTTGTACTCTGTCAAAATACATTGTTGTAAAGATTAAGTCAAGTACAAAGATGGTAAATCAGAAAGCAACCTTTGGTACAATAGAGAAGTGACAGTTCTACTTTGAGCATTCCTCTGTTAAACAAAAGCACTTCTCGGTGAAGCATATCAATTTATCAATCTCAACGGATCCAATCATTTAATACTAAGTCTAAACAGATACAATTTGAAGACCGTTGAAGAAGATCAAGACAGAGAAGCACTTCAGCTATATACATACTTAAAGAACTTCAAGGAGAATAGATATAGATTCAAGATATACGAAGTAACACAAGCTTTGATATCATAGTGCAAAAACTGTTGAAATTGTAACACAAGTTTACATGTAAATCTTGTTGATCTTAAACTTTCAAATCCTCACACATACTGAGGAGGTGTTGAATACTTGTAAAGCTATTGGATTATAGTGGAGAAAAACCTTCAGGTAGAAGGGACTGGATGTAACTCTTGGTTGGAAGAGAGTGAACCAGGATAAAGCACTTGCGTGAATCTTCTAAACCCTTATCTTTTACAGTTTTTGTTTATACTAATTGTGGGGTTCTGAATCTGAGCATGAAACTATAGATAAAATGTTTGGAAGATTCCAAACTATCACCAACAATCTTAGATCTCTTGGAAAAACCTATGAAAATAGATATCATATCAGAAAAATTCTGAGGAGCTTACATAAACAGTGGAGACCTAAGGTCACTGCTATTCAAAAAGTAAAGAACCTTAATACTCTAATTTGGAGGAACTTCTTGGATCTTTAAAAGTTCATGAGCATGATCTCAATGAAGAAGAAAGTTCCAGAAAAGGAAAATCTATTGCCTTAAAGGCAAAGAAGGCTAGCTCTTCCAAACTTCTTAAAGCTGAGGAATCCTCTGATGAAGCAGATCTTTCTGACAGTGATGAAGGATCTAATGAGGATGAACTGTTTTTCATCTCCAGAAAGATTTAACATATGTGGAGAAAAGGTCCACCTCTGTGCTTCGAGTGCAAAAAGCATGGTCATTTCAAAGCTAACTGCCCAGAACTGAAGGACAAAAAGAAGAAGGGTTTGATGGCTACTTGGGAGGATCTGGATCTATCTTCATCTGATGAAGAGAATGAAGTAGAGGAAGAGGCAAATATCTGTCTCATGGCTGGTACATTATCAAAAAGTGAATACACTGATGCTGAGGTAATGGATTCTAACCCTTCCATTCTTCAGGATGTTTTTGATGAATTATTGCATAACTCATCAATTATGTCTCATGAATATAGAAGTCTTAAAAATAAAATTTCAAAACTATCTAAAGAATTTGATAGGGTTTGCATGGAGAAAATAAGTCTTGTAAATGAAAATGACAAACTGAAATCAGAGAATGTCAGTCTAACTGATAAACTCAAGTGCGAGCCAACTGTCTCCTGTGAAGTTGTAAAACTGAAACAAGATGTAACATATCTGACTGACACTCTGTCTAAATTTGTAGGTGGCTCAGATAAGCTTAGTTTAATTTTAAGGTACACTAGGTCACCACATGATAAGTCTGGCCTTGGTTATGACAAAGAAAAGCATGAAGCATCTTATAAAAAGTCAAAACCACATGTGCATAATAGAACCTCAAAAGCTCAAACACAGCATGTCAAAACTAAACTAAGCTCGTCCTACACTGACTGTAAAGTGTGTAGAAAAAGTGGTCACATAACATCTAGATGCATACATTATAAGCATATTAAACATGCTCGTCCAGTGACTACTAACAAGAAAGGACTCAAGTCAATTTGGGTACCTAAAGATAAGATTGTACCTGTTGCAGACTTGCTTAACAACAGGAAAGAAACACACATCCTGGTACTTGGACAGTGGTTGCTCACATCACATGACAGGAGAAAGGTGTATGTTCTAATACCTTAAACATATGGATGGTGGCTGGGTTACCTTTGGAGGTAACCGGAAAAGGAAGATCATTGGAGTAGGTAAAATTGGTAAACATCATTTTCCCTCCATTGATAATGTTCTTGTAGTTAATGGTTTAAAAGACAATTTGCTAAGCGTAAGTCAATTATGTGATAGTGGGTTTGTTGTTTTTTTTTATAAGAACATGTGTAATGTCAAGAAACCTGATGGATCAGTCTTATTCACTGCCAAGAGTCAAAACAATCTGTATAAGATTGACTTGGAGGATCTTACAAATCAAAGTGTCTCATGTCTAGTGTCCATTGAAGATGAGCGATGGATTTGGCACAAAAGGCTAGGTCATGCAAGCTTGAAGTTAATTTCAAAGCTAAATAAGCATAACCTCGTGAGAGGATTACCCAACCTTAAGTTCAAATATGATGCTCTCTATGATGCATGTCAAAAAGGAAAACAAGTCAAAGGTTCCTTTGAATCTAAGAATGTTGTTAGTACCAATAGACCACTAGAGTTGCTACACCTTGATCTGTTTGGACCAACTAGGACTGCCTCTATTAGTGGAAAGAAATATGGTCTAGTCATAGTAGACGACTACACTAGATGGACATGGGTTATGTTCCCAGCTCACAAGGATGAGTCTTTCAAGGTCTTCTTTGTATTTTGCAAACGTGTACAGAATGAAAAAAGGCATGTGTATCACTTCAATCAGAAGTGACCATGGGGGAGAGTTTGAAAATGAGTTATTCATAAGTTACGGTAGAAGAAAGTGGTATACTTCATAACTTCTCAATACCTAGAACACCACAACAAAATGGTGTGGTAGAGAGAAAGAACAGATATCTTCAAGAGATGTCTAGAACAATGCTCGATGATAACTCTGTCCCTAGACACTTCGGGTCAAGTCATTATCTTATCTCGCTACATTCAAAACATAATATACATTAGACCAATTTTGAATAAGACTCCTTATGAATTGTGGAAAGGACGAAAACCCAACATATCTTACTTTCATCCTTTTGGTTGTAAATGCTATATATTTAATACTAAAGATCAACTTGGTAAGTTTGATACTAAAGTAGATAATGGAATTCTGTTAGGATATTCTGAATCATCTAAAGGGTTTAGAGTTTATAATTCTAGAATTTTAGTAGTAGAAGAATGTATACATGTCAAATTTGATGACAAGCAGCTTGATAAGAAATTATCAGAGCTTGATGAAGCTTTTGCAGATTTGAATCTCAAGGACTTTGAAATTCAAGCAAATGTCAAACCTGATGATCAAGTGGACGATCTTCAACAACATGAGTCAGAAGCTTCAACCTCTCAACAAGAAATTGTTCAGAGATCTTGATACTTCAGGAATTATCATCCACAAGATCAAATCATTGGGAATCCTAATGATAAGCTAAGAACCAGATCTACATTCAAAGAACAAGATGATTCTGCCTTAGTCTCTGAGTTAGAACCAAAGACAGTAGACGAGCCTCTACTGGACGAGGGCTGGTTTCTTGCAATGCAGGAAGAACTGAACCAATTTGAGAGAAGTGAATTGTGGACTCTTGTGCCTTTACCAAAAGATAAATCAGTTATTGGAAACAAATGGGTGTACAGAAACAAACTTGATAAAAATGGTAAGGTAGTAAGAAATAAAGGTAGACTTGTAACACAAGGTTATTCTCAAGAAGAAGGTATAGACTACTGATCCGTGGCCGTACACGAGTCAAATTAATATAGTAATTAAAAACTGTAGTACAAAGGCAAAACAACCTTGGTCGTCTCACGATGATCTTTAAAATTTATCAACCAATCAAGAATGTTAGAGAAATGGGGTTTTCAAAATTTTCAAGGAGAAAATAGTTTGCAATAAATAAAGAAATTCAATTAACTATAAACATCAATCCAAGACGTCAAGTTCTTTGGTAGAATTCGTCATTGTTCCAAAAGATATAAATTCGTTTGCCATCCTCCTCTGTTAATTTGAAATCTACTACATGATCATGTAGGGTTTAAACAACAAAATTGAAGTCACAATCGCAATCCCTAATAATGTTGATTTATGCACAAATTCAATTAACCTAGGTTACCAATCGGTTCCCTAATCTCTATTAGATTTTTGGATTAATCAATCCTAATTCCTAATTCCTAATTCCTAATTCCAATTCAATCATGAAAACTGAATCTACATCTAATCAGACATAGATCAAGCGTAATCACACTCACAACATAGAAATCATAATTGAAAGAAGAGAAAAGGAGAAGAAGCAATTGAAAAACAATTAAAAGTAAGGAACTCGGAATTCAAACCAAATTACTTGAATGTCTAGGATTGATAAAAGGTTTAGCCTTCCATAGTCATCACCATTGGAGAAGCTTTAACAACAAAACATCCAACAAAGTGCAGAAAACTAAAAAGGGGAGAAGAGAGGGAAAGAGAATTCCAAAACTTGCAAAAACAATGATTGTAAAAGTTGTCTATTTCCTCTCTGACTTGTGCGGCTGTAAACTGCTATTTATGCTTATTAATCCTGACCTAACCCTATAAAAAATTAAGGGCCTCTGAATAAGCTTTCCAACAAGGTATCATATGCCTTAATTGGGCTTAAGATGAGTAAGTTAGGCCCATTTAAGTGTAGGAACATCATGGACTGCACACTGATCCGCACCATAGAACTCGGGACCCAATTTAGCCTTGATTTTGGCCTAATTTGACAATTCTTGTGAAACCTGAAATTGTAGGTCTCTTCCTTATATTTCTAGGGACAGCAAGATCACCAAAATCCGATATTTGTAGCTCTAGTTATGCTCTGTGCAAGGCAACAACGTCAGGATGAGTGAAGAATCCGAAAATTAACAATGTTTAGTAATTAAGCCCAATTAAGCCCAATAATGTAAAACTCAGCCAAATCACCAATATTAAACACATATAAAAATTAATTAGGCCAAGTATACACACTAAAAGGTAACTCAAAAATGAGTTATCAACTATACTGAAACTTTTGCACCAGTTGCTAGATTAGAACCTATTCGCATCTTATTATCATTTGTTGCACATCATAATATAATGTTATGTCAAATGGATGTAAAAGGTGCCTTTCTAAATGGTGTTATTAGTGAGAAAGTATATGTTATGCAACCTTCGGGTTTTGAAAGTGAAACCCAACCTGAACATGCATATAAGCTAAAGAAAGCATTATACGGCCTCAAATATGTTACACCAAGAATTTAGGTAAAATGACCAAAATACCCCCAAGAATTATACGGCCTCAAATATGTTACACCATGGAGGATGAGTCACCAAGAATTTATGAGCATTAAAGGCTAGTAATCATGACTTTTAGGTAAAATGACCAAAATACCCCCAAACTTTCGCGGTTATTAACAAGACACATCCACGCACTCTTAACCACTCATTTTGCATGGTTGTAAACCTCCCACATCTCCTCAATTTCGTGCCGCCATATATACCAAACCATACCTATTTCATTTTGCTTTCGTTTCATCATTTCCCCCTCAAAAACCGAAATCGAGTAAGTGACGGAGCTGCGTACAGGATTTCCGGGAACCGCAAATGGATGGGATCAATGAGTCATGGATGACTCATTAGATGTGGCCCAAAATCAGTCACACCTACATTAATTGTGAGCCACATAATTTTTAACCCTAGTTAGTAACATAACCCTAGTTAAGTTAACTATTAACTATGGTTAAGCTTATATTAATTTAATATTCACAAAACCCATTAATTGGACTCTAAGGAACCAAACAAAGCCTAAGATCTACCCTATTTAAACCCCAAACCGCAGCAGCAGCCCCCTCCACATTTCTCACTTCATCTTTTCCATTTCTTCTTCATTTCTTCATTTTTTTTCTTCAAAAACTCCATTGTTGTTCTTGCACAACATGATCATTCTTTCACTTTCTTTCATTATCTAGAGATAAACCCTCACTTCTATAATCTTAGTTATCTTCCTCATCTTCTTTGATTTCTTTATCACCCACTACTTCGGATTAGAGGAGAAGAATTGAGAGAGAAACCTCAATAGTTACAAGAAGCCTTTGTTGGAAGCTTTGAAACCTAGTTGGAGCAGTCTTAGTGAGAGAGTCTCCAAACACTCTTCAACCGTTGGATCATTCTCCAATTTTAGAAAAAAGGTTTCGGACTTGTGGCTATTCATATCCAATGGTCAAAATGTGGAACAAATATCCAGAGTGTGAGATATGAAGCTCGGACATTAGGCCTAGGAGGTGAGAAACTCAACCCGGATACCATCTAAACTGTCACCAAAGAATTGCGATCCGAGATGTTTTAACCGTTGGATCGGGCTGAAACTTTGTGAGAAGGTTTAGAAAGGACAGTTATTCATTGTCACCGTTCATTTTTCTAAGTAAAGCTCTATGGCCAGAGTAATGGAGCTCGAATAATAGCCCTATTTTGGTAGCTTTTCCCTAGGATTCATCAGCTTATTTTGAATACGATTTTCCCTAAGTCCAACTGTTGTTCTCGTAAGTTTTTCCATCGATTTTGTCTCTTGATTCAAATAGATTTATTTATTTGAAACCCTATTGTTGATTCGGTTGGTATTTGGTGTTTTCGGTGATTTGTGTTACTCATACGTGTAATAAGGAAGGAAAGCAGAACGGTGGATGTGTAAGGATGGATGATGGCAGATTTGTGGATGTTGTTGGACAACGTGTTGAGGTTCTTGGCAGTAGCGTGGACATATTCAGAACTTGTATTGGAAAGCTCACACGTCAATCAGGTGGGGAAAAGAATCAACCTATCGTCAGAATCGATAAGTAGTAGATTATATGATAATTGTGTAGGGCGACCTAAACCCTACTAGTAGTCTAGTAATCGACAAGAACAAAATCACATTGAAAACCTTTTCTATAAAACCAATGGTGATTCGAGGATTGTATGTCTATCGGCATATGTTAATTTTGTGATATTAAGATAGAGAATGTCTGTCACGACCGTGATGGGTGTCATGGCCAGGCCGTGACAGGTTCTGACTTGTAGAATTCTTGTATTTTATGTATGTCACGGCCGTGACAGAGTCTGACTTGTTGATTTGATTATTGTGATAAATTGCTTTATGTGATAGTGTGATATTTGAATATTTCTTGATGTTATGCATGATCTTCTTGGTTTAGTACTATGCTTTGTTGATTTTAAGTGAGGATATATGTTGTTCAGAAGATTTGGTTTGGGTGAGAAAGTATCAGAGAATTGGCAGTGCCTAGCTTAAATGGATTATATTAAAGATGAAATGTGTTATAGAATGTGAGTCTAGGCTATGATGGAAGCTTGATGCCCTAGGTTGTTATTGATGTAATTCAGTGAAGTTCATATTTCATTGTGTTTATAACCGTATGTTTGAGACATACGAGGTCTGCGACACCCTAAAACCCGGCATCACATGGTTACCCGTTGCGGAAAAGAAACTTATTTAAAACGTTGGTCGCCTTCTAAAAAATAACCATTTATATAAGGTTACTGAAAAAGGGTACTCTTTTTTTTTTTGTTAAAAGCAGTTAAGAAAAGGTGATGAACACTCAAAACATGAAAATCAACATCACACATATAATTATAACTGTCCCACTTGGGATCTTAGGTTTGATTACAAGACAGACCTTGTCGAACTGGCCAACATATGCTAAAACAGCTACTGAAGAAACAGGTAAAAAGAAAACATCAAACCGGGAATATGGAACTGGGTACAAGACTCAAAAGATGGCTCTAAAAGCCTAGGGACTATCGGACAATTCCAAAAGCCGCCGAACGATCTACCAATGCCTCCTGCATGCAGAGTGACCACAGACGCTACCCTCAGACGAGATATCAGATGCCGGATCGATAGCGTCACCGCCATCGTCAATAGGGACGTCGTCATCTCCAGGATCCTGTGGATGGTACTTTGGCTCCTCCTCGTCCTCGTCCTCGACCTCTATCAGCTCAAGAGGTTCTTCCTCGGGATCCTCCTCCACTGGATCCTCCGCAAGCGGTTCAACTAGATCAAAATGCTCATGAAGAAGACCGGTGACTTTTAGCATATGAAGGTAGTACCATGGAGGTGGAAGCGCCACAGTCCTCGTCTCGACGGTATGAATCCTTCGTACGGGCACTCCGTTAGCATTCATCTCGGTAGTCGTGACTAGTCCTCGATACATCGCGGTCGTCGCACCCTCATGTAAAGTCCAGTTCCCTGCCGTCCCAGCATGATCAAACACTTCGTTCCTTGAGCTCGACTGTGCCAAGGGAACGTTCGGATCCATCTAAAAGCATGCGCAAACCCGATACAAGAAGAAAAGAACAGAACATACAGATGTGCAAGAGTGAGATACCATCATAAGATATATCCCAAAACAACCATATACATGATACATACATCACATAATCATATACGCAGTTAAACCATGCATATACATAACATAACAGTGTTATATCAAAGGGTCTCAAACCCGCACAGTCAACCTTTGAAAATATGCATGGCACTTCAATATCAGGCTATAACTTAATCTCATGAGATATCAACACCGTTTTCCACTGGATAAGAATTAGAGTTGGTCAATCTCTAGCCCACAGGGCAGTTGCCTCCACACCCTCATGCATTTAAGGTCTCAGGATGAGCAACGTCACATGTGCCTCTGAACCGGTCACATGGGCTGACTCCCAGATACCACCTTGTATTTGATATGTAAGAAAGCACGTCTTCCTGGGGAAATGCACAAGAGAAAATATTTTATTTAAGAGGTTTTCTTTGTGTTCATTCTTTTTCGCTATCGCAGCTCAAAGCTAACGACTTAATCATCATTTCCCCATCACTTGAAAACTTAGAAGCATAGGACACACAGTTCGAATGCTCAATCACAACGCCTGAGACCGATGCCGCAGTCAAGGGTTGTGGTCGTAGAAAACAACATTCACCTTTAACAACGTTCTTCACAACGTGGTTAGGACACACAGTCCACAATAACGTGATTAGGACACACAGTCCACAACAACGCGATTAGTACACACAGTCCACCACAACGAAATCAGAATGCACTATCCTCGATTTCGAGAAATGGACTCTCAGTCCAGAACATCATGAACAGGACTCAAGGCCCCGAATTAACACTGATCCAAGATCACGTGTGTATAACTGAATACTAGAGGCGACGTCTCGCGTACTAGATTCTCTTTCTTAAGCACTTATTTTTCGTTCAGTGAAAATCAAATTCAAAACCGAATCCTCGATAACCTATCCAGGCTATCAGAAAGTTTCTAAAACATTTAGGAGAAAACCTTTTCTTTGAAAATCTTTTATAAAGCATCTTTGAAATACTTTTATCTTTAAAAATCCCCAATAGGATATTGCCAAATAATCTTGAAAGTTGTCACTTGAAGACACATAGTTCGAAAATGATTTTTCTCTTGTATAACAATAGTTCACCAAAACCATTTCAACATTTAAAACAAGTACTTTAAGTTAATGAGCTTTTGGAAAAGAACACCAATCCCTTCATCTTCAAAGCTTATTAAGGTTTTTAATCCTTATAATGGTTGAGCGCAGACACATGTCTGGCTTAGCAAACTTTTAATCAACAGCAGTAACAGGTCAAGTACATTAGATAACCAAGTAAGCTCAATCAACATATAAATATCCAGTTAAACACATACACACATGCATAAAGTTATTGAATATATTTAGGAAATCCCCTCTTACCTCACGTCGGAGTTAAGAGTTTTGGATTTGAAAAGAAGGTTCATGAACGTCCTCACTTCTCCGGCGATGGAAGTCTAAGGTTACCAACATAAAATCACGAGTTAAAAAAAATCACTCAAGAACACTAACCACAAGGTATAGGTTCGGTTCATACAATAAACTAGGATTAGGGGTTTCCGAAATTTATACGACTCTTGGATTTATGATCCTTAAGTGCTAGAAGTTCACAAACAACAATCTTTTAACAAAGTTGAATTAAAAATCCCACTAAGTACTTGACTTAGGGTTTCGGCCAAGCATAGGTAAATAGGCTAGGAATTTCTATACTTTCCAATCTCTTTAGGTTAGCATCCATACACAGTAAGGAGCTTGAAACCATGATCATTTCGGGAAATGGAAAATTCAAATGTCTTAGACCATAAACCCTTAGGTTCGGCCTTAACAAGTTTGTGAGGGTAGAGATCTTTAAATCATCCAATCTTTTGGACATAGCATCCTTTAACATGAAGGAGCTTTAATCAATAATCATCTTGGGAAACAAAATAAAATAACACATCCTAGGTCAAATCCTACATTCAGCCATCATAGGAAAATAAAGCAAGAAAATATTTTAAACTTTCCAATCACTTAGACATAGCATCCTTTAACATAAGGAGCTTTTTAGTCCATGATCACGTTGGAAAACAAAACTCAACATCTTTGCCATAACAATTTAAGGTTTCAGCCTTTTAAAGAAATATGGGTTAGAAGTCTTCAAACTTTCCAATTTCTTGGACTTGGCATCCTTCTATATCAAGGAGTCTTAATCCATGATCATTTTGGAAAACAAAACTTAAATACCATTGCCTTAAAACTCATTGGTTTTGGTCTTTACATAAAAATAGGGTAAAAATCTTTAAACTTTCCAATCACTTAGACAGAGCATCCTTTAACATAAAGGAGCCTTGGTCCATGATCATTTTGGAAATGAAATTCAAATACAAACTCATACATGTAAAAGTTGAAACAGGATTCACCTAAACCATATACATGGTTTCGGTCTCCTTAGGAAGAAGAGGTTAGGAAACTTTGTTTTAAACAACCTTTTAGTATGTGATAGTATGAGTAAATACAAGAATATAGAAAGTGGTTTAAACTCAAAAGGAGTTTGCTACAATTTTTGAGAGGTTTTAGAAGTTAAAAGCACATAAAGGACATATGAAGAAAACTTTGAACTAAAAGATGAAACTTTGAAAAAAAAAATACATAGAAGTGTTACCCTTAACAAGATGAACAACTTTGATGAAGAACTCTAAGAGAAAAGCTTAATAAAAATGTAAACTTTGTAAGAGAGAAGAAGAAGAAGAAGAAATGTAGTAAGGTGTAAATGTGAGAAATGGAGGAAAGTGATGAAGTGTGAAAATGAAGAGTATTTACAGAGAGTGAGAGAGAGAGATCATGGTTTGGGAGAGGAAGAAAGAAGAGAAGAAAGAAGGTGGGTTGCTTGTAGAGAGGATAGAGAGTTAAGGTAATGTGATGTGATTGGAGATAGAAAGATAAAAAAGTGAGATTTTTGAAAAAAAGTCAAGATTCACCTTTTGAGGTGTGTCATAGCTTTCACATCAAGTCACTTCATGTCATTTCATCCTCTTGATGCTCTGCTCCATTGAGTATCAGATGATTTCCCCGATCGTATTTCCCGACGATCTCACCCGGGAAATCTCTAAGATTTGGCCCCAAACAAGATTTTTCGAAAAACTCCAAACCCACACAAAACATCATAAAAACACTAACCGTCTCGTTCAAGAATTAAAATTTGGTCTCTAGCTCAGTAAACTTTTACTGGCAGTGAGAACCCAGATCGGTTTTCGTCTGAATTTTTGACCGAAAATTTTATTATGACTTCATACGGTAAAACAACACAATAAAATGATTTTATTTTAAATAAAATCATCCTCCGGATTTTATAAAAAATAAACACATTAAAGCATGTATTTACTGATAAAGAAGCATACGAGAAACAGGGTGTTACAACTCTACCCCTCTAAAAAGAATTTCGTCCTCGAAATTACGTACCTTGAAATAACTCAGGGTACTGCAATTTTATCTTGTCCTCAGTTTCCCAGGTTGCTTCTCCGATTGTCTCATTCCAGATGACTTTGACCATAGGAATTTGCTTACCTCTGAGCTGCTTTGTCATCCTATCCGCGATTCGTGCCGGCGAAGTCAAAAAGGGCAGGTTCTATTTTAATTGTACTTTATGATATGTGATGGATCGGGAATGTATTTTCTCAACTGAGAGACATGAAAGACATCATGGATATTGGAAAGAAAGGGTGGTAAAGATATTTTATAAGCTACTGGACCTACACGACGAAGAATTTGGTAGGGTCCAATGAACTTGGGTGTAAGCTTTCTGGACTTTAGTACTTTGCCAATCCCAGTCGTTGGCGTGACTCTCAAGAATACATGTTCGCCTTCCTCAAACTCAAGAGGTCGTCGTCTCTTGTCCGCATAGCTCTTCTGTCGGCTGAGTAGTCCTCATTTTATCTTGTATCATCTTCACATTTTCTGTCGTTTGTTGCACGAAGTCTGGCCCCAACAGCAAACTCTCACCATCCTGGTACCAACACAAAGGCGTCTGACATCGTCGACCATACAGGGCTTCATAAGGTGTCATTCCAATGCTTGAATGGAAACTATTATTGCAGGTGAATTCTATCAACGGTAGGGACTCGTCCCAACCCCCGACATCCTCCAAAACACAAGCTCTCAGTAAGTCCTCTAGTGACTGGATTGTCCTTTCCGTTTGTCCATCAGTTTGCGAATGGTATGCAGAACTCAATCTGAGTTTCGTTCCAAGCGATTTTTGCAAACTCTACCAAAACCTCGATGTAAACCGCGGGTCTCGGCCCGAAACAATGCTCGAAGGCACACCATGTACTCTAACAATCTCTCCAATGTATAGTTGGGTTAACTTCTCCGTAGAGTATCTCATATTGATTGGCAAAAAGTGAGCTGAATTAGTCAGTCGGTCCACTATTACCCATATAGCCTCATAAGCCTTCTTAGTCCTTGGTAAACTGGTCATGAAATCCATCGAGATTCCATCCCATTTCCATTCTGGAATATATAAAGACTGTAAGATTCCTGCTGGTCTCTGGTGTTCCACTTTGACTTTCTGACATACCAAACAAGAAGCGACGTATTCCATTACATCTCTCTTCATCCCATACCACCAGTACAACTTCTTAAGATCTTGATACATCTTCATGGCTCCTGGGTGCAAACTCAACCTGCTCTTATGAGCCTCTTCTAAAATTGGCTTCCTCAGCTCAGCATCATCATGTACACAGATTCTCTCGCCAAACCTCAAGATTCCATCCGTTCCTTCTCTAAACTCTGACAGAGCTCCTTGACGTACTAAGTCTCTTTCTGTCTGCAGATATTGATCAGTCTCTTGCTTCTCCTTTATCTGCTACATTAATCCATTGGACACGGTGGTCCTGTTCAGACATAGTTTTCCTGGCGTACTCTCAACTGACAAACTTAGATCTCGGAATTGTTCCAGCAATTCCTGCTCTTTAACCATTATCACTGATGCGTGAATTGACTTCCTACTCAAGGCATCAGCCACTACATTCGCCTTTCCAGGGTGATATTGTAGTTGAAAGTCATAATCCTTCAGGAATTCTAACCAACATCTCTGACGCATATTCAACTCCTTCTGATTAAACAGGTACTTCAACCTCTTATGGTCATTGAAAACATTAAAAGTAGCCCCGTACAAGTAATGAATCCAGATTTTTAAAGCAAAGACCACATCAGCCAGTTCTAAATCGTGCGTCGGATAGTTTCTCTCATGAATCTTCAACTGCCTCGAAGCATAAGCTACAACTTTCCGATTTTGCATCAGCACACATCCCAAACCTTGATGTGAAACATCACAGTAAACCTCAAAAGATTCCTTGGGATCAGGTAGGATCAATACCGGTGAGGTTGTCAACCTCCTTTTCAGCTCTTGGAAGCTTCTGTCCACACGAACGCTTGTCCCTTAATAGTCAACTGGGTGAGAGGTCCTACAATCTTGGAAAATCCATCAATGAACCTCCTGTAGTAGCTAGCCAAACTCACAAAACTACGGATTTCTGTTGCCATTGTCGGTCTTTCCCATTCCAAAACAGCCTCGACCTTCGTCGGATCCACAGCGATTCCTTCGCTAGATATTACGTGACCCGAGAATTGAACTTGATCCAACCAAAACTCACACTTCTTTGGTTTTGCATAGAGCTGCTTCTCTCTCAAGATCTGAAGAACAATGCTAAGGTGTTCAGCATGAGTCTCCTTGTCCGGAGGATAGATCAGAATGTCATCAATGAAGACGACTACGAACTGATCCAAAAAGAAACGAAAGATCCTATTCATATAGTCCATGAATATAGCAGGTGCATTCGTCACTCCAAATGGCATCACCAAATACTCATAATGCCCATAGCGTGTTCGAAACGCTGTCTTAGGAACATCTTCTGGTTTTACTCGTATCTGGTGGTATCCTGACCACAGATCTATCTTTGAAAACACTGTCGCGCCATGAAACTGATCCATAAGATCATCTATCCTTGGAAGAGGATATCTGTTTTTAATCGTGACTTTGTTTAACTGACGAAAGTCCACACACAGCCTAGCAGTTCCATCTTTCTTCTTTACTGGCAGGACTGGAGCTTCCCACGGTGACACACTAGGTCGTATAAACTCTTTCCTCATCAGCTCTTCAAGTTGGTCCTTCAAGGTTTCTAACTCTGATGGCGACATGCGATATGGTGCCATGGATATTGGTCCAGTGCCTGGAATAAGATCAATCGCGAACTCGATCTCCCGAACAGGTGGCAATCCAGGTACATCCTTAGGGAAAACCTCTGGAAACTCTCGAACGACAGGTACGGATTCCAAGTCAAACTCGCTCTTGACGTCCAAGGAAAACACCAGCATGTAACATTGAGAAGAGAATAGAGGAGAGAATGTTATTTCAGAAAGTGAAATTCTGATTTTCTTAATATAAGAGGCAGTTACACTTTTGTATTTATATTAGGGCATAGAGTGTTCTAGAAACACTTTATTGTAATCGTTAGTGCAGTGATTCAAGAAGGTGCTTGATCACCGCAAAGAATCTAACTATACAGACCTAACACACCCCCTTATAATTGGAGGGTGTTGGTTTCTGAGAATTCCCTAACACACCCTTTGCAAGCTGAACTTGAGAGAACTTATCTCGCTACACAGAGATGCTGTCTTAGTTTCTCAAATCTGGTTTGATCGAGGGGTTTTGTGAGCACATCAAAGCAACTTGCTCGGCTTCCTGGAAGGTGGCACACTTTGAGAGACTTGTTTAGAACCCTTTCTCTCACAAAAAAAAAGTCTAGCTCCATGTGTTTTGTTCTGGAATGCAAAACTGGATTGTGAGACAGAGAAACGTCGACAAGTTGTCACAATAGATCACTGGAATTTCGATTTGCAACTTGCAGCTCTTTGAGAAGTGATTGAACCCAAACAACTTCTGAAGTTGTGGCTGCCAAGCTTCGTATTCTCGCCTCGATGATGGACCTTGCAACCAGTGTTTGTTTTCTTGACCACCATGAAACTAAATTCGGGCCAAAATACACACAAGATCCAGAGACAGACCTTCTATCATCAAGGTCTGCTCCCCAATCTGCATCACTGAAGGCTGGGAGAGAGAAAGGTGTGTTTGCTGCAGCGGGTTTGAGAAGTAGACCATACGACACGCACCTTGAAGGTACCTTAGGATCCTTTTACAGACTTTCCAATGTTCTTCAAGTGGTTCCGCCAAAAATTGGCACACTTTGCCTACACTATAACATATCTCGTGTCCAGTTATGGTTGCATATTGCAATGCACCTACAACTGACCTGTAAAGGGTAGGATTATCCATGTAATTGCCTTCATACTTTGTGAGTTTGCAATTACTAACCATATGAGTTGGAAGACTCTTTGCTGCTGCCATATTGGCCTTGGAGACGAGATCTATAATGTATTTGGACTGTGACAACAAGAGAGTACCAGAAGGCAGCCTTTTAATCTCAATGCCAAGAAAATAGTCCAAATCACCCATTTGTTTGAGGGCAAAAGCTGCATTTAGCTTGCTAATAAGAGCTGAAATTCGGTGAGATGAAGAACCAGTAATAATAATGTCATCAACGTAAACCAACACATAAGTATTGTGACCATCTCTAGTGTGAATGAATAGAGAGGGATCACATCTACTGGATCGAAAACCAAACTGCAGTAGAGTTTTAGTCAGACGCTCAAACCATGCCCTCGGGGCTTGTTTTAAACCATAGATAGCTTTGTTTAGGCGACAAACTTGAGCAGGTTTATCACTTACAAAGCCATAGGGTTGGTCCATGTAGACTTCTTCTTCTAGGATCCCATTTAAAAAGGCGTTATTGATATCCAGCTGTTGTATAGGCCAATTATAAGTGACAGCAAGAGTGAGTATGATGCGAATTGTGACAGGTTTTACAACTGGAGAAAAGGTTTCAGTATAGTCCCTTCCAAGCTTTTGATGAAACCCCTTGGCAACTAAGCGAGCCTTATATTTATTAACAGACCCATCCGGGTTCTCCTTGACTCTAAACACCCATTTGCACCCTATAGATTGCTTCCCAGGTGGTAAATCCACAAGAGTCCAAGTGCCATTGGCCAGCAAGGCATCAAATTCACACTGCATAGCTTGCTGCCACTGTGGTAAGGCTAAGGCTTGCTTAGGAGATGAGGGTTCTGCATGTGTTAACAAGGCACTGGGTTAGGAAGCAAGCTGTCTAGTTTTAGACCTAGTAGCCATAGGGTGAATGTTAGTGGGCTGAACCTATGAATCAGTGGAACTGGATGAGGTTGAATTTGACAATTGAGACTCATAAAGGGGTGTTAAGCCTGAGTGAAGTGAGGGAAGGAGAGGAGACACAGATGACAAGGGACTAGGATGTGAAGGAGGATGAGGACTATAACTCAGATCAGTCTTGGTTGTGAGCTTGGATTAGAGAGGGAAGGGCTGGGTGATGAAGAGTGGTGGAAAAGAGAGTGATGAGGCACAACATTGAGAGGCATAGGGCTGCCACCAGAAGAGGAAAGAAAGGAAGGATTAAGTGATACAGTACTGACTTGCCAAAGAAAGGGAAACTTCAATTCATCAAATTGAACATCCTTAGAGATGTACAACCTCCCATCTTTGGACAGACATTTATATCCCTTATGTGAGGTGGAATAACCAAGAAAGGTACATTCACAAGAACGATATTCAAGTTTATTCTTATTGTAAGGTCTTAAGCAAGGATAACAAGCACACCCAAAGACCGGAAGAAAATGATAATTAGGTTCAGTTTTGAAAAGCATAGAGTAGGGGGACTGATTTTTCAGAAGAGGAGTAGGAGTCTATTTATCAAGTATACTGCTGTGGAAAAGGCATGATCCCAAAACTTTGTGGGAAGAGAAGCTTGGGCCAATAGTGTGAGCCCTGTTTCTACTATGTGACGATGTTTCCTCTCCACCACACCATTTTGGTGATGGGTGTGAGGGCAAATGACCCTGTGGACAATGCCAAGGTCAGACAGGAACTTTGTAAAGGGACGAAACTCTCCTCCCCAATCAGTTTGAACAGCCATGATGTTAGACTGAAATTGCACCTTGATTAACTCCCTAAATTGTTTAAAAACCGTGAGTGTTTCTGATTTTTGTTTAAGGAAAAACAGCCAAGTGTATCTTGAACATGCATCAACAATAGAAAAGTAGTAGGAGTGACCCCCAGTTGAGCACATAGGTGCTGGTCCCCACAAGTCTAGAAAGAGCAATTCAAAGGGTTTGTAATATACAGAAGTAGAGGGATGAGAGGGCAATTTGTGAGACTTTCCAAAACAACAAGGAACACAAAAGTCCAACGAATTTTTATTAATATTGGGAACATTACATTGAGTAAGGACTTGTTTAATAGCCAAGTCATTAGGATGCCCTAGCCTACAGTGCCATATATGATAGGTAAGAGGCACTTTATTACATTGAGAGTTTAACAACTGACTCATAGAACTAGAATTGATTGAATCATCTTGACATAGAGTAACACTGAGACAAGCTGGAACTTGAATCTTGGAAGATGAGGAGTGTCTTGGATCTACTGAAAAATTGGAAAACATATAGAGACCTTCAGGAGTAACTGTTCCCTCTAATAGAATTCTGTGATTAACCTGAGATTTGACAAAGAAACCATGAGACAAAAATTCAAAATACACAGAATTATCTCTTGAGAAACGATCGACATCGATAAGGTTTTTAGTTATAGTAGGAACATATAAAAGATGTGGGAGAGTGAAGGTGATAGTGGTGTCTATGGGTGAGTTAACACATGCAGATCCAATAGAAGCAATATGCAAGCCAAGGCCATTACCCATATAGATTTGTGCAGGTGTTTGAGTGTCCATTTGTTGAGTCAGATTTGCAGCATTGGAAGTAACATGATGAGTTGCTCCACTATCAGCATACCATGGTCCAGAAAATTCAGTTCCAGAATTAGCTAACATAGCCATGGGACCATTAGAAGGCTGATTAACAGTATTGTCAGGCCCTGAGTGAAACTGTGAAGAATTGTGCCAAGGCAATTGCTCTAAGCTCGCTGACTGAAAAGGAACTTGAGAAGGTGGTGGATGCTGACACTGAGAGAAGCCATGAGGAACTGAATTCTGAAACTGAGAGTAGGCAGCATGCTTCAACTAAGAAGACTGCCTTGAACCAGATGGAGCAACAAAACCAGGCTGGGATTGATTGCCAAAACTTGATTGATTATCAAAATTGCCATTAGGTGGTTGAAATTGAAAACCTCTGCCATCAGTGTAGTTGGTATCATATCGATACCAACAGTTTGGAGCCTCATGACCATTGCGATGGCAAATCTGACATGAAAGATTGGATCCGCCACGATTTCCATAGTGACTACCACGACCACGACCTCGATAACCAAAGCGACCACCACGTCCTCCTCGGAAACCAGATCCAAAATTCGAATTAGAGGACTGAAATTGCTGTTGAAAGTGAGGAAAGGAAGAGGAGGAGGAGGACGAAGAAACCTGATTGGAGGTTGGTGGCTGAGATGCTGATTGAGTCAAATTGACAGAGAAAGCATCTTGCGCTTGTTTGGATTTGGACCTCTCCAACCTTGATTCATGCGACAGAAGGAGAGATTCTAGCTCCGCAACAGAATAGGATTCCACACGACTCTCAATTGTTGGAAAGAGGATATGATACTCCTCAGGTAATCCTTCAAGAATGGCATCAATATGCTCATGGAACGTGACTGGATTTCCGATTGAAGCAAGAGCATCAATGAGAGCTTTGATTCTCAACATGTATTCAGAAATAGTGCGATCTCCTTTCACCATGTGTCGGAGCTCCGATCGCAATTGCATGCTTCTCGCCTTTGTTTGAGAGTTGAAGTAACTGTGGAGTTCATCCCACAGTTCCCACGCATGAGTGCAGCCGACGACGCGCACATGGATGGAGTCAGAGACCGAGTTGAGAAGCTAAATGAAGAGGTGCTGGTCTTGCGCCTCCCATGCCTGAAACTCGGGATTCAAGGTGTCACTGAGCCGATCCGCATCAATGAGGTACCTTGGAGGAATGCGAGGACATGCGACGAACCTCTCGAGACGATTCGCACGGATGACAGCTTCAACGATTTGCTTCCAATGAAGGAAGTTCTTGTCAGTGAGCTTGGTGGTGATTATGGATGAGAGGTTAGGAGCGGTCGATGGCGCTGCCGGCGGCGGCGGTGGAGGCGGCGGTGGCGGTGATGGTGGATCATTACTATTGAGTGGTGCGGAAGCCATGGCCGAGCAACTCAAGCTCTGGATACCATGTTATAAACCTAACTATAACAAAGAGAAGAGAAAAGAGGAGAGAATGTTATTTCAGAAAGTGAAATTCTGATTTTCTTAATATAAGAGGCAGTTACACTTTTGTATTTATATTAGGGCATAGAGTGTTCTAGAAACACTTTATTGTAACTGCTTAGTGCAGCTGATTCAGCAAGGTGCTGATCAGCTGCAGCAATCTAACTATACAGCCTAACAAATAGCGAACTCGATCTCCCGAACAGGTGGCAATCCAGGTACATCCTTAGGGAAAACCTCTGGAAACTCTCGAACGACAGGTACGGATTCCAAGTCAAACTCGCTCTTGACGTCGAAGGAAAACATCAGCATGTAACCTTGAGCTCCTTCTTTCAAAGAAGCTCTTACCTGACTAGCAGATAAAAATCTAGAAATCTCATCCCTAAAGATTAAGGTTTTCTGAGCACAATCTATTAGGATATGTTTGAAAGATAACCAATCCATGCCTAAGATTACATCTAACTGTACTAAAGGCAAACAGATAAAGTTTACAAGGAAATGTCTATTCTGAATGATGATAGGACAGTTTAAGCAAACAGAATTAACAGTCACATGTTTAGCAGTTGGGGTAGAAACAATCAAATTATATAGCAAGGAAGAAACATGAAAGTCTAGAATTTTCACACGGTCCATCGAAATTAAAGAATGAGTTGCGCCTAAATCGAAAAGTACAGACAAGAGATTACCAGCAATGTCATACTTACCTTGCACAAGATCAGCGGAGTTTGATGCCTCAGCACCACTCATGGTATACACTCTTCCCTTAACGATTGGCTTGTTTACTTTGGCATGGTTGACAGAATGCTCCCTCTTTAGTGCACGACACTCCTTTGCCAAGTCTCCCACGCGGTCACAGTTGTTACACTTGTAATACTTCTTCGGGCAAGCATTGACTAGGTGGATCGGATCTCCACACCTGAAACATCTCCTTTCTTGGCCTTGATTGTTGTTTCTCTGGCCTCCACGTCCTGTCCCCGAAACACTGGGACGAGCTTGTTGTTGTTTCTAGTTGTAGCTAGATTCCTGGTGATACAGCTTCCTCTGGTTCTGCTTCCATTTTGAGTTCTGGCTCTTAGGACGAACAGGTCCTCCTACGCTTCCCTTGTTATCCCTTCCTCTGCGCATCATCTCAATTTTTCGGCACTTCTCCACTAGTGCTTGGAAGTTCCTGATCTCCAATGGCAATACCGCTTCTTTAATCTCGAAGCGCAGACCGGCTTCAAAATGCTCACACTTCCATTCCTCACTGGGATTGTCTTGACAGAAACGGAAATACTTGGCAAGGGATTCAAACCTCGCCGCATACTCCCCTACTATCAGGTCCCGCTTACTCAGCCTCATGAACTCCAGCTCCTTCTCTTTCCGGGCACTCTGGGGAAAGTATTTGTCTAGAAACTTGCCACGAAATACTCCCCAGGTGATCGCCTGGTGCTCAGCCTCCAACAACTGCCTGGTGCCCTTCCACCAGTACTCAGCATCGCCCACTAGCTGGAACACGGAATAGGGTACCTTAGATTCCTCTGGAGTGTGTACCAGATCGAAGATCTTCTCTAGCTCCTGAATCCAAAGATCCGCCTTTATTGGATCCACGTCTCCATCAAATTGCGATGTATTCTGACGTTGGAAAGCGTCTAGATGCCTTCCTTCTGCAGCTTGTTCTGCCCTCTATTGCTCCTGTTGGTTCTGGGTAGCAGCATTAGCCGTCTGAAGAGCTATGGTAGCAGCCACGTCAGCCAGCGCTTGGGCAGCGAAATCCATTCCTCTGTAGCCTCGTCCACATCCAAGAGCACCTCTCTGGTTCATACTAACCTATAGCACACAAGCAGTCAGATAACATCCAGAAAAGGGATATGAACCACGGGTTATCACACATTACCTCAAAGAAGTAATTCAAACAATGTCCAGACAGAGAAAAACACAACTTCAACACAACAGACCTAAACCCAAACATTCCCGAAAGACTCGACTAGCTCTGATACCAACTAATGCGACACCCTAAAACCCGGCATCACGTGGTTACCCGTTGCGGAAAAGAAACTTATTTAAAATGTTGGTCGCCTTCAGAAAAATAACCATTTATATAAATTTACTGAAAAAGGGTACTCATTTTTGTTTGTTTGTTAAAAGCAGTTAAGAAAAGGTGATGAACACTCAGAACATGAAAATCAACATCACACATATAATTATAACTGTCCTACTTGGGATCTTAGGTTTGATTACAAGACAGGCCTTGTTGAACTGGCCAACATGCGCTAAAATAGCTACTGAATAAACAGGTAAAAAGAAAACATCAAATCGGGAATAGGGAACTGGGTACAAGACTCAAAAGATGGATCTAAAAGCCTAGGGACTATCGGGATAACTCTAAAAGCCGACGAACGATCTACCAATGCCTCCTACATGCAGAGTGACCACTGACGCTACCCTCAGACGAGATATCAGATGTCGGATCGATAACGTCACCGCCATCGTTGATAGGGACGTCGTCATCACCGGGATCCTGCGGATGGTACTCTGGCTCCTCCTCCTCCTCGTCCTCGACCTCTATCAGCTCAAGAGGTTCTTCCTCGGGATCCTCTTCGGGATCCTCCTCCACTGGATCCTCCGCAAGCGGTTCAACTGGATCAAAATGCTCATGAAGAAGACCGATGACTTGTAACGTATGAAGGTAGTACCATGGAGGTGGAAGCGCCACAGTCCTCGTCTCGATGGTATGAATCCTTCGTACGGGCACTCCGTTAGCATTCGTCTCGGTAGTCGTGACTGGTCCTCGATACGTCGCGGTCATCGCACCCTCATGTATAGTCCAGTTCCCTACAGTCCCAGCATGATCAAACACTTCGTTCCTCGAGCTCGACTGTGCCAAGGGAACGTTCGGATCCACCTAAAACCATGCGCATAACCGATACAAGAAGAAAAGAACACAATATACAGATGTGCAAGAGTGAGATACCGTCATAAGATATATCCCACAACAACCGTATACATGATACATACATCACATAATCATATAAGCAGTTAAATCATGCATATACATAACATAACAGTGTTATATCAAAGGGTCTCAAACCCGCACAGTCAACCTTTGAAAATATGCATGGCACTTCAATATCAGGCTCTAACTTAATCTTATGAGATATCAACACCGTTTTCCACTGGAGAAGAATTAGAGTTGGTCAATCTCTATCCCAACGGGCAGTTGCCTCCATACCCTCATGCATTTAAGGTCTCGGGATGAGCAACGTCACATGTGCCTCTGAACCAGTCACATGGACTGACTCCCAGATATCACCTTGTATCTGAGATGTAAGAAAGAACGCTGCCTGAGGAAATGCACATGAGAAAATATTTTATTTAAGAGGTTTTCTTTGTGTTCATTCTTTTTCGCTGTCGCAGCTCAAAGCTAACGACTTAATCATCATTTCCCCATCCCTTGAAAACTTAGAAGCATAGGACACTCAGTCCGAATGCTCAATCACAAAGCCCGAGACCGATGCCGCAGTCAAGGGTTGTGGTCGTAGAAAACAACATTCACCTTTAACAGCGTTCATCACAATGTGGTTAGGACACACAGTCCACAACAACGTGATTAGGACACACAGTCCACAACAACGAAATCAGAACGCACTGTCCTCGATTTCGAGAATTGGACTCTCAGTCTAGAACATCATGAATAGTTCTCATGGCCCCGAATTAACACTGATCCAAGATCACGTGCGTATAACTGAATACTAGAGGCGACGTCTCGCGTACTAGATTATCTTTCTTAAGTACTTATTTTTCGTTCAGTGAAAATCAAATTCAAAACCGAATCCTCGATAACCTATCCAGGTTATCGGAAAGGTTCTAAAACATTTAGGAGAAAACATTTTCTTTGAAAATCTTTTGTAAAGCATCTTTGAAATACTTTTATCTTGGAAAATCCCCAATAGGATATTGCCAAGTAATCTTGAAAGTTGTCACTTGAAGACATATAGTTCGAAAATGATTTTTCTCTTGTATAACAATAGTTCACCAAAACCATTTCAACATTTAAAACAATAAATTTAAGTTAATGAGCTTTTGGAAAAGAACTCCAATCCCTTCATCTTCAAAGCTTATTAAGGTTTTTAATCCTTATAATGGTTGAGCGCGGACACAAGTCTGACTTAGCAAACTTTCAATCAATAACAGTATATATATTCTCAGTTCAATGCTAATATCACAGTTGAAAGCAGTTCATCACAGATATGCATTATAACATTTAGAACAAGCACAGTTCAACATCAGATAATAGCATAACAGTTCAAGTACATTAGATAACCAAGTAAGCTCAATCAACATATAAATATCCAGTTAAACACATACACACATGCATACAGTTATTGAATATCTTTAGGAAATCCCCTCTTACCTCACGTCGGAGTTAAGAGTTTTGGATTTGAAAAGAAGGTTCAGGAACGTCCTCACTTCTCCGGCGATGGAAGTCTAAGGTTACCAACATAAAATCACGAGTTAAAAAAATCACTCGAGAACACTAACCACAAGGTATAGGTTCGGTTCATACAATAAACTAGGATTATGGGTTTCCGAAATTTATGCGACTCTTGGATTTATGATCCTTAGGTGCTAGAAGTTAACAAACAACAATTTTTAACAAAGTTGAATTAAAAATCCCACTAAGTACTTGACTTAGGGTTTCGGCCAAGCATAGGTAAATAGGCTAGGAATTTCTAAACTTTCCAATCTCTTTAGGTTAGCATCCATACATAGTAAGGAGCTTGAAACCATGATCATTTCGGGAAATGGAAAAATCAAATGTCTTAGACCATAATCTCTTTGGTTCGGCCTTAACAAGTTTGTGAGGTTAGAGATTTTTAAATCATCCAATCTTTTGGACATAGCATCCTTTAACATGAAGGAGCTTTAATCCATAATCATCTTGGAAAACAAAATAAAATAACACATCCTAGATCAAATATTACATTCAGCCATCATAGGTAAATAAAGCAAGAAAATATTTTAAACTTTCCAATCACTTAGACATTGCATCCTTTAACATAAGGAGCTTTTTAGTCTGTGATCACTTTGGAAAACAAAACTCAACATCTTTGCCATAGCTATTTAAGGTTTCGATCTTTTTTAAGAAATAGGGGTTAGAAATCTTCAAACTTTCCAATCTCTTGGACTTAGCATCCTTCTATATCAAGGAGTCTTAATCCATGATCATTTTGGAAAACAAAACTTAAATACCATTGCCTTAAAACTCATTGGTTTTGGTCTTTACATAAAAATAGGGTAAAAATCTTTAAACTTTCCAATCACTTAGACAGAGCATCCTTTAACATAAAAGAGCCTCGGTCCATGATCATTTTGGAAATGAAACTCAAATACAAACTCATACATGTAAAAGTTTAAACAAGATTCACCTAAACCATATACATGGTTTCGGCCTCCTTCGGAAGAAGAGGTTAGGAAACTTTGTTTTTATACAACCTTTTAGTATGTGATAGTATGAGTAAATACAAGAATATAGAAAGTGGTTTCAACTCAAAAGGAGTTTTCTACCATTTTTGAGAGGTTTTAGAAGTTAAAAACACATAAAGGACATATGAAGAAAACCTTGAACTAAAAGATGAAACTTTGAAAAAAAAAACTACCTAGAAGTATTAACCTTAACAAGATGAACAACTTTGATGAAGAACTCTAAGAGAAAAGCTTGATAAAAATGTAAACTTTGTAAGAGAGAAGAAGAAGAAGAAGAAATGTAGTAAGGTGTAAATGTGAGAAATGAAGGAAAGTGATGAAGTGTGAAAATGAAGAGTATTTATAGAGAGTGTGAGAGAGAGATGACGGTTTGAGAGAGGAAGAAAGAAGAGATGAAAGAAGGTGGTTTCTTGTAGAGAGGATAAGGAGTTAAGGTTATGTGATGTGATTGGAGAGAGAAAGATGAAAAAGTGAGATTTTTGAAAAAAGTCAAGATTCACTTTTTGAGGTGTGTCATAGCCTTCATATCAAGTCACTTCATGTCACTTCATCCTCTTGATGCTCTGCTTCATTGCGTATCAGATGACTTCCCCGATCGTATTTCCCTACGATTTTGCCCGGGAAATCCCCAAGATTTGGCCCCAAACAAGATTTTTCAAAAAACTCCAAACCCACACAAAATATCATAAAAACACTAACTGTTTCGTTCACGAATTAAAATTTGGTCTCTAGCTCAGTAAACTTGTACTGCCAGTGAGAACCCAGACCGATTTTAGTCTGAATTCTTGATCGAAAATTTTACTATGACTTCATACGGTAAAACAACACAAGAAAATGATTTTATTTTAAATAAAATCACCCTCTAGATTTTATAAAAAGATAAACACATTAAAACATGTATTTACTGATAAAGAAGCATACGAAAAATAGGGTGCTACTGGTCCGAGGTCCTCGTGGGACCGTCCTATGTTAGATTTAATTTGTGCTGCTATAGTGTCAATGCTTTGCTTTAGCACCCTCGAAAGAGAATCAAGGTGTGCACTGATTGTACCGTGTTGTTATAGGATCATTGTATTACATGGGCATTCTTACCATGGATGAGGTTGTGCACCGACTGTACCGTGTAGCTATAGTGTCATTGCTATGCATGAGCACCCTTAATCCAGGGTGTGCACCGGGAGCATCGTGCAACTATAGTGTCATTGCTTTGCATGAGCATTCTCACCATGAATAAGGGTGTGCACCGGTTTTGGGGACTAGTTGCTTGGACGACTGACTAATGTAACAGCCTGATTTTTAATTATGTTGTTTAACCAATTAAAATATAATTAATTATATTTTAATCTGAGAATTAGAAAGTTATTTTAAATAAAACAAAATCATATTCATAGTCTCTCTTATGGTAGAAGGCTACGGTGAAATTTTGGGTTGAAAATTCAGACGAAGCCCGGTCTGCGTTTTTTAACTGATAGTATAATTTTTTAATGACAGAAAACCCTAATTTGACCCGAAAACTGAAATTTGTAGACTTTTTATATTTTGTCATGAGGAAGTCTACTTTTCAAATTTGTGATCAGAAATAAAATATTATGTTTATTCGGACGAATTTTGGTAAAAGTTCGAACGGAAAACAGTCGGTGTTTTCACTGACAGTAAGATTTTAATGATGAGAAAACATAATTTTGACTCGTGAACGAAATGGTTTATATTTAAATCATATTTCTAACGAGTTTGGTTGTTTTTAAAATTTTCAACCGAAAACGAAATATTACACTATTATGCAGGCATAAAACCCTAATAGGGAAACCGACAGAGTCAAAAACGGAACTGCAGAGACCCGTCAAGAGATAGGGACAACGATTCATACATGATGACTCATGGAGGATGAGTCACCAAGCATTTATGAGCATTAAATGTCAGTAATCATGACTTTTAGGTGAAAAGTCCAAAATACCCCAAGCTTTCGCGGGTATTAATCAGACACATCTACGCACTTTTAACCACTCCTTTTACCTGGTTGTAAACCTTCAACATCTCTTCAATTTCGTGCATCCACCTCCAATAAACCATACCTATTTCATTTTGCTTTCGTTTCACTATTTTCCTCTCAAAAACCGAAATCGGGTAAACGACGGAGCTGCGTACGAAATTTCCGAGAACCGCTAACGGATAGGATCGGTGACTCATTGGTGAGTCACTATGTGTGGCCCAAAATCAGCCACACCTCCATCAAATGTGAGCCACATATTATTAACCATGGTTAGCCAAAATAACCTTAGTTAAGTTAATTATTAACTATGGTTAAGCTTATATTAATTAAATAATCACAAAAGCTATTAATCAAACATATAATAAACCAAACAAGGCCTAAAATATAGCTTATATATACCAAAAAATCGCCGCCCCTTCACTCACACCTTCATTCTCTTCATCTTCCTCACCAACTAAGTTGCAAAACTCATAAGAACATCGATTCCCCACCGAAAAGATGACCCTCTTACTTTATGAAAATAGGAAAAATCTCAACTTAAAAGTTGTTACTCTTTCTCTCTTCTTTCCAACAAGCTAAATATCATCAAAAACAGATAAGTGGATTGGGAGATAGGATCAAAATACTGAAACTTCCTAGAATTCTCAGTAACCCACGAAACATCAGAAAGAAGGCCCTTTTAACCCCTGTTATGATCCGAACCAAATGAAACCTTCAACACCAAAGTTGTTTCTTTTCTTCTTATATTTCTAAAAAGCCAAATTTCGTGATTTTTGGATGAGTATATTGTGAAATACACTCACAATACCATCACACCCTCAAGTTTCCAGTTTTCAACTTAGTGAAGGTTGATAATTTTCTTCATTCCTTCAATATTCAAGAGGTAAAACTCTTCTCCTTAATCATCTAAGTCTTCTCCTTCATTTATTTTGTAAGATCAAGCCATGATTATCAAGTTTTCATAAATTTCCATTCCTAGATCTAGAACTTCAAATAATTCTAGAAAATTGTAGAAAAATCCTTTTAATGTGAAACCAATTTATATGATCTTGTGATGTCTTCTACTTCCATTATCCAAGAGCATATAATCAAAAACATTTTCCTTCCCTATTTTCTTTAACTGGCCGAATCTCACCCAAAGGAGGGTTTGATGATTTTGTTTTCATTTTTGAAATTTAATGCTTAATTTGAGCTCTCTAGTACCTATATGATCTAAATCCAAGAGCTTGAATCCAACTAAATTTCCTAGCCTATTTTCCTAATATGGACCGAAACCCTAACCTTTGGTGTTAGAGGATTTTGTTTCAATTCTTTTAGTTTTGATCATTGGTTTTATCATTATAAATGCTTAAGGATCATTGATCTAAGAGTTTATGAAGTTTTGAAATCCCTAGCCTTATTTTGGGTTGTCATAGCCGAACCTAGCCTTTTTGTGGTTAAAGATGAATTTTGTTTGATTAATTCATTCTTATGATTGGTTGAAGGTTGATTTAATAACCATAGTGTCGTGACGAGGAGCTGAAAGTTCGTGTTTCCGGAGAGAAGCTCAGGTGGGGGAAAGAATCATCCTATCGTTGGAATCGATAAGTAGTATATTCTATAATAATTGTGTAGGGCGACCTAAACCCTTCTAGTAGTTGAGTAATCGACAAGACCAAAATCACATTGGAAACCTTTTCTATAAAACCAATGGATTCAGGGATTGTAGATTTATCGACATTAGGTTGATTTTAAGTATTTGATGATGTTTGATTTTATGTTATCGAATTTATGGTGATACGCTGGTTGAGGTATTCCACTAGATGTGATGTATTATTTTTGGTGTTTGAATATTCTTGATATTGTGTTATTTTGGTGATATTGGAATATGTTGTTGATATTGTGTTATGCATGATCTGCCTGGTTTTAATATTGTGCTTAGTGGATTTTAAGCAAAGATATATATTGTTCGGGAGATAATTGTTTGGGTGTGAGGATAATGGTAACTTAGAGTTACCTAACCTAAATGAGTTATTTTAAAGAGGAATGGTGACATAGAATATGTGTTAAGGCTTTGACGGAAGGTCAAGACACTAGGATGTTATTAATATGGGTTAGTGATATTCATGTGTTTACGTTGTTGTTCACAACCGTATATTTGGAATATACGAGGTCAAGAGTTCTCGTTAGACCGTTCCACCTTAGAATTTAAGTTGTGCAACTATAGTGTCATTGCTATGCATGAGCACCTTTGATAGAAATGAGAGAGAACCAGGGTGTGCATCGATGGTACTGTGCTGCTATAGTGTCATTGCTTTGCATGAGCATTCTCACGATGGATGAGAATGTGCACCGGCGTTGGGAACGCGTCACCTGGACAACTGACTAACATTCCTAACGAGGAATGTGTGACAGGATTAGTGGTGGCCACGACAGTATAAAAGTGTAATTGTGTGAGATTGGGGCAGAGGATGGTAAACTAATTCGAGGATGATTTGTTAGTTATGTATGTGTATTGTCTGTGACCTTTATTGTATGATATGCTATGACTCTTTTCCGCTTTTGATGATAGAAATGTTTCTTATCCCCTATATCTTTCTGTGTGTTGTATTTTATTTCTGATGTGATCGTACGAGAAGACCTGATGGAGGAACCAGTTGCTCAGGAGTTAGATGGAACTTCGTATGAAACAGAGGCGGGAGGACTAGCTATGGATTCTAGCAATGTAGTTTAGTGTTTAGGGCCAGTGAGTCTTATAAGACGTTTTGTTTTCGCTATTAATTGTTGTTTTAAGATGCCTGCTAGGGATCCTACTGACGGGATACCCTAGATAGTGTTTTAAATACTCTAATGCATAAACCTATGATATGTATGTTATATATTTGGTGTGTTTACTTTGAAATTTTATTCCGCTGTGTGTTTATAAGGTAAGTTTTAATTTTTATATATTCTAACGTTAAGTATGCGATTAAGTAAATAAATAATAAGGTTTTAAGCTAATAAAACACTGGGGCACAACGGGGTGTCTCAACTAACATCCCTAATGTAAATGGGAATTTATGGCCATGTCATCATAAAGGTTTAGATTGTATGAGTTGAGGGTAGATGAGTATACGTTAATTTGAGGATGATTGTTAGTTATGTGTGTTAATTGTCTGTGACAATTACTGTATAATTTACTATGACTCTTTTATGTTTTTTTATGATAGAACTACTTCTTATCCACTGTATCTTTCTGTATGTTTTATTTTATCTTTTATGGGATCGTGCTTGAAGACCATATGGATGAGCTGAACAAAGAGTTGGATGGAACTCCCTATGAACCGGAGGCCGGAGGACGAGCTGTGATCCATGGTGATTAGGGTCTAGTTTGTTATGGCTAGTGCATCGTGTAAGACATTTTTTGTATTTATGATAAGTATGTCTTTTATTTAATTATATGCCTGTGAGGGATCCTAATGAGAGGATACCCTCAACAGTGTTTTGGTATTGTAATGACTAAATAGGTGTGTTTTGAAATATGTGTAAAAGACTTACGTGTGTATTGCAATATAACTATGGTGTAATGTTGAAGTTATATGTTTATTAACTTAAGTTTTTAATTTTTACGTATTTTCACGTTACTCGCGTGATTAAGGAATTAATTAAGAATGTTATAATATAATAAAACACCAGGGCACAACGGGTTGTCTCATTTGGTATCAGAGAAGTTTGGTTCTAAAACGGACTGTGGGGTTATGACCGATCAGAATTAAAGACTGAGAGGTTTAGGATGTTGTTACTGGCCGTGTCTACTTGAATCCACATCGAATATTGACTATGCTTAGAAGTTGGGTAGTGTGTCCGAACGCGATAACTAACATTGGTATGCAGTAGTCGGTAGCTGATACTAGATGAGCCAGTGTTCAGAGAGGAGGAGCTGGAAAAGGAGTTCCAGCAGCAGGATTGCCGATGGCCAGACCTCGGGCCACTGGGAGAGTGTTTACTATGAGGAGAGCTGAATCCTCTCAATCTGGGGATCTTATACAGGGTATGTATTTGATATCTGGTAGACTTTGTTTGTTTGTCTAAGTAGCATGATAGACAAGAAAGTGATGAGAATTTTGTTGAGGTATAGTTGTGACCGGTAGGATGTGGACCCTTAAGATCAATATCAGTGAGTGAGACAATTACTATACATCAAATGTGTATCAAGGCATAGTATTACTAAGAGAATCTAAAGTAATGATCAAATACTCGTAGTTAGTATGGATGGTATGAATTTAGAAGATTAAAGGAAAAGTACCTATAGTAGTTTTACCTAAGATGAATACGAGCAGGAAAGATAACTTCTTTTGGTTTTAATTGCATTAAGAGGTGCAATGATGTTCTATTGAGGATTAAGATGTGTGATTTTGATATAATTTGGAATAGTGGAATACGCTACAAGGATCTAGGACTGTGAATGGATACATTAAGTATGAAGTCAGGGTAGTATTGATTGCGGTGTTAATTGTAGAAGTTAGATGTTGAAATTGATTGTGGTGCTAATTGCGGGTAATGGTAGAAGTTAGATGTTGGAATTGATTGTGGTGTTAATTGCGAGAGTTAGATGTTGAAATAAGGTTCTCTAGTGGATCAGTAGTAAGAAGAAGGAAATGATTAAGTTTTAATTATGTCCTTCAAGGATGATAGATCAAGGTGAAATGTTAAGGACAATGAAGTGATGGATTGTTTCGAGGATAAATAAAACGATATAAGAATGAATTCTGTTATGAAGTTACCGCTGTCACCTAGGGGAAAAACAGCGATGAGAAATATAATGTCGGATCTTTAGATTAAGATATGATTACAAGATGATGTCTAGATTTGAGTTAAGAAATTCCGAGGACGGAATTTTTTTTCTAAGAGGGGTAGTAATGTAACAGTCTGATTTTTAATTACGTTGTTTAACCGGTTAAAATATAATTAATTATATTTAAACCTGAGAGTTAGAAAGTGATTTTAAATAAAATAAAATCATATTCATAGTCTCTCTTATGGTAGAAGGCTACGGTGAAATTTTGGGTTGAAAATTCAGGCGGAGCTCGGTCTGCGTTTTTAACTAATAGTATAATTTTATACTGACAAAAAACTCTAATTTGACCTGAAAACTGAAATTTGTAGATTTTTTATATTATGTCCGTGAGGAATCCTACTTTCCAAATTTCTGATTAGAAATAAAATATTATGTTTATTCGGACGAATTTTGGTAAAAGTTCGGACCAAAAATAGTCGGTGTTTTCACTGACAGTAAGATTTTAATGATCAAAAAACCTAATTTTGACTCTTGAACGAAATGGTTTATGTTTAAAACATATTTCCAACGAGTTTGGTTATTTTGAAAATTTTCGATCGAAAAACAGACAGAAACCCTAATCGGGAAACCGACAGGGTCAAAAACGGAACTGCAGATACCCGTAAGGAGATCGGGACAACGAGTCATACATGATGACTCATGGAGGATGAGTCACCAAGAATTTATGAGCATTAAAGGCTAGTAATCATGACTTTTAGGTAAAATGACCAAAATACCCCCAAACTTTCGCGGTTATTAACAAGACACATCCACGCACTCTTAACCACTCATTTTGCATGGTTGTAAACCTCCCACATCTCCTCAATTTCGTGCCGCCATATATACCAAACCATAACTATTTCATTTTGCTTTCGTTTCATCATTTTCCCCTCAAAAACCGAAATCGAGTAAGTGACGGAGCTGCGTACAGTATTTCCGGGAACCGCAAATGGATGGGATCAATGAGTCATGGATGACTCATTAGATGTGGCCCAAAATCAGTCACACCTACATTAATTGTGAACCACATACTTTTTAACCCTAGTTAGTTACATAACCCTAGTTAAGTTAACTATTAACTATGGTTAAGTTTATATTAATTTAATATTCACAAAACCAATTAATTGGACTCTAAGGAACCAAACAAAGCCTAAGATCTGCCCTATTTAAACCCCAAACCGCAGCAGAAGTCCCCCTCCACATTTCTCACTTCATCTTTTCCATTTCTTCTTTATTTCTTCATTTTTTCTTCAAAAACTCCATTGTTGTTCTTGCACAACTTGATCATCCTTTCACTTTCTTTCATTATCTAGAGGTAAACCCTCACTTCTATAATCTTAGTTATCTTCCTCATATTCTTAACTCTCTTTATCAACCACTACTTCGGATTAGAGGAGAATAATTGAGAGAGAAACCTCAATAGTTACAAGAAGCCTTTGTTGGAAGCTTTGAAACCTAGTTGGAGCAGTCTCAGTGAGAGGGTCACTGAACACTCGTCAACCGTTGGATCATTATCAAATTGTATAATAAGCTTTGAGACTTGTGGTTCTTAGTATCCAACGGTCGAATTTGGAACAAATCTCCACAGTGTGAGATATGAAGCTCGGACAGTAGACCTTGGAGGTGAGAAACTCAACCCGGATACCATCTAAGCTGTCACCAACAAATTACGATCCGAGATGTTTTAACCATTGGATCGGGCTGAAACTTTGTGAGGAGGTTTAGGAAGGAAACGTCTTCATTATGACCGTTCGTTTTTCGAAATTGAGCTCTGTGGACAGAGTAATGGAGCTCGAACAGTAGCCCTCTTTCGGTAGCTTTTCCCTAGGATTCATGAGCTTATTTTGAATCTAATTTCCCCTAAGTCCAGCCGTTGTTCTCATAATTTTTTCCATCGATTTTGTTTCTTGATTCAAATAGATTTATTTATTTGAAACCCTATTGTTGATTCGGTTGGTATTTCGTTCTCGCGAATTATGTTACTCGTACGTGTAATCGGGATGGAAAGCAGAACGGTGGATGTGTAAGGATGGATGGTGGCAGATTTGTGTATGTTCTTGGATAGCGTGCTGAGGTTCTTGGCAGTAGCGTGGACGCATTCAGAGCTTGTACGAGAAAGCGCGCACGTCAATCAGGTGGGGGAAAGAATCAACCTATCGTCGGAATCGATAAGTAGTAGATTATATGATAATTGTGTAGGGCGACCTAAACCCTACTAGTAGTCGAGTAATCGATAAGACCAAAATCACATTCGAAACCTTTTTTGTAAAACCAATGGTGATTCAAGGATTGTAGGTTTATCAGCATATGTTAATTTTGTGATACTAAGATAGAGAATATCATGGCCGTGATGGTTGTCATGGCCAGGCCGTGACAGGTTCTGACTTGTAGAATTCTTTTATTTTATGTCTGTCACGGCCGTGATGGCTATCACGGCCAGGCCGTGACATAGTCTGACTTGTTGATTTGATTATTGTGATAAATTGCTTTATGTGATAGTGTGACACTTGAACATTTCTTGATGTTATGCATTATCTGCCTGGTTTAGTACTATACTTTGTTGATTTTAAGTGAGGATATATGTTGTTCGGAAGATTTGGTTTGGGTGAGAAAGTATCAGAGAATTAGCATTGCCTAGCTTAAATGGAATATATTAAAGATGAAATGTGTTATAGAATGTGAGTCTAGGCTATGATGGAAGCTTGAGGCACCCTTGTTATTGATGTAATTCAGTATGGTTCATAGGTTTCATTGTGTTTATAACCGTATGTCTAAGACATACGAGGTCCGATGTCCTCGTGGGACCATCCTATGTTAGATTTAATTTGTGCAGCTATAGTGTCAATGCTTTGCTTGAGCACCCTCGAAAGAGAATCAAGGTGTCCACCGAGTGTATCGTGCAGCTATAGTGTCATTATATTACATGAGCATTCTTACCATGGATGAGGTTGTGCACCGACTGTACCGGGCAGCTATTGTGTCATTGCTATGCATGAGCACCCTTGATCCAGGGTGTGCACCGAGAGCATCATGCAGCTATGGTGTCATTGCTTTGCATGAGCATTCTCACCATGAATAAGGGTGTGCACCGGTTTTGGGGACGATTCGCTTGGACGACTGACTAACATCCCTAATGGAAATGGGAATTTGTGACCACGTCATCATAAAGGTTTAGATTGTATGAGTTGAGGGTAGAGGAGTATACGTTAATTTGAGGATGATTGTTAGTTATGTGTGTTAATTGTCTGTGACAATTACTGTATAATTTAGTATGACTCTTTTCCATTTTTTTGGTGATAGAACTGCTTCTTATCCCCTGTATCTTTCTGTATGTTTTATTTTATCTTTTATGGGATCGTGCTTGAAGACCCTATGGCTGAGCTGAACGAGGAGGAGTTGGATGGAACTCCCTCTGAATCGGAGGACGGAGGACAAGTTGTGATCCACGATGATTAGGGTCTAGTTTGTTATGGCCAGTGCGTCTTGTGAGACATTTTCTGTATTGTATGCTAAGTATGTCTTTTATTTAATTATACGCCTTCGAGGGATCCTACAGAGAGGATACCCTCAACAGTGTTATGGTATTGTAATGAATAAATAGGTGTGTTTTGAAATATGTATAAAAGACTTACGTGTGTATTGCAATATAATTATGGTGTGATGTTGAAGTTATATGTTTATTAACTTAAGTTTTTAATTTTTATGTATTTTCACGTTATGCGTGCGATTAAGGAATTAATTAAGAAGGCTATAATCTAATAAAACATCGGGGCCCAACGGGGTGTCTCACATGGTCAAGTAAAAGACAAAGCACTATTACCTTATGAGACACCCCGTTGTGCCCCGATGTTTTATTAGGCTAAAACCTCATTAATTAATTTCTTACTTGTGCGCTTAATAAGAAAATACGTAGAAATAAAAAGCTTAACTTATGATGTATACATCTTCATATAGAATACACCTCACAATATAAGTATATTAAACATACTACAAAACACTGTTGAGGGTATCCTTTCAGTAAGATCCCTCACAAGCATAAACTTAAACAAAAGTTAAACAAAGCGGAAACGTATAAAAATATGCCTCACGCGATGCACTGGCCATAACTAACTAGACCCTAATCACCATGGGTCATAGCTCGTCCTCCGGAAATATACAGGGGATAAGAAACAGTTCTATCATCAAAAGTGGAAAAGAGTCATAGTACATTATACAGTAATTGTCACAGACAATCAATACGCCTAACTAACAAATCATCCTCAAATTAATATATCATCCTCTACCCTCAATCTCATGCTACTCAAGGACACCATAGCTGCACACCTATTTCTAAGGTGAAAGTGGTCTCGCGAGAACTCTTGATTTTACGTGTATTATATTACCAATACACATGTGTTTTACGTGTATTATATTACCAATACATGGTGTATTAGATTACCATTACACAGATGTGTTTTATGTGTATTATATTACCAATACACTTTTGTCCTTGTTTATTATATTACCAATACACGGTTGTGGACAACAACACCTATACTTGAATCTCACTAACCCGTTTTAACAACATCTTAGTGCCTTAACTTTCCATTAGAACTTGACACATATTCTATGCCATAACACCTCTTTAACATTCTTCATCTAAGTTAGGCACTTCTAAATCATCATTATCCTCACACCCAAAACAATCATCTCTTAGACAACATATATATCTTTGCTTACAATCCAATAAGCATAATAATAAAAACCAGGCAGATCATGCATAACACAATATCAATCAAAATATTCCAATATCACCAACATAGCACAAAATCAATTCAATAAAGGTAATAAGCTCAAATCAACCATCAACAATATAAAATCAACCTAATGTCGATAAACCTACAATCCCCAATCGCCATTGATATTTTAGAAAAAGTTTCCAATGTGATTTTGGTCTTGTCAATTACTCGACTACTAGTAGGGTTTAGGTTGCCCTACACAATTATTATATAATCTACTACTTATCCATTCCGATGATAGGTTGGTTCTTTCCCCCACCTGAGCTAACACCGGATTCACAAACTTCCCGATCTTCGTAACTACATCACGAATATCCGATATCCTTCAACCAACATCGCATAACAACGATTAATCAAACAATTCCCATTAGGTTCACTTTAATACTAGGTTCGGCCTCTAATTCAAAATGAAGCTAGGATTATTTTCTCACTCTAATCTTTTGGATTCTAGGTGCTTAGGTCTTAGATAACTAGAATAAATTGTTAGAAGTTGAAAATATGAAACAAAATCCTCTAACCTCTAAGGTTAGGGTTTCGGCCTTGGACATAAAAATAGGTTAGAAAATTTATTTGAATTCAAACCCTTGGATCATAAATTTTAAGTATCTAAAAGCATAAAAACCATAATCTTAACTCATCAAACACTTTGAAACATTTTTACATAATCTTTGAAGAAATAGATCTAAAACTTGAAATAGATAAAACTTGATGAAACTTAAGATTAGTTGAGGATTAGGAACATAGAAACCCTAAATAGTTTATATCTAACCTCATTTAAGTTAAAAATTGAACAAAACCTCCTTTGTCCATTTAGACATCGGTTCGGCCCTGTTTAGATCTATATGAAGGAAAACGATTTTGCTCACATGCTCTTAGATGATTAAAATAGAGATCATAACTAGATCATAGAATTTGGTTTCACATTTTTAGGATTTTTCTACAATTTTCTAGAGATTTTAGAAGTTATGGATCTAAGAATGATAAATGGAAGAAAATGACGTTAACTCAACAAATAAGTGAATGAAATAACATAGACACTACAACAGATTAGACTTTAGATAGCGTTTCCGTATGCCTTTTAATAGCGTTTGTAACCGCTATCTATGCTACCGCTATTAAAACTCGTTAGCAAAGATAGCATTTAGGAAGTGCTATTAATAGGTGACTTTAGATAGCGTTTGTACACTTGTACACGGAAATGCTATCTAAAGTCAGACTTTAGATAGCGTTTCCGTGTACAAACGCTATCTAAAGTCTGACTTTAGATAGCATTTGTATCAACAAACGCTATCTATTCCCCCCCCCCCCCCCCCCTTTTTTTTCTTAACTTTTACATCCATTATTCCTGCATATTGAACTACACCAAAAAAACCACAATTGTTGCAGTCAATACAATTGTTCAAAATGTGTTCAAAATATAAGTGTTCAAATATAAGTGTTCAAAATGTGCAGCACTGTGTTTGTGCAAAGATTGCATGTGTTTGTGCAAAGATTGTGTTTGTGCAAAGCAAACCAAGTAACTATACAATCAAAGTGCAACACTCTATACAAAGCAACTATATATATAACCAGGATATAAGTACAAGACTGTTTCTAAAGTATTCAAATTCACACGAGTAAGACAAAACCAAAGTGCAGCAACTATACCATATCTCAATCCTTAAGAAACCAAAATCAGAAAACCAACATACATCTATAATCTACATTTACAGCTTCTGTTTGTTTTTCATGAGACCAAGACAACACCAAAGTAATGTGTCGAAATGTGATCCAAAGCCTCTGTAGCATACATACTGCATTTCCACCACAAAGACTAACCTGTTACATTGGGATACAAGCAGACTAATTAGGTAAATACTACATCGTAGCAAGAAACATAATTCAAATCAAGCATAACAAAGTCTAACAAAAATAATAGCAAGAAACAAATCATGTATGTATAAATAATTAAATATGATCATACCATCTCAAGAGAATCAGCTCCAAGTAATTCCATGTTGCGGTGGTTGATAATCTGATTATTTTCTAGATTATGTGTTCGATGTCGATACATAGAAGAAAAATGATATTAATATACCACTTAAATAAAAGATAACTAAATTACTGATACAAAGGAATTCAAATAAACAGATTACGAAATCAAGCTTAAATTACCAAATCATGCTTAAATTTCAATAGAACCTAAACATATTAAATAAGAACCTAAACAACACATTTAGTTTGGGAGAGAAAGAGAAATCGAAAGCAGCAGAGCACTCACTGGAGAAGAAAATAGTAATCAGTTGAGCGAAATACATAGATGTTGATTGAATTTGTGTGAACCAAAAAGTGCAAGTTTGAACTTATTTTCTCCTTTCCATGCACATCAACTCGAAGGCATGTACCAATGAAAAACAAATACATAGATAGTTTGGGGTTGATAAATATAAAGCATTATTCACATACCAATGAGTATTGCTGCAACTACTGTGATCAATTTGACATAATCAAACGAACTTTTCAACAATATAGCGACACCAATCTTCCTTGACTTCAGATAGTTGAGCAGTGGAGTATGTGGAGCATTTGAAGTCAGGGAAGTACTGCGACATAAAAATTAAATAAAGTAAGTTACAATTGCTAAAACATTTGAACAGTCACAGTTAAAAGCTAAGTAAACAACATACCGCCATTGGTATTTTAACTTGGTTCTGCAAGATAGTTTCCTTCATGAAACGCATGACATAGTACCCACAATCTGTACTGTTGGGTTGTCTTGGGCACTATAAAAAATAAAATAGTAAATCAATATAGTTTTTTTTATCTAATTGCGCATTAAGTTTTTGCAAATATACCTGTATCTAAATCCATTTAATGTTGGTTGCCTTTAAACGCGGCACCTTAGCTCCGATATTTGTGCGATAAACTTGCAAAGCACTAATCACAAAATCAAACAGACTTCATTAAGAAACATATTTTCAATCATCACAAACACACGCATGCTTACTTATCGAACAGAATCATAGAAAATCAGAAATATAAAAACATGCTTACTTATCGAACAGATTCTTTAATTCTGGGCGATCCCTAGGATCAACATTCAAGGGATCCAGATAGTAAATAATCTCTTCAACAATATTTATCGTGCACAGCACCCAATGATTCCTACAAAAATGTTGAGATAACAAATCCTAAGCACCTCAACTTTTATGTAATTCATTATTGTGAATTAAGTCCTATAGGATAAGCGACTCACCCAACATTGGACGGCGCTAAAAACAAGGGCTGATATTCTCTTTCTTTAGTTGCAAACCGGTCAGCTATATACGTTCTCTGTGAATCCCTCCCGAAGAAGCCGTATGTATTTGTTTGGTGTGGGGACAAGAACAGAAACCTCCTCGTTCTTTCCTTTGGAAGCAACAATTCTTCATACAAATACCTTCAATTAAAATATAAAAATAGATTACACCAATGACATCAATATTTAAATGGAAAGACTAAAAAAATATTGTACACTTTAAGCCTGATTTAGTACCTGATATATACGCAAATAACGGAGGCAGATACCCATTCATGATTTACAATTTCTCTGATATTTTCAGTATTGAGCATCTCAATGATATGCTGACCAAAAATATTTTCTTCCATCTCTATGTCCAATTGGTCATCATTTTTCATATTCTTTCGTTCATGTATTTTAAGAAAATTCAAATATTCCAGAGAAATTGTAGTTGAACCAGTTGTAGGAGGGTTGGCCTCAGAGTTTCCTCCTTTATTTTCTGGGGTTGTAATTGACTCCTTTGTATATCCAGACACTCTGCCCTTGCCTTTAGATTTTGCAAGTGCCTGGAAATTTTGCATTTCAATATGCCAGTTAGTGATCAACTAATGTAATAAATATATGCCGTATATGAAAAGGTGGAAAAATGCAATTACATACCATATTAATTACAACCACGAGATCAATTGGCCATGCCACATAAGTACCTATTGCATCTCTTACTGTCATTACATCTGCATCATTGATAGGTACCGGCAATGGCGCATCCCCCTCAGTTGCAACATCAACTCCAACTTTCACATGGTTAAGGGGTACTGGTCCAATGTGCAGTGTAACACCCGGCTCATTGTATACTTTACCCATAGCAACCATACGATAGTTTGGGGTTGATAAATATAGCTGACATGAGTTGACGCCCTAATCCAATGATAGATGAATAAGCTGTGAATTAAGGCATCCAATTGAATGTATTTAACTGCGAATGCAATACTAGTAAAAAAAAAAAAGGCATGCATTACCTCTGGAAGCCTGTTGGCAGATGGTATAGTGCAACTATCTTTGACGCTTGCTTGGGCTGTGAAATTAGCCTACCTCTCCTCATCCTCCTTTTGTTTCAGCTTTTCTTCCAAAATGTTCAATCTTTCAGAGAGTTGAGACACCAATGTCTCCCACCTTTTCGTTTCCGAGTTATTTTTTGCACGACCTTCAGGTGGGAAGTAGTCTTTTTGAGAGACGCCGAAACCCACACCCCTAACACGACCAGGGTTCTCTGGCACACCTAGGGCTTTAGCAAGAATATCCTGGCGACCAAAATCTTGTATCTCTCCCTCTACCGCAGACTGTGACAGTTCCTCCTGACACATAGTTATTGGTGAAATGCAAATGTTAAAATTATTATATATTATCATAAGAAAATAACAAATGAAAAAGTAAACGTTAGTCTACTAACACATTTATTCCACACGGTCTGCGTATTTTTGTTGTCAATTACACCCGCCTTGTTCTCGCGGGCTTTCCTCCACACAATATGGCGTTTAATTTTCTTAACTTCTGGCCCCGCCTCCTGCATCTGTATATTGAGATAATATATATTAACCAAACAATTTAAAAGTCATATTTACCACACATGCAGTTAAATATATATATACATACCAATTCATCCTCAATGTCAGCATACCCCTTACGTGATGCTTTGTAAGGGCATGCAGGATCTAACGCCCTGTTGCGATTTTCATTGATTAATTTCTATTCAGACACATATAAGTAATATTAATACATGGTTAATGTCATATGTACGTATTGCTATAAAATTATAAGGACTAACGTGATATTAAACATACCAGGAATTGAGCATCTCCTGTGCGTATTGATATAAAATCTGTCCACTCATCCCTTGATATGTGTGGATATTGTGATGGAGGTTCCTCTATGATACTCCCGTTGGCATCTCTTAGAAATTTTTTGTTCAATCTAGTTCTGAATGCCCTATGTAGGTTACCGACTTCACGAAGTACAAATTTTTTCCGAGATTCATCAACATTAAAAGACATCTGCAAAACAATATAAACAACGTGTCAAAGTAAGTATGTTTACATAGTTTACAATATAATTCATAAATTTTAACAATTACCTGTACATCAGCCCATATGCTCTCTTTGAAACCATCCAAAGCTTCATCCTTCCAATTAGAACAAATAATTGGGACCGTTTGCCGTACAACGGCCCCAATGTAACTCTTCAATATTTTACCATTAGCACGAATTGGTTGGTCCAAAGAATTCCATTCAACCTAATAAAAATAATAAAGTAATTAAATATAGATATCAAACAACATTATGAAATCCTTAGATTAGTAAGTAAATTACATCAAATTTTTGTCCTTTACTCCTAACGCGGATGACCGCCTTCATAACTGTTGGCCCACGTCTCGTCGCTTTGGCATCACTAGAATTACTTGAAGATGCAATTTACCTACAAAAATATTAGATACAAGTAAAACATCAATGGACATTAATATAACATTAATTGATGCAAAATATAAAACAACTATGAATTACTATTTTGTTAGTCAAAAGAACAATGGACCTTTTCATATCAGCTGGATCAGTGACATAGAACACTTGTTGAGCTTGAGATGCTAATATAAAAGGCTCATCTTTATACCCCACCCTATTAAGATCCACCTGCATGAACCCTGACTCATCAATTTGAACACCGTTATTATTGTCAACCCACTTGCAACCAAACACACCAACCTTAAACTTTGTGTAATCCAACTCCCATATGCGTTCAATGACGCCGAAGTATGACATATTTGCATATATCGGGTTTCTGTCTTTGGCACTTGAGATATGCATCGACTGAGCTACAAGAGTCACACCACTGTTTTGCATTGTACTCCGACCATCTTGTTCTTTTGTATAGAATGTGTATCCATTAATTTGATAACCGTGGTAAGAGAAGACATGCAAACTTGGACCTTTGGCTAACCATCTCAATCTATTTGAAACTGAAGTAGCATTTTCAGTCAACTCTGCATAAATGTGATCTCTTAGCCACGTTATAAAACAACGATTGTGTTCTCTAGTTAGCCAATTTTGATTCTTATTTGGATACAAACTCTTAAGCATGTCCTTGTGTTTTTCAACATATGGCTCAACCTCATCGGCATTGTGCAGAACATATAAGTGTGCTTGCTCCCATTTTGTCCTTGATATAGTCACTATTTCATTTCCAGTAATTCCTTGCCCCATCATTCTCCATGTGTGACGAGACTTTGGCAGCCCTATAGAATCAGCATTGGATAGGTATTCGATGCAGAGAATTCAACAGCTTCTTCGACAATATACCGTTCAACAATACAACCTTCTGGTCGTGATCGGTTTTTCACATACCCTTTTAATATCTTCATATAACGCTCAATCGGGTACATCCATCTCATATAAGCTGGCCCACACAGTTGTGTCTCTCTAACAAGGTGAATGGTTAGATGAACCATTATGTCAAAGAATGAAGGTGGAAAGTACATCTCAAGCTCGCATAAAGTCACAACAATTTCTCTTTGCAATGATGGCAACTTCCCAGGGTCAATCACTTTGCTGCAAATTGCCTTGAAGAAGAAATAGAGTTTAGTTAAGGTCCCCCGTACTTTGTTAGGTAAAATAGACCGTATACCAATGGGTATCAACTGCTCCATGAGAACATGACAATCGTGGGACTTTAGACCTTTTAACTTGAGATCTTTCATCGATACGAGGTTCCTAATGTTTGAAGAGTACCCTTCCGGAACCTTAACTCCTTCAAGAAACTTACAAAAAACAGTTTTTTCTTTTCTAGATAGAGTGTAAGCAGCCGGAGGAAGATATGTCCTTTTACCCTTCTTCGTCGGTCCCAATTCTCTTCTTATTCCTATACTAACCAAGTCCAACCTTGCATTGATGCCATCTTTAGTCTTCCTTGGCACATTGAGTAACGTACCAATGACACTATCACATATATTTTTCTCAACGTGCATCACATCGAGGAAATGTCTTACATATAATGATTTCCAATAAGGTAAATCAAAGAAAATCGACCTTTTCTTCCACCCTCTTGTGACAATATCTCTCGCAAAAGGTTTACCGAATTGGATATTCAAATCCTTTACCTTTTCAAAAAGTTGATCACCCGTCAAAGGTGAAGGAGCTCTACCTTCTTCCGAGTTCCCATTGAACGCCTTTCTCCACCACCGGTAATGATGACTTGGATGCAAAAATCTACGATGCCCAAGAAAGACATTCTTCTTACAATGTTCTAACCGCATCCAATCCGTACCCTCTTCACATATAGGGCATGCACACTGACCCTTGATGCTATATCCTGACAGATTACCGTAGGCTGGAAAATCATTAATTGTGCCAAACAACATAGCTCTCAAATTGAAACTTTCTTCCTTATACCCATCATACACCTCCACACCTGTCTCCCACAGTTGTTTCTAGTCTTCAATCAAAGGAGTCAAATAGACGTCTATATCATTTCCTGGTTGTTTGGGCCCAGAAATTAACATAGATAACATCATAAATTTGCGCTTCATGCATAGCCATGGGGATAGGTTATAAATCACCAAAATCACAGGCCATGTCTTTGTGAGAGCTACTTTGAACACCATGCGGGTTAAATCCGTCGTAGCCAATGCAAGTCGTAGGTTTCTTGATTCTTGCCCAAAATCGGGATAATCATGATCAAATTTCTTCCATTGCGGAGAATATGTCCGGGTGCCGCAGACTTGCCATCTTTGATCCTTTCATCCTCATGCCATGTCAAGTGCTTTGAATCTTCAGAACTACGGTACATGCGCCTAAATCTGGGTATTATGGGAAAATACCACACAACCTTCTCTGGATCTGATTCTTTCTTCTTATATCGTGAGGCATTACATTTAGGACACATCTTTAACGATGCATATTCATTCCGAAATAAAATGCAATCATTAGGACAAGCATGTATCCTCTCGTAGCTCATGCCAATAGAGCGTAACATTTGTTTAGCCTCATATGTCCGACTAGGAAGCACATTATCCTCTGGCAACATGTCTTTCAATAGTGTGAGTAAGTCCGTAAAGCTCTTATCAGTCCATCCGTTGCCTGATTTCAAGTTATACAACTTTAACATCGCCGATAATCTTGTGAATTTAGTACAACCATCATACAATGGTTGCTCTGCATCACTTACCTACCTCCCAAACATTTGAGGACAATCCCAAAGATCCTCTTCAACAGCATTTGCAATGTCTTCAAAACGATCGCCCTCATAAGTATTTGTGTCGGTATCGTATGATGAATATCTCACACGATTCCTCATTTCACTAGACTCAGCTCTTGTCTCACCATGTTTTGTCCAACATGTATAACTTTGATCGATTCCATTACACACTAAATGTTCTTCCAAATCGGCTGCACTAACTCGCCTTGAATAACAACAATCTAAACAAGGACATATGATTGTACTAGGGTTTTCCGCATGCCGAACTGCAAAACTAATGAACTCTTTCACCCCATCCTCATACTCCTTCGTTAAACGATTGGCAGACATCCATTTCCGATCCATGCTTTCCCGATCTACAAAAATATTTATTAAACATATTTACATTGAGTTTAGAGTGGTTGAGGTCTACATGCAATGTATACAGATTAAAGGAATGAAAGGAATGAAAACTTTTACCCTTTTTCCGCATGGCAAATTGAGTGTGGACAGGGGCTGTGTATTAGTGGGGAAGCATCAAATTTGGCCTTGTTTTGTTCCTAAGTAGACTTTGACTCGTTTTAGGCATTTTTGGTAATTTTTAGTCTATTTTGAATATAATTACGCTTTTTGTGTCTTTTTAGTGTTTCAGGTTAGAAGTGAAGCTCCGTGAATCAAGGATAAAATGCTCAAGATCAACCATGATGGAGTTTGGATGAAGATGGAGCTTTAAAAGTGAAAAAAATGAGCCAAACAGAGCCCATCACGGCCTAGCCGTGATGCCCATCACGGCCATGATCGAGCAAAGCTGAAAAGGAAGAAAGGAAAAAGTCAGAATCTGTCACGGCCTAGCCGTGATACCCCTCACGGCCGTGACATAACAGTTGGTGGAAGACAGTAGCTATCACGGCCTGGCCGTGATACACATCACGGCCGTGACAGGCCAGGAAGAACTGATCACGGCCTAGCCGTGATGAGGCTCACGGCCGTGATGCCCCAGAGTTGAAAGCGCGCCCATTCAATTTGGTGCATATTATGATATGCATTTCAGTTCTCCTGGCATTTTTTTGTTTACAAATTAATTGCGTAAAAATTAAAGTAAGAAAGGATGTGTTATGGACCAAAGCTTTGCTATTGATAAATAGAATATAAACAGTCTAAATGCAATTAAATATGAGTCATTAATCAGATCAGATCAGATCATATCAGATAATTGAGGCTTAAAGTCAAGGAGTTTGCATGATATTTAAGACTAAAATGTCTAGCTTAATTGCTTCTCTCATGGAAACCCATACCCAAACTTCTCCTAGAAAGCAAGAACATTGATCTAAAGATATAGCTTGGTGAGTTGATGACTGCAAAGATTCTGCTAATTAGAGCATCACTATGGCTCCAACAGGTAACAAACGTTTCTATTTATTTAAAAATTGACTACAGTTTGGAGCAGTGTATTATCGGTTCAAGTGGGGAAGGGGATGAGGGTCCACCACTTAGCTAAATTTGCATGAGGGTTTAGAATTAATTGTTTCTCTCGGAAAATATATACCCATAATTCACTCCATGCGGGTAACATCACGTGAACAACTTGTCGAAAGATGAGTCAACAAAGTTAAAAGAGAAAACTAAAAGACAGAATCACATGAATAGAGAGGCGAAAATTATTAAATTTTACAGGATATGGTGAGGTTTTAAACACCTACAAAATCATGTTTTGTCCTATAGGATATACCTGAATAATTGGGTGTTGTGACTAACTCTGGCAGTGTCTTGCAACTTAAATTCGATCCATTTTTCTGGAACCAGTGCTGAAAAGGGAGAAAAAAGTACTAAGTGGAAGGAAGTCAACTATAATAGATGTTATAAAACAAGAACACTGTCATGTTTATTGCAAGAGACATATGTGTGTCAAAATAACTAGATCTCCAAAGTAGAATCCAACAAATTCACTGCACTTTTCCTAGGTAGTTATAGGAAATGATCATGATTTAAGTACTCCAAAACCAGTCATCATATATGATGTTTAATTAAAATCACTTCAACTAACCTCCAAAATTCGCACTTGGAACAAAAGCTTTGTTTAGAGAAAATAATAAAAACAAATCACCAGTCAATACAAACTCCAAGATGACTCGTGCATTTTGTCAAATATTTGGTAAGCAATCTAGATAAATACCAAAACATATAACTCCATTTTGTGACCATCAAATTAATTACCCAAGCATATCAACCCATTCAAATGAAACAATCATATGATGACAATAGAGTGTATTGTTGCTCATTCATTTGAAACTTCATAGTACAAACATAGCAAATGAGAGAATAAAAATGAAAACTACTGAGTTACCAAATGACCTCTTCCCAAATAGTGGCATATGGAAGCTGCTAATAATTCTTTACACTGAATGCTCAAGTCTCGGTAACTTTAGAATTTCAAAAATACAGAGAAGGGAAGGGAAGTTCAAAAAAAGAAAAGAAAAGATCATTTTTTGTTCTTACACAGAATAAAGCTCAACTCTCTGTAAAATCCGCAATTTTTGACTCCCGCTTCCAATCTTACATCAAAACAAGATAATGAACAAATGGGAAAAGGGTTTGGCGAGTTAGATGATGGGTGCTGTTTTCAGGGATAGGGGGCGTCGGCTGCTGAAGAAGAAGAAGGAGAAAAGGGAGTGTGGTTGAAAAGGGTTCCCGCGATGGCAACGACAGTAGGGTTGGGGCTGTGTGTGTCGAGTGGAATGAAGCTGAGCAAGAAAAAAGAGGAGGGAAGAAAGGTCCCGTGTTTAATTCCTGATGAAAATGTAGGTGTCCACCTAAGATAGCGTTTCCTTTAGGAAACGCTATCTTAGGTATCACCTAAGATAGCGTTTCCGTGTGGAACCGCTATCTTTTCCTAAGTGGCACTTTTAATAGCGGTTCCACACGGAAACACTATCTTAGGTGATACCTAAGATAGTGTTTTCTAAAGGAAACGCTATTAAAAGTCCCCCCATCACTTTTAATAGCATTTCCACACGGAAATGCTATTAAAGGTGCGTTATTAAAAGTCTAATCTGTTGTAGTGAGATGAGTAGGATAAAGAAATGTTACCCTTGAAGCTTGAAGAAAAAGGAGGAAGAAGATGATGAGCTCTTGAAGAAATCCAATGAAGTTTGAAGTAAGAAAATGAGGTTTTTGAGAGTGTAAACCATGAATGAAGAAAATGAATGAATATATAGAGATGGAAAGATTGAGAGGCGTGTGGGAGAAGGAGATGAGAGAACTTGGAGGACATGTTTGGTTGGTTGGTTAGGAGAGAGATTAATAGGTTTTAGGATTAAAATACTATTACTTTCCAAAACACCATGATTACTTTCTTGGATGTGACATATGATTTTAGTTCATCAAGTCACTTCAGTAACCTCAGCTCTCCATTCTGCCCCGTTGTTTACCCGATTAAAGTTTCTGATCGTAATCCTCGAAGTTTTTACCCGGATAAAAACACTAACCATTTCGTTCATAGGTCAACATTAGGTTTTCTGCTCACTAAACTTTTACTGTCAGTGAAAACGCAGACCGGGTTTCGTCTGAATTTTCAACCCAAAATTTTACCGTAACCTTCTACCATAAAGTAGACTATGAATATGATTTTATTTTATTCAAAGACACTTTCTAACCTTCATATTAAAATATAATTAATTATATTTTAACCGCTTGAACAACATAATTAAAATCAGGCTGTTACACCTTATCAACTGTTGAAGCTGGGTATATTTCGGCAGCTAGTTGCTGCTCACAACTTCTATGGATCAAACATCAATTGGAGGACTACAATGTGTTTGTAAGTAGTATTTCACTTATGTGTGATAATACTACTGCAATAAATCTATCTAAGAATCCAATATTGCATTCTAGAGCTAAACATATAGAAATTAAACATCATTTTATTAGGGATTATGTGCAAAAATGTGTTTTTGATATACAATTTGTAGATGCTGACCATCAATGGGAAGATATCTATACTAAACCTCTTACAGATGACAGATTCATATTTATTAGAAAACAACTTAATATGATTTGTGTGGATTGATTTTGCGTCCGATGCATATTGCATGCGCGTTTATTGCATAACTGCGTCCAATACTTGTTGCACGTGCGTCTAGTGGACATTACGTCCATTGATTGTTTGAATGGTTTTATCAGACTCGTCTATGCTATCTATTGTTATATTTGCATTGATTTATGTCCAAGACATATTTAATAATATCCTTATGCCGAGTCAGTTATTTCCATCAATCCCATTAATAGCTTTTTATGGTTTCAGAAACCTGCCGCATCAGTACTCATTATTCCTTTTCTCACAAGTTTCATTTTTTAAAATTAATTTCGTTGGGAAAACTCTTCAAATTCTAAACCTTTTTAAGTAATACTCTTTCCCTCTGAAAAACCTTTCACAATCTTCTCGTTTGAACCCTCGAGTGTACTTTGTTTTCTTGCTTCCAAACCCTAGCTCTCAAACCTTCAATAATGGCTTCCTCCTCCGTTGGTTTCAATGTGGACAAGTTGAACCTTGCTTCTGAACATCATTTCAACTTTGGGATTATGCAAGAATACAACTTGGATGTAAGCAAGAATGTTAATGCTGTTGGCTGGGGAGGACTTGAGACACCCCGTGGTGCCCCGATGTTTTATTAGCTTAAAACCTTATTAATTAATTCCTTCATCGCACGCTTAGCGTGAAAAGTACGTAAAAATTAAAACTTTATTTAAACAATCATATAACTTCTGCAAATTAAACACACCAAGGTTGCAATGTATAAATACACACCAGTAAATTTATTACATTATCAAAACACTGTTGAGGGAATCCTCTTAGTAGGATCCCTCACAGGCATAAACTTAAAATAAAAGCCATACTTAGCGGAAACATATAAAAATACTCATTCTTAGACACACTGGCCATACTATCTATACTCTACTCGCCATGGATCACAGCTCGACCTCCAGCGTCTGGTTCGTAAGGAGTTCCATGCAACTCCTCAGTAACCTCCGTTTCATACAGAGCTCCGTCCAGCTCCTTAGCAACATAATCCTCCATCAGGTCTTCTAATGTAAGTAAAGTAACCCACAAGAATACAGAAACATAGGGGATAAGAAACAGTTCTATCATCAAAACCGGAAAAGAGTCATACTAAATTATACAGTAATTGTCATAGACAAACAACGCACATAACTAACAAATCACCCTCAAGTTAATATATCATCCTCTACCCCCAATCTCATGCTACTCACAGACACCATAGTTGCCCACCTATTTCCTAAGGTGGAAGTGATCTCTCGAGAACTCTTGATTTTATGTGTATTATATTACCAATACACGGTGTATTATATTACCAATACACGGATGTCATTGCGTATTATATTACCAATACACAGATGTCCTTGCGTATTATATTACCAATACACTTTTGTCTTTGTGTATTATATTACCAATACACTTTTATCCTTGTGTATTATATTACCAATACACGGTTGTGGAGAACAACACCTATACTTGAACCTCACCAACCCGTTTTAACAACATCCTAGTGCCTTAACCTTCCATTAAAACTTGACACATATTCTATGCCGTAACACCTCTTTAACATACATCATCTAGGTTAGGCACTTCTAGATCATGATTAACCTTCCATTAGAACTTGACACATATTCTATGCCGTAACACCTCTTTAACATACATCATCTAGGTTAGGCACTTCTAGATCATGATTATCCTCACACCCAAAATAATCATCTCTTAGGCAGCATATATATCTTTGCTTAAAAACCACTATGCATAATAATACAAACAAGGCATATCATGCATAACACAATACCAATCAAAATATTCCCATATCACCAACATAGCATAAAATCAATTCAATAAAGGTAATAAAATCAAATCAACCATCATCAATATAAAATCAACCTAATATCGAGAAACCTACAATCCCCGAATCGCCATTGGTTTTTCAGAAAAGGTTTCCAATGTGATTTTGGTCTTGTTGATTACTCGACTACTAGTAGGGTTTAGGTCGCCCTACATAATTATTATATAATCTACTACTTATTCATTCCAACGATAGGTTGGTTCTTTCCCCCACCTGGGTTATCACCGAACTCCTGAACTCGAAGCTCCTCGTTGTCACACCACAAAGTACTAACTCCACCTTCTGTGAATGTAAGGAGATTAGATGCTCGAAGAGGTATACCACGAACGTCCTCGTTTCCTCCGCGATGGAAGTCTAAGGTTATGAACACAAAATCACAAGTTAAAATCAAACAAGAACACTAAACCACAAGGTGTAGGTTCGGCCAAGACTAGTTCTTAGGGTTAGAGATTCCTGAAAATTATACAACTTATGGATTTATGATCCTTAAGTGTTAGGAGTTCATAAACAATGATCACTTAATAAAGTTTAATTAAAATCCCACTAAGTTATAAACTTAGGGTATTCGGTCAAGGCTAGTAAAATAGGCTAGCATTCACTAAACTTTCCAATCTCTTAGGTTGAGCATCCATATGTATTAAGGAGCTCAAAACCATGATCATTTTGGAAAAATAAGAACAAAGTATCCTAGGTGCATAACCTTCTAGGTTTGGCCTTCATAGGATTTATAGGTTAGAAATCTTTAAACTTTCCAATCTCTTAGACTTAGCATCCAAATATCTTATGGAGCTCAAGTCCATGATCATTTTGGAAAGCAATAGAAACTTAAACATTCCAATCTCTTAGACTTAGCATCCAAATATCTTATGGAGCTCAAGTCCATGATCATCTTGGAAAAATGAAAGTAATACATCCTAGCTTTAATAACATAGAATAAACAAGTTAGAAATCCTTAAACTTTCCAATCTCTTAGACTTAGCATCCAAATATCTTATGGAGCTCAAGTCCAAGATCATTTTGGAAAACAAAAACTCAAACATCCTAGAACCTTAACACTAAGTTTCGGCCATCATAGGATGATGAGGAAAAATATTCTCTGTTTAACAATAACTCTTAGGTTTAGAATCACAAGGTATTAAGAGTTCTAAATCCATGATCATACTTGGAAAGTTGAAACATAGTATCCTAGGCTTACTTATTCATATTTTCAGCCATCATAGGAACAAGCTATCAAAACTTCCAAGATTTATAGATTTAAGATCAATGGATAGTTAGAAACTCAAACACATGATCATATTCCAAAAGTTGAAACAAAAACTTCCTAGGTCACAAATGCAAGCATTCGGCCTTCATTGGAAGATATAGGTAGAGATTTTTGTTTTACACAACCTCTTAGTATGTTAAAATATAAGTTAATACAAGACTATAAAAAGTGGTTTCAACTCAAAAGGAGTTTTCTACCATTTTAGAGAGATTTTAGAAGTTTAAAGCATATAAAGAACACATAAAGTAAACTAAGAAATAAAAGATGAAACTTGCAAAAAGGTTCATATGAGAGCATTACCCTTAGTGTAAGGAAGAACTTTAATGAAGAACTTAAGTAGAAAAGATGAATAAAAACTAAAGCTTTAAGAGCTTGAACTTTTAGAATAAAGGAAGAAGATGAAGGTTTAATGGAGTTTGAAGAAGGAAGATGATGAAGTGAAAATGAGAGGTGTATATATAGAGAAGGGAGAGAGTGGCACGAAATTGAGGAGAGAGGAATGAGCATGGAGAGCAAGTTTTGACCTTGTGCATTGTTTGGTTTGAGAAAAGAAAGAAAAATAGGTTTTTAGAATATAATATGTTATAATTTGAAAAGTGTGATGATCACACTTTTGGAGTGTGTCATAACCCATTTCCATCAAGTCCCATCAAGTTACTTCACTTCTTTTGTGCTCCCTAATCTGCTCCATTTCGTACCCGGCTGTATTTTCCGATCGTAATTCTTTCAACGTTTTCGCCCGAATAAAATATTATATTCTATTTTTTAACAAAAATTTTCAAAATAACCAAAGTTGAAGGAAACATATTAAAAACACTAACCGTCTCGTTCAAGGGTCAAAATTAGGTTTTCTGCACAGTAAACTTGTACAGGCAGTGAAAACGCAGACCGACTTTCGTCTGAATTTTCAATCGAAAATTTTACCGTAACCCTCTACCATAAAGTAGACTATGAATATGATTTTATTTTAATCAAAAAAACTTTCTAACTCTCAAATTAAAATATAATTTAATTATATTTTAATCGATTGAACAACATAATTAAAATCAGGCTGTTACAGGACTTTTCGTGGAGAGAGTCTTTATCTACCCTAACCTGATTAGGGAGTTCCGGGGAAACCTTCAAGTTTCAATGTCTGAGATTTCTGCTGAAGTACTCGGAAAAAGGATAGTGGTCTCTGAAAAGACCATCTCTGATGCTATCAACTGCCCTCAAGAAGGAGTGGTTTTCACTGATTCATAGGAGACGGACCTTGGTGGTTCTGAAGTGATAGCTACCTTCCTGATGAGTGAAGATAAAGTAAGAAATCATTCCTGGAAGTCACTAGAGATGAAGGATCATGTTCGCATTCTTCATCAGCTACTGAACAAGGTGGTGTTGCACAAAACTGGGTCGAAGGACAACTTGTCTGCCTTACACAAGTTTTGTCTCTGCCATCTCATCACTGAGACAAAAATCAACCTGCCCAGAATTCTGTATGGAAGATTCAGGGATGCTGCTGTTCACAAGAAGAAGCTCTCTGCAATTCCATATTGTCATCTTCTGTCCAAGATCTTCAAGTCTCAAGGAATCTATGACATTCTTGCTGCTATGTCCCCTGAAGAACAAGCAAGAATTATACATGATAAGGGAATGTCAGCTGTTGATTTTGGCAAGATGAACATAGCCAACATGAATTTCAGTACATATGCTGCTGCTTTGGCTAAAACAGAAGAGTTGATGAAGATTAATGAGGAACAGGTTGAGCAGAACAATGCTGAAGTTCTAGGGCTAAAAAGAACAGTGAGAAGAAAAATAACTGTTGTTGGGAAACCATATGCAAAGAAGCCTGCTGCTGGCATTATGATAAGGGAACATGCTAATGTTGCCCCTCAACATGCTCCAACTCAGAAATAAACAAGGAATGTAATCCTGTCTTTCAATGAAGATGAGGATGATGAGGACAATGTCCTCATCAGTGAGGTGTTGAAGAAAGAAAAGTCAGTTGCTGCTGCTGCTGCTATTCCAACAAAGAGAAGGAAACCCTCAAGAAAAGCTAAGTCCTTTGTGACTTCTGTGGTAAATGTCTCTGCTAACAATCCTGTTCAATTAGTCGTAGATGCCTTAGTTGAAAGCTTATAAAGTAGTGATGATACTGCTACTGCTGTTGCTATTGACACTGATGTGTACATACCCACTCTACCTTCACCACAAACCTCTTTACCACAAACAGCCTCACCTGCCAACTCACCTATACAAACCTCACCAAATAGATCACACTTTCAACCCGTAATACCCGTAGATGATCCCTGGTTTAATCAACCAGATGATGTAGGAATTAACCCTGGAGCCCCCTTTCCCAAAATACCTAGAACCAAATTTCCTTACACTCACCCTTTAGTTCTCTATGATGGCAAAGCTAAAAGCTGGGCCAAAGTAAAAAGAGACTGGAAAATCCTCTACCATTAACATGAACCTGAACTTATTTCAACCATACCTTTCTATCCTTTACCAGAATATGAGTATGAACCTGAGTCCATACAATACCCAGAATACATACCCATTCTACATGTGCCAAACCACAACAATCCTCTTCCATCCACTCTGCACAACCATATTGGAACTGCCCTTACTCACCTTCCACAACAAAAATTCCCACCTAGAAAAATCTACCCAAACCTCATCAAATCCCCTCCTTTCAAACCTTTCGCTGATGGTGTCAACATGCATATCATACCTGTGTGGGAAACTGACCCTTGCAAAGCAAATTCTCCATCAATCATCCATAAAAGGTCAAGAACAGAAGGAAGACCTAAATTCATTCTGGACAGAGAAACTTCTTGGGAGACTTTCAGACATCCAAGTATTTATGGCAGAGCTGTGAGTCTTGTGGACCACCTCATCTATGCCTTCCTGCATAATGAGTTTGAATTTCCAAGATATGTCAGGGCCACAAACTTTGTCCTTCCAACATGGTTGTTTCACACCAAGAAGAAGACAAATATTGGTGTCATACCCTATCTGATTGCTCCAAGATTACCAATGATAGATTTGAACAAAGACAAGGATCTGAAGAAGCAGAGGAGCACTGCAAAGAAACCAGAAGACAATTCCTGCTTTATCAATCCTGATACTGTTGAACCTTATGATCAAAATATGATTAATTTCTGGTTGTCACAACCAATTGAAGACATAGATCAAGATTCTGCAGTTGCTATCTGGTCAAACCATATGGTGGCTTGTGCTAAGGAAGTCTCATCTTCTGGATTAAGTGAACAAGAGAAGAGAAGTATTCCTAAGGTCAGAGGAAAATGTGGACTCTCAAATGCCAGATTCTTCATTTACAAGGACACTCTTAGGATTCCTGTCATCAGTCCTGTCTATGAAGAAGACCATGTCCACTGGGCTAAAGAGCTGCCTCCTCCTGTACTCACCTTTGCTTCATCACCACCACCATCTCCACCTTCAAAGCACACTGATGAGGAAATAATAATTGAAGACCCTGCTATGGATGTTGACTCTATTCAACCAGTTGCTGAGGTTGAGGAAGTTTCCGAGTCTGTTCCTAGACCAAGCACTTCTGAGAAACACTCATCTTAGCCAATGGCTCTGACTGTCATTCATCCTAATGAGCACCCACAAACTTCCAGAGCTCTATACACTGTTCCAAGTCAAGCACATGCTCAAGACAATGCTGAAAGTTCAAGGCCCTCACTGCCTCCAAACTTTGAAGAGACAATTGGAAAAATTATAGAGGAGAGAGTAAAGGTTGAGGTCAAGGAACAAGTGAGATAGCAAGTTGCAGAAGCCCTGGCTCCAACGAATGTCATGACCAACCAGATGATGAACATTCTGCAAAGTTTTCAACAGAGACATAATCTGTCAACTCAACCTTATCCACCTCCACCAAACCAGAACCCTCCTCCACCACCTCCAGCCTCTTCTTAGCATTCTTTTATTCCTTTTTACTGACAATGATGGTACACTCATGTTTCCTTTTTGTCCGATGACAAAAAAGGGGGAGAAAGGATATAGAAATTAAATTTTATATATAAAGTCAGTTTTTGGTTATACATATCTGTTTTCACATGCATACTATTTTGCTGCATACTTGTGCTTAATATGATCTGATATTGCTATCTGTGTTTGGACTTATATTCTCTTATACTGTGTTTATCTGTCACTAAGTTTTTGATTTTGACTAAGTGAAAACTGACATGTGCTGCTGTTTTTTTTTTATGTTTTACTCTTTAAAGTTTGAATGCTTTGTCTTAGGGGGAGCTCTGTAGATCTCTTAGACTTTGCTCACTCAAATTTAATTGGTTTTTGCCATCATAAAAAATGGGGAGATTGTTAGATCCAAAGTGGTTTTGGATTAAAATAATCTCTTAAGTTTGGATGTTAACAAAAAGGTTAAATTTGTATGAAAAAGTATTTGTCAAAGATCTAACTTGTTTGTTATAAGTATGCATGGATTACTTGATTTTATACGAGTCAGAGGAACTAAAATTTAAAGTATGAAATCTATAGATTCTAGTTCAAACTTCTCGATCAGTCTACAATTCTTGGTAAAATTCCTAGTCATTATCTTTATGGTACGAGATCGTTAAAATAAGAATAGACGAGGCCTTAGAATTAACTAAGGTAGAAGCATTACTAAGTCTAAAGAAAAATTAAGTAGACGAGACATTGAAATATAACAAGTCCAAAGACTTGATAGACGAAGTTGCTTCACTATACGCCACGTCAGTAGACGAGCTCTTAAGTATAGCATGTCCATCTCTCGGGACTAGGCGGACAGTATGTAGACGCATTATCAGTAGACGAACCCGTCTCCCTGATAAGTAAATCTTGCATGTCCAAAGACCTACGCGTCCACTAGTTTTAAGACGTGAACCAGTCTAAGCTTAAACGTATTTATTTCAAATGATTGCTATTTAATTCAAAGAATATATGTCTTTTACCTTGATGCTTCTTTTGTATAAAATCTTTATCTCTTGGATAAAAGAACTTCGTACCATCGAAAACATTAACCTTTGTACTCTGTCAAAATATATTGTTGTAAAGATCAAGTCAAGTACAAAGATGGTAAGTCAGAAAGCAACCTTTGGTACAATAGAGAAGTGACAGTTCTACTTTGAGCATTCCTCTGCTAAACAAAAGCACTTCTTAGTGAAGCATATCAAGTTATCAGTCTCAACGGATCCAAGATTTAATGCTAAGTCTAAACTGATATAATTTGAGGACCGTTGAAGAAGATCAAGACAGAGAAGCACTTCAGCTATATATATATATATACTTGAAGAACTTCAAGGAGAATAGATATAAATTCAATATATAGATATACAAAGTAACACAAGCTCTAATATCGTAGTGCAAAAACTCTGCTGAAATTGTAACACAAGTTTACGTGTAGATCTTGTTGATCTTAAACTTTCAAATCCTCACACATAGTGAGTTCTTAGATCAAAGCTTTGAATCTCTTTGTTAGAGTTAGAGCTTGTAGAGGCTTGGTAGAGAAAGAATACTTGTAGCCTGAAGAGGTGTTGAATACTTGTAAAACTATTGGATTATAATGGAGAAAAACCTTCAGGTAGAAGGGACTGGACGTAACTCTTGGTTGGAAGAGAGTGAATCAGGATAAAACAATTACGTGAATCTTCTAAACCCTTATCTTTTAGAGTTTTTGTTTAAACTAACTATGGGATTCTGAATCTGAGTTTATTAACTCTTCAAAATCTTTTTCCTGTTTGTGTGTTGTTTTTATTGTTTTGCTTGTAAAAGGTTTGAGAAAAGACATTTTCGAAAATATGTTAAGAAACACAATTCAACCCCCGGTTCTTGTGTTTCCCTGTGTCAACTTCATGTATTATAAGCAAAAAAATCCCAAATCTTTTGGTCCAATATATAAGCAAATTTTGTTTTTAAATGACTCATTTAATGATATTATTCCTAAAATACCCTTCATTTAATACAAATTTGTTTTTCAATGACTCCTTCTATTCCCAATAACACAAGCAACTTCTCATTACCATAAAGAGTAACTTAGGTAAAAACCTAATTTTTTAATCAAATTAAATGAGATTAACTGACCACCCGTGTTGCATTAATTTTTTGTTTATAATATGGACCGGAGGGAGTATGTCTTATGACTGAGGTGAGCTTCTATTAAATGAAGAGTTTAATTAATATACTTCGTCAGTGTAAAGTTTTTTTTAATGAGATGTCAATTTTTGATTGGTTGACTGTGTAAAAAATCTTTACACTGTCAGTGCATATCAATTAAATCCTTAAATGAATGTCTAATATCTAATTTATACACTTTAATAAATATAAGATTTTGTCTAGATTTTTTTTCCAGTAAAAAAAAGTTGAAACTTAAATGAAAAGTGTTTACTTTAATAATAACTTTTACATTGTTGCGAAACTATTTGGGTACATTGTTGTCTCTTTACAATATTAATTAACTATAATAAAGAGCCTAATTCTGATACGTCGTTAATGTACAATTTTTCATATTATCAAACAATCACATTTTATTCTACGTGTAACTTTTTAGGTAACTATGATAAGAAACAAATATTTTTAGTGATATCGCAATATATTATTGATTGAAAAAGTAAGGAATCTTTACACTGATGTTATATGTCAATTAAATCTAATTATAAAACTTCAATATTTTAATCCTATAAAACAAATATATAACTGTTATAAAATTTAAATTTTTTAAACTAACGAGAAAGTAGTAAGTATCCCTTGCAATGCAAGAATATTTGTAAATTCAAAAAATATAAAATATATAAAATAAAAAAAGAATATTTACATAAAGACTATTAAGATTACCCAAGAGCACTTGGTTGAGATGACACAGATCTCTTCCAGCTTAACTAGAGGTCTCGAATTCGAATCTTGGACCTGAGAATGCAGTAACGTTAAAACTCTTGAGGGAAAGCTTTGTCGCAGAAACAAAAAAAATAAATACTATTAAGATTATAAATGATATATACATAATTGATTCAAACAGAATCTAAACAATATAAATTAAAAGAAAAATATTTAAATCTAAAAAGAATATATATATATATATATATATATATATATATATATATATATATATATATATATATATATATATCAATTTACATTGTCACATCATTAAAATATATGACTTTTACAATAACTAACTTAAACTTACCCATATAATAATCTAATATTAGTTGATAATATAAAAAAAAGTTTATATTAATAATACATCAAAATTAAACTCATAAATTATATTGGAAGTCGTTTAGCAGAGAATCAAACCTGTAACATCATCTATACTCGTCAATATTTGTGCATTAAATTACAGCTTGGTATAATGCTTCATTTGTTTTTCAAAAAAAAAAAAAAAAAGGATTTGAACATGAACGGACCTTTGCAATGCAATTGTGATCATACAATAGGAGATTCATAAACCATTCTTGCTCCGCCAAAAAAGATAAAATATATTTTAGAGGTGTATTAAATACGAAAATCACTTAAAAAAAGGATTTAATATTATATATAATTTGGAAAGAAAATAAAAATTACCCTCCTAAAATTTGCATCATGTGTTACTAATGTTTGAAAAGATGTATTTCACCACCTAAAGCCTCTAAAGCATTCAAATCACCCCTTATGTTAACATTGTTGTTAAATATAAACAATAATACTCCTTTTGCTCGGTTTTCTTGCTACCCTGGCTGTTTGAATTCTTGTAGCTGGCGACTCTGGACTTGTAGGCATCTTCAAAGATTCTACACTTGTTCACCAAGGTTGGAAAGACTCTGATTTCCTGGTAACTAATCGCCTGCTTGATCTTTGGGCGAAGGCCATCCTCAAACTTCACACACTTTGACCGGTCATCCACCATGACCTGGTAAGGGGTGTAATACCTAGCTAACTCCTCGAACTTTGCCGCATACTCGCCCACTGACAAATTCCCTTGCTTCAGTGCCAAGAACTCCATCTCTTTCTTGTCACATACATCAGCAGGAAAGTACTTCTCCATGAATCTATCTCTGAACGCAGGCCAGGTGACTGCTGTACCCTCAGCAACCAACCTCTGACGACAATTCTCCCACAAGTGCTCAGTCTCCTCAGTGAGCATAAATGTGGCGAAGATAACCCGCTGCTGATCATTGCAGTCCATAGCTATGAAGATCTTCTCAATCTCCCTCAACCAAAGTAAGGCTCCCTCGGGGTCATAAGCCCCTCCGAAGGACGATGGGTTCTTCCACTGGAACCTGTCGAGACCCTGAAACTCTACCGATCCCATGTGACTGTTGTTTTGAACCTGGCCAATGGCATTGGCCAGAAGTGCCAAAGCATCGGCGATAGCTTGATCATTCCTACCTCTTCCTTCCATTGGTACCTGCATTTACCCGAGACAACAGTTAAATACAGGAAACCAAGCGGGAATGACTAACAAATCTTAATTCTAAAGCATCATTATCTATAAGAGTATAGAAGATTCAAACAAGAGCACACAACAGACTCATAACAGACTTATACCACGTCCAAACAAGGTCGAATTGCTCTGATACCACTAAATGTGACACCCTCTACCTCGCATATGATATAAGGCATTAAATATATAAAGATAAAGATATATCATCATACATATTCATTTAATTCAAATAAAAGGTCCATGGGTAGAAAGGTCCCACATGAACAATAACAACAACGTGGAAATAAACCATGAGTTTTAGGGAAAATAAAAACATAAAAACATAAAGCAATAACATATCACCCAAACCCGATGCACATTCAGAGCTGGTATAAAAGGGTTTCAGAATAAATCCACGGAATAAAAAACCACTAAATAACTAAAACTGATAAAACTAGGCATCCGACTAAGTCGTGGCTCCTCGGAGTCACTCCTCAACAGGCTTCTCACCGTCCTCTGCAAAGTGCCAATCAGGCCAAACAAACAAACAGAAGAGGGGAGTAAGAAAACATATAATCACAACGACATGGAGATAGGAAGCAAGATGAACATACATCAAGGAACAACAAGAAAATAGGCATACATGTACATAATAAGCATCATATCATTCATCATAAATCAACCAAGTATGCTATGCGGTGCAATGCAACACTACTCTACTACTCCATTATGCATGTGGATCCAACTAACTCAGGATGTCAACTTCGGAGTTACATATCCGTATTGGCCATAAAAGCACCAACACCAACAGTTCCTCAAACCATGGAGGAACCCCTTCGATAGCCGGCGTATCATAACTGGATACGCCACCTCGGGGGCGCACGGTTCACCAAACCATAGGTGAACCACCCAAGACTTGGGCCAGATCATCATAACTAGGACGACCTCCCCTATGTTGAACATCCCCCCAACATCAACTCCAATGCTCTATGCAAATGGCACAACAACAAACAAGGCAACCACCTCCGTTGCTTGGGCCTAAAAGCACCCAAGACTTATCACCAACATCAACATCAACACCTTAGACCCAAACCGTGGGGTCAAGATCCCCTTGACCAAAAATCACCAAGGTCCAACTTAACTACACCTCGACCATGAAGCATTTAGGCCACTTTGGCCAAAAAGCACCAAAGCCCAACATCATGCGGTAACCTATTAGGTACCGACTTAACCAATTCATCTTTATAATACTCTTAATTAATCTTTAATCAAGTTATCTAATTCCTATAACTCAGTTGGTATACTCTCATATCATTATTGGGGATAATTGGGGTCAAACCCCTTACATTCCTTTAATTCAGATTCTGTCCAGGAGGGGAAGCACGGGCGTGCTTGTCCCCTGCACTGCCGTGCTGCCTCATAAGTGAAGCACGATCGTACTTCCTATTATGCACGATCGTGCTTCCGCACCGTACAACCGTCCTTAGTGTGTGGTCTTTCAATCATAGGAGCACGACTGTGTTCCCTATTCAGCACGGCCGTGCTCCTGGAGCCAACCATGCTATTCTGGGCAGAACAGAGCCTAATATTGGGTTAAAAGCCCCCTAAACACTCTTAAATCAAGCCTAGGGTCTTAAACTGAACCAGTTAACCTGGAATCTCACATTTTCTAATAGTCCACAATTAATTAACGTCCTTAAATAATTATTCCCTAATTACTATGTTAATTAGGGCTCCTAAATTAACCAATTAAGGCCTTATTAACATGTTACCTTAACCAACATAAATCAACCCAAACAGTCTCAATAACAACAACTTCAACCAACAGATCATGGCATGTTATCAACCAACTCAATCAACACAATAGGTACAACATCATAACCATGAAATAAACATAACAAACTCATCATAGACATGTTCAACATATTAATATAGCCAATAACATACAAATAATTTACCACAACATCAATAGTAATAATAATAAGCATATTATAGACATGACATTTATCATATAACAACTCAATGGGGTTAAGGGAACCCCTCATCTTACGCTACCCCTTGCCTAGAGATTATACTATCCTTCTCCTCATACCTGGGATGAAGGTTTCCACTCGCTAAACACCAACGGCAACCCAGTCACATTCCTTTAAGCGGCTCAACAACCTCCAAGCCTTGGCCAAACCAAAAATGGTAACCAATTAGTTCCCAAATCAAGAACAAGAAAAGGGAAACTAAAAAGGAACAAACTTTACCTTTACTAGGATGAACAACACCAACTAAATCTTTCCAAAGAGTCTCCAAACACCAACAAGGTAAGGGTTTAAGAGAAAATAGGGAAGAAATTCGTAGTAGGGTGGCTGCTAGGTTAGAAATAGGGTTCCAAAGTGAACCCTCGGTTTCTGTGTGAACTATATAAAGGCTGCACCTGAGCACGGTCGTGCTCCTCAATAAGCACGGTCGTGCTGGACTTAGCGTCAGCGAGACGCGGTCCACACAGTGAGCACGGGTGTGCTCACTATTGAGCATGGTCATGCTCAACTTAAACTTGGCAACACGTGCCTGACTTTAAGCACGGGCGTGCTGGCTAATGAGCATGGGCGTGTTCATGTACCAGAAAGGGACTTTTAAGCCAAAAATCCCACTAAGCCCTTAGCCAATAATTCTAAGATAACACTTAAAGCTTAAACAATCAAACAAGTATATATAAAAGCACTTAACGGAAAACGGGGTGTTACAAGTTCCACACTTAAACATGCAAGCGATGATACGCATCATTCAGCATGTGTGTGTGTTAGAAAGGCGGTGAATTCGTGTTGAAAAACGCTCCACGCTTAAGCGTGGGAAGGTTCCACATCATAGCGTGGATAGGTTGACAGTAAAAATAAAAAGTTCGCGTCCTTTTCATTCTCACCCAAAAATACTTCATCTTTTTCGTTGGAGAAACACAATAGAGAGAGAGAGAGACCATAGCTTGACTTTGGGAGATATGTTATTGCAATCCAAGCATCGTAATGCAAATCTGATGATGTCATCGTGCTCGTATCTTCTTCTATGTTTCTACCAGAATGGTTTCTTGTAGGTATGTCGTAGTTTCTAAAATGCCGATGTCATCGATAGCGACATGCTTAATTTTTTCTTCACGTTCTTCACATTGTTCTTGGTTTTGATCCTTGTTTGGATTCGCTTTAGAGTTAACCATGTTGTATACGTGTTGTTTGTGTGATTAGGGTAAAGTTTGAAGCAACCGACGTGCTTGTAGCAAGTTTGGCATATTCGAGACCATTGAGGGATGAGCTTTTCCATGATCCTTGTAAATTCGAAAAGCTTCACACGTGTACAACTAGGTGCGGGGGAAGAAACCTCAATTGGCGGGAAAGCAAGCATTGGATAGAACTGTTAACATGTGTAGGGATCCTCAAACCCTACTAGTTGTTGAGTAACTGACAACACCTAACTTATATTGGATGAAGTGGTACCAATATAAAATGTATCAATTTTAAATTAACATTGGCATATAGGTACGTCGGTACCAAATCTCTCAATTTTTTTTTTGAAAATACTTGAAATATTTGAAAGACGGTTCTACCCCCTTTTGCTTGATTTTGGGCCTAAAGCCATATACTTTCAATTTGTTATTATTTTTCTCAAATCCACCACTATACTAAGTTACAATAATCATTTTATGGTATTAAAACACCAAGTTAATGCTTTCATTACATCTTTTACAAAAGTCTTAAAACTTGGCCGAAGACCTCTATGTTTGAAAATTGGATAATTCCTTTTCATCAATTCTTTGATCCTAAAGGGCCATGACTCATTTTGGAGTCTTAGAACACTTAGTTAGGTGTCAAAAGCATTTCCTATCCCCCAAAATACTGTTGGTCGAATTATTCATCATTGATCCATTTTACAAGTTCAAACTCTTAAACTCAATTTGTCTCTTATATCATGATTTTTGTTCCTCTATTACTAAACTAAGATACCATTTTGGAACCATTTGAACAACATATGGCAGATAAATCTACCACAAAACAATTTTGGAAACAATTATTTTCTTCTCAGTTTCGTTACTCCTTAAAACCCTTGATTATGCATAAAATTACATAGGTTTATAAACTAAAGTTGATCATTCCCTTTTTCCTAGCCTTGGTCGAAACCAACCTTAAAAAAAGTGAAGATTTTTGCCTCACTAATAGAACTCACAATCACACATATGCATCAATATACCAAGAAACACAATAAAAGCACATACTTTAATAACCTCAAGCATAAAAGTCAAATCTTTGATCAAATGACCCAAGACTTGGTTTTTCCTCAAACAAACATATTTTCAACCAATCAAACACATAAACAACCAAAACTAAGCACAAAAACGATCACTATAACATGTTCTTCAAGGGAACCAAATGCACATAAATGAATAACCCTTAAGCTTAGACCTCTTGTAGCTCCATGAGATGAAGGTTGAAGAAGATGGTCCAACAAAGAGGTCGACGATTTTTGAGAAAATCCTAACAAAGGCATAAAGATTAAACTTTGCTCATTGGAAATCCATTATCCAAAATTAATGATGTTCATGATTATAACCATAAGGAATGAATATGAATACAGTAGAGAACATTTATTTGAAAGGAGAAAATGATGAACAAAGTGGTTATGTTCTTGAGCTCAAGAAAAACCCAAATCTCAAAGTTGCTCAGAATGAAAAATCCTGTGAAATAACAAGTCTTTAGATGATCGAGGGGAGTAAGGATATAGTGTTTGAATTTTGAAACAAAGCTTGGATGGTGATTTCCATGTCTAGGCCGAAATCCAAAGAGAGAAGAGAGAAAACGGAAACTTGAGTTTTTGATCTTGAAGGCTTAGTGATTAAGTGGCTTAATGTGTTTGTGTATGGAAAATGAAATGGAGAGGTGGATTTAATGAGGGTGACCGGAATTTTGAGAGAGAGGAAGGCATTTGTGTCATTTTGGTTGTTTAACAATAATTAAAAACATAGGTTAGTCGTTTAGGAAAGAAGTTAAGTTAGATATTTTGGGAAAGCGTGACAACTTGTCGCATTGAAGTCACACTGTGTCTCTTTGTTGACACTTGTGCCTCACACTTCCCAGTGTTCTACTTCCTCTATTGTTCTACCCTCACAATCTTATATCGGGTAAGGTATTCTCAAACTTAATGTCTCAAACAATTTTATTCATAGAAGAAATAAATCGACGAATAAAGCATTTTCGGAGTGTTACTATTAGAGTATGCTAGTGTAGGAATCCTATTATAAGCATAACTGAACCTGCTGAGTCAGCAAGGATTCAGTTATGCCAGCTAGATGACAGCTAGCAACTGCTGATAGAGTTAGCTCTTGTACAAAGCCTATAGAAGGCAAAATCACAATTGTGATTCAGTAATGAAATTAGACTACAATTTTCAGTTTCCTTTTGCAATTCCTCTCTCTCTCTTTCTCTCACTCTACTCTTCTTCTTGGTGATTCTCATTATGGTATCAGAGCCATTTTTTTGGGGCCTGAACCTTCTTCCATGGCCGCTGAGAATCCTTTTGGCACCACTTCCGGCGCTCCGGCTGTAACACCCTGCTTTTTATATACGCTGTATTACCTGTAACGATATATCTATTTATATTTTTACCTGAGACCAAGAAAATGATTTTAGATAAAATAAAATCATATTTAGACTCTACTTTATAGTAGAAGGTTACGGTTAAAATTTTGGTTTAAAATTAAGACTGAACCCGGTCTGCGTTTTCACTGACAGTAAAATTTTATTGATCCGAAAACCTAATTTCGACCCAAGAACGAAACAATTTAGATTTATATCACATTTTCAACAAGATAGGCTATTTTGAAATTTTCGCTCAAAAATAAATTGTTATACTTTATTCGGGCGAATTTTCAAAGAAAAACGCGCGAGGAAATTTAAATCAGGTAAACGATGGAGCCGGATACGGAACTACAGAGACCCGCTAAGAGATGAGAACAATGAGTCATGAATGACTCATGTAGGATGAGTCGCCATGGTGAGTCATGGTTATGACTCACCATGTAATGATGACTTGGTGTGAAATGTCCTTTTTGCCCTTGACCTTTCTTTGTAATTCTAAGTTTGTGCCACAAAATTGTAGACCATTTTACCCCCACAAACACGGCTCCCTCCCCCCTTCTTCAATCACTTGGCCATTTTATTAATGCATTTTACAACATACTCTAAGTCATTTCTCTTTGAAAAACCTAAGACTCCATTCTTGAAAAACTTGAAGCATTGATCATTTCTCTTCAATTTCTTTATCATCTAGAGGTGAATCCTCATTTCTTATGATCATGGTTACACTTTTCATCAATTATTTCCACTCATTCATGTCAAGTTCACCATATTTCCTTTTTCATTGATTTTCTTCAAATAATTCTAGAAAATCGTAGAATGAGAATTTTTGAAGTTTGATAATTTTTCCTAACTCTCTAATACTCTAGGATCATGGATCTAAGAGCTTAAAAAAATATAGATCCCTAGCCAATTTTTCCACTCATGACCAAAACCCTATCTAGTGGGTTAAGCAGTTTTGTTTTCAATTTTTTTGACTTGTGGCAATTTTCCTATGCTATCTATGACCCTAGCAGCTAGTATCCAAAAGATTGAAATGAGAAAAGAACCCTAGCCCCCTTTTGATTTCTTGGCCGAACCCTAGCCCTTTGATGCCAAAGATGAATTTTGTTAACTTATATTGTTTTTATGTTGATTTGGCTGAAGGTGTGGAAGTATGTAGTGAAAGGCTAGTGGTAAAGAGGATCTTCAATTTCGTGGTTCCAGTGTTAGCAATATACACCTCAGGTAGGAGAAAGAAGCATCCTATTGTCGGAACTGCTAAGTAGCATATTTTATAATAATGGTGTAGGGCGACCTAAACCCTACTAGTGGGTGAGTAATCGACAATACCAAAATCACATTGGCAACTACCCCGTATTACCAATGATGATTTAGGGATTGTAGGTTTATCGCCGTTAGGTTAATTTTATGATATTTGAGTATGTCTGATTTTATCCATATTGAGCTGCTTGTGATGCACTGGTTGTGATAACATGCTTTATGTGATGTTTTGTGATACATGAATATTTATTTATTATTTTATTGTGTATAATATGCTTTGTCTGATAACCTGCAATATATGTTATTTCATGCTTAGTTGACATCTAGGCAATAATATATGTTGGTCGGGAGATATGCATATTAGGGAGAGAATGAATGTGATTTAGAGGTGCCTAACCTAACTAAATATTATTTTATATATGAGATGTGACTTGGAATATGTATTGAGACTGTGATGGAAGGTTGACGTACTAGGTTGTAACCCGATGTGAGTTAGTGAGACTTATATAGATGCATTGTTATTCACAATCGTGTGAGTGGAACACACGAGGTCAGAGTATCCTATTATGGATACTGGATATTGCAGGTGAGTGCCCTACAGATGCTGAGGTTCGAGGAAGACTACAGTGATACTCTTGTAGTTATTGACAAGTTGCTCTAAGTATCCTATCGAGGATAGAGATACCATGTATTTTGTGCTTATGCACTATTTCCAATGGGGGAATAGTGGTGCATTGTTCTTATGCACTATTCCTTACTAGAGATAAGGGAATAGGGGCGCACCGAGTTCTTGGAAACGCACCGTTTGGACTACTGACTAACATCCCTAACGGGAATGGGGGATGGTGACAGGATTAGAGATGGCTACGTCAGCATAAAGGCTTAGTTGCATGAGATTAAATATAGAGGATGATATCGTAAATTAAGGATGAATGTTATTTATATGTGACGCGTGTATTATTGTATTGTATGCTATGTATTCCTTTTCCGCTTATGATGATAGAACTGTTTCTTATCTCCAATTTTGCTATATTGTATATGTTTTGTAATGTGATATTATGAGAAGACCCTGTGGAAGAGCCAGCTACTGAGGATCTTGATGGAACTCCTTATGAGCCAAATGTTGGAGGACGAGCTGTGGATTCTAGCGGTAGAGTTTAGAGTCTATGGCCTCCCCACATCTTTTGAGATATTTTATTTTCCATTGCATACGATAGTTTGTATCAGTATGTACCTGTAGGGGATCCTATTGATAGGATACCCTAGATAGTGTTTTGTACCTTGATGGATAGACATATGTTGTGTATATGTATTATATCTATGGTGTGATGGTTTATCTGTCAGAAGCTGTATGTTTTATATTCAAGTTTTTGATATACCTATTTTCTGTATATACGTTTAACGTTAATGTCGCGATTAAGTTTTAATTAATGAGGTTTTCATTTAATGGGACAACGGGGTCTCTCACCGGTGGCGTCGACCTTCAATCCCTCCCTATCAATAAAGCTTGATGATCAGAATTATCTTCTATGGAAGCAGCAGGTAGAAGCTATCATCATCACACATAAATTACATCGATATGTAGTAAATCCATTGATTCCTCCTCAATTCACTTCCGAATCGAATCGAGTCCTAGGTATTGAATTGGAAGCCTATCAGCTTTGGGTTGTGCAAGACCAAACGCTCTTTACGTGGCTTTTGATATCTCTTTCGCCTTCGATCCTTCCACGTTTCATCGATTGTAAGCACTCATGGCAAGTTTGAGAAAAGATTCACAAACAGTTCCATGCTCATCTTTGCACCAAGGTTCGGTAGTTTCGTGCTGAGCTCAAGAACACTAGGAAGGGTTCACGCACGATTTTAGAGTATTTGTTGTGAATTCGTGCCCTAATCGAGTCTCTCCAAGCGATTGGTGAACCAGTGTTTGATCAATACCACATTGACACTATTCTTGACGGCCTTCTAGAAGAATATATCTCTCTGGTGATGATGATCTATGTGAAAGGCGATTCCATTACTGTTGATGATGTTGAAGCTCTACTGTTGATGCAAGATGCTCAATTCAACAAGTTCAGGCAAGAATTGTTGTCACCTTCGATCTCGGTGAATGTCGTTGAAGCTTCAAGGTTCCAAGAATCGTCTTCTACTGGGGATTTCAGTCAGAATTGTGGAGGCTCAAACAGAAATTATCGTGGACGTGGAGGTCGGAATCGCGGCCGTGGTAGTGGTAGCCGGGGTCTTGGCTGTGGCGGTCCCAAACCTACCTGCCAGCTCTGTGACAAGTATGTTCACAATGTGTTTCATGGCTGGTATAGGTTTGACCATTCCTTTGCCCCTGCTTAGGGACCACCTTCACAGTCTCAGTCTCCTCAAGGCTCTTATCAGAATCAACAAGGTTCTTATCAGAATCAGCAAAGCCAAACCCTTCGGCAACAATAGTCCTTCCATCAGCAACCAAGTGCTCATTTGGTTATGCAACAACCACAATTTGTGCCTAACACTCAAGAACTATTGCACAGAACCTTTGATGCACATACTTGGTTTCTGGATTCAGGGGTATCCCATCACATCACAGCTGATCCTAACAACTTGACTCACGACAATCCTTTTGGTGGACAGGATCAAGTCCTCATGGGAAATGGTCAAGGTTTATCCATAAACTCTATAGGCTCTTCTAAATTCTTTTCCCCTTCCCAACCTCAAGTTTTTTTTCTCTCTAAAGAATTTGCTACTTGTCCCTAATATAACTAAAAATCTTGTCTCAGTTTCAAAATTTGCTCGTGATAATAATGTTTATTTCGAGTTTCACCCATTTTCGTGCTATGTTAAATCACAGGGCTCTAGTAAAATACTTCTTGAAGGCTCCCTAGGTGGTGATGGCCTCTACAGCTTTCCCAACACCAACATTGTTAAGGAGCCTTCCTCTTTATGCTTTCAGTATATCTTAGAATCTTCTGCTCCGAGTGAGCAATTAGATAAGTCTTCTTCTGTTGTAACTAGCACATTTGCTACTTGGCACTACAGATTAGGTCATGACAATAATCATGCTGTACAAACAATCCTAAACATGTGTAATATACCTTCATTGACTAAAAGTGCCTTTGAATTTTGTAATGCTTGTTGCATAGGTAAATCACATCGTTTACATGCACCACCCTCACTCACTGATCACCCTACTCCCTTTGAACTAATTCATTGTGACCTTTGGGGACCTGCCTCATTCCATTCCTTTGGGGGTTACTCCTATTACATCACCTTTGTGGATGCACACTCTAGATTTACTTGGATTTATTTCCTCAAAAATAAATCAGATGCCTTAAATGCTTTAAAGCAGTTTTCAGCCCTCATAATGACTCAGTTTTCAGCCACCATTAAGACTGTGCAGTCTGATTGGGGTGGGGAATTTCGTCCCTTCACCAAGTATTTGGCAGAATTAGGTGTTATTCATCGCCCAACATGTCCCCATACATCCCATCAAAATGGGACTGTAGAGAGACAACATAGACAATTTGTTGAAATGGGGCTTGCCCTGCTGTCTCATGCTTCTCTCCCTTTGAAGTTTTGGGACCACAACTTTACCCAAGCTGTTTACCTCATCAATAGGCTGTCTACAACAACCCTTAAGTCCCATTCCTTACCCTTTCATGCCCTCTTCAATAAACTACCTGACTACTCAAATCTAAAAATCTTTGGGTGTGTATGCTTTCCACATTTGAGGCCCTACAACAAACACAAGCCGCAGTTTATGTCCTCTAAATGTGTTTACCTAGGCTTATCCCCTCAACATAAAAGTCACAAATGCCTTAATACAAGTGGACGTATCTATATCTCTAAAGATGTCCTCTTCAATGAATCTAGGTTTCCTTACTTTCAGCTGTTTAAACCCTTTTCCAACTCATCTTCTGTTTCAGCATCCTTCCCATCATCTATACCTATTCCTAGTTACCCACCCTTGGATGCCACACCTCTAAATCAGTATCCACCTTCTCCCCTTGTTCCTACCTCTCCCTTCTCTACTTCAAACAATCCTCCTAATCCACCTTCCTATCCTCTCCCACCTGTTCCTAATATTTCCAGCCCTTCCTCTAGTTCAGAGTCCACTTCTCCATCTGTGTAGGCTACACCTCCAGCACCTAGTACCATGGGTTCACCAACCTAAGTCCTGCTCACTCCCTTTCGGGCTCTAGGTCTGTTTCTTCTGCTTCTCCTTCTTTCTCCACTTCAACTCCCTCTCCCACTCCACCTGTTAACCAACATCCCATGATAACTAGGTCCAAAACAGGACACTTACCACCTCGGGTTCTGGTCAGTGTTGTTGAGCCTCAGATAGTGAAGGAGGCCTGAGCAAACCTATGTTGGTTATGAAGGATGAGTATAATGCCCTCTTAAGGAATGAAACTTAGTCCCTTGTTCCTCTACTCCCCAATAGGCAAACCATTGGATTCAAATGGGTCTTTAGAGTGAAAGTGTACCCTGATGGTTCAGTGAACAAACTTAAGGCTCGATTGGTGACCAAAGGGTTCCACCAACAACATGGCTTCGATTTCTCTGAAACCTTTTCTCATGTGGTCAAGCCTGTAACTATCTGAGTCATTCTCACCTTGGCCATCACTCAAAATTAGGCAATTAAGCAAATTGATGTAAATAATGCCTTTCTTAATGGTGTCCTAAGTGAGGAAGTGTACATGGTGCAGTCCCCCGGGTTTGAAAACAATGACAAATCTATGGTTTGCAAGCTACACAAGGCCCTATATGGCCTCAAGCAAGCCCTAGAGCTTGGTATGAGAGGTTTGCCTTGGCTCTTCTTCAATTAGGGTTCACTACAAGCATGTGTGATCCCTCTCTTTTTATCTATTCCAAGGGCACCACTACTCTCTACATTCTAGTGTATGTTGATGATATAATCATCACGGGTACATCATCCTCCATGATTCAGGTGCTTATACAAAAGTTGAATGCCCAGTTTGCGCTTAAGGAGCTTGTAAACCTAGACTACTTTCTTGGTGCGGAAGTCAAACACCTTCCTAATGGTTCCCTGGTGCTCAGTCAGATAGAGTACATTCGGGACCTACTTGCTAAGGCTCATATGGCAGATGCCAAAGGGATTTCCTCCACCATGATCTGCAGCTCAAAGTTAACCAAGACTGGAACTGATACAGTGACTGATCCTCACTTGTACAGGTCTATTGTAGGTGCACTACAATATGCTACTCTAACTAGACCAGACATTGCTTTTAGTGTCAACAAGGTTTACCAATTCATGGCAAACCCACTTGAGACATATTGGTAGGCTACGAAAAGAATATTGAGGTACCTAAAGGGTTCCCTCAATCATGGCCTAGTCCTTCGACCTGTTCATCACCCTGCACCCTTCCATTTGCTGGCCTATTGTGATGTAGACTAGGCCAGTGACCCAGATGACAGAAGATCAACTTCTGGTGCTTGTATCTTCTTTGGTTCCAACCTAGTATCATGGTGCTCTAAGAAGCAGCAACTGGTTGCCCGCTCCAGCATTGAGGCAGAGTATAGGAGCATGGCTAATGCCATTGCAAAACTCCTTTGGATCCAGTCTCTGTTAATAGAACTGAATGTGCCCTTTACTGCCCCTAAACTCCTTTGTGACAATCTCACGCAGTCAACTTGGCTCACAGTCCAATTCTCCATGACTGCACCAAACACATGGAATTGGACATCCATTTTGTCAGAGAGAAGGTGCTATCCTAAGCTCTTCAAGTCCTTCACACTCCTGGCACATACCAGCTTATGGATTGCTTCACCAAGTCACTGTCCTCCTCCATGTTTGCAGAGTTGAGAGACAAACTCAACGTGGTCACTTCTTAGCAACCACATTGAGTTTAGGGGGAGGCTATTAGAGTATGCTAGTGTAGGAATCTTATTGAAAGCATAACTGAACCTGCTGAGTCAGCAAGGATTCAATTATGCCAGCTAGATGATAGTTAGCAACTGCTGATACAGTTAGCTCTTGTACAAAGTCTATGAAAGGCAAAATCACAATTGTGATTTGGAAATAAAATCAAACTACAATTTTCAGTTTCTTCTTGCAATTCCTCTCTCTCTCTCTCTTTCTCTCACTCCACTCTTCTTCTTGGTGAATCTCATTAGTTGCACTTTGTTCTATATGGCAAGAGTGTCAAGTTTGTAAAAATTAATCTGGTGAGGGTTAGAGCAGTCTATAAGGCAAAGTGTGTATTTTTGGCATACACGAGCAAGGTTAGGGAGAGCCACACATATAGGATGAAGACATTGAGACCTAGCCACACATACGAGAAGGTGTTTGAGAACAAAAATGCGAAGTCTGAGAGGGTGGCAAAAGTAGAGGTGGAAATGATTAGGTCAAACAACAAATTTAAAATGTCTGAGATAGAAGATGAGATCAGGAGAACCTATTCAACTGGAATAACTGAATGAATGTTACTTAGGGCAAGGCAATTTACAACAGAGGTCGTGGAAAGGGATGTAACAAAACAACATAGTCTACTTTAGAGGTATAATGTTGAGTTTAGGAGGGCAAGTCCAGGAGACACATGGAAGTTGCAAATACTGAGGCCTAATCCTTCTCTACAACCTTGGTTTGTAAACTTTTACACGTGCTTGAAGGTTGAAAGAGGAGGTTCATTGTTAGATGTAATCCATTTATAAGGGTTGATGGCTGCCAATTGAAGACATGCATGGGGGTCATCTTCATATCGTAGTTGGAACCCAAATGATTAGTATTTTCCCTTATCCTTTTTTGTTGTTGAAATGGAGACAAAAGACAGTTTGAGGTGGTTCTTGAAGTTGTTGTTGGCATATATTAGGGATGTAAGAAGCAAAAGGTGGATGGTTATCAATCTTTTGTCTACTTTGCACATTTTCTTTCGTGCTACAAAATTTTTCTTTTACTTTGTGTGCTTCACAAGGGTTTATACATACCTTTGAAGAGATTTTGGGAGGTTTGGAACACTCCTATTTGAATCACTTAAAAACAACATGAAGAAATGATATGAGCATGGACACACAAAGCCAAGGACCTAGCATTGAAGACCTACATGGACCCATGACAAGGGCAAGGCTTAGAAGAGTCCAAGACACATTGAAGAAGGTGGTGGTCAATCACTTGATCTTGAACCTCTTATGCATTGAGCCATTGACCACCTAGTTAGGGATATGGACTAGGACCCTTGTATAAAGTAGAGTTCATGTAATAAAGGTAGGGATTAGGACCCTTGTATAGAGTACAATTTAGGTAATAGAAGTGCTTATTCAAAAATCACTTAGGAATAGTTTAGTATTTGGGCCTATTGGGCCATTAGGATAACATAGCATAAGAGTAGGAAACATTAGGCCCAAAACAAAGCCTATACTTGGGTTGTAGAGGAAAGAGGTTCTAGCTTGCACCTTAAGTAAGATGAGCACTTTTGCTCATCTATAAATAGGCTTCATCTAATTCATTTTACAAGTTTGAATACAATTGAGTTTTCTCACACTTGAGATTTCTAAAGAGAGTTGAGAGTTCTCATCTTCTTGGTTCATGAGTTGAATCATTGATTCTTATCTTGAATTTCCATATTCAAGTGGTGAATCCTTCTTTGGCTTATCAATTCAATCTTCTTCTCAAAGATGATTCAATTGTGGCGCCTTCCTCTTCATCTTCTTCCTATTCCATTTTCTATTTTGTTCTTTAATTCTTGCACTTTAATTCTTGCAATTTACTTTCTAGTCATATATAAATTGTTCTTCTCTTCCACTCCTTTTTGTTTCTCTTGATTCTTCACTTGAAGAACAAGATTCATATCAATTGTACTTGAATTGTGTTTGATCTCAAATTTTGAAAAAATTAGATCAAAGAAGATCCTAAAATGCTTAGTGAACAATCCTTGTTCACATCATGTGGTATCTAGAGCTAGATCTTTGATCTTCAATTGTTTTGAATTTTTGATTAATTTTATTTTTCAAATTCTATGATGATCTTTGAGTTGGAGCCAAATTCATGTTGAAAATTTCACATGCTAGTGGCACCATTTACCACAAGAATTGGATGATGAAAATTAATTTGAATCCAATTGTGGTCATCGATCTAGAATTTGAAATGTGTTTGAATTGATCTTGCTTGAATTTTTGGTGAAATTTTTTTTCCCTCCACATTTTCACTTTCAATTTTAGGCTGCATTTCTTGCATGTGCTCTTCCATCACATGTGATTTTGGTTGCTTCTTGAAAATGTAAGCATAGATCTATTTGCCTTACTTTGTGAATTTGAACAATTACAAAATTCAAATTCAAAATTCAATTCACAATAGTAAGATTGATTCAAATTTTAATCAAAAGTGCTTCAATGATTTCAAATTTATAGAACCTAATAGATCTTCATGAAATTCAATTTGTGGAAATGATGTGTTTATCATCCATTTAAATGAAAGATTTAGGTCTCTAATTACTTGATTTGTGCGTCACTACTTGGAAATTATTCGACACTACTTGAATTGTTCATATTTCCAAGTATTACACCAATTATGACCAAATTTGTTCATAATTGGAGGATCTTTTTGTAAATTCGAAAATTAAGTGTAATTGTTGTGAAATTGTAATTAGTTAAAAGTCAAGTGGCTGCAAATTTTTTTTAAATATGGTGTAAAAAGAAAAAGTGGGCCAAAACCATAAATATACAAAGTTTTGGGGGAAACATGCAAATTTTGGAAAATTCCAGCAAAGGTAAAAGACTTGTCACCATTTCACATGCATGTATTTGTATTGATCCTTCATCATTTGGTGTATCACAATTCACATTGATCATTACTTTTTCACATACACTTTGATTAAATTTTAATTACACTTTGTTGAACTCTTTCAACTTGTCTTCTTCACATCAATTTGAGTGTACAATTCTTCTTGAACCTTTTCTGGCTTATCTTATAAACTCCATTAGTTTTGTATTAGTTGTTTTCCACATTCTAGACCTCTTTGAATTGATTGCCTATTGGTTGATTTGTCACTTGTTTATTGGAGACTAATTGTTGAGATATTGTTTCAACTTATAGATCCCTTGAGGAGGAAACTCTTGAGTGGAAAGAGACAAGAGAGAAATCATCTTGTAAAATTCTACATTAAGTGATATATACGAGTGACAATCTTTGAGTGAATGGTGAGTGAGTGGTGAGGTCCCTGTAATATTCATTTTTGACTTGTAATTCTTTTCTTTCACTTGTTCTTTAAGTGTATTTGTTCCTTGTTGGATTGTAATTAATTCTTTTGATTTTTGGTGGTGTAATTGTTCTTATTGGTATAATTTTCATTTGATTTGTATACTTTTCAATTCTTTGGAATTTGTATGTAATTTCTCAAATTGTAAGTGCACCAGGGCTTCACTACATGAAGAAGTCATTGAAGATTCTCCTACATCATCACCAAGAACAAGAAACTTGAATAGGAAGTTGGATAGACTGACAAGGAACATAGAAAGAGTGTTTGAAAGATTAGAAACAATTGAGAACAAAGAAGAATCAAGGCATGCCAACTCCCATAGAGGTTCATCAAATTCCGAAGACAACCATGGGGATAGACCTAGATTTGATAGATGGAGACATAGACATGAGCATAGAGGAAGAAGCAATGAGAAGGATGACAAGTTGCATAATGTGAAGGTGAATATCCTTAGCTTCCATTGGAAGAGCGATCCCGATGCTTACTTGGAATGGGAGACCAAATTAGAACATATATTCTCTAGATACTGTTGAAAAATGACCCTATTGTGTTTTGATTAATGACCAAACTAACTTGAATTACACTTTGATTCACTAATTTCTTGCCAAGCTTAAATGTTTGTATAAGATATCATTGGTGCAAGGAAAAGGATGCAAAGGATTAAAGGAGCAAAAGAAGGATCATGAAGGAATGCTTGAAGATGAAGAATTACAAAGATGAATCACAAGGGATCTCAAGCAATATTAGATTTTGATGTAAATAATTTTTTTTAAGTTTTTCTTTGTGAAAATAGCTCTCTCAAAAACAAATCAAAAATGTTTTTCATAAAATAAAATGAACTTAAGATGTAATTGAAAGTTTTGTACATCTAAGTCTTTTTGAAAGTGACACAGATGATGATCAACACAATTCGTCGACGAATGTGCCTCAAGAAGGAGAGGATGATATGAGCAGGGACACACAAAGCCAAGGACCTAGAATTGAAGATCTACATGGACCCATGACACGGACTCGGCAAGTGTACCGGTTCGTTGCAAGTAATAAAACGGTAAGACCGGATATCGTTCTCAGGGATCATGGACAATTACCACTTCGCAAATTTGACTACTATCTAGGCGATCGAATTTTGGATTGAAGGTTGTTCTAACATCTAACAAGCAAACAAGAAGAAAATGTTTTTGTTCTTTTTGGATTTTTTTTCAAACAGTTAATGTGAAAATAGAAAGATGAATAACAATGAGATAGAATTGCTGGGGTTAAACTAAGCTAATCCTCCCTTGATTGTTATGAAATGATAACTAACACAGTTCCTAGTTCTATTATGACAATCAAGTCTTTTCAGAGATACTCAAGCCTAATTCCTTAGGTGCATTGAGCCTAAAATCCCAAGTTAAACCCTAATTCCTTAGGTAGATTAACCTGAGATTTTGCATTAAGTAAAGACTTATAAGATTGCAAGCACCTCAAGACCTATTCCTAGGCTCATGAACTACTCGGCATTTGATTCATGAGCAAGCTCTAACACTAACCTTCCAGTCATCTATTAAAGCAACTAATCATTCCTAGGGTGATCAAGCCTAAGAAAGCATTAAGCATGGAATCAAACACTCATAAAGAACAAGGAAACTGCATTATAATCAAGTCATTTTACAACCAAGTTCAGATAGCAATAGTCTAACCCCAACAAAGGGGAGTTTAGCTACACATAATTGAAAACAAAACAAAAGAGAGAATTACAGAGATGAACAAAGGAGGGAGCTCCATGGAATGATGCACAGCAGCCACAGCAGCAGAGGATCTCTCTTCAGGGTTTTTCTGAATGCCTTTTCTTCTGTTCTGCTCAGTTCTTTTATTACTCGTGGCCGGTCACGGCCGTGATAGCCATCACGGCCAGGCCGTGACGGGTTCTGTCTCTTCCAGTTCTGGCCAAACTACTCTTTCGCGAGGCGAGCACTTATTTCGCGACGCGAGCCGACTTTTGATGCCCGTGATCCCCATCACGGCCAGGCCGTGATCGTCTCTGACTTTTGGTGGTTTTGGCACAATCACTCTCTCGCGAGGCGAGCTATCATTCGCGTCGCGAACCAACTTTTCACGCCCTTGATCTCTATCACGGCCAAGCCGTGATCGTCTCTGACTTTTGCTGGTTTTGGGTCACGGCCGTGATAGCCATCACGGCCAGGCCGTGACAGATTCTGACTTTTGGCGCCCTTCTTCTTCAGTTTTCAGGCCTTCTCTTCATCTCAGCTTCCTCATGGCTAAAACTTGGGCATTTAATCAAAAATCCCTGCAAAACAACACACAATACCACCTTATCCGTTCAAAATGAAAAACTAAACAAAATCCAACTAAAATGGCCTAACTATATGCAAATGCATGCAGAAATGTACATGGAAAATGAGGTGAAATCACACTCATCAACCCACGACAAGGGCAAGGCTTAGAAGAGTCCAAAACACATTTAAGAAGGTGGTGGTCAATCACATGACTCATAGGCAACCTTACGAAGAGGGCTTCATCTTGAACCCCTTATGCATTGAGCCATTGACCACCTAGTTAGGGATAGGACCTAAGACCCTTGTATAGAGTAGAGTTCATGTAATAAATGTAGGTATTAGGACCCTTGTATAGAGTAGAGTTTATGTAATAGAAGTGCTTATTAAAAAAGCACTTAGGAATAGTTTAGGATTTGGGCCTATTGGGCCATTAGGACAACATGGCATAAGAGTAGGAAACATTAGGCCCAAAACAAAGCCCACACTTGGGTTGTAGAGGAAAGAGGCGCTAGCTTGCACCTTAAGTAAGCTAGCTTGCACCTTAAGTAAGATGAGTACTTTTGCTCATCTATAAATAGGCTTCATGTAATTCATTTTACATGTTTGAATACAATTGAGTTTTCTAAAGAGAGTTGAGAGTTCTACTCTTCTTGGTTCATGAGTTGAACAATTGATTCTTATCTTGAATTTCCGTATTCAAGTGGTGAATCATCCTTTGGCTTATCAATTCAATCTTCTTCTCAAAGATGATTCAATTGTTGTGCCTTCACCTTCATCTTCTTCCTATTCAGTTTCTACTTTTGTTCTTTAATTCTTTCACTTTAATTCTTGCAATTTACTTCTTGCAATTTACTTTCTAGTCACATATCAATTGTTCTTCTCTTCTACTCCTTTTTGTTTCTCTTGATTCTTCACTTGAAGAACAAGATTCATATCAATTGTGCTTGAACTGTGTTTGATCTCTAATTTTGAAACATTTAGATAAATGAATATCCTAAAATGCTTAATGAACAATCCTTGTTAACATCAAAAGAGATTCAGTGGTGGTACATTTTCTGAGATATGGTGATTGCAGCTGCCGAAGCAACTTATGAAGAGGCATGGAATGAAAGGATTCTAGAGATAAAGTCATTAGATGAAGGACCATATGACTAGCTGTTACAGGTTCCTAAAACCCATTGGTATGATCATGCATTTATTGCATACCTAAATGTGATGTTTTGACCAACAATTTGAGTGAGGCATTTAACAATTGTAAAATTGTTTGAGTAGTTTACGACATACTTGATGGGGAGGTTTGCATCACCTAGAGAAAATGTTGGAAACAACAGTCTTGATAGCCATTGTCCAAAAGATTCATGTATAGAGTCATTATTGACAACACAAGCATACTCAGAAAAATCTCGTGTCCTTTCAACTTGTTACCAGAGCTCCCTGTTGGAACCAAAGTGGTCATGGTTAAATAATCTCTTTTGTTTTGATGTTAACAAAAAGATTAAATTTGTATGGAAAAGTTATGTTATGAACTAACTCACCTACTCTAGTGTGCATGACTGTTTTAAATATAGCTAGACGAGGAAACTAGTCTAAAGTTCCTTGGAGAAAGTCCAAAAGCATCACGGTTCCAAACTATGTTCACCGGACAAGCCTTCAAACTCATCTAGTAAAGAACTAGTCTAAAAGAGAATCACTAGACGAGCCGTTAAAAGTAACTATGTCCAAGAAGCGCTAGACGAGTCTTTAAGTCTATCAGGAAAAAGAAAAAGTCCAACAAATAACAAGTCCAAATACTTGTAGTCTACCCGAGAAAATATTAGACGATCTTATAAGTGGACTACACGATAGAAGCTAGACGAGCAGTTATGTAGGCTACCACATAAAAGCGAAGTTAAGTTATACTAGTCTACCCGGTAGAACTTCTAGACGAGATATCAGTAGACTACTTACTTGCTCTAAGTTCAATGTTAAAAATGCACATCCAACGACGTATTGGTTATGAACCAGTCTAGTCAGCGAATTTATTTCAAATGATTATTTATTTAATTCGAATGTTTCCATGTCTTTACCTGTGTTGTTTCAATTGTTTACACTTTGTTTCTTGATAAGAGAAACATAGTACCATAAATGACATAAATACTTTGTACTCTGACACAAGCTGCTGTAAATTTGACTCAGTACAAAGAAGGAAAGACAAAAGGCAACTTTCGGGTACAGCAGAAAAGAGGCAGTACCACTTTTAGCATTTTTGATAACCAAGAGTTCTTTTCTGAAGATCACATATCAAGTTATCAGACTCAACGAATCCTAGCATTTAATGCAATCTCTAAACGGATATTTCTTGTAGATAGTTGAAGATGCAAGAGCTCAAGCTGAACGCCTTCTATAAATATTAGACGACCCCGATGAAGAAGGTTACCGAAACTACAACAAGCTCTGACATTTTGAAAGTGCTGAAACTATGTAAAACCTTCTCTCGATTACTTTGTAATAACTTGATCTTAAACCTTCATACCCTCACACATAGTGAGTTATTAGATCAATCTTTTTATCTCTAAGTTAGAGAGAGCCTGAAGAGGCATGACTGGAAAAGAATACTTGAGTGTCTGGAGAGGTGTTGAATACTTGTGAGATTGTATGCCTGAAGAGGCAAGTGAAATAATACTTGTAAGCTATTGGATTATAGTGGAGAAAACCTTCAAGTAGTAAGGACTGGACCTAGTTCTTGGTTGGAAGAGAGTGAACCAGGATAAAATCACTTGTGTGAATCTTCTATCCCTATCTCTTTACAGTTTTAGTTTATACTAACTATGGAGATTTGTTTTGAGTTTGTTAACTATTTGTAAAAGGTTTTTAGTGTGAGTTTATTTCTTTGCCTGCTTGCAAATGAGTTTTCGAAAGAATTTTGAAAAATTTGTTACAAAGCACAATTCAAACCCCCCTCTTGTGTTTCCCTGTGTCAACTTCACTCCCAACCCTAGGAGTCTCCTTTTTCTGTTACTACAACCTTCATAGTTTTCGGTCCTTTCATTGCAAGGCATTCTTTTTTTTATTTTTTCGCAAACACCTTCATTGTGTGCCCACTCTGCTCGGTCATCATAACAACAATACCCAATCTCATCAAACAGACCACTGCCTTTTTCACTTTAGCCTTCATTTTTTTCTTGCCTTACCCACCACAGTTGAATAGCCTTCATTTTTGTCCAAATTTGCCACTGCAACAACCTTCATTGCAACACGTGTAACACCTTCATCGTTCTCTCGGTTGCAACCACAACCAACCATCATGTCTAACACTAGGATTTCCAGCATCTCAGCTATCACCCACTACATTCTTACATTTCTTCCCATGTTGCCAATGGTAGTAATTTATGTTCTTTATTCTCACCTTCATTGTGTGCCCACTCTGCTCGATCATCATAACAACAACACCCAATCTCATCAAACAGACCACTGCCTTTTTCATTTCAATCTTCGTTTTTTTCCTGCCTTACCCACCACAGTTGAATAGCCTTCATTATTGTCCAAATTTACCACTGCAACAACCTTCATTGCAACATGTGTAACACCTTCATTGTGTTCTCGGTTGCAACCACAACCAACCATCATGTCTAACACTAGGATTTCCAACATCTCAGCTATCACCCACTACATTCTCACATTTCTTCCCATGTTGCCAATGGTAGTAATTTATGTTCTTTATTCTCTCATGCTTATTATTTTTATAGTCGTTATTATTATTATTACTACTACTACTACTAATGATTTTAGTATTATTATTAACATAATTGGAAAGTAATTGTTTCTACACACACAAGGATATATATATATATATATATATATATATATATATATATATATATATATATATATATATATATATATATATATATATATATGAGTGTGTGTGTGTTAAGATATAATTACATTTTTATTAATTAATGTGTGACCATGAATGTTATTTTGGAATTACCTACTAATCTGTAATTATATATATGTATATTAATTAATATATGATTATTAGTATCAATATGAGATTGTGTTTATTAATGTATTACCTTGTATGAATATATGATTTTGTATGTGTTTCTATACATTAATATATAATAAGTGATTTTATTAATAAAATGTGATCTTGTGTGTTAATGGCTATGTTGATTAAGCCATGAAAATTGACGTTATATTAGCCTTAAGTTATAAGAATATAATTTTAGGTTAATGGAAATTCATAATTTATGAAGATAGATATGAGGAGCGAGGTAAATGGTCCAAAGGATTAATTCAATAACACATAGGCTTTGATCTTGAGTGTTAAGTTACTCAATTAGATGAATGATAGCTTAGGCCTAAATGCTATAGCAACTTGATATGATATAGAGATTTTAGGATATTCTTAGATAATTAAGAGTATTTATTTTTTTTATCTTATCTTATATATTTTTAAACAAAGTTAGTTAAGAAACCTTATCTTGTAGATTTTAAAGAAGAGTTAGTGAAAGAATATGATTTTGATGATAAATAATAAAGCTAGGTTATTATTCTTAATAAAGACATCGAGGTTTAGATTTTCAGATTAAGTTAATGATCTAAATGAGGACGTTAACAACAATAGTTAAGTTATATTGTCATTAGTGATGTTGGTAATAATAACTTGTAAGGGACTTATGATTGCATGTGTTTTACCTCGTTGTTGCTATGATGATGATGGTTGATTGCCTTGTTTATTAATATTGATTTGTTGTTGATGTCTTGATAATGATATATTATGTCGATGTTGTTGTTATTCTCGTTGAGGAATGTTATTTTTTATCAATGTTAATGATTGCTAATGTTGGTTAAGACGATAACAATGAGTTATCACCAGTTGATGTTGTTAAACTTTGATGCTTATTGGTCAAAGTTGAATTTGATGCTTATTGATCAAAGTTGTTAAACCATGATTAATGGTGTCTATGGAGGTGGTTGTTAATGATTAATTGTGTGTTAGCATACACACATTCATGCTTGAAGTTGTTAGTTGGGTGAAGTTACAATGACCGGGGAGTTTGCCTGAGAGTATGGCGAACTGGCCGTCCGCGATGATCCATCTAAGAGCTAGGTGGGTCGTGGCCCTCCGTGGTGATGCATCCGAGAGTAAGGTGCATCGGCTATCCAAGGGGTTCACCCATGGTTTGGTGGTATGTCGACGTTGGTGCTTGTTGGCCAATATGGATATGTAACTCTAAAGTCGTATTCCTGAGTTAGTAATGGATCCACATTGTATACGGAGAAGTTGGAGATCGGTTTTGTAATTGCATAGTCATGCATCATATTCGAGTCATGTTATGATCGTGTGCGTGTGTTTATGTGTGTATGTTTGATAGTATGCTAAGGTTATATAAATGTGTATGCGCACTGTGTGACACCCTCTACCCCGAACATTAAATATAGAAATAAAATATTCATTTACTATATCATTAAGCAAATCATAGGGTAGCGAGTACCAAATCAAATAACCATAATATCTGCGGAAAAACATAGATAAAGAAAACATAAACATAAATCCCCAAAACCCCGATGTTTCATATCAGAGCTGGTAACAAAATCCGAAAATTACATCGGAATATAACTGACATAAAAGAAAAGTCCTAAACTACGAGCGACCAATCTCCTCAGAGTCATTCCTCAACGAGTTGTTCACCATCCTCTGCATAAACCAAGATTCATACAAGAAATAGCAAAAGATTGGGAGTAAGAAACTCTACATATGAACATAATGGCAGTAGGATAGTTAGCAAGATGTTCATGCAACAAGTAACAAAACATAACATAGCAAGTTATATCACACATCATTCACAAGGCATGTCACATAATTTAACTATACAATACAATGTGACTTCACTACTCCGAATGCATGCGGATCGATCTATACCGGGAAGACGACTTTGGAGTTACATATCCACATTGGCCAATAAGCACCAACACCAGTAGTCCACCAAACCATGTTTGAACCCCTAGGATAGTCGATGGACCTTACTCTCGGATGCACCACTACTAGGGCGCACGATTCACCTAACTCTCGGATGAATCACGGTGGATGACCAGATCGCCTTACTCTCGGACCACCTCCCCTGTCATCGTAACTTCCCCTAATAACTTCGTGCATGAATGCATGCATACCAACATGCAATCAAACGTTATTCACCACCTCCATCAACACCATTTATTTAAGGTTTAACGACTTTGGCCAATAAGCACCAAAGTTTAATGTTATCTTTAATCTTGATCTAACAACTCTGGCAAATAAGCACCAAAGTCAACTGTGACCAATAAGCATCAAAGTTTATCAACAACAACACCTTGACCAATAGGCATCAAGGCAACTTTGATCAATAAGCATCAAAGTTTGTCAACGTTCGATGTTATCGTATTAGCCATCATTAATATCTTATCATTAATTATCTTTGATAATGTTTATTACATCACTTATAGGATTGATTTATCTCTCCCGATTTTTCTTTAATTATTGTCCTTTTTCATCATGGGGAAAAATCTAGGTGGAGCCACCCAAATCCCACCTAAAGTCATATATTGATGGGGGAAGCACGACTGTACTACCCTAAGCACGGGTGTGCTTATTTATCGATGCATGGACTTCGAGCATGAGAGTGCTGTCTTTTGAACACGGTCGTGCTGCCCTTTGAGCACAGGCGTGCTGTCCATGTGCACGGTCGTGATTACTGGAGCGTGGTTGTACAAATCTGGGCAGGATGTTTAGGAACCCTCGCCAAAACTCCTTAGAGCACTCATAGATCAATCCAATTGGCTTTAAACTACACCATTGAATATAAATCTCACCCTTCTTTACAATTCTTCATGTCTAATGAGAAATTTTGGGAATTTATCCTTAATTAACATGTTCATAACAACGACATCAACATTAACCAAAAGCATCCGTACCAAAACATGCCAATCATATAGACAGTTACATCATTAACATAACAATGACATTAATCATGTTATTAACAAACATATTGGCAACATACATCAATAGAGCATATAGCACACAATGGGGTCAAGGGTTAACCCTCATCTTACGCTACCCCAAAGCCTACATGTTCATACTAATCTCTTCTCCCCATACCAGGTATGAAGATCTAGACTATTGCCAAACGAAATCAAATCCACGATTGGCTCCCTCGAACGGCTCGACGAATTCCTCAAGCCTTGGTCAAAACATCAAATTAAGACATTGATCTCTGATCCAAGAGAAACAAGATAGGAGACTGACAAAGGGATAACTATTTTACCTTAATTGACACTAGCGCGCGACTTCTCTCCAAACGAAAGAAAGAATGCCAAGAACTTCGAAGGGGTTTAAAGAGATGAGAGAGGTGAGGTTTTTGTCGCACAATGATTGTGAAAAAGTGTCAAAATGAGGGTTGTAACTTGTAACCCTCTAAAATCCACTTATTTGTAGCATCAGACCCCGAGCACGGGCGTGCTCATTACCTAGCATGGGCGTGCTTAAAGGAGCACGATGTCTGCACTGTTTTCGTCACTAGCTCCCGTTTTCTGACACGGCTGTGCTCGTGATGTGCCGCACCACGGAGACCCGTATATGAGCACGGGGTCGTGTTGTACTTGAGCACGACCGTGCTCATGCGCCAGAAAGGGAATTTTGACCAGCAAATCCCACTTAACCCTATTTTAACTCTCCTAAGGAATTTTACAATAAACTAACACAACATACAACTATACATAGCACATACAAACATATCACGACTTATATACGAAAAAGAGATGTTACAATTCCACACCCTTATAAAAATTTCGTCCTCGAAATTTCTACCTCGGGTAAAAAGATGCGGATATGATTCCATCATCTTCCTTTCCAACTCCCAGGTAGCACTTTCCTCAGTAGCCCCACTCCAAACAACTTTAACCAAGGGAATTTCCTTCCCCCTCAGTTTCTTTACCATTCGATCCTCAACCTGAAGTGACAATACCTCAAAAGTCAAGTTCTGCTTTAACTAAATTGTATTAGGTGTTATCACTTGTCTAGGATTATGAATGTACTTCTGAAGTTGGGACACATGGAAGACATTGTGAAGGTTGGACAAGAAAGGTGGTAAGGCTATTTGGTAAGAAACTTTACCAACTCTTTTCATAATTTGGTAAGGATCAATAAGTCTAAGAGTAAGTTTCCCTGCTTTCATAACTCTACCAACCCCAGTTATTGGAGTAACTCTAAAAGAACACATGGTCACCCTCTTGGAATTCGAGATCTTTCCTTCTCTTGTCATGATATCTATTTTGCCTACTCTGTGCCACTCTCATCTTATCTTGGATCATTCCACTTTTTTTTGTAGTTTCTTGCACTATTTCAGGTCTTAGCACCATATTCTCACCAGGTTCATTACACCACAAAGGTGTCCTACATCTCCTCCCATACAAGGTTTAATAGGGTGCCATCCCAATCCTGGAATGGAAGCTATTGTTGTAGGTGAACTCTATAAGGGGTAAGAACTTATCCCAACTACCCGATTGTTCTAGCACACAAGCTCTCAACAAATCCTCTAAGGATTGGATGGTTCTCTCAGACTAACCATCAATCTGTGGTGAGTAAGCTGAACTCAGTCTAAGCTTGGTCCCTTACTATTCCAGAACCTAGAGGTAAATCTAGGGTCTCTATCTGACACTATGTTAGAGGGCATGGCATGCAATCTAACTATCTCCTTGATGTATAACCTGGTCAACTTCTCTAGTGGATATTCCATGTTCATAGGGATGAAGTTAGTAGATTTAGTTAATCTATCCACAACAACCCATATAGAATCATAGCCTGTTGAAGTCCTAGGGAGTCCAGACACAAAGTCCACAAAGATACTATCCCACTTCCACTCTGGGATACTCAAAGACTGCTTCGTGCCCGAAGGTTTCTGGTGTTCTATCTTAGCCTTGTGACACACTAAGCAAGCATAGACAAAATCAACTACATCCTTTTTCATTATAAGCCACCAAAACATACGCTTTAGATCCTAGTATATTTTTGTGGCACCTGGGTGAACACTCAAACCATTCCTATGTCATTCCTCAAGGATCAACTTCATAAGCTCTGGAACATTAGGTACACAAACTCTATCATGGAACCTCAAAACTCCATCAATTCCTTCCTTAAAGCTAAGGTTTCTACCCTGAGCAAGCAGCTCTCTATGGCCTAAGAGATTCACATCTATCTTCTGACCTTCCCTAATTTGTTCCATCAAACTATTGGTGATCTTCAAAGTTCCAAGCCTAATACTCTTACGGTTAACTTCCCACGCTAAGCTCAAGTATCTAAACTCCTCAATCAAATCAATCTCTCTAACCATTAAGGCTGAAACATGTAAGGTCTTTATACTTAAGGCATCTGCCACTATAACTACTTTTCCTGGGTGGTAGCTCAACTCAAAATCATAATCCTTAAGAAACCCCATCCACCTATGCTGCCTCAAGTTGAGCCCCTTTTGGTCGAACAAATATTTCAAACTCTTATGTTGAGCCCCATCCATAAAGGTAATGCCTCCATATTTTTAAGACAAACACTACATCTCCTAGTTCTAAATCATGGGTAGGGTAGTTCTTCTCATGGGTTTTCAACTGCCTAGTTGCATAAGCCACTACCTTACCATCTTGCATCAACACATACACCACCTAAACCTTGCTTAGAAGCATCATAGTATACTGCAAAAGGTTCACTAGCTTTGGGTAAAATTAACACATGTGAGGATGTTAACTTTTCCCTCAAGGTTTGAAAAATTTCCTCACACTTAGAGTCCCACACAAAGAGCTGACCTTTCTTAGCGAGACAGGTCAAAGGTAAAGCTATCTTAGAGAACCCCTCTATAAACCTCCTATAGTACCTAGCTAAACCTAAGAAACTCCTAATCTCGATATCCGATTTTGGTTCTTGCCAATGGAGAACAGTCTCTACCTTAGCTGGGTCCACGGCTATTCCTCCTTTAGATATGACATGTCCTAAGAAACTCACATCTTCTAACCAAAACTCACACTTAGACAACTTAGCATACAACTACTTCTCCTTAAGGGCTTACAAAACTACCCACAAATGTTTCTCATGTTCTTCCTTGGTCTTGGAGTACACTTAGTTGTCATCTATGAAAACCACCACAAACTTATCCAAGTAAGGGTGAAAGGTCTTGTTCATATAATTCATGAACACAGCAGGAGAATTAGTCAAACCAAACGACATAACCAAGTACTCGTTGTGACCATAACACGTCCTAAATACAGTTTTCGGGATGTCCTCATACTTGACCCGAATCTGATGGTATCCTAACCTCAGATCTATCTTAGAAAATATGCAAGCTCCTACCAACTGGTCTATAAGATCATCAATCCTAGGAAGAGGGTACCTATTCTTAATGGTCACCTTGTTGAGTTGTCGATAGTCGACATACAACCTAATACTACCATCTTTCTTCTGTACCAACAACACCGACGCTCCCCACGGAGACACACTGGGCCTAATGAATTATTTCTGGATCAACTCTTCTATTTGCTTTTTCAATTCTGCTAGCTCTAGAGGAGAAATCCTATAAGCCGATATGGATATAGGTCCAGCTCCAGGTACTAGATCTATGGTGAACTCAACATCTCTCTCAGGGGGTAGACTATAAACATCCTCAGGAAACTCTCTCACTATTGGTAGATCTACAACATTAGGCTTGCTCTCTACTTCCAAGGAAGGCAACATCATGTAAAATTGGGCCTCTTCTTTCATAGAAGCCTTAACTTGGTTGGCAGAGAGAAACCTCAGATTCTTAGACTCCACTTTAGTTCCAAAAACAATGGTCATAACAAAGCAGTTCAAGAGGACATGGTTGGAAGATAACCAGTCTATACCAAGAATAACATCAAGCTGTTTCAGGGGTAAGCACACAAGATCAACTACAAAATTCCTACCATCAATGGTAATGAGACAATTCTTGCATGCATGTGAAGTAAGAACAGGCTTATTGGTTGGTGTAGCAACGATTAAATCAAAATCAAGAAGGGTCATAGGCAGTCTAAGGTTCTTGACACAATCATGTGATATAAACGAGTGAGTTGCACCCAAATCAAACAAGACAACTAAAGGAGTTCCATCGATAAGGCACTTACCTTGGTCCAGGTCCTCGAACTCTGTGGCTTCAGTTCCACAGAGGGAAAAGACTCTTCCACTAGTTCTCAGTCGGTTGACTTGAGAACTCTGATTCTTGCAAGCACCCAGTCTGCCTCTGTTCCCCCACAATCGCGGCTGATGTGGCAAGACTTGCCACACTAGAAACAGATGACATCGGTCTCCTTGCACTGACTAGTATAGTGATCCTTTCCACACTTGCCACATCTGATAGGCATCCTTTCTTGTTATTCTTGGATTGGAGATTAATATCTTACTTTGATGTTTTGACCCTTGAGGAGTTCGTCGAGCCGTTCAAGGGAGCCAAGAGTAGATTCGCTTACGTTTGGTAATAGTCTAGATCTTTATACCAGGTATGGGGAGAAGGGATTAGTATGAACATGTAGGCTTTGGGGTAGCGTAAGATGAGGGTTAACCCATTACCCTATTGTGTGTTATATGCTCTGTTGATGTATATTGCCAATATGTTTGTTAATAACATGATTAATATCATTGTTATGTGAATGATGTAACTGTCTTTATGATTGACATGTTTTGGTATGGATGCTTTTTGTTAATGTTGATGTCGTTGTTATGAACATGTTAATTAAGGATAAATTCCCAAAATTTCTCATAAGACATGAAGAAGAGTAAATAGGGGTGATATTTATATTGAATTTTGTGGTTTAAAGCCAATAGGATTAATCTATGAGTACTCTAGGGAGTTTTGGCAAGGGTTCCTAAACATCCTGTGTAACACCCTGCTTTTTATATATGTGTATTATAGGTAAAAATATATCTGTTTATATTTTTATCTAAGACCTAGAAAATGATTTTGGAGAAAACAAAATCATATATAGAACCTACTCTATGGTAGGAAGCTTTGGTTAAAATGCGGGTTTAAAATTGAGACGAAAACCAGTCTGCATTTTCACTGACAGTAAGATTTTACTAATCAGAAAACCTAATTTTGACCCCGAGAACGAAATAGTTTAGTCTAATATCATATTTCTAATGATATAGGCTATTTTGATATTCTTGCTCAAAAATATATTATTATATTTTATTCGAGCGAACTTTCGAAGAAAGCCGCGTAAGAAAACCTAAATCGGGAAATCGACGGAATCGGGAACGGAACTGTAGAGACAGAATCAGACATAGGATGAGGTGACACTTGCCACCTAGGGATGGTGAGTCATAGGGCGAGTCACCACCATGGCCCACCAAGGCAATGATGACCAAGTTAGAAATATCTAGATATTTTAGTGTGTAATGACCAAAATGCCCCCAAATTTAGGTGAATTTACTTCTATGTCCTAATGACACATCTTCTCCCCTCAACCACTCAATTTACACGGCCAAAACACCCCCACACTTAGCCAATTTCGGACAGCCCTCTCCCCTTCTTCGTCAATTGATCCATTTCATTCATTCACTTCATCATGTAAGACTCAATGACTTAGAGATTTTGATATATGAAAAATACAATTTAATGTGTGTGCAAGTGTTTTAGTGTCAAATTTCAAAGACAGGTATCAAGCAATGATCAACAAGTTCATTAAGCAAATTCAAGGAAAATATTCAAGGAAGAACTTGAAGGAATCAAGGAGCTGCATGTAGAAATCAAAAGAGCAAAGTCAAAGATCAAAGGATCATCAAGACCAAGCTTAAAGCAGAATTTTAGATTTAAGTCTTAGATGATTTGTAAGAGAAAGAAATCTCTTAGTCACAAAATAGCTCAACTAAAAAGATGCATGAAGAAAGTCAATTTTCATAACCTGCATTAAAAGGAATAAGTTTTCGTAAATGAAAATGATTTTTGGAAATAAGAAAATTATTTGTCAGGTACAGCCATGTAATCAATGGATGTATAGAGGTTCAGGAATGGATCCCCTGTGTTTTTAGTCTGATAAACTCAGAATACACAAGATTCTAATTCCGCTCGTCCACTAAAGTGATAGAAGCGCTCGTCCACTAAAGTGACAGAAGTGCTCGTCCACTAAAATGACAGAAGCGCTCGTCCACTAAAGTGATAAAAGCACTTGTCCGTCCACTAAAGTGATAGAAGCGCTCGTCCACTAAAGTGACAGAATCGCTCGTCCACACAAGTGATAGAAGCGCTTGTCCACTAAAGTGACAGAAGTGCTCGACCACACAAGTGACAGAAGCGCTTGTCCACACAAGTATTTGGACTTGCTAAGTCCTTAATGAGAAGCTCCGTCCAATTGTGAAAATCATTCATCATCTTTCTTGAACTTATTGTGAAAAGAGTGTTTCATTCTCATAAGAACTTCAATTTGTATATCTGACTATTGAGAGTTTAGGAATCAATCTTTTTGTTCTATTTGATTGTAAAGAGAGAGGGAGTCTCTCTGTGTGATTAGGGCGAGGTATCCCTAAGGAAGAACATTGAGGCTCTTCACAAGAGTGTGGTATCTCAAGGTGAAGGAGTGCTCTGTGGTGTAAAGGTTTTTCAAGCTACCTGGCTAAAGCTTGTTGTGTTAGTGTGTGAAAACCCACAGGTGGAGTGGGGACTGGATGTAGGTCACAATGGTGGTGACTGAACCAGGATAAATATGGTTGTGTGATATCTTTAAACTCAAACTCTAAAATTTTTGTCTTGCGCATATAACTGTGATCTTGATGTTCTAAGTTTTCAATTGATAGATCAGAATAATCCGCATTGAACCTTGAGTAAACTGTAATAATAACCGTGTACTCAATTCTATTCTCAAGGATCAATATTTGAATTGAATCTTGCATTATATGTGAGCAAATTTGAATTGCTTAATTTCTGTTTCTTAATCACTGAAACTGAAACCTGCAAGTTTGTTCTTGATTATTAATGCTTGTATCTGAAATTTGCATAACTTGTTCTTAATCTTTAAAGGCTTAATCAGTTTCTGTATTTTGTTATTATTGAGTTTTGAACCTGAACCTATTCTGTGATCTGTTAATTCTGAATCAATCTTTCTTATCCTCATCACCTTCTATTCAAGATTTCATAAAAAGCACTTCACTGTTTTTGTAAAAGATCCTGAGGTAACTCTGATTTGAAAAGTAAAGTTTTTGAAATGGAAGAATTTTTGAAAACTCAATTCACCTCCCCTCTCGAGTCATTGAAGCCAAAACAACACATCAAATTCTCTATGATATTTCTCTCAAAAACTTAAGACTTCATTAGATCAAAGCTTGCATCTTGGATCATTTTTCTTCATCTCAAAGTGAGGATCCTCTTCCTCATCACCTTAGCTCTCTTTATCATCTACTATTTTGGATCAGAGGATAAGAATTGAGAGAGAGAGTCCTCAATTGATACAAGAAGTCATTGTTGGAAGCTTTGAATCATGGCTGGAGCAGTCTCAGTGAGAGCGTTGCCAAACACTCTTCAACCGTTGGACTGTTATCAAATTTACAATAAGGTTTGAGACTTTGGGTTCTTCATATCCAACGGTCAGAGTTGTTAACAAACCTCCAGAATATGAGATATCCAGTTCGGACAACGGACTTAAAGGGTAAGAAACTCAACCCGTATAACATCTAACCTGTCACCATAGAACTACCATATGAGATTCATTCATCGATGGATCAGGCTAAAATTTTGTGAGAAGGTTTAGGAAAGATAGTGCTTCGTCGTCACCATTCAATTTGGTAATTAAATGTTTTTATCTAGAGATATGGAACTCTTACAGTAGCCCTGTTTTGGTAGTTTTTCCCTAGGATTCTTGAGCTCACTTTTGAATTCGACTTTCCTTTAGTCCAGTAGCGGTTCTCGTAAGTTTTTCCATCGATTTTGCCTCTTGATTCAAATAGATTTATTGATTGGAACCTTATTGTTGAATCCATTGGCATTTCTTTGTTTCCGGCGAATTGTGATACCCGTACGTGTAATCGGGACTGAAAACAGAACGAGGGATGTGTTGGGATGGATGGTGGCAGATTTTTGGACGTTGTGGGAAAGTGTGTCGAGGTTCGTGTCAGTAGCACAGACGCATTCGGAGCTGGTACAAGAAAGCACGCACGTTGATAAGGTGGGAGAAAGATTCATCCTGTCGTCAAAATGGATAAGTAGTATATATTATAATAATGGTGTAGGGCGACCTAAGCCCTACTAGTGGTCGAGTAATCGACAAGACCAAAATCACATTGTTAGTTATGCCTGATGTTTGTCTTTGACTGTTATTATATTATATGCTATGTATTCTTTTCGGCTTATGATGACAGAACTTTTTCCTATCTCCCTACGTTTGAATATTGTGTATGTTTACTTTATTCCATGAGAAGACTTTATGGAGAAACCAGTTGCTGAGAGTTGGACGAAACTCCGTATGCACCTGATGCGGGAGGAAGAGCTGTGGATTCTAGTAATAGAGTTGTGTATAAGGCCAGTGCGTTTTGTAAGACGTTTTAGTTCCCGCTCATTAAAATAGTTTCTATAAATATGTACCTGTAAGGGATCCTACTGATAGGATACCTTAAACAGTGTTTTGTATTATTACGGTTAGAGATATTTGTATTTGTCTGTTATAATTATGGTGTGGTGTGTTACTTTCCGAAGTTGGATGTGTTATATTTAAGATTTTAATATTTTCGTATTTTCGATTTACGTTTAACGCTAATAACGCGAGTAAGATTAAATAAATAATTAATGGCACAATGGGGCACAACGGGGTGCCTCATTTGGTGGTATCAGAGCAGTTTGATTCTGTTCAAACCGTGAGGTTTAGAATGTTGTTACTGCCCGTGTCTAGTTGAATCCACATCGAATATTGACTATGCTTAGAATTTGGGTAGTAAGTCCGGACACGATAGATTCGATGTGATAGGCACGATGCGATAACTAACATTAGTATGGAATATAGTAATTATATACTTGTTTATGTAGTATTATATGTCATACGAATGTGAGCTGATGGTTTCACTTACCACTAATCTATGACTCAGAGCTCATAATGAAGGAAGTGGTAGGAATGTGAAGGTGAAGAGAACAATGGACTTCCTAGGGCTAGAGGTGAAAGAGTTCCTTAGCTTTAAAGAAGTATATCAGTAGGTGAGTACACTATAAGATTTGAGTCTCTACTCACATTCTCCAAGTTCTAACAAGTGCCTCCGGATGAGAACTGGATTTGTAGAAGGTTTGAGGATTAGTATGAGAGGTGTGTTGCAAAGAGAAATTATACCTTTGGGAATTTCAAAGATTTTGTAGATGTTAGAGAGATAGAGTTTGCTATAGATCTCATACCAGGGATAGAATCGATATCGCTAGCGCCCTATCAAATGTTCCCAATAGAGTTGGCAGAGCTTAAGAAGCAGTTGGATGACATGTTGAAGAATGAGTTTACCCTGTCAGGTGTTCACCATGAGTAAGTGTAGTATCTTATTATGATCAACCTTTTAGTAGGATAGACAAGAGGTGATAGGAGTTTTGTTTAAGATGTAGTTGTGAATGGTAAGAAGAGAACCCTTAAGTTCAACATCATTAAGTAAGAGGATGTTGGTAGATCTTGTTATGATCGAGGGAGATTATCACTAAGAGAATCTAAGGTAATGATCAAATGCTCGTAATTAAGATTGATGGTATGAATTTGGAAGATTAAAAGGAAAATACCTATAGTAGTTTAACCTAAGTTGAATATGAGCGGAAAAGACGAGTTCTTTCGTAAAAACTAAGTTGTTAGTAAAGTTCAAAGTTACTGAGTTAGATAATCCTAACCGGCATAGTTTCTTTTGATTTTAGTTTATCTTAAGGATTGTTGAGATGTTTTACTTAGAGACTTGAAATGTGTGAATTTGATATAATCTGGAATAATGGAATACACTCCAAGGAACTAAGAGTGTGATTGGATACATTGAGTAGGAAGTTAAGGTAATATTGATTGTGGTGTTAATTGTGGTAGTTAGATGTTGAAATAAGGTTTTCTAGTGGACCATTATTAAGAAGAGAAAATGATTAAGTTTTGATTATGTCCTTCAAGTTTGATAGATTAAGGTGAAATGTTAAGGACAATGAACATAATGAGTGATGGATAGTTTTGAGGATAAATAGAACAATATAAGAATGAATTCTGTTATGAAGTTACTGATGTCACTTACGGGGAAGACAATGATAGGAAATACAATGTAGGATCTTTAGATTAAGATAAAATTATAAGATACTTTCTAGTTTCGTGTCACGAAATTCTGAGGATGGATTTTTTTTAACTGGGGTAGTAATGTAACACCCTGCTTTTTATATATGTGTATTATCGGTAAAAATATATCTGTATATATTTTTATCCGAGACCTAGAAAATGATATTGGAGAAAAAAAGTCATATCTAGAACTTACTCTATGGTAGGAAGCTCTGGTTAAAATGTGGGTTTAAAATTCAGATGGAAACTGGTCTGCATTTTCATTGATGATAAGATTTTACTAATCAGAAAACCTAATTTTGACCCGAGAACGAAACAGTTTAGTCTTATAACATATTTACAATGATATAGACTATTTTGAAATTCTTGCTCAAAAATATATTACTATATTTTATTTGGACGGAGTTTCGAAGAAAACCGTGTAAGAAAACCTAAATCAGAAAATCGACGGAATCGGGAACAGAACTGTAGAGATAGAATCGAACATCGGATGAGGTGACACTTGCCACCTAGGGGTGGTGAGTCATGGGGTGAGTCACCACCATGACTCACCAAGGCAATGATGACAAAGTTAGAAATATCTAGATATTTTAGTGTGTAAAGACCAAAATGCCCCCAAATTTAAGTGAATTTCCTTCTATGTTCTAATGACACATCCTCTCCCCTCAACCACTCAATTTACAAAGCCAAAACACCCCCACACTTAGCCAATTTCATGCAGCCCTCTCCCCTTCTTCATCACTTGATCCATTTCATTCATTCACTTCATCAAATTCTCTAAGTTATTTCTCTCAAAAACTTAAGACTTCATTAGTTCAAAGCTTGCATCTTGGATCATTTTTCTTCATTTCAAAGTGAGGATCCTCTTCCTCATCACCTTATCTCTCTTTATCATCTACTATTTCAGATCAGAGGAGAAGAATTGAGAGAGAATCATCAATTGTTACAAGAAGCCATTGTTGGAAGCTTTGAATCATGACTGGAGCAGTCGTAGTGAGAGCATTTCCAAACACTCTTCAACCGTTGGATTGTTCTCAGATTTTAAAATAAGGTTCGAGTTTTGTGGTTATTCATATCCAACGGTCAGAATTGTGAAAAAAAACTTCAGAGTATGAGATATTCAGTTCAGACAGTGGACTTAAAGAGTAAGAAACTCAACCCGTATACCATCTAACCTGTCACCATATAACTGCCATCTGAGATTCGTTCACCATTGGATCGGGCTGAAACCTTGTGAGAAGGTTTAGGAAAGATAGTTCTTTGTTGTCACCATTCATTTTTGTAATTAATGTTTTTACCTAGAGATATGGAACTCTTACAGTAGCCCTGTTTTGGTAGTTTTTCCCTAAGATTCTTGAGCTCACTTTTGAATCCAACTTTCCCTAAGTCCAGCCGCGGTTTTTGTAAGTTTTTCCATCAATTTTGCCTCTTGATTCAAATAGATTTATTGATTGGAACCTTATTGTTGATTCTGTTGGTATTTCTTTGTTTCCGGCGAATTGTGATACCCGTACGTGTAATCGGGACTGAAAACGGAACGAGGGATGTGTTAGGATGGATGGTGGCAGATTTGTGGACGTTGTGGGAAAGTGTACTGAGGTTCGTGTTAGTAGCACAGATGTATTCGGAGCTGGTACAAGAAAGTGCGCACGTTGATAAGGTGGGAGAAAGATTCATCCTGTCGTCAGAGTGGATAAGTAGTATATATTATAATAATGGTGTAGGGCGACCTAAACCCTACTAGTGGTCGAGTAATCGACAAGACCAAAATCACATTGGCGACTATTCCGTAGTACCAATGATGATTTGAGGATTGTAGGTTTATCGCCGTTAGGATAATTTTAGATTATTTGAGGATGTCTGATTTTATTATTATTGAACTTTTTGTGATGCGCTGGTTGAGGTAATCTACTTTATGTGACGTTTTGTGTTATCTGAATATTTTATTATAATTTTATTGTGTATGATCTGCCTGGTTTGATAACGTGCTTAGTTGACATTTTAGGCAATGATATGTGTTATTCGGGAGATATGCATGTGGGTGAGAGTATGATTGTGACTTAGAGGTGCCTAGCCTAAATTAATTATTTTATAGATGAGATGTGACATGAAATGTGTATTGAGACTATGATGGAAGGTTGAGGCACTCTGTTGTAACAGATGCGGGCCACTGAGATTCATATATATATATATATATATATATATATATATATATATATATATATATATATATATATATATATATATATATTGTTGTTCACAACCGTGTGTTGGGAACACATGAGGTCCGAAGTTCTCGTGGGACCGTCCCAACTTAGATTTAGGCTGTGTAGCTATAGTGTCATTGCTTTGCATGAGCATCCTAACGGTAATGGGGGTGTGCACCGGATGAATTGTGAAACGATAGTGTCATTGCTTTTGCATGAGCACCCTAACAGTAATAGGGGTGTGCACCGATTAATGGGGACGCGTCGCTTGGATGACTGACTGACATCTCTAACGAGGGTGGCCACGCCAGCATTAAGGTTTAGTTGCATGAGATTGAGGGTAGATGAAGATATTGTGATTTAAGGATGATTGTTAATTACGTCTGATGTTTGTGTTTGACTGTTATTATATTATATGCTATGTATTATTTTCCGCTTATGATGACAGAATTGTTTCTTATCTCCCTATATTTGTATGTTGTGTATGTTTACATTATTCCATGAGAATACTCTATGGAGGAACCAATTGCTGAGGAGTTGGACGAAACTCTGTATGAACCTGATGCGGGGGGAAGAGCTGTGGATTCTAGTAATAGAGTTTAGTGTATAAGGTCAGTGCATCTTGTAAGACGTTTTAGTTTCCGTTAATTAAAACAATTTGTATAAATATGTACCTGTAAGGGATCCTACTGATAGGATACCCTAAACAGTGTTTTGTATTATGATGGTTAGAGATATTTGTATTTGTCTATTATAATTATGGTGTGGTGTGTTACTTTTCGAAGTTAGATGTGTTATATTTAAGATTTTAATATTTTCGTATTTTCAGGTTACGTTTAATGCTAAGAACGTGAGTAAGTTTAAATAAATAATTAATGGCACAACGGGGCACAACAGGGTGTTTGATTTGGTGGTATCAGAGTAGTTTGATTCTGTTCAGACTGTGAGGTTTAGAATGTTGTTACTGGTCGTATCTAGTTGAATCCACATCGAATATTGACTATGCTTAGAAGTTGGGTAGTAAGTCCGGACTCGATAGATTCGGTGTGATAGGAACGATGCGATAACTAACATTATTATGGCATATAGTATTTATATACTTGTTTATGTAATATTATATGTCATACGGATGTGAGCTGATGGTTACTCTTACCGGTAATCTTTGACTCGGAGACCTTATAGTGAAGGAAGCGGTAGGAAGATAAGCATCTGGCCTACCTAGTTTTATAGCTAGTAAAGCCACGGTTTTTGTTCTAATTATTCGAGTTTAATCTCATTTCGTCCAAATTTGACTTTAATTGTCCTTGAGTAACATTTTGAGTCTCTTAAGTAGTTTTTAGGATATTTTGGTTATTTTTGAGTCAAATAAAGCATTTAATGCTACTTTTATTTTCAGGTTAAAAGTGAAGCTCAAGGAAATTAGGAAAATTGAAGAAAACAGGTGAGACAGTGCTCGCCTCTCGAGCCAGAGCTGCAGCTGAGCAAGGATTGGCATCTTTCAGGCTCGCCCTGCGAGCAAGGATTCGCCCCGCGAGCCAAACACAAGAAATCTGACAGTGTTCTGTCTCGCCCCGCGAGACAGTCTTCACCCCGCGAATATTCAAAATTTAATGCAGGACCCATGTGATCAATTGAACTGAAAATAATTGAAGTCCAAGTAATACTTGATTTACGTGAAGTAAATGGTGCATGACCTAATTGATGGATTTGAAGATTTGGATATTAATGACTTATCATAAAGATAGAAGATGAAGATATTGATTTTGTAATTAAATACAAAGATTGGGAAGCTAGCAACAATATGGATTTGGATTGCAATCACTTATCAGAAAAATAAAAGATTAGGATTTTGGTAATTGATAAGGATTTGAAATTCCAATTTGGATGTGTAATTACTTGAGCAAGATTTGAAGGAGGGCCCCACGTGAATCAAATAAAAGAAGATTTTGGCTAATTGATATTTTGATATGGAGCAAAAGTTGGCAAGCAAGTCAGTAACATGAAGTAAATTGTGCGTGGACCCATGTCATCACAATTGTAGGAAGATTTGACTTATATTCAAATTAAAGCAAAGTGTGAATTGCAATTTGCAAACCATAGTCAGCGTGAAATCAATCTCCAAGTAGGTCCATGATTAAATAAATTCAAAGTGAATTTGGTTTTGGAAAATTGATAATGACTTGGTCCCACGTGAAGCATTGATTTTTCAATGAATTTGGAAAGTTAAACCATGTACAGGACCATGTGATGAATTTAAGTCCAATTGAAATTGGAATTAGAGAAAAAGATATAGGCACTGCATCAACGGGATACAGGAGGATTTGGTCTTTGCAATTGCATTATAAATAGAGCACACATGTCACAGTAGCGAGGAGGGGGTCTAGCGTCGGAACACTGCGTAGTCGCCGTACCAGATCATCTTCTTTTTCTTTTCCTTGTTTCTCTGTTAGAATTATTTTCTGTTCTCTTTTCATTTATTTTGTTATGAACGTGATGAGGAGCTAATCCTCTTTTCTGAGGCATAGTTCAATGTGATGTTTTTCTTATTCCTAATCTCAATTCTTGGTTTCTAATTCTGATTTGATTTCGTTAATCAAAAGTGCACTTGGTTAACTTGTCAGTGTGATGAGACTTGATAGGTAATTCGCGCTTAGGACTTGAATTAGGAACACTAGTCGAATATTGCATTGATAGTTGGTAGGAGATTGCTGCAACCAAATAGGGAACAAAAACTTAATCTAATCTAAGTGTAGGTTATGAGACTTGGTAGGTAATTAATTTACAGTTTAGATACGTTCTTTAGAGCATTGATAGTGTCTTTAGGAGAATTTGGGGGTCCCGATTGACAACGAAATTGAACTTAGGGGTAGAAATAATCACTTAAATCTATTGCTTAATTGGGTAGGTGAATTCGTGAACTTAGATCTCACTAGATAATTGATTAGATAACACCTTTTATTTAATTTAGATAATTGATATTTGTTTTAGACAATATATTTTATCCCAACATCTTTCTCTCTCTTCTCAACCAATTGCTTTTGTTGACTTGGTCAAAAGATAGTTATTATCTTCAAATCCAGTCAAATTGGCTACCCAATCCTTGTGTTCGATACTCGGTAATTACTTATTGTTTTAATTATTACTTGCTTTGATCTGGTACACTTGCCGAAGCCCATCATAGGAATGTGAAGGTGAAGAGAACAATGGACTTCCTAGGGCTAGAGGAGAAAGAGTTCCTTAGCTTTAAAGAAGAAGTATATCAGTAGGTGAGTACATTATAAGATTTGAGTCTCTACTCACATTCTCCAAGTTCTAACAAGTGCCTCCGGATGAGAACTTGATATGTAGAAGGTTTGAGGATTAGTATGAGAGGTGTGATGCAAAGAGAAATCATACCTTTGGGAATTTCAAGGATTTGGAGATGTTAGAGAGCTAGAGTTTGCTATAGATCTCATACCAGGGATAGAATCGATATCGCTAGCACCCGAAGGAGTTTACCCTGTTAAGTGTTCACCATGAGTGGTGTTGAAGCTTCAGAATTCGACGATCTCATACAAGGTAGTTGCGACATAGATGGTAACCTTTTAATTATACTTTTCGATTTGGGTTCAATGCATTCTTTTATTTCGATTGATTGTGTGAGACATTTGAGTTTGCCTGTTTCTTCCTTGTCATATGATTTGATTGTTTCAACTCCAACTGTTGAGCCAGTTATTGTGAATTATATATGTTCGAACTGTCCTATTGTTATTCAGGATAGACACTTTCTTGATAATCTGATATGATAGCTGTAATTTCAATGGATTTCGTTGTATGTGAGGATTTGTGCTCACATTCTTAGATAACCCTCAGTTTATTAGACATTTGAGTGGATTGATTTGAATGGTATCCATTGATCTGTCTATTTTAGTATTTCTTTGAAAAATATGTTATGACTATTGTTTGAGTTGTAACGCAGATGACTTCTTGGTAACATAAGTTTCTTGATGAAACTTACTCTAGTCACTTTTAAGTCTCGTAGATGTTATCCACTCTGGTTTGCCAGATTGTTTTCCTTTTAAATAGTCGTTTTTAAATTCCTTATACCAAAATTGAATCCTCTTGAGGTTAGGATCTGTTCATCTGTTGATTTACTAATCCACTAGAAGTTCTTGTGAAAGAAGGAACTTTAGTAGAGTCATGTTTGTAAGAATGCACTGGTCAATTTTACACTCACGAACATATTGAAGAATCTTTTTACTTATTGGACATACCTGTATCTTTCGAATTGATAAAATTCTTCTCTATGCTTTCTTGTGAAAGTGAAATCAAGAAATTTCTTTCTTGAAAGTTTCTTTTCATAATCTTTAAAACCCTGTCTTGTTGTAGTTCGACCGAACTTATCACTTTTGATCAATTTTACCCTATATATTTTCCAAGCGTCATTGACGTGTGACCTATCCTATGAGTCAAGAGAGAGTTTATCTGACTCATATTATGACATTAGACTTAGTCGAGTACAGTGAAAGGATAACTTGACGATTGAGACTTTCCTTGTAAAAATGATAGCATCGCAATGGATTTTGTTGTGGGTACCGAGGATCTCTAAGAATTTGGATTTGTTTCGAGTGATCATGGACAGGCTGACGAAGTTGACACCATTTTTACCTGTTTAGATCCACTATGCAGGGGATAAGTTAATCGAAGTATGTTCATAGGACTGATCAAACTTCTTAGAGTATCGTCCAAACATCGTTTCAGATGAAGACCCAAAGTTTACTCCACATTTTTCGGTAAGGTCTGCTCTAAGTGTTGAGGACCAAGTTGAGGCTAAGTTTAGTTTATCACCATCAATTCGATGGACAAGAAAGAAAACAAGTTGATCCTTAGACGGATGATGGGGAGTAAGTGTAGTATCTCATTATGATCAACCTTTTAGTAGGATAGACAAGAGGTGATAGGAGTTTTGTTAAGATGTAGTTGTGAATGGTATGAAGAGAACACTTAAGTTCAACATCATTAAGTAAGAGGATGTTGGTAGATATTGTTATGATCGAGGGATATTATCACTAAGAGAATCTAAGGTAATGATCAAATTCTCGTAGTTGAGATTGATGGTATGAATTTGGAAGATTAAAAGGAAAGTACCTATAGTAGTTTCACCTAAGTTGAATATGAGCAGAAAAGATGAGTTCTTGCTTAAAAACTAAGATGTTAGAAAAGTTCAAAGTTGTTGAGTTAGATAATCCTAACCGGCATAGTTTCTTTTGATTTTAGTTTATCTTAAGGAGTGTTGAGATGTTTTACTTGGAGACTCGAAATGTGTGAATTTGATATAATCTGGAATAGTGGAATACACTCCAAGGAACTAAGACTGTCATTGGATACATTGAGTTGGAAGTTAAGGTAGTATTGATTGTGGTATTAATTGTGGGAGTTAGATGTTGAAATAAGGTTTTCTAGTGGACCAATATTAAGAATAGAAAATGATTAAGTTTTGATTATGTGACATTGGGGTTTTTGGGATTTATGTTTGTGTTTTCTTTATTATTTTTTCCGCAAATGTTATGGTTATTTGATGTGGTACTCGCTACCCTATGATTTACTTAATTATATAATAAATGAATGTTTTATTTCTATATTTGATGTTCAGGGTAGAGGGTATCACATTTAGGTGTATCAGAGTCGGTCTCTCCTACAGGCCGGGGTATGTGTCTATTATGTTCTCTTCTGTGTGCTCTTGTGTGTTTTGTCTATATTTAATATAGACAATCAGGTGGCACTAAGTGCCTATAACGTTTCCTGCTTGGTTCTCTTTATTAAGTAGTTTGACTTGGATGATGCAGGAACCCATGGGAGGAAGAGGTAGGAACGACCAAACTATAGCCAACCTCTAAAACCCACTTATTTGTAGCATAGAACCCAGAGCAAGGTCGTGCTCACCCTGAGCATGGGTGTGCTCATTACCGAGCATGGACGTGCTTAAAGGAGCACAGGGTCTGCACCAGTCCCGTCACTCGCTCCCGTTTTTCGACACGGCTGTGCTCCTTTGAGCAGGGACGGTGCTCGTAACGCGCAGCGTCACGTAGACCCGCATATGAGCATGGAGTCGTGCTGCACAGGAGCATGATCGTGCTCATACGTCAGAAAGGGATTTTGACCAGTAAATCCCACTCAACCCCATTTTAACTCTCCTAAGGCATTTTCCAATAAACTAACACAACATGAAACTATACATAACACATACAAACATGTAACGACTTATATACGAAAAACGGGGTGTTACACACTGTCTTGGTTATTGTCTCTTCTCTTCATATGGTTTGAACATGATCTCTCACCTATGCAACATTTTTAGTCTTGTGACAGAGAATGAGGAATCTACAGGAAATATGTGTAATGGAGGGATGCCTTCTACAGAGTGTCGTGATATAGTGGTGTGAGACGGACGGATTGCACATCGTCTTAATGCTTTATGTTTTCAGTTTTGAAAATTCGTTATTTATATTGTATAGGAATTGTAAAGCTCTGATATATGTGACATCAGGTCAATAGATTAATTTACTATCATTATGTTTCCATACAAATTCATGATTGTTTATAATGTTTTTATTTACTTCTTTAGTTAAATCCGAGTTTTATGATGTGACGCTCTCAACTATGTTTTGTGAAAAAGGTTTTCAAGAATCCATGCTTTTATTCCACAAAAACATAATCTTTTTTATTTAGTATTTATATAATACACGTTTCGGGGTAGAGGGTGTCACAATAGGTTAGTTGTAAGTGAAGTTGGCTACATGTATTTGATGATGATTGCCAAATGCATCAAGGAAGGAATTCCAAGTTGAAGGCTTACACAAGTTCTAGGAATATTTATACAAATGCTTTTAAAATGAAACATAACTTTAGTTTTATATTAATTGTGTTTGAAACAAAAGAAAATGTTTACAAGTTAACTTTAAAAAGATTCAAGATGATATGAATTTAAAACAAAGTTTCTGGATTTTCTTTTCTATGTGAAAATAATTTTTTCAAGTAAGAACTATTAGTAATCGACTACTTTTTATAAGTAATCAACTATTTTGTTCTAAACATTTCCAGAAACGTGTTTTTAATCAAAGTAGTCAACTACCTAAGGATAATCTTGAAATCTAGATTTCTGTTTGACCAAGGTAGTCGACTACTCTATTCTTTGTGGCATTATTTTATAAATCTTGAACAAAGTAGTCAACTACACTAGAAAATTAGTTGACTACTTCAAGACAACAGAACCGAAAATTTTTCAAAATTTTAACCTCTTCTAAACTTTTTCTCTATAAATAGGTATCATTTTAACATGAAAGTTAACAAATTTTATGCTAATATTACTCTGCCAAAATTCTCCCAAAACATACTAGAGCTTTTCATGTTTATTTATGCTAATGCAATTCTAATTTGTTCTTTGTAATTCAAATTGCACAAATTAAAAGTTTCACATTCTTTTAGATTCATTTGTAATAGTAATAGTTTAGTTGTTGTATTGGTTTGGTGGGGCATCTAAATCAAGCTAAGGTGAGGCATCCTTAGAGGTATGGTTTGCTTTGAGTGAGGTATCTCAAAGCAATCAAGGCAAAGGTTGTGACACCCTCTACCCTGCATATAAAAATGTTAAATAAAACAAAGAAATAAAAATAAAAATACATATCATTAATAATAAACGTCAACAAGGTTGCGAGTACCACATGAACTAAAAACATAACATCTGCGAAAATAAATAAAACATAAACAAAAGAAAACATAAACATAAACCCCAAACTCCGATGTCGCATATAAGATCGGGTAACCAAATCCAAAAATTACATCGGAAAGACAACTGACATAAAAGAAAAGTCCTAAACTACGAGTGAGCGATCTCCTTGGAGTCATTCCTCAACAAGCTACTCACCATCCTCTGCATAAACAAAATTAGATACAAGAAACAACAAAAGAAGGGGAGTAAGAAATTAATCATTTGAACGCAATGGCAGTAGGATAGTTGGCAAGATGTTCATGCAACAAGTAACAAACATAAAATAACAAGTCACATAACAACAACATCCAGCATAATAATTACATCATATCATAACAAACAACTTATGCTATGCAATGTGACTTCACTACTCCGAATGCATGTGGATCCAACTATACTGGGAAGACGACTTTGGAGTTACATATCCACATTGGCCAATAAGCATCAACACTGCAGCCCACCAAACCATATGGGGACCCCCTTGGATAGTCGATGCACCCTACTCTTGGATGCACCAACACGCGGGCGCAAGATTCACCTAACTCTCGGATGAATCACCATGGATGGCCAGATCACCTTACTCTCGGATGATCTCCCCTGTCATCGTACCTCCCCTAATAACTTCCTGCATGAATGCATGCATGTGGATATATGCCTTGACGGGTACAATCGCTTTGCTGATTGACATAAGGTTCAAGTCAATAAGGACTTAATTCTAAAAAGCGTGAAAAGGACCAACAAGGCGATACTTTGGGTTAAGGGACTTTACTTTAATTGTATTGCTTGTTTTATAATCTATTGTAAGAGGTTGTGTGTCTCTCATAATTAACTTAATCACACACACACACACATAAAATCAGTTTTTGAATAAGAAACTTAAAAGGCATTTAATTGGATTTTTATGATAATATTCTTTGGCCTTTAAAGTTTTTCAAAAATCAATTTCTTCGAGGAATAATTGATTATGCAGCTCATAACTATGCTTAAATGAGTCTTTAATTATTAGAGTTGTTGTCTTTTGAAATTCAAATTTTGAACTGGTATAATCGATTATGGTAATCGATTATGCTTATTTTAAACACGTTTTAAACTCAGCTTAAAAGGCTTTTAATTGCTATTAATGGTCTTAAATATTTCTAAGCCGATGAGTTTGAATTAGGAACTATTATAATCGATTATGGGCTTTTAAGAATCGATTATTGTTTTTGAAATAAAAAGTCAGTGAGTTGATAATCGATTAGGATTATCAATTAGGATTATCGATTATCCTTATTTGATCAGTCTTTGAACTTAAATAGAGAACAAGTAACCGATTAGAATAATCGATTATGTTGTGACTGTTTCAAAATGCGCTTTGTGATTTTACATAATCGTTTATGATTATTGGGTAATCGATTATTGCGCGAGAAAAATCATTTTTCAAGAGATGTTGACCTAAGCTTCAACGTTTTAAAAAAAGACTCTCCTTGAGAGAATAAGAGGCACGAAACACTGTGATTATTTTTTGACTTTCTCCTCAAGAATCATTCTCTCTAATTCTCTCTAAATCATACACTTGCAAAGTTTACTTTGAGAGACATATACACCACATAGGTGTTGATTGTATTGAGCTTCATTGGTCCCTACCAAATTCTTCGTCGAGTAGGACCTGTAGCTTACCAAATAGCTTTACCACATTTTCTTTCGAACCTTGATAATGTCTTTCATGTATCACAATTGCGAAAGTATATTCCCGATCCTAGTCATGTCATACCACCTGATACAATACAATTAAAGGATAACTTAACCTATGAGAAGACCTGTGATGATTGAGGACAAGAGAGTGAAGCAGTTAAGAGGAAAGGAAATCCCGTTGGTTAAAGTGATTTGGAATGCCACATCAGGAGATGCTACATGGGAGCTAGAGGAAAAGACGAGGGAACAGTATCCACATATGTTCTAAGGTAATTTAATTTCGAGGACAAAATTCTTTTTAGATGGGTAGTGTTGTAACGCCCCGAAAAATGCTTTATCTGTTTATTAATTAATTCTGTGATTAAATTGTTTAAGAAATACAATTTAACAATTATAAATAATATTTATTGCTGATATATGAGAATTCAATAGAATTCAAATTAAAAACTCAGATAAGAGCCGGACTATGTTTTGACACCCGGTACGAATTTATATTGTAAATTGTGAATTCCTTGAACCAGTATATGTCTGAGGAAGGTGAATAATAAAATAATTGTTTGAGCCTCTCTGTGTTATTTTTAGGTAAAGCCGGTGAAAATATTATTATTTTAATCGGGTCCGCTAATTTTAATTCGGAACCGGAAATCTTGAAATACATGCTAACCTCAGGTGTCTGGATAAAACCGGAACCGAGGGCAGAGCAGTAGAGGAAGTAGAACACTGGAAAGCGCAAGACATAGAGTCAATGATGTGACCCCGATGTTACAATTTGTCACACTTTATACAAAAAGTCTAGAGTATTTTTCTCTCAAATGACTAACCTACCATTGAACCATGATTACCCACTAAAGTTAACAACCAAAATAACAAAAACACCCTCCGCCACTTCACTAAAACTCACAGCCAACTCCACCTCCAACCACACTTTCTCTTTCATTTCAAAACATCATCTTCTTCATGAGATAAAAGCTCCTCCCTTCCTCCTCCTTATGAATTTCGAAAATCACCATAGCTCCACCATCCATTGGCTCTTCTGAAGAACAAACACCATATTCCCACTCCTCTACATCATCTAAGCTCATGTTATCTCACACAATTTTTCATTTGGAGCAAGTTTTCAAAATGGGTATACTCTAGCCAACACCAAAACTCATCACCCACTTGATCTCTTGAGAAACCAAGAGCATATTCACACTCCCCTCAACCATTTGAACACAAGTTATTTCACACCATTTTGAATTTGGAGCTCTCCAGCAAAAATGAGTATTATAACCTAAGAACATCAAAACCTTGAAATCATCATCTTCTCTTCTTCAAGTAAGGTTCCTATCATGATTCCTCATCTTTGTTCTTAGCTAGATTCATGTATATAACTCTATGTTGAATGATGTTGTCTTGCTGGGTCCTTTCCCTACAAATCCGTACCCCTTGAGTGAGCTATCTTCATCAACTTGCATCTTTAGTGAGCTACAAGTGGTATGGGGGAGACTAACCACCATCATATCTTAGAGATGTGTTGTGATTTATTTGATTTATGTTTGTCTTGAAAACCGTAGAGCTAAAGGGTATTCAAATCTATGTTGGTTCTCTTGATAATGGTTGATTGTATGGTTGAGCTTGATGATTGAATATGAGCATTGATGTGTTTGATTACTTGAGTAAATGCTTGGTTGAGGAAAATATTTTGTTGATAATAAGCATTATGTTCCAACTTGTGGAATTAAATGCCATTATGTTGATTGTTGATATGTTGAAGTTTATGGGTGGATGTGAGTTTGATTTGGTGAAGTGAAAACCTCCACTTTATGTTTGCCAAGTTGTGGCCAAGCTTAGAAAAGAAGATAAGGTTCAATTAATGTTAATAATACATGAATTCTATACCTTATTAAGTGTTTTAAAGAGTAATAAAACTAAGAAGGAAACAATATTTTCCAAAACTGTTTTGAAGGTATTTAGGACTGTCTTGTATGGTTTTATTGGTTCTAAAATGGGCTTAATCCGAGTTTAGGACCAAAGGGAACAAAAATCATGTTTTATGTGATATAAAAATGGAATGGCTTAGAGTTAGTATGCTTTTAAGTGGATTCAAATGTGATTTTCGACCAACCCTGTTTTGGGGGTTAGAAAAATGTTTTGATGTCTAACTAAGTGTCCTAAGACTTCAAAATAAGTTATAGGGCCTTAGAGTCAAAGAATCATTGAAAAAGGAAATACGCGATTTTTCGAACTTAGGGACTGTTGCTCAAGTTTTTGGAATTTTATACAAATGTATTGGGAAGTTTGATTTGGTGTTTTTAATTTCTTCTAATGATTGTTATAATGTGGGAAAGTGGTAGATTTGATGAAAGGGATAACACCTTTGAAATGTTGGGTTTTAGGCCAAAATTGGGCAAAAGGGGGAAAATGTTTTTGTAAGTTTTGAAGTATTTCTCTAAGGGTTATTTTTAAATGATTTGGTACCCATGTACTGCTTAAAAACCTTTAGTAAACTGTTTTATCTTTGGTAAAAAGGTTTTGACTTTGAAAAAAAGGAATTTAGCCTCCGAGGCTTATGTTTCAAAACAAAACGGTAAAAACCTAAGTCAAAGTGACTTAGAGAGAATACAAGGACTTAATTAATCTCATGGTAAATCAAGACCATAGGTCGTAAATTATGGATGATTTAATCATCCATACCTCCATAAAACTTAATGGAATAAATATTGTGTTTTGTTACTTATAAGCCAAGCAAAAAGGGGTCAATGTAGAAAAGTGCAAAGAGAATGATTGTTGGACTTTTGGTCTGACCTCCATAATATGTTAGGTTTGGAAATGAAAACCTTAATACACTTGTACACAAAGATGAAACAACTGTGTGAGAAATTTAGCTTGGTGTCAAGGGAGTCGGTGATTCGGACCCGAGTACATCAAGCATCTGAAAAGCACATCAAATCGATTCTTGCGGAATCACGAGGTTTATCCTGTGGATAGACAAAGTTAAACGCATCGGCATTATTGCCTAAACTCATAGTTTATTCTATGTTCCGTAAGGCCTTTGTGCCTAGATAGTTGAGCCGACATGCATGTGCACATGAGGACGTGCTAGTGATGATCTTAAATGGTCTTGGGGATGGTCAAGGTAGGAGGGTCACAGATGGCTAATTGGTGATTCTACTTGGTCGTGGCGTTCCATGCAATACACTGACATCAACGACTAGACGCTAGCCGGTCCAGGTTATTGAGAGTGTTTCACAATCAGTTGTAGTACCACAATGTGACTTATACTATTGAACGCACAAGATGCGTACTATCGGCAGTTATGAAACATGTGCTCTAATCATTCCTTCCAAATGTTCTTAATCACCATGGTGTAGGCGTCAGATTTCTTCCTCAAGTCTTAGATGCCTCCTGTTTAGGTGAATCTTTGCTCTGTGATTGCGCTTGTGAATTATTATTGTTATAATGACCTGTTAATAATATAACTGCATGTTGATAATGTCTATATGATTGTGAGTCGCATCACTGCATATATGCTTTATGTTATATGATGAATGGGGATCTCACCTCATTTCCTGTGTTGTTTGGCTTCTGTGTTACCTTTATGATCTGTGAAGACGATGGCATCACTAGCCCATCATCACATCCATCTTGAGATGGAGATAGCCCGATTATTTGGAGGCATCTACGGTGGCCAATATATGTAGAAGACATGAGGAGTACCCACGGCATGACGATGTGTCTTCCTTAGTTATTTCTTTTGTATGAGGACGACACCACGTCATAGTTTTGAGTAGGCCAGCATGATGAGTTCTTATGTTTATAGATAGTTTTGTGGATCTGCGTCTCCAATATTATTATATGTATTTCTTTCAATTCTGTTATGTTATTGGCGTTGGTATTTCTGGCACATTCTATTATGACTATGTTTATGACTATTAACTTCTGATAAACTCTGGATTGTATTATGTATCTATTTGATGACGCTAGAAGTTTTATTTTCTTACTGTCTTACTTGAGAAGAAAAAAAAGTAAACTCGTATTTTCATATAATATTTATTTTCCATTTTACTCGGTATTATAGAAAGTCACAGGCAATGTAGTGCCCACGGAAGATGTTACATAAGGAAAGGCTCTGATTAGACTCTTAGGTAAAGAAATCAAAAGAAAACTCAATTAGGATAAGGTACATGAATCTTTACCTGGTGTAAAGTCCCAACCCGCAATCACAATTGATCACGTGCTCTCAATGATGTTCCCTAATCGAAGAACCGTGGTGAACGGTGTACGTGTTGATCGTCTAGGAAGAGTTTTAGAGAGAAAAGGGTTAGGAATTAAAAGAGGAGGGAATGGAGGCTGATTTAGAGTAGTTTAGATGTATAACATTAGGTTAAGGCCGTGGTTTTGGAGGTTAATGACGGTTTATGCACTATTAGGCTTAATCATTGCCCAAAACACGTTTCTGGTTCTACACGATTCGCGGAGCAAACAATGCTCTTGTGGTGAGACCAAAAAATCTGAATTTGGCCCAAACACCTGAAATACTATTTGTAGAAAATTCTCTTAGATTTCCAACGCATCAAATATCACCTCAATCGGACATATAGAACTCAAGATATGACCAAAACAATGAAATAGGTTACTAGGACTCTAAAAGGATTGAACCTTTCTAAGTCTAAACTTCCCCAAACATGAACTTAGACATAAAAACAAGCATAACAAGCATATACAAACATATATAAGACAAGTATAACACATATTAACATTATTAATGTATGATAAAATTAAAGGTGTTACAATTCCAACCTCGTTATAAAAATTTCGTCCTCAAAATTTATACTCACCTCGAGCAAAAAGGTGCAGATATGACTCCATCATCTTGCTTTCCATCTCTCATGTAGCACTTTCCTCGGTCGCCCCAATCCAAACAACCTTGACGAAGGGAATTTCCTTCCCCCTCAGCTACTTCACCCTTCGATCCTCAACCCGAAGCGGTAGTACCTCAAAAATCAAGTTCTCCTTTAACTGAATTGTATCGGGTGTTAACACATGGATAGGATCATGAATGTATTTCCGAAGTTGGGACACATGGAAAACATTGTGAAGGTTGGGCAAGAAAGGTGGTAAAGCTATTTGGTAAGAAACTATACCAACTCGTTTCAGAATTTGGTAAGGACTAATAAATCTAGTAGTAAGTTTTCCTACTTTCATTACTCTATCAACCCTAGTTGTTAGGATAACTCGTAAGAACACATGATCACCTTCCTAAAAATCGAGAGCCTTCCTTTTTTTTGTCATGATAACTCTTTTGTCTACTCTGTGTCACTCTCATCTTATCTTGGATCATTCTCACTTTTTATGTAGTCTCTTGCTCTATCCCAGGTCCTAGTATAACATTCTCACTAGGTTCATTCCAAAACAACGGTGTCCTATGTAACACCCTACTTTTTATTTTCCGATTTTTATTATTTAGTAAAAATATTTTCGCTGTATTAACCGGTATAAATGTATTTATTTATATTTTTATCCGAGTTCATGGAGATTGATTTTTATGAAATAAAAATCATATTCATACTCTATCTTAGGGTAGAAGCTTACGATAAAAATTTGGGTTGAAAATTCAGACGGAACCCGGTCTGCGTTTTCACTGACAGTATAATTTTACTGAGCAGAAAACCAAATTTTGACTCGTGAACGAAATGGTTTATATTTAAATCATATTTCTAACGAGTTTGGTTGTTTTGAAAATTTTCAACCGAAAATAAAATATTACGCTTTTTACGGGCGTAAAACCCTAATCGGGGAACCGATCGGAAACGGAACTACAGAGACCCGTCAAGAGATCGGGATAACGAGTCATACATGATGATTCAAGGGGATGAATCATATTTTTAAGTCTAGAAGGTTCTACAGGGTTAAAGTGAAAATTTAGGAATTTTACGCTTAAGTCCTTGAACTTTCTGTTAATTACCCTTTTGTCCCTAAGTTAGTTTCTAAGTTTTTTTTTTAGTGAATTGGGCCAGAATCTTTGTTCCCAAAACCCTTATTGGACCGTGGCTATGAAGCCCAAAACTCTTGTCCATGGATTGATTCCATAAAGCCCATTTGGAAAGTATACAAGTTTCCTATGTCATACTTAAGCTTAAATCTTTAAGTGGGCCCCACAAAAATGAATTCAAGCCCAAATGGAGTAGGCCTATGCACAAGACCATGAGGGAGAAGGGGCTGCCCTCATAATTCTTAGATGAGCCAAGAATTTTCTAGAATGTTCAACAATCTTCTACTTTATTCTACAACATTCTCTAATGTTCTCAAATCTTCTTCAAGTTTCTTGATTCTTCTTAAAATATCTATTACAAAAATCAGCCCAAATTAGTCAAGATAAGATCACATTAAATGTGGCAAAGAGTCATCATGACAATTTATTGGCAAATTGCAAACTAGTCCTTATACTTTTGGAATCTTTGCAAATTGGTCCTTAGGAATTATTTGCATTTCAATCCTTTAAACAAGACAACTCATCATCTCTAGATCCTTCCAAGATGGCGCCACCCGTCTCTATAAATACTTTCTCCCACTTTTCACTTAGTTTCTATTGTCATTTGTTCAAAAACCCTAAAGTTATAAGTCTTTTAGTGATAGATTTGTGAAGTAAGTTTCTTGGATTTCCTTTGTCATTGATTTTCAAGAGGTAAATCCTAATCTTCTTCCTTAATCATGCCTATGTTCTTTAGCAATTAAGTTTCTTGATTCAAATTTTGTTTCATAGGTGTTCATCATTTTCAAGTTTCTAAGTCTTGAACTTTGAAAAATCATAATAAATTATAGAAAAGTATTATGATGATGAAACTACTTTCTATCTTCTTGATATCATGCATATTATCTAAATCTAAGAGCATGATGTAATCAAAATTTTCTTTCCTAAAAACCTAGCCTTGGACGAATCTATCAAAGTAGGTTTGGTAGAGTTTTGTTCATGTGTTGTCATGTATGATCATGTATTCTATATGGCATGTATGTCTACACACTCTAATCCATGTTAGTTTCTTAAAAGGAAAATCTTTACTCAAAAATCTCTATGTGGGCCGAACCCTAGATGGGTGAGATTTGATGTGTTTTTGTTCATAGTTTTCATTAATGATCTTGTTAATCAGGCTATTAGTATGTATGCTTAATAAATCCAAGTTGGTTTATTAAACTAAGAACCCTAACCCTATGAACATGTTGAGGCCGAATCCTTGTATAAAAGAGTTAGGAAGTTTTGAGTTTCAACTTTTGTTTTTTAGTCACTAATTCATGATTTAGGTTGATTAAGGACCATTAATCTATGACTTAATCATGATTAGAAATTTTAAGGATTTTAAACCCTAAAAGTCAGCCCTTAGACGAAACCCTAACCCTAAAGGTTAGAGGATTTTGTTTCAAATTTTAGTATTGTAATAAGTAATCTATGTTAGTTAAGACTCTAGTAACTAGGATCCAAAATATGGCATTAAGAAGATAATCCTAAACCTATTTTCTAAGTCTTGGCCGAACCTAGCCCTAAAGTGTCATAGATGGTTGTTATTTGATTAATTATAGTTATGTTGTTTGGTTCAAGGTGAAACTATTAAGCTGTGGTGTGATAGCGAGGAACGTCGAGTTCGAGATTTCGGTGCTAGCTCAGGTGGGGAAAAGAATCAACTTATCATCGGAATCGATAAGTAGTAGATTATATGATAATTGTGTAGGGCGACCTAAACCCTACTAGCACTTGAGTAATTGACAAGACCAAAATCACATTGGAAACCTTTTTTGTAAAACCAATGGTGATTCGGGGATTGTAGGTTTATCGACATTAAGTTGATTTTAAGTATTTGAGGATGTTTGATTTTATGTTATTGAAAATATTGTGATACGCTGGTTGAGGTATTTCATCTGCATGTGACGTATTATTTTGGTGTTTGAATATTTATGATATTGAGGATGGTTGTTGTCTGTCACGGCCGTGATGGCTATCACGGCCAGGCCGTGACAGAATCTGACTTGCCTTTGTTGTCTGTCACGGTCGTGATGGCTATCACGGCCTGGCCGTGACAGAGTCTGACTTTGTTATTTATTTGATTTGATTATTATGCGTTGGTTGTGATAAATTGCTTTATATGATATTGAGATATCTGAATATTTTCTGATATTGTGTGATGCATGATCTGCCTGGTTTTTAATACTATGCCTAGTTGATTTTAAGTAAGGATATATGTTGTTCGGGAGATGATTGTTTGGGTGAGAGAATGAATTGACTTAGAGGTGCCTAGCTTAATTAAGTTATCTAATGGATGAGATGTGACATAGAATGCGAGTTGAGGTTATGATGGGAGCTTGAGGTACAAGGTTGTTATTGATTTGAGATAGTGAGATTCATATAGAGGCTTTGATGCAAATACTTTTTCAGTCCATGACGCGTCGATTTGATTTATCCTATCGAAAGATAGAAGTGCACTATATTGAAATCCTATCCTATCAAAAGATAGAAGAGCACTATACCGGATCCTATCCTATCGAAAGATAGAAGAGCACTAAACTGAATCCTATCCTATCAAAAGATAGAAGAGCACTATACTGGATCCTATCTGGTCGAAAGATAGAAGGGCACTATGCTGAGTCTTATCCTATCAAAAGATAGAAGTGTACTATGCTGAGTTCTTTGCATCAGAATGCCATGGACTACTAACGAATGTGAAAGGAATAGAGACAATTATGATAGTATAAGTGTTTAGACTACATGAGCTGAGGGTAGAGGATGATATAGTGAATTGAGGATGATTGCTGATTTTGAGTGATGCGTGTCTGTGACAATTACTGTATAATTTACTATTACTCTTTTCCGCTTTTTGATGATAGAACTGTTTCTTATTCCCTATATCTTTCTGTGTGTTGTATTTTATTTCTAATGTGATCGAACGAGAAGACCCGATGAAGGAACCAATTGCTGAGGAGTTAGATGGAACTCCTTACGAACCAGATGATGGAGGTCGAGCTGTGATTCAAGGCGATTAGAGTATAGACATTATGGCCAGTGTGTCTAAAGAGTATTTATATTTACGCTAAGTATGTCTGTAGTGAAGTTTATGCCTGTGAGGGATCCTATTGAGAGGGTACCCTTAAATGTGCTTTTGGAATGTAATAAATAAACAAGTGTGTATTTATGTAATATAGTTTTGGTATGTTTTATATCTGCATAAGTTATATAATTATTAATTAAGTTTTAATTTTTACGTATTTTCAACGATAAGCGAGCGATTAAGTAAATAAATATTAAGGTTTTAATGTAATAATACAATGGGGCACAACGGGGTGTCTCATCCTACATCTCCTCCTATACAAGGCTTCATAGGGTGTCATCCCAATACTGGAATGAAAGCTATTGTTGTAGGTTAATTCTATAAGGGGTAAGAACTTATCCCGACTGTTCTAGCACACAAGCTCTCAACAGATCCTCTAAGGATTGGATGGTTCTCTCAGACTGACCATCAGTCTGGGGGTGGTAAGCTGAACTCAGTCTAAGCTTGGTCCATAAAGCATCATGCAAACTATTCCAAAACCTGAAGGTAAATCTAGGGTCTCTATTTGACACTATGCTAGAGGGCACACCATGCAATCTAACTATCTCTCTTATGTACAACCTAGTCAACTTCTCTAGTGTACATTCCATGTTCATAGGGATGAAGTGAGCATATTTAGTCAACCTATCCATAACAACCCATATAGCACCACAACCTGCTGGAGTCCTAGGAAGTTCAGACACAAAGTCCATAGAGATACTATCCCACTTCCACTATGGGATACTCAAGGGCTGCATCTTACTTGAAGGCTTCTGGTGTTCTATCTTAGCCTTCTGACACACTAAACACGCATAGACAAACTCAGCTACATTCTTTTTCATTCTAGGCAACCAAAAGATACACTTTAAATCCTGGTACATTTTTGTGGCACCTGGCTGAACACTCAAAACACTAATATGTCCTTCCTCAAGGATCAAATTCCTACGCTCTGGAACGTCAGTTATACAAACTCTATCCTGAAACCTCAAAACTTCATAAGTTCCTTCCTTAAAGCTAAGGTTTCTACCCTAAGAAAGTAGCTCTCTCTGGTCTAAGAGATACACATCTATCTTCTGACCTTCCCCAATATGGTCCATCAAACTTTTGGTAATATTTAAAGTTCCAAGCCTAGTACTCTTAGGGGTAACTTCCCAATCTAAGCTCAAGTCTGTAAACTCCTCAATCAAATCCATCTCTCTAACCATTAAGGTTGAAACATGTAAGGTAAAGCTTAAGGCATCTGCCACTACATTGACTTTTCCTGGGTGGTAGCTCAACTCAAAATAATAATCCTTAAGAAACTCCATCCACCTTTGTTGCCTTATATTAAACTCCTTTTGATCAAACTTATATTTCAAACTCTTATGATCACTAAAGACCTCAAATCTAGCTCCATAAAGGTAATTCCTCCAAATGTTTAAGGCAAACACTACAGCTCCTAGTTCCAAATCATGGGTAGGGTAGTTCTTTTCATGCGTTTTCAACTGCATAGAAGCATAACCTACTACCTTACCATCCTACATCAACACACCACCTAAACCTTGCTTAGAAGCAACACAATACACTACAAAAGGTTCACTAACATTGGGTAAGACTAACACTGATGCAGATGTCAACTTTTCCTTTAGGGTCTGAAAACTTTCCTCACACTTAGAGTCCCACTTAAAGAGCTGTCCTTTCTTAGTGAGATTGGTCAAAGGTAAAGCTATCTTAGAGAATCCCTCTATAAACCTCCTATAGTACACTGCTGCTAAACCCAAGAAACTCTTAATCTCGGTTACTGACTTTGGTGCTTCCCACTGGAGCACTGCCTCTACCTTGGATGGGTCTACAGCTATTCCTCCCTTAGAGATGATATGCCCTAAGAAACTCACCTCCTCTAATTAGAACTCACACTTAGCCAACTTAGCATATAACTTCTTTTCCTTAAGGGTCTGCAAGACTACCCTCAACTGTTCCTCACGCTCTTCCTTAGACTCAGTACACTAAGATGTCATCTATGAAAACCACCACAAACTTATCCAAGTGAAGGTGAAAGGTCTTGTTTATGTAATCTATGAACATATCATGAGCATTAGTCACACTAAAAGGCATAACCAAGTACTCGTAGTGACCATAATGCGTCCTAAACGCAGTCTTCGGGATGTCCTCAGACTTGACACGAATTTGATGGTACCCTGATCTCAGATCTATCTTAGAAAATATGCAAGCTCCTACCAACTGGTCCCTAAGGTCATCAATCCTAGGGAGAGGGTACCTATTCTTAATGTTAACCTTGTTGAGTTGTCAATAATTGATACACAACCTCATGCTACCATCTTTCTTCTTCACTAGCAACACCGGCGCTCCCCATGGAGACACACTAGGCCTAATGAACCGTTTCTGAATCAGTTCCTCCAACTGTTTCTTCAACTCTGCTAGTTCTAGAGGAGACATTCTATAAGGTGCTATGGATATGGGACCCATTCCGGGCACTAAATCTATGGTGAACTCAACATCTCTTGCAGGGGGTAGACTATAAACATCCTCAGGGAACACTTCAGGAAACTCTCTCACTATTGGCACATCTCACAACATTAGGCTTGCTCTCCACTTCCAGGGAAGACAACATCATGTAAACTTGGGCCTCTTCTTTCATAGAAGCCTTAACTTGGTTGGTAGAGAGAAACCTCGAATCCTTAAACTCCACTGGAGTTCCAAAAACAATGGTCTTATCAAAGCAATTCAACAGGACATGATTGGAAGATAACTAGTCCATACCAAGAATAGCATCAAGTTGTTTTAGGGTAAGCACACAAGATCAACTACAAAGTTCTTATTATCAATTGATAACAGAACAACCTTTCTAAACCCAAGAAGCACTCACAGGCTTCCTGGATCGTCCCAGATAAACAACTAAATGCAGTAAGTCAAGTCAAAACGAAGCTATAGGTACTTAGTACCATATATTAAAGTCTATATTAAATATAGACAAACCACACAGAAGAGAATACAATAGACACATACCCCGGCCTGTAGGACAACCTGGCTCTGATACCACTTAATGTGACACCATCTACCCTGCACATAAAAAAATTAAATAAAACAAAGAAATAAAAATAAAACATTCATATCATTAATAATAAGTGGCAACAAGGTAGCGAGTACCACATGAACTAAAAACATAACATCTTTGGAAGTAAATAAAACATAAAAAAAAAACAATCATAAACCCCAAACCCCGATGTCACATGTCAGAGTTGGTAACCAAATCCGAAAATTACATCGGAAAGACAACTGACATAAAAGAAAAGTCCTAAACTTCGAGCGAGCAATCTCCTCGGAGTCACTTGTCAACAAGCTGCACACCGTCCTCTGCATAAACCAAATACATACAAGAAACAACAAAAGATGGGAAGTAAGAAACTAATCATATGATTATATTGGCAATAGGATAGTTGGCAAGATGTTCATGCAACAAGTAACAAACATAAAATAACAAGTCACATAACAACAATATCCAGCATAATAATTACATCATATCATAACAAACATTTTATGCTATGCAATGTGACTTCACTACTCCGAATGCATGTGGATCCACTATATCGGGAAGACGACTTTGGAGTTACATATCCACATTGGTCAAATAAGCACCAACGCCGGCAGTCCACCAAACCACGAGTGAACTCCTAGGATAACCGATGCACCTTACTCTCGGATGCACCAACACAGGGGTGCAAGATTCACCTAACTCTCGGATGAATCACCGTGGATGGAAAGATCACCTTACTCTCGGGTGACCTCCCCTGTCATCGTACCTCCCCTAATACCTTCGTGCATGAATGCATGCATACCAACAATCATTCAACCGTTACTCACCACCTCTAACAACACCATTTATTATGGTTTAACGTCTTTGGCCTATAAGCACCAAAGTTTAACATTATCTTTAGTCTTTATTTAACAACTTTGGCCAATAAGCACCAAAGTCATCTTTGACCAATAAGCATCAAAGTTTACCAACATCAACACCATGACCAAAAAGCATCAAAGTTTGTCAACGTGTGACAATTCATCATTACCTTCTTAATCATCATTAATTATTCTAGTTAAGGTTTATAACATTATTTTTTTGATTGGATTATCTCTCATTGTTTCTTTAAATTATTGGCTTATTTCATTATAGGGGGAAATCTGGGTGAAACCACCCAAACTCCACTTAACGCCGCATTCTGATTGGGGAGCACGGTCCTGCTAATCCCCAGCACGGGCGTGCTTGCATTGAGTACGGGTGTGCTGCCTATGTGCACGACCGTGCTTACTGGAGTGTGGTCGAATGAACCTGGGCAGAAAGTTTGGAAACCCTTGCCAAATTCCCTTGGGCACCCATAGATCAATCCTATTGGCTTCATTCTACATTATTGAATATAAATATCACCTCTCTTTATTAATCTTTATGTCTTATGAGTAATTTTTGGAAATAGATCCTTAATCTTTATTTCATTGTTAACATCCCTAAAGCACTCATGGATCATTCCTAGGGTCTTCCTATACCATTGAGCATTAACCTCGCATCTCTTTGCTATGATTCATGTCTTATGATCATTGGGGATAATCTTTAATTATCGTATTCATAACAACAACAACCACATCAACAAATAGCATTCATACCAACACATGAAAATCATCAAGACAACAACAACATTCACATATCAATGACTTTAATCAAGTTATTAACATAACTCAATTGGCAACATACATCAAACAAGCATATAGCATACAATAGGGTCATGGGTTAACTATCATCTTACGTTACCTCAAAGCCAACATGTTTATACTAGCCCTTCTCCCCATAACTGGTATGAAGATTGGAATTCGAAAGGAAGAGAATAAATATGCCGATTAAACCTCGTCTCACAAATTCTTGTCTACAACCTCGAGAACGATAAGGAAAGACTCCGATTAGACTCTTAGGTAAAGAAATCAAAAGAAAACTCAATTTGGATAAGGTACATGTTTCTTTACCTGGTGTAAAGTCCCAAACCGTAATGACAATTGATCACGTGCTCGCAACGATGTTCCCCAATCGAAGAATGGTGGAGAACGATGTACGGGTTGATCCTCTAGGAAGAGTTTTAGAGAGAAAAGGGTTATGAATTCAAAGATGAGGGAATGGAGATTGATTTAGAGTGGTTTAGATGTATAACATTAGGTTAAGGTCGTGGTTTTGGAGGTTAAGGACTGTTTATGCACTGTTGGGCTTAATCATAGCCCAAAACACGTTTCTAGTTTTGCACAATTCGTGGGGCGAACAGGGGACATATAGAACTCAAGATATGACCAAAACGGGGAAAGAGGTTACTATGACTCTAAAAAGATTGAACTTTTCAAAGGCTAAACTTCCCCAAACACGAACTTAGACATAAAAACAAACATAACAAGCATATACAAACACATATAAGCCAAGTCTAACACATATTAACATTTATTAATGTAGGGTGAAATTTAGGGTGTTACAATTCCACCCCCTTATAAAAATCCCGTCTGCGAATTTTCTACTCACCTCAAGCACAAAGGTATGGATATGACTCCATCGTCTTGCTTTCCAACTCCCATGTAGTACTTTCATCAGTAACCCCACTCCAAACAACCTTGAACAAGGGAATTTCCTTCCCCCTCAGCTGCTTCACCCTTCGATCCTCAACCCAAAGCGGTAGTACCTCAAAAGTCAAGTTCTCCTCTAACTAAATTGTAACGGGTGTTATCACATGGCTAGGAACATGAATGTATTTCCGAAGTTGGGAAACATGGAAAACATTGTGAAGGCTGGAAAAGAAAGGTGGTAAAGCTATTTGGTATGCAACTTCACTAACTCTTTTCAAAAATTGGTAAGGACCAATAAATCTAGGAGTAAGTTTACATGCTTTCATTACTCTACCAACCCCAATCGTTGGGGTAACTCGCAAGAACACATGATCACCTTCCTGGAACTCGAGAGCCTTCCTTATCTTGTCATGATAACTCTTTTGTCTACTCTGTGCCACTCTCATCTTATCCGGGATCATTCTCACTTTTTCTGTAGTCCATTGCACTATCTCAGGTCCTAGTACAACATTCTCACCTGGTTCATTCCAAAACAACGGTGTCCTACATCTCCTCCCACACAAGGCTTCATAGGGTGCCATCCCAATACTGTAATGGAAGCTATTGTTGTAGGTGAACTATATAAATGGTAAGAACTTATCCCAACAACCTGACTGTTTTATCACACAAGCTCCCAATAGATCCTCTAAGGATTGGATGGTTCTCTCAGACTGACCACCAGTCTGTGGATGGTAAGCTGAACTCAGTCTAAGCTTGGTCCCTAAAGCATCTTGCAAACTATTCCAGAACCTAAAGGTAAATCTAGGGTCTCTATCTGACACTATGCTAGAGGGTACACCATGCAATCTAACTATCTCTCTGATGTACAATCTAGTCAACTTCTCTAGTGGATATTCCATGTTAATAGGGATGAAGTGAGCAGATTTAGTCAACCCATATAGCATCACAGCCTGCTGTTGTCCTAGGAAGTCCAGACACAAAGTCCACAGAGATAAAATCCCACTTCCACTCTGGGATACTAAAGTGCTCCATCTTACCTGAAGGTTTCTGGTGTTCTATCTTAGCCTTCTAACACACTGAACAAGCACAAACAAACTCAGCTACATCCTTTTTCATTCTAGGCCACCAAAAGACACCCTTTAAATCTTGGTACGTTTTTGTAGCACCTGAGTGAACACTCAAACCACTCCTATGTCCTTCCTTAAGGATCAACTTCCTAAGCTCTGGAACGTCAGGTATACAAACTCTATCCTGGAACCTCATAACTGCATAAGTTCCTTCCTTAAAGCTAAGGTTTCTACCCTGAGCAAGCAGCTCTCTCTGGTCTAAGAGATACACATCTATCTTCTGACCTTCCCTAATCTTGTCCATCAAACTATTGGTGATCTTTAAAGTTCCAAGCCTAATACTCTTAGGGGTAATTCCCAACCTAAGCTCAAGAATGAAAACTCCTCAATCAAATCCTTCTATCTAACCATTAAGTTTAAAACATGTAAATAAATAAATTAGGATAAGGTACATGTATCTTTACCTGGTGTAAATTCACAAACCGCAATCACAATTGATCACGTGCTCGCAACGATGTTCCCCAATCGAAGAACGATGGAGAACGGTGCACAGGTTGATCCTTTAGGAAGAGTTTTAGAGAAAAAAGGGTTAGGAATTCAAAGAGGAGGGAATGAAGACTGATTTAGAGTTGCTTATATGAATAACATTAGGTTAAGGTCGTGGTTTTGGAGGTTAAAGATGGTTTATGCACTATTGGGCTTAATAATAGCCCAAAACACGTTTCTGGTTCTACACGATTCGCGGAGACAGGCCCGAAAAGACGAATTTGGCCAAAACACCTGATATAAGCCTTGTAGATAATTATCTTATATTTCCAAGGCATTAAAGATCACCGCAATCGGACATCTAGAACTCAAGATATGGCCAAAATGGTGAAATAGGTCACCATGACTCTAAAAGGATTGAACCTTTCTAAGGCTAAACTTCCCCAAACATGAACTTAGACATAATAACAAACATAACAAGCATATACAAACATATATAAGCCAATTCTAACACATATTAACATTTATTAACGTATGGTGAAATTCAGGGTGTTACAGAGGTGAAGTATCCTTTTGATTTTTGATTGTTGTATTCTTTTAAAGAAAAAATTTCAAAATAGTGAAAACACTCAAGCTTGCATGGGGACTGGATGTAGATCATAAGAGGTGGTGATCGAACTAGTATAAAATTGAGTGTGTGATTTTCTTCTTCGCTAACTCTCTTTAATTTCTTGCAAATTGTTTGGATATGCTGTATGATGCAATTTGTTATGGAATGTGTTACTATTCTTAATTAATTGTGTTTTGATTGTTGTTGTCCTGTTATTCTACTCTCTTTCTTTGCATTGCAAGTAATCTATTTAAAGAACGCAAATTTTTCAATGAATGTTACATTTCTATTATTCTACAACCTCTCATATCTTTGATGGTGAGGGGTATCTTTATTGGAAAGCAAGAACGAAAAATTTTCATTGAGAGTATTCACATAGATTTATGGGATATCATTGAAAAAGGTCCTTTCATTCCCAAACAAGGTGTTGTATATGAAGATAAGGATAAACCCAAAAATTTATGGACCCAAGAAGAAAAGTAAAAGATCCAACTAAACTTTGAATCAAAGAATATCCTCACTACCGCATTAACGGTTGATGAGTTCTTTCGAATCTCAAATTGTAAAACCACAAAAGAGATTTGGAACACTTTACAAATGATCCATGAGGGAACAAGTGAGGTAAAAAGATCTTGGATAAACACCTTAATGAATCAATATGAGTTGTTTAGAATGAAACATAGTGAATCTATAAATGATGTGTGAAACACCCCAATGTCTCATTAAAGAAGAACCTAATTAACTTAGCCTTAATCCATTATTAATGTTAACACCCTTTATTACTATCGAAAATAATTTTATATTTAAAAACTGAGAACTGTAAAATATTTGAAACATGCACAAACTCAACCATACTGCTTATATACATAAATACACAGATCCGTCATCAGAGTATGCAAAGTCCCTTCCACGGGACCATGATAACCTAAATAAATTATAGAGACTCTCAAAGTAATATAAAACATATACAGATACTAGCCACTGGTCACAAAAGAGATAGAAAAAAGGTCCTAGAAATATTGGCCCGTCTCTCACCAAAATATATAAAAAATAACAAAATAAGCTTACAACCTACAGATGCACTGTAAAATTCTTACCCTTAGTGGTATGGGTGTTTAGAGCTACCCTCACCCTCACAACTCCTATGCATGTTGACCGATTTCACTTACAGTGAATACTGATTGCCAGACATTCTCCCTTTGGAGTCTTCCTTTACCTGGAGAATATCAGTTGGTTTGTCCTGGTAACTGTTCCACTCGTCGTGACCAATAAAGGTGCCCCCCCTATGATTCCAACTTCAATAGGGGTATCTTGGTAACCTCATAAGGTCCACCTGCGACTGGAATAATCAGGGTCATATGTTGGGATAGTCAAGTTCTAGCAGAGATCACAACACATTAGGTGCAAATTACTAGTCACCGTAGATCAATCCGAATAGGGCTACATCCCCAAGGTTCCCAGAACTGTCCATCTCCATATTTGTACCCGTACCCGGGTACACCAGCCTCGCATGACTCCCAGTCACGTGATCCACCACTTTGGCAATTATTCAATGCAAAAACAACCTAAGTTGACACCAATATGTTCTCCACACTTAACAATTCTCATGATGCCTGAAGCATCCATAAATTCATATCGATACTAAAGCATACACAAACTCAACTTGGTGTATGGGCACCACAATCTCATCACGACACCATTCGGGGTAACCTCAGGGTGTCAACTATAGGGGTGTTCATGGGTTCGGGTCAACCCGATGAACCAACCCAAACCAAAGCATTTTGGTTGTGTATTCCTTATATTCGGGTAGAACCCGAACCAACCCGTTAAGGACCCCGCCTCTTTTGGTTCGGGTAACGGGTTTGCAACATGCAAACCCATAGACTCGAGACCCTATTTGCTTGTATCATATTCTATTCTTTCATCAAGTGTCTGAGTCCCTCTTTAATTTTTTTAAAAGGCAGTTGTTTAATTTAAGGGAAAATGAAGGGTTTTATTTTTGGAAACTTTCATCTTCTCCAAGTTATAGAGACTTCAGAGGCCCAGAGAGCAGCCACCGTCATACTTCATCGACGCTGTCGTCCATTGTGCCTGTTTCCGCCATGTTTGAATATACCTATCTTCATGACCATTCTATCTCCCTTTACATAGATCTCCGTCTAACGCACGCCACCACATGTCCTCCCATCTCACCGCCTGTATCCCCGCGTCTGTTAGTGGAACCAGGTGCAACGCCGCAACCATGATGAGAAAAGGCAGAGGCTTGTGAAGTCTGAAGGAGAAAAGGCACAACACATTAGGGTTTTCATTTTCTTTGATTTTGGGCTGGGCTTTTGCTTTGCAAGACTGCAATTTTTTTTTCTTCTAGTTTTAGCTAATGACCCGATGACCCGATGGGTTGGTTTGGTTTGGGTTTTGCCATAAAAAACATATGAACCCGACCTGACCCAACCCATATGAAATATATTGGTTCGGGTAACGGGTTTGGCCAAAACCGACTCAACCCGACCCGTGAACACCCATAGTCATCTAGGGTTTCTAATGAAATGAATAGATATAAACACGAGAAGGGGGTTGAATTGTGTTTTAGTTAATTTTTGGCAAATAACAAAGTTTTATTACAAACAAAAGGTCAGACACAAAGAAGCATCTGATATGAAACAAAATATATGAAAACTTAGCACTCTCAACCCAGTTAACAGAGTAAATATAAAGCAAACTGAAAGAATAAAATAGGGAAGTGGACACAGAGATTTATACTGGTTCACCCCAAACCTTGGGCTACGTCCAGTCCTTGGTTTCGCCAAGTATTGACACTATAACTGATCACGTTACAGATAGATATTGTTTGCACACCTAGCATCTCTAGGCTCAAACAAGTATTCTTTCAACAAGCCTCTTCAGGCTCTACAAATGGTAAGAGTTGAATGAAGCAGCAGCTTCACAGATTACAACTTTGCAAGTCAACCGAGCAACACTCAATGAGTGAATAAGTAATTAATGTTGGTATGACTGCAATAAAGACTTCTCAATAAATACAAATGATTGAGCAGAGAAGTATTCTAAGAAGAACTTAAGAGAGCTTTGAATGCGAAGAGAGTATTGAATGCTTGAGTGAATTTGTTCAGGTGTGTATCTTTAACAATCTTCAAAGTCTTCTATTATACTCATAAGTAATAAATTCGTTGAGGAGGGTTCTTCAGATGAGTAAACTTTTGTTCTTCATTCATTAATGCCAAAGGGTCATTCTGAACTTGCATTTAATGTTTATGGTGTTTGGAGAGCTTCAGGACAAGTTGAACGTATATGTTGGCATTGCTTTATCAGAGTGCAACTTGATTTAGAGCAGTTTGTTGCTTTTCAGACTTGGGACAATGCGACTTTCCTTATTTGTGCAACACGGGTCTGCGATCGGGTAAAGACTACGTTTGCAACAAAAGAAATTTTAAACACGGGTTGATGCTTTGAGCTTCTGAAATCGGTTTTCTTGATTTGAAAATTCAAGGGAATATTATTGACTATCGAATATAAGTGAAGCGAAGGACTTCCAATGAAGTTGTGGAGTATGACACATTTTCATGGCTTGTAGATACTGAGTCTTGAGACCCATTGTAACACGGACGCATATTTAAGACTTGTTGTTTTGTCATCATGCTCTTGCTTTATGATCTGCACACTTAATAAACATATTAGTGGATTTCAAAAGGGTCACTTAAAATCATCCTTTGTTTGGATTCATCAAAATTAGAGATGTCAAAAATCCAGACTTAACAATCTCCCCCTTTTTGATGATGACAAACATTTTCTTATGATTTTAATGAACTTCAAATAAAGCAATAGTAAGAGCTTAAGATTAAGATAGTCGAGCTCCCCGTAAACTGATGCTTTCTACAGGTTTTTAAGGTTTGATTAAAATATCATTTATTCAGAGCATTTTGGAGATAAAATATCATTCAGACGTATTGATATTTGTGATTAGAGCATATATAGCATTTCAACACAATATCATTTTCATACATAGTCTATAGTCTTTTTTTATATATAAACTTGCTTTCTCCCCCTTTGTCATCAGCAAATACAAACCATAGACAGAAAACTAAGCAATCATTTAATGACTATTACATTCCTGACACAAATAAAACAAAGAATATCAAGGATTTTACTTTTCAAGAAACTTCTTAAGCAGGGTCACAACAGTTTCCATCGTTTCACGAAAACTGCTCATTTCTGCTCTAGCAACAGGATCCATTCCAATGATAGTGGATATCATTTCAGCGAAGTCATCATGTGTGGATGAAGTTGAAGGACTGGGGTTTGAAGTGGCGTTGGATTTCTTAGATGGTTCATAAGGAACAACTTCTAGTCAGTGCCAGGAAGAGATAAACCAAAAGAGTAAATGAAAGAAATATCAAAGATGATAGGAAAAAGAAAGAGGGTTAAAGGAAACACTGAATGTTGTGATCCAAAAGGTTGTAAACAAGGAATTCTAAAAATAATTAAGGTCAAAAATTGAAAAATAACAAATAAGAGGAGATAGACGATTGAAAAACCAAGATAAGTTTTCAAAAGAAATAGGAAATTTGAAAGTGTAAACAGAAATAGGGTTTTCAAAGGTAAGATAAAAAGAAATGGAGTGAAAATAAAGGTAGGTTGGAAGGGGTAGAGTTGCCTTGTATCTGTTAGTTCTTCATCTGATATCCAATCCCTGGAATCTGATAAGAAGTGAGCCTGGCTTTGTCTGTAGGTGTCTTGAGCTTCTCAACCAACGATAATCCACAGTGGTGAGCAGGGTCACGAATGATTTTTGGTTCAGGATGGCTCATAAAAGATGTAGACCATCGAGGAAACTTCAGCTTCGTATACTTTCTTTCCAGTTAAACAAAGGGCTTCTTGGACTTAGGATGCATCTTCTGTTTCTTGGGAGGATTTCCTCTGTCAGGTCAGATTTTTAAAACTGTATTTGGCCCCATGAAAGCAGAAGGATTGGGTTTGTATTTCCAAGATGCTTGGTTTAGCCATACTGAAGCATGCTCAGCAATTAGATTGCTGATGCTCTTAAGATCATCTGAGCTGAGGAGGTTAGGGTTGATTTGATCAATTGGATGTGGGGTAGAAGAAATGGTCCTGGAAGGAGGGATTGTGATGTTTGTTATGGTTGTGTGAGGTGATGGTTGTGATGACATGGATAGTGGTGGAGTGTTAGAAATTGGTAAGAGAGTGGAGTCAAATACTTGTGTAACAGGATCAAGTGTTTGATTTTCTGGTGGAGGTGAGGAAAAGGGTGATGAGTGGTGATCTGAATTGTGATCCGGTGAGGGATAAGAATTTGGTTCAGGTGATATGTTATCTGGAGTGGGGTTTAAGTTGAAATTTCTGAGGGATAGAGCAAGAAGATTTTAAGCAATTGTGAACTAGTTATGAAGGGGTTCAGACGACCTTACTGGTGAGACATCATGTGAAATGATCTGTAGAGGGACCTGAACAGGCTCAGCAGTCTTCAGCCTTGTGGACCTTCTAGTTGGTGTAGTTGCAACTACAACTTTCCTCTTTAATTCTCGACGAGGGGTAGCATCTTGCTCCTTGACCAATTCTTTCTTCAAAACCTTTGAAATTGGTTGGTCATCATGATCATCAGAATCCTCTGTGATGACCAGCTTCCTCTTGAACTAAAGCTTAGGTCCGACCTTGGGATCTATAGGTACAGACACTTCAGTTGCTTATGAGTCATCAGACTCTTCTTCTTCAGACTCCTCTGAAGGTTTCTTGACTTTATCTTCTTCATCAAAATCAGGAATCATTCCTGGTTATCTCAGCTTCATCTGAGAGATAGTCCTCTCATCTTTGACAGTAGCCATATCAACATTTCCAGTGAGGGGAATGCCTCTGATATCCATCAGTTTGGTAATTAACGTCCCATAGGTATAGGAGGTTATATTATGGGGTTTCACCATCTTCACCATATGCTTAAAGATCAGATCATTGATATCTATCTTCATCAGGCTCAAGAGATGAAATAGGGCAAACCAATCCATCTTGTTAACATTGTCGCGAGCACTGGTTCTTGGCATGTAAAATGGAGCACAATCTCTACCTTAGTTGAGGTTGATCGTGACAGTATGACTCGAGAGATATTTGCTGTATGTATTAATTATTGTGTGATAGTATGATTTGCTATGTTTTCCCTATCCTTGTTTTATGGTAGTGTCGAGATTCTTATTTCCCTTCTTCTTTTCTTTCTCTATTTGAGTATGTATCGGTTCGTCAGATAAGCAGCACCCATACGCCAATGGCGATCAGACCAGAGCATCGTCAGATGCATTACCTATAGATGGTTCTGTCGAGGGTCTAGACACTGGGGAACATTGAGATTGTATACCATGATGACCGTGGGTGGCAGGTTGATCACTCCCAGTTCTTCATGTGTTACGTCGGCCCGGTCAACATCTATATCCATCTTGGAGGAGGACCTTTCTTCACTATGCTCGGCTCTTATCAGATTTCTCAGCGACTGCCTTTCGCAGAGATGTGGTATCCGCCACGTCGGCACGAGATCCCGGATGACAGGTGGAACAGGTGGGAGTATTCTGTAGTCTAGGATAGAGTTAACAGAGTCTACAGGGGTAGGAGGAGGAGGAGCACTCAGATGTTACGCCGCTATTAGCATCGTAGGATCATTATCACCAGCAACGAGTCGGTATGGGAGCCCCAGATTCACACCACGGATGCTAGAGGCTATCATCTTGATTTTTTTGTGGGTGATGGTTGTTCCAGACACCCATATCGTCGGTGATATGGCCAGTCGGTAGCGTCTGCTAGAGAGAGCCTCTGTGAGCATACTTTTCTTTTGATTTTTGGATATATTTATGAGAGACGTGGGCGGGTAGATGTTATTTGTTCTAGGTTTTGTTATCTTCTGTGACCACTTTACTATTGTTTTATCCAGTCAGTTGTATAGATGGTAGGTTTACGATCCCTATGTTGCGATCGGCAGTACAGTTGGAGACTTTATGTATGTATTATGTATGTATTTGTCGTTTATCTTTTCTTCCATTGTGTATGTTTAAATGATTTTAATTTTCTCGCTTCCGCAAGCTTATGTAATTTTGAATGTATATCCGTGTTAACGTTAATAAACGGCTTAAGGATTAGCTAATTAGGATTGCTCTTTAATGGGACATTGGGGTGTCTCACTTTGGTGGTCTCAGAGCAGTTCAGTTCTAAACCAGACTGTGGGGAATTGAATCTAATGAGAATTGAGGACCTTAGGGTAGGATGAGTACCAACGGTGTTAATTGAATCCATATTGGTTGTCAACTATGCTTAGACAATGATAGAGTGTCCAATACGCGAGTTATTCTTAAAGTATGAGGATGACTATTTTCTGCATTTATAAGACATATAGTGGATATGTCTGTTTATGTATTGAAATATATGTCTTATGGATGAGTATTGATGTGTTCCTTATCAGGAAGTTAAAATGGTTCAAGGAAATGAATGTCGTGGAAGGGCCATAATTGGTGGAGGCAGAGTTGCTGATAACCCAGCTATCGATAACCCAGGGAGTTGGAAACTTCCATACAACAACAAATTCAGTAGAATACTCAGTTTTTGAGAGGGAAGGGGAGAGAGAATTGAGGCTGCAACAACAACCTATTGCAGCAGAGGAAACTACGGAAAGTGAATTGACTGCCTTCATGAAAGGCAATCCACCTCAGTTCGGTGGAGAGTATGATCCTGAGGCAGCAGAGAAGTGACTGCAGGAAGTAGAGAAAGTCTTTGTCATGATGCACTGCCACGAGGAGCGAAAGGTTACATATGCTGCTTTCATGTTGGTAGGGGCAGCTGAAGCTTGGTGGCGGAATAAGCAGAGACTACTTAAGGATAAGGAGCAAGTTATTACCTGGGAGTTGTTTCTGGAGTGATTTCTAAAGAAATATTTCCTAAAAAGTGTCTGAAATGAAAGGGAGAAAGAATTCATGAGCCTGAAACAAGGCAACTTGTCTATCGGAGAGTACACTTCAGATTTGAAGATCTATTAAAGTTTTCTCAGTACTACCAGATTCATCTAGATGAAGAGTGGGTATGCAGAAGGTTTGAGGATGGAATGAGGCCTGAACTGAAGAGGGTTATGCTACCATTGGAGCTGAGTCAGTTTCCAGCCCTGGTAGAGAAGTGCACAACTCTGGAAAGTCATGATATAGCCAAGTTAGTTAAGTCACAACAACGAAGTGGTGGACCTATTAGAGGAGGTTTCAATCGGAGAGGAAGTGGTGGAAGGTTTTAGTCAAGGGCCAAACCTTACATTCGCCCTAATCAACAAACTGTTGGTACGAGTGGTGGAAGTTCTAATCCTGACGTAAGATTCCTCACATGTTTTAAGTGTGGAGGACCACATATGATGAAGTGTCCTCAATTCCAAAATGCGATCTGTTTCCAGTGTGGACGTACCGGTCACATTGCTCGTTTCTGTACTCAGGGCAATGCAAAGAGTATTCAAGCTCCACAACAAGGTGGAAGAGCTTAGGGATTCGTAGGGATTAGGAACAAGAGCTCGTACATGGAATCAATAAGGAGGTAGACCTCAAGCTAGCGGAAGAGTCTTTGCAGTGAGGGGATCTGAATCCGTATGAGAGCCTCATCTGATACCAGGTAAGTGCCTCATTTTTCGGTAAGCTATTATCTGTGTTGTTTGATTCGGGGGACTACGCATTTATTTATTTCCATAGGGTGCATGGATCATTTGAAACTGCCAGTTACATCTTTACCATATAATCTGAATGTGTCTACCCTATGGGAGATACAATGACAACCCTGTTTGTTTGTCGTAGATGTCCTATTGTCCTAGAATATAGAACTTTTGTTGTAGACCTTGTATGTCTGCCTATGCAGCATATCGGTGTTATCTTGGGCATGGATTGTCTTTCGGCTCACCATGTAGTGCTTGACTGTTCAAATAAAACCCTTCAGTTTTCCGAGCAATCTGGACTATTTTTGAATAAAACCCTTCATCCTAGAATAGCGAACGTCGTAGCAGATGCCTTCAGTCATAAATTCTTGCAAGTGGCTGCTATGATGATCAAAGAGTTGGAATTGATCGAGCAATTCAGAGACCTGAATCTTACGATAACGGAATTATTCCATAATAAGACGAGTTTGGGAATGGTCACTATAACAAGTGGATTCCTTGACTTAGTATGGAAGAAGAAAGCAGAAGACCAGTATCTCCAAAAGGTCAATAAGAAGATAGAAGCAAGTGAATCTGTAGAGTTTAAGTGAGGTACTGATGTAATTTTAAGGTTTGATGATAGAATCTGTGTGTCAGAGGATAGATAAGAACTTAATCTTCGAAGAAGCACACAAGAGTAAGCTAAGTTTTCATCCAAGTGCCACGAAGATGAACCAAGACTTGGGAAAGATATTTTGGTGGCCTAGAAAGAAGAAAAAAGTGGTAGATATGTCTAGTCCTGCTTGGTGTATTAGAAAGCAAAGATTGAACACCAAAAGCCAGCAGGATTACTGCAATCGTTATACGTTCCAGTATGAAAGTAGGACAACATTACAATGGAATTTGTGTCAGGTTTGTCGAAGACACAAAAGAAGCATGATGAAATCTGGGTGATCATTGATAGGTTAACGAAATGTGCTCATTTTTTACCGATCAATCAGAAGTTTTCTTTGGAAAATTTAACCCAGTTGTACATCAAAGAAGTAGTGAGATTGCATGGTGTGCTAGCGAGTATAATTTCAATCAAGGGTCCGAAATTTACCTCAAGGTTTTGGAAGAGCCTAAATAGTGCATTGGGAACTAAGCTACATATGAGTTTGGTTTATCATCCTCAGACGGATGGTCAGTGGGAAACAACGATCCAATCTTTGGAAGATTCGTTAAGAGCATGTGTGCTGGAACACATAGGAAGTTGGGATGAATTTCTTCCACTGGCCGAGTTTACATATAATAACAGTTTCTATTCGAGTATTGGCATGGCGCCGTACGAAGCATTATATAGAAGGAAGTGCAGGACATCGATCTGTTGGTATGAAACTGGTGAGCGTCAGTTGATTGGACCGGAGGTGGTGCAACAGACAACCAAGAAAGTTAAGAAAATTCGGGAAAAGATGAAAGAGACAACAGATAAGCAGAAAAGCTTCAACGATAAGAGGAGAAGACCATTGGAATTCCAAGAAGGCGACCATGTTTTCATGAGGGTCACTCCAAGAACTGGAATAGGCAGGGCAATCAGATCCAGAAAGCTTACACCTCGTTTCATAGGATCTTTTCAAATTCTTTGCCGAATTGGTCCTGTAGCATATCAAATGGCCTTACCGCCCAATATTTCAAATATCCATGATGTTTTTCATGTATCTCATCTTCGTAAATATCATCCAGATCCATGGCAAGTAATAGAGCCTGAATCAATCTAGATAATGGAGAATCTTGAGTACAAGGTTTTACCTGTACGGACCGAGGATCGAAGGATAAAGGAACTTCACGGAAATCAAATTCCATTGGTTAAGGTTGTTTGGGATGTTGTTACAGGAGGCGCCACATAGGAAAGGGAAGCAGACATGCAACAACGGTATCCGCAGCTGTTCGTTTTCAGGTAACTTCACTTAAATTTCGGGGACGAAATTTATTTTAAGGGGGTAGTAATGTAACACCCCGTTTTCTCGATTAAGGAATCAGGCAAGGATTAAGCATGTGTGATGACTTAATCATGTTTGTTAGGTGTTAATGAGTTTGTGTATCAAGTTTGAGGTTAATCGGACTTAAACCGGACTCAGTGCATCGAAATGCACTAAGTCGGGCAACTGATATCAGTGAGAACGCTCAAACACTGCATGACCAGTGCTCAAGCATTCTAGGTGGAGTGACAAGTGCCAACATGTGCCAAAATGGATGTCACGTGGCTGAGCATCATTCACCACTCAAGTGTGGGGAGCAGGGGCTCTCGAGCGCCCATTTTCTTCCTTTTCTCCACTCATGCATGGCTCCTCATTTTGAACCACGATAAGAATCAGTTTAGAGAGAGGTGATAGCTTCCTAGTGAGAGAAAGTTGAGGTTCAAGGAGATTCACTCCTCCGTTTTTGATTTCGACTACATATCTACGTTTAGGGTAACCACTACAAAAAAGGTGAAATGGCGACCAAAAAATAGTGATCGAATTGATTTGTCGCCAATGGTGACTGAAATAGCGACTGAAACATCAAATTCTTGATTGGGTTAAATTATCACACCTAGCAACCGAAATCAGTGGTAGCAAAAACATCGGTCGCAAATCTATTTAAAATGAAATTCAAATTTTGTTGACTAAGCTTACGACTAAATGGCGACCGGATTAATCACAATGGTAATATTTGAGATCTATAGCGACAGATTTAAAATTCGATCACTAAGCCGCGCTTAATGAAATAATAATGGAGCTCCTTGGCGACCGAATTTTGCGACCGAATTTAAATAAATGGTCTAGCGACCGAAATAGCGACTGAAATATTCAGTCGCTAAACTTAAAAACCTAAAATCCGAGTCCTTCCCATTTCTTCCCCATTTCTCTCATTTCTTCTCTTTTCTTCTCTCTCTCGCCTGCTCTGCTCCTCCCTGCGACATCTAGGCTCTGGCCCCCACCAATGCAGGCCACTTCCGGTAAGTGATTCCACCTTCCCTCTGTCTCTCTTTCTCTCTCTCTCTCTCTGATTTGTGTCTTTGTCCCTGTATCGTACCTGAGCCGCCTTCCTTGAGCCACCACCAAGGGTAAGCTACCTTGTCTTCTCTCATCTTCTCTCATTCTCTGTTTCTCCCATCTAATATCAATTTTTTTCTTTTTTTTTCCCAGTCCCTGCTCCCAACTCCGGCCACCACCATTCTCTGTGCGACGCCACCACTACCACCACCACCGTAAATTTCCCCTCCTCCTCTTTGCTTTATTTTTGTCTTCTTCCTTGTCTCACTCTATGGTCTTGTAGCTCTGGTCTCACTCTCTGGTCTCCTTGATAAAGGGTCACAACTCTCCATCTCTCAGCTCTCTCTGTTTGGTATGTTGTTTTGGATTATTTTAGGTTTTTTATTTTCTATTTTTGGTTGTTTGTGTGGTTTGTGTACTAGACAGAACAATAAGGGGTAAATGGACAAGTATGATTTTGTGGTTGAGAACTAAGAATGATTGCAAGTCTGATAGCATGTGTTGGGTTTAGTTTAGTTGTGCTATATTTGTTCAATTGAAATATTTGTTTTCTTAGGGATTTCATTTTTGTTTAGAACATTAATGTAGCTTTGTATGTTTCCTTGGTTAACATATAAGGTGACCAACATGTAGGACTACATGATTATCAGTTTTTATATATGTGTATTTTGATGCTTGTGATGGCTGATGAGATCATGAGAACAGTGTGGTGTATGTTGCCACTGATATGTGCATCTTTATGTGAATTGAGCAATGCTCCCTCTTCTGCGTTTTTTTTTTATTTTTGTTAATGTTGATAAATTGTTAATTACTTGCAGTTTGTTGGGACACTGCATTTTGATGTTGTTGTTTTACTTTTATTCCAACATGCATCGCTCTCTGTCATCCTTACTTTTCATTATTTGCTTGGAATTGAGGCAAGTCAATCACTTTGTCTTATTCGTTGGTTGTATGGATTATGTAATGTGTTGTAGGAATTGTGTGTTGTTTGTTAGTGGAGAGCATAGCTCAATAAGGTATGATCTTGTCTAATAGGTAGGATAAGAGTTGTGTAATGATAGTTTATAAACTATGAATGTGTTTGCCAATTTGTGTTGTTTGTTAGTGGAGAGCAGAGCTCAATAGGATGTGATCCTGTCTTAATGGCTGGATGCTGGTTGTGTGCTGATAATTTAGAAGTTATGCATGTGTTTGACTATTATGTGTTACTTGTTAGTGGAGAGCGGAGCTCAATAGGATGTTTGCTACAATATTTTATCTAAGTTTGTATTGATTTATGTTGAAATATATAAGCTCAACTATGTTGCAATATTTTTAGGTTAATGATTTTATTTTCTGTTAGAGTTAATTATTAAATTACGAAAGCCTTAGTTTCCTGTTTGAGATTCAATATTAATGAGCATGCGTAGCTTCTCAAGGTACGCATGCTCATTGTATTGAATCTTGAATTGTCCAAGTAGGACAGTTTAGGAAAAAACCTTTTACACACTCGTACAATAGTCATTTCCATGTTCAAATGCCTTATATACTTGATGAAATCTCGGTCTGATGCACTTCCTTTTATTCTCCGGGAGCATACTAGATCGTGGTGGATCCCACCGTGCTCGAGTCGTGTACTTGGAGACCGATGGGAAATGCTGCCGAAATTTCGTTAAGTATAAGGCATTTGAATAAGGGAATAACTATTATTAACCGAGTGTGGTAAAGGTTTCTTCTCGAATGGGATAGGTTCATACCTTGTCATAAGAAGGAGATTGATGGAGTTATTAGAATGCACAGTAATATATAAGTGTCGTTGTAGGGTTGCTCAGGCTATTTAATTGGCAGCAATGGAGATTCCGTAGAATCGAAAATGGATGTATCGTAGGTTGGATCGGAATAAATATCTTAGGGAAGAGTTTAGAGTTGGAGTGGGTGAGTTTATAGAGTTTGTTGTTAGCCAGGAGAGATTTATAAGGTGGGGCGGTGATCATTTGAGGTGTCCTTGCAAAAGATGCAAGTGTAAATCTTTCAAAAGCGTGGATGGAGTTGTGGTCGATCTTTATGAGAAGGGGTTCATGCCTGATTACTATTGGTGGAGTAACCATGGTGAGACGTTGCCTGATTTTAACCCGGCGGTGTTTGAAGGTTCGTATTATGGAAGTGGTGAGTGGAGGGATGAATAGAATCCATTCGAGCAAACGATAATGGATCATGCTGGACCCTCGGTTGGTGTTGCACTAGAAGAAGATGGGGGAGAAGATGGTGGAATGGGTTCCCAATACATAGAGGAGAATCAGAATCCCGAAGCTCAAAGATTCTATGACATGCTGAGTGTTGTAAGATCTCTGTTGTGGGAAGGATGTCGGGAGTACACAGAGTTGTCGATGTGTATGGAATGTTGAGTGCCAAATCTGATTACAATATGCAAGAAGGATGTTTTAATTGCCTCGCCACTTCATTGTCCAAGGCGTTGCCGGAAGACAATCATATGCCTACTAGTTTTTATCATGCTAAGAAGTCTGTGGAGAATTTGGGTCTGGGGTGTTTAAAAATTGATTGTTGCCCGAACCGTATGTTGTACTACAAGGATGATTCAGCTGAGAGCATAACATGTTGTCGATTTTGTGGTGTGGATCGGTACAAGACAACCACTAGGAGGGGCATTGAGAAGAAGACCGCTCTAAAAAAGATGTGGTACTTTCCGCTCGTGTCAAGACTTACAAGATTGTACTCTTCAGTGGCCACTGCATCTCACATGATGTGGCATAGTGAGCATGAGAGGGAGCAAGATGTATTGTGTCATCCATCGGATGGAGAAGCTTGGAAGCAATTTGATAGGGTTCATATGGCGTTTTCGCAGAACCCTCGGAACATCCGATTGGGATTAAGCACGGATGGATTTAATCCTTTTGGGCAGTTTGGAAAAGCATACTCTTGTTGACCGGTTATCCTGACTCCGTACAATCTTCCCCCAGGGATGTGCATGAAGCGGGAGTTTATGTTCCTAACAATCATAATTCCGGGTCCGTCTAATCCAAAAGGGAAGATTGATGTGTATTTGACCCTGCAGATAGATGAGTTGACAATGTTGTGGAATGATGGTGTGTTGACTTATGACGTATCTTTGAGGCAGAATTTCATGATGAAAGCAGCTTTGATGTGGACGATAAATGACTTTCCCGTCTATGGGATGATGTCGGGTTGGATGACCGCGGGGAAGCTTGGTTGCCCAATATGTATGGAGAGATCGAAGGCATTCACGCTTAAAAACGGTATAAATATCTCATATTTTGATTGTCATCGTCAATTCCTTCCACAAGATCATCCTTATAGGAGGAACAAGAATGCATTCAAGAAGTGTTGTGCGGACACCACACCCCCTCCACCACGTTTGTATGGTCCTAATGTATGGCGGAGAGTAGAGGACTTACCGCTCGTCCATGAATCCCAAGGAGAACATATTCCTAATTATGGCATCAAGTATAATTAGTCGAAACAAAGTATATTTTGGAGGTTATCGTATTAGAGAACGCACCTACTCCGTCACAACATTGATGTCATGCATACTGAGAGGAATGTGTTTATGAATGTGTTTGACACTGTGATGGACATCAAGGGGAGGACAAAGGATAAAAATAAATCCCAATTGGATTTGGCTAAAATTTATAATCAGAAGGAGCTTGAGTTGCAGGGCGGTGGTCGTGGCAGACTTATCAAACCGAAGGCAAGTTATACACTAAGCAAACCATAGAAAGTAGTTGTCTGTAAGTGGGTTAAAGAACTAAAGTTACCCGATGGGTATGCTTCCAATCTGGGTAGATTTGTTGACATTGAGGAAGCAAAGTTACATAGAATGAAGAGTCATGATTGTCACGTGTTCATGCAACGGTTGCTTCCAATTGCGTTCGACGCGTTACCGAAACCAATTTGGAACCCACTTGTTGAGCTTAGCCACTTTTTCAAGGACCTTACTTCGACAACACTAAATGTGAAACAATTAAAGGATATGGAAGTCAAGATACTTGTGTTGTTATGCAAGTTGGAACAAATCTTCACGCCGAGTTTCTTTGATTCAATGGAGCACCTTCCAGTTCATCTACCTTACGAAGCAAGAGTTGGTGGTCCAGTCTAATACCGCAGGATGTATCCATTTGAGAGGTATACAACATCAATTATTTTAATTAATATATATTAAATTCACAAACACGAAGTCTTCGTTTAGCTTTCCTTAAAACTAGTAATAATTTATATGTATCCTTCTTTAATAGGTTTTTGCACTCCCTTAAACACAAAGTCAAGAACAAGGCACAAGTAAAAGGTTCCATTTGTGAAGCATACTTAGTAGAGGAGACTTCCACTTTTGCCTTTTATTACTATCCAGATGAAGTTGACACGATAAGGACTAGGATGCCTAGGAATGTTGATTCGGGTGAAGGTAGTTCAACTAGTCCTCCTATATCAATATTCAACTATCTGGGTAGATTTAGTGGCAAATCAAAAGGATATTTCTCAGAGCAGCGTGACATTAATGATGGTCATCTGTACATCCTTCAAAATTGGGAAGAGGTGGCGCCATATTTACAGTAAGTGTCTACAATGTCTTTTATAAGTTCAATTGTCATTTATTATTATTAATCGTCCTGCTGTTAACCTCCCATGTGTAGGTTGTATGGCAATTTTCTAAGGGAAATCCAACCTGACATTTCGAACGCTCAGGTTGATCGAGAAATTACTTCTCACTTTACTGCGTGGTTCAGTAAATATGTAGGTTAAGCATCCTCACTTCTTACTTCTCTCCTTAAATATATATAGTGTATAAGTTGGATATATTATTCAAATTTGTAGGTATTAGATCTAGTAAACAATGTTCAAAATCCATTGTTGACTAATTTGGCATGGGGGCCTAAAATATGGGTTACGTCATGGAATACTTACTTTGTAAATAGATATAAATTTAACACAAAAAATGGAATGAAGGAATGCAGTCGTGTAACTAAGTTGTTTGTGTGCGAGCCACTGATGGCAATGTAGAGGATGATTTCTATGGGGTTTTAACTGACATCCTTGAACTCAAGTATACTGGTTTCCCCGTGATGAAGTTAGTTCTCCTCAAGTGTGATTGGTTTGATCCTACTCTTGACGTAGGGACAAAAATCGATAAAAAGTATGGCATTGTTGAAGTTAGGCTATCTCGTCGGTATAAGAAGGCTTACAACCCATTCATTTTTTCACAACAGTCAGATCAGGTTTATTACACGCCATATCCCAAAGGACATCAAGGCTGGTTGGGTGTCATTAAGATAAAGTCTCGTGGTACAATTACTGATAATGTAATCAACCAGCCTGAAAAAGATGCTCCATACCAAGATGATGAGTTTTTTGAGCCCCATGTACCGTTACAAATTACGATTGTTAATTCTCTGGTGGACATTTCCGGTGATGGGGAAGAAATTGAAAGAGAGTTAATGGATCAATATGAGTTGGAAGAATCTAGAGAAGGCACATTCCAATCAAGTGAGACTGATGAGAGTGAGGGTGAATTTAGTGACGGAGATTCTACTTAGGTAATTCATATATGAATTATTCAATATGTAATGTTTATTCAAGTTTAAACTTGTTGATTAATTAGTTATTATTTATATTGTGATTTAATAGCTTTATCATTTTTTACACAGATGGCAGATTCCACTAGAGGTAGGGGCAGCGCGGTGGTCGTCGGGGAGGCCTTGGCAGAGGTCGTGCTGCGAGAGATCCTCCCCCATCCGACCCACAGACTTCAGATCGAGGCCACCCTGCCAGTACCTCTGTGTACGGGCCACATGGTGATGGAGGTGCACCCACTATGCAGCCTCATGATGTTGGGACACAGGCTGCACCGTCATCATCCACACCTGTGCCAGGACCATCATCATCAGCGGCGCAGGAGAGCCGTGGTTCATCGGACAGGAGGACTCTTCTTATCCCCAGGGGGGATAACGAGTAAGCTAATTTATTTTTTTGTATATATAAGTATCGTTAATTTCCATTTTACTTGTTTTTTATTTATTCATAACATTTATTAATGCTCTAGTTATCTTGCAGCTTTATGCCCGCGAAGGGACCTTCTGATTCGATCTCGAAGATCCTACAGCAGAAGTTTGATGGTCCGTGGCCTACATGGAAGGGGATCCCAGAGGGCCATAGGGATCAGCTATTTTTAGAGTTTAAGGTAACAATTTATTATGTTATTTAAAATAAATTTACATTACATATTAAGTCAAACTTCATTTAAATATATATATATATATATATATATAAGAATTTCCTAACAAGTGTATGTTGCAGAAAGAGTATAGGTGGAACACTGCTTGGGAGAAGATCATTAGGGCCATATTTGAGCAAAAAGGCACATTAGTCATGAAGAATCTAATGAACAAGCTGAGGAAGGGTGAGAATAAGGGGAAGTGGTTGGAGCCTGAGATCAGGAAGGGGGCTGGAACAGTACTGGGCTACTGAGAAGTTCCAGGAGATCCAGGCCACATGTCAGTGTAATCGAGCTTCTAATGGTGGCGCATGTGCTTACACCGGCGACTCTAAATCAGTCGCCGCCCACTTCGACGAGCTGGTAATACTTAAAACTTGAATAACTTAGCATAATATTTAATTAGTTTTCATTTATTGATATTCTTATGATTTTAATATTAATTTTTTCTTTTTGATCGACTCCCCACTGCTATGGAGTTGGTGGAGAGGACGAAGAAGCTGAAGTCGGGGGAATGGGTCAACAACAAGACCCGTAACTATGCTGTAAGTAAAAAACAATTTAGTATATACTTTTCATTTATTATTCTTGATTTTTTAATACATATATTGATTATAATTGTAACTAAATCTCTTCATCTATACTTTGCAGGTGGGCTTCAACGAGAAGAAGGATGATGCCATATCACGTGCCTCACAGTCATAGGATGAGGCCTTGACTAGTGAGGGGCCCCGCTCTCCTGTCTCTGTCGACGGTAACGACAATAATTTGGAGGTCGTCGGGGGTAGGAACTAGAAGGGGCACGTGTATGACCTCGGATACCTTGGCAGCGAGTTTATCGCTTCATCGTTCGGCACGCATGCTCATTCCTACGCAGATACCGTCCCTCCGGAGCAGTTCAACCAGATGCAGGACACCATCATGCAACTGAACGCGGAGCTTCGGGAGAAGAGAGAGAGAGAGAGAAGCAGATGGCGGATCAGATTGCATAGTTGACTCAGGCACACCAGCAGCTGATGCAAAGGTCCATCGAGCAGGGCCAGACACTGCAGATGGTGTTGGAGCAGATGAGGATCCAGCCTCCAGTTGCTGCGGATGGTGCTCCAGCAGTTGTGTCGCCTGCTGTCACTCCTCCAGTTTTGCTGTCTCCTACTGCTGATGATGTTGAGGACGATGAGATCGCAGACGTCGGCGGCACGAACACTGAGCATGCTTGGGTTCCTCCACCTCCGCCTCCGCATGATGATTGATTTTTTTTTTCATTTTATGGATTTCTAGACTATAACTGTATCACATATTTTTATTTATATACATATATTATTTTTATATTTGTGAGTTGCATTAGTAATTAATGTTTTAAATAAATTTTAAATTAAAAACAAAAAAAATTAATATTAATGTTTTAAATAAAAAAAATTAATATTAATGTTTTAAATAAATTTTTTTAAACATAAATAAATAATTAGTCTTAGCGACCGAAATAGCTACCCATATTTCGGTCGCTATGCCTAAGTCACAGGGAAAAATAAAATAAAAAATATAAATTATTTCATGGTTAGTGACCGAAACCGTAGTCGCTAATTTGGTTGAGGTAACCAACATTAGCGACCGAATATCAGTCACCAAATTCGGTTACCGTGGTCATGTGACCAACTTAGCTGCGATCGAATTATTTAATTTAGTGACCGAGTATTCGGTCTCTATTTGGCAACCGAAATACAAACTTGGTCACTAAAACCTTAGCGACCAGGGTTTCTGTTACCGTCATAATTCGGTCGCTAAAAAGGATAGCGACCGAATTAACATGTTTAGCGACCGAAGATTTTGGTCGCTAAACAGGTTTTTTTTTTGTAGTGAACGAGCAAGTCACATACATACCTTTGATTCGTCAAACAATGAAGGTAATGCTCGAATTCCTAACTCGTCGACACGTCGACATTGTCATTTACCTTGTTTTATGAATCTTGCTTGGATTCTAGCCTTGTCTGTGAAACTGTTGCAAGATTAGGGTTTATGACATTGTCAGGACTCTGTCCGTGTGTTCAGGGCAAATTTCTGAGCATCGTGGAGCTCCGTGACGATCGAGGCAGCAACTGTTCTAAGGAGAGGGGCATGGATTTTGAGGTGTGGACGCTACAGTACGACTGTCTAAGGTGAGGAGAAAGTATCCGACACGCCGGGGAGGCAAGCATAGTATAGTGTATTATGTTGTATGTGTAGGGTGCCCCAGACCCTACCAGTTGTCGAATAGCCTGCGATAATTAAATTCCTAGTGAAAATGATTTTAAAACTATACTCGGTATTTAGTTACGGCACACTTATCGATGTTAGGTTCACTTTATCATTTTACGTTCATATGTTGAGGTTGTCTATTTTACTGTTTTATGCTGTTTATGGTTATGATGTTGGTTGACGTGTGATGTTTGCTATATATGCATGATGATGCTTGATGCCATGATAATAAGTTATTATTGATGATGAGGATAATGATATTATGATGTTGGCGTTGATGCATGTTTTATGGTAATGTCGAGATTCTTATCTCCATTCTTCTTTTCTTTATCTATTTGTGTAGGTATCGGTTCGTCAGATGAGCAGTAGCCATACGCTGATGGCGATCGGACCAGAGCATCGTCAGATGCACTACCTGCAGATGGTTCCACCGAGGGTCTAGACCCTGGGGGACATTGAGATCGCATACCATGATGATCGTGGGTGGCAGGTCGACCACTCACAGTTCTTCATGTGTTACATCGGCCCGGTCAGTATCTATATCTGTCTTGGAGAGGACCTTTCTTCACTATGCTCGGCTCTTATCGGATTTATCAGCGACTGCCTTTTGCGGAGATGTGGTATCTGCCACGTTAGCACGAGTTCCCGGATGATAGGTGGAACAAGAGGGAGTAGTTTATAATCCAGGATAGAGTTGGCAGAGCCTACAACGGTAACAGGAGGAGGAGTACTCAGACTTCGCACCGCTATCAGCATCGTAGGATCCTTATCACCAGTGATGAGTCGGTATGGGAGCCCCGGATTCACACCAGGGATTCCAGAGACAATCGTCGTGCTTTTGTTGAGGGCGAAGGTAGTTCTAGATGCCCATATCGTCTGCGATATGGTCAGTCGGTAGTGTCTGCTCGGGAGAGCTTCTGTGAGCATAGTCTTCTTTTGATTTTTGGATGTATTTATGAGAGAGGTGGGCGGGTAGATGCTGTCTGTTCTAGGTTTTGTTATCTTCTGTTACCAGCTTACTGTTCTTTTATCCAGTTAGTTGTATAGATGGTAGGTTTACGGTCCCTATGTTGGGATTGGCAGTACAGTTGGAAACTTGATGTATATATTATATATGTATTTGTCGTTTATATTTTCTGCAGTTGTGTATGTTTAAATGATTTTAATATCGCTTCCGCGAGCTTATGTTATTTTTGAATGTATATCCGCGTTTACGTTAATAAACGTCTTAAGGATTAGCTAATTAGGATTATTCTTTAATGTGACATCGGGGTGTCTCGGGCTACATCCAGTCCTTGGCTTCACCAAGTTTTATCACTATAATTGATCATGGTTACAGACGAGTATTATTTTCACATCAAGCCTCTCTAGGCTCTGTAACAACCTAAAGTTTCAATATAGTATTCTTAATAAAAGATTAAGCTATTAGGATACTTAGTGTAGAAAAGGATTAATTTATTAGAATTGATTAGTAATTAAAAGAATACGAAGTTAATATAAAATTGATTTGAAAAAAATTAATTAAAAATAATAATAAGAAAACCTATGTGTATAGCAGTCAGTTATGTACAAATAGCCTTAGCCAAATGCATGTTTCAATAAATAAAAAAATAAAAAAAATTGTTTTGAAAGAATATAATAATAATAATAATAATAATAATAATAATAATAATAATAATAAAAGAATATGGGCAGAAAGAAGAAAGATTTTTAGTGAAGCATTGGCTTTTGTCATAGATCATTTTTAGATCATTTTTGGAGATCTTCAAGAGGTGAGTAAAACACCTTTTTCTCACCCTTCCGTGGTATTTCAAAAGGGCTTTTGGGTTCTTTAAATTGATAATGAGATTTTGGGTGGTTTTGATTGGGAAAATTGGGTTTTTGCCATATTAATGTCAAAGAACATTAAATTGATTTGGGGGTTTTCAATGATTGGTAAGTTGATGTGATATTGGTTGTCTGCATGGCTTGGTTAGATGTTCTAAGACTTGTATGATAATTTTCAATCATAATATATATGTTAGACATGATTTTGAATGCCTGTGAGTTGTTTTGATGTGAGTTATATCATTGAGATTGATGGATGAGGTCATATGTCATGTCCTGCGGTTATGATATATGCCCAAAATGTGATTTGGATTATTATCTGTGACTATTTAGATATAGATATCTCATTAGTGAGGTTGTCTTTCAGAGTTTACAGGTGATGACATAGATGGTGCAACGACTTGTGAAAGTCTTGAAGTTATTAATTCTAGTTTATTTTTATTCATTTCTATTGGTTTATTAGACGCCCATGTTTTGAGGTAAAAACAATTGTAAAAGAGTTGTGTGGTTTTTATTAATAAATATTTATGAGGCTATATTTCTTTGGATATAATGGTTCATTTAGCATAATTACTTTATTTAATTATTTTGAATATACGAGATACTTTCGGACTTAACTTTATTGTGAAAAATTTTATGAATCGATTATTTAATTTAAATTTTTTAAAGGTTTTTAAAGTAAATTAATTGGGGCTACTAATGTAACGAAGGGCGTTACAGGCTCAACCACAAGTATTGTTTGCACAGCTGACCATTTTAGGCTCAACAACAAGTATTCTTTCAACAAGCCTCTTCAGGCCTTGACAAGTTTGAAATTTGTTTAAGCACAGCTTCAGTATTATAACAACAATTAAACCAAATAACACTTCAAAAAGTGAATAAGGATTTATGATCTAGTGGATTGCAGATTGATATCTTCTCTAAATGATTTGTAACTTGGAGAGAAGATGATCAGTGTGTGAGTGCTTTCAGTTTTTTGTATTCTCAGTAAGAATTCTTTTTCTCTTGAAAGAGTATCTGTCTCTTGTAAGTTTCTTGTGAATATTGAGTCTTTGATCTGTCGTGTGTTATCTATTTTCTTCAGTCTTCGAGTTCTTAAATATATACATGTCCAAAATAGATCCGTTGAGGCATGGTCAGGGATCTTCTCTTTATCTTCTGGTCAAACAATAGTCATTCTGACTTTGCATTTAATGTTTGAGAATGTTGGAGGTCCTTTGTTGATCACGGGGCATAGCATACATGCTTTTCTTACTCGGGGAGCGTTTCTTTCCTTATTTGTGAAACACTTAGAAAATCTCAAAGAAAGGTGTTTTTCACTTTATTGCATAAGAAGATATTTGCAACAGTGTCTTTATCTTTTCTTCCTTTCTGTACTCGATAGAAGACAAGGAACAAACTCGTATACTTCATTTAAACATTTTGATTACTTTCTTCGATGAAACACTTCCATTCAAATTCCCAAGTATTTTCTTCATACAATATTTTCTCTTCTTCAACGTTGCTTTAGCACGAGAGAAAAATGTATCTTCGTACTTGAATACTTCATGTCTTTAAAACAAGAGATATGACCTTGAACGCATTTAGGATGATTTAATGATTCTGACATGAGCTAAATGCCTTTATGGTTCTGTCAGAGCTTCAGACACCTCTTTAGATCTTCAAACACTTCTTCGTATGTATGAGTCTTACTAAAGACTAAGTCCGTAACTTGATATATCTTCTTTCAACTTTCTTCAGAAGATTTCATTTTCACTCTTCGTAGTCTTGCTTAAAGAGTATTTGATCAGTGTATAGCTTTTGGAGAATTTCTTGATTCTTCAACTTCAGAGAGGAGATGAAGATCTTTGAGTAGATTCACTTTTATCTTTCAACAGAATCTTCACAATGAGTAGCTTGATGATCAGTTGATGCTTTACTTTTTCTTCAATTCTTCAAGATGTTTCAATACTAATTTGCCTTCTTGCTCTTAGATGTTTCCTTCATCCTTAAGGAGTCTGAGATATGAGAGCTGTTTTAATACATCACTGCTTGATTCCTTTATCAGACGCATTATTTTGTTTGATGCTTGAGCTTCCAAAAGTCAGACGCACTAAATATGCTTTGATCCTTTCACCGGATTGTCCTGTTAAAATTACCGCATTTTTATGCACATCTCGAGTTGATTATTAACAATATTCAGACAATTCAATTTAAATCATTTGCTCAATGTTTGGGTTCATCAAAACATACACGGGCTAACTGGAGTGTGAGTAGGATGCATGACAGATCAGACGCTTTTTGACTTAACAGAAGACACATTGGGGAAGAAGAGCTAAAATTTTGATTCGATCTCTTATCTTATTTTTTTAGATTCGATTTGGTCCTCCAACGTGGCAGACGTGCCATGTCAGCTGCCCTCATCATCACTTAACTTCCACGTAGTAGAGAGGTTGACGACAGACTAATGAAAAGGACCAATTTGGATAACATTTCAAACTTAAGGGACCAAAATGAATCTTTTTAAACATAAGAGACCAAAATGAATCTAAAAAATAAGATAAGGGACCAAAAGTAAAATTTAGCCTTTGGTAATTGTGCTAGAAATGTTGAGAAAGTAATTAAGTGGAAATAACATAAAGAATACGTGATTTATTGTCCTATCCTATATTATTCTATATTTATGCGAGTCTACGGGAAATGACCTTTTTCTTCAAGTGTTTATTGTATAATGAGTCTGTTGCATGTTTGTATCTTGAGTTAGTTGAACCTTGACTCCTCTATGTAATCGCATATAAGTAAGTGGTATAATGGATTGGTAAGGTGATACTAACTGTGAATAGAATGGCTATAATGTTGCCCACATGTATTTGTGATTAAAAACCTTATGGACTTTATTGAATACCGCTAAGGTGGTTATGCAAGCTATGTTATGAAACATAGTGGATGTATGCGATGATAAGGCATGATATATAGTATTTGGGGTTTTGGTATGATGCTTAGAGATTGGGCAAGACTTAGTGTACCGGTCAGTAGATTCGACCCGTATATAAATGTGAATGTCAGAGTGTAGGGCTCCAGTGAAAAATCACAGTTTTCGGTGGTTGGTTGTGTAGTCAACGAAGTCACTTGTCTGTCAATGGACTCGACCGAGATATAAATATGACCATCAGAGTGGGATTCTCTAGTGAAGAACTCCTAGGGGATACATAAGCATCTTGTCCAGTGGCAAATTGATTTCATAGAAATTGAAGATTTGCTAATGTAAGGTTATGTACAATGTAAAGTACTGAATGACATATATTTATTAAGATGCTTATATATTTCACTATTTTGCTATTATGTTTTATTTATCCCTCATTGAGTTCTAGGACTCACCCTGCCCTTCTTGGTTTTAGCTTCAGGTATTCCGCGAGTGCAGCAATCTTTTAGTAGATTGTTTAAAGCATAATTTACTTAGCATAAGCCAACTTTGTGATCAAGTTTATAGGGTTGTATTTGATAGTATATGTTGCATGATAATTTATTTTTATAAAACCATTTAGCATGCAAAGGCATCATAATAGGGAAAGAAATCCCAACTAAGTTGCTACCTTGGACCCTACTTATCATCTGCAACACACCAAAAATTTATTTTAAAAAGGTAATAAAAGAATACAAAAAACATGGGAGACTAAAGCCAAAACCAATGATAGAGAAACAAGGATAATCTAAATCTATAATTAGTAAGACCTAACCTATTTCTGTTAAAATCCACACTAATTAAACTGGGGACTAAATCCCACCAAAAAAAAAAACCCACGGTTTGTTATACCATAAGAAGCTAACTTATCAGCATAATTATTTCTTTCTCTAAAAATTTGAGAGAATTTAAATTTCATATGCTGACATAGGATAAGGCAGTTTTTCCACCAATTTCTAAGAGTCTAAGGGACTAAAGGAACTGAACTGAAGGTTGCTACCAGCAACATGGAGTCACATTCGAGCCAAAGGTTATGCCAACCCTTTTGATAATTACCCTTTATCCGAGGGGGTGTCAATCAACTAGCTTGATTGAGGGAGCTATGCAGGCAAGACCAGCAACTGAGAATGCTTTAAGAATCACGAACTCCTCAATAGAATCTAGAATAAATACCTTAGAGTGAGTGCTTGAAAGAAACTTGCAGCAACAACCAAATTAATGGCACTTCTTAAAGAAATCAAATTATTGTTGAACCTCCTTTGATTCCTGTTGTGCCAAATCACCCAAATAACAATAATTATTGTTGCTAAAGACACATCCTTGAGCTATGTGCTCCAATTTTTATCATATATAGATATAATTGAAGCAAAAGATGATAAGTCAACTGAGCAATGCATAACTCCATTAAGTTGAGACCAAATCTGTTGAGCAAACTTGCAATGAAGAAATAAATGGTTTGATGTGGGACACCCCGATGTCCCATTAAAGAAAAACCTAATTAACTGAACCTTAATCCATTATTAACGTTAACACGCTTACTACAGTCGAAGATATATAATATACTTAAAACCGAAAAGAATTTAAAACATTGGAAATATCACAACTATAAACACACAGCACATATATACATAATACTTACAGTGCCATCATCCGAGTATGTCTTGTCCCATCAAAGGGACCACAAACCTAACAAAAGCTATACAGACTCTGGAAAATAAAAAATAGTAAGATACATAAATTGGTCACAAAACTTGTTATAAGTTTTAAGTGTAGAAAATGATTAGTTTATTTTTTTTATCAAAATGGCATGCAAGAGCATCACTGTATTGCAAGACATCCCATGATTAGTTTATTTAAATTGTTTAGTAGTTAAAAGAATGCAAAGTTAGAATAAAATAAATAAAATAATTTAAATAAATAGAAAAATGGGGTTCAACGAAATGGAGTAACTCACGTTGCTGGGCATTCAGGGATTCAAATTGAAACCTTATATGAAGATTAGTGGGCCTCAAAGTTTTTAGGATAGGAAAAATAAATAAAAATAAAATAAAATATGAAAAGAATAGTCATGCCACCTCATTGGAAATTTGGCTTCTGCCAAATACGATTCACAAACACTAAAAACCTCATACAGGGAAGAACTCTAGCGCTGCACAACAAATATAGAGAGAGAAGTTATGAGACTTGTTGTTTGCAATTGCAGTGCAAACCGTAAAATTGTATAGATCCAAGAACGCCAGTAGAGAGAAGAAAGATTCTTGGTGAAACACTAGCTTTTGTCATAGATAATTTTTGAAGCTTTTTTGAGGTGTACGAGACATAAGTAAACACCCTTTCCTTAAAATTCCATGGTATCAATTTTTAAAGGTGAGTTGGCCGCAATAGTGTTTGCATTAAAGATATGGATACACTACTTGTATGGTGTTGAGTTTATAGTTTACAATGATCACAAAAGCTAAAAGTATATGTTCGATCAGAAAGAGTTGAACATAAGGCAAAGGAGATGGGTTGAATTCATAAAGGATTATGAATTTGATCTTCAGTACCATCCTGGAAAGGCAAATGTCGTAATAGATGCTCTAAGTCGGAAATCTTTGCAAGTGTCTGCTATGATGGTCAAAGAGTTGGAATTGATCGAGCAATTCAGGGATATGAATCTTTGGGATAACAGAACTATCCTAGAACAAGATAAGTTTAGGAATGGTCACTATCATTAGTGGATTCCTAGACTAAGTGTGGAAGAAGTATCCAGAAGACTAGTACCTCCAGAAGGTCAACCAAATGATATGAGAAGTAGGACTTTAGAGTTTAAATGAGGTACTGAGGGAATCATAAGGTTTGGAGAGAGGATTATTTGTGTGCCGGAGGATAGAGAAGTTAAGAATCTGGTCTTGGAAGAGGCTCACAAAAGCAAGTTGAGTTTCCATCTAGATGCCACTAACATGTATCAGGACTTAAAGAAGATGTTTTAGTGGCCAGGAATGAAGAAAGATGTAGCAGAGTATGTCCAATCTTGCTTCATGTGTCAAAAGGTGAAGATTGAACATCAAAATCCAGTGGGATTATTGCAATCTATGGATGTCCCAGAATCAAAGTGGGATAGTATTGCAATGGACTTCGTATCGAGTTTACCAAGGATGCGGGTGAAGTATGATGCAATCTGTGTAATAATTGAAAGGTTGATGAAATGTGCTCATTTCCTGCCTATCAATCAAAGGTTCTTGTTAGAAAGGTTGACCCAATTGTATATCAAGGAGATAGTGAGGAAGCATGGAGTGCCAACAAGTATAATTTCGGACAAGGATCTAAGATTTACATCAAGGTTCGGGTAAAGTTTGAACAATGCTCTGGGAACTAAGTAAGAATGAGTTTGTCTTATCATCCATAGACAGATGGCCAGTGGGAAAGGATGATTCAATATTTGGAAGATATATTGAGAACATGTGTGTTGGAACACACAGGTAGTTGGGACGAGTTTCTTCCATTGATTGAGTTCACATACAATAATAGTTTCCACTCAAGTATTGGCATGACGCCATACGAAGCACTGTATGGAAGGAAGTGTTGGACACCTCTTGTTGGTATGATACTAGTGAGAGTCAGTGCTTGGACCAGAGGTGGCACAGCAGACAACCGAGCAAGTTTGCAAAATCCGGGAGAAGATGAAAACAGTAATTGATAGGCAAAAAAGCTATAGTGACAAAAGGAGAAGGCCCTTGAAGTTACAGGAATGAGACCATGTGTTCATGAGAGTCACTCCAAGAACTGGAATAGACAGGACAATTAAATCCGTAAAGCTTACACCTCGTTTCATTAGACCATTTCAGATTCTTCATCAAATTGGTCCAGTAGCCTATCAGATAGCCTTACCATCCAATCTTTCCAATATCCATGATGTTTTTCATGTATCCCGTCTCAGAAAATACCATCCCAATCCATCGCACATAATAGAGCCCAAATCAATCCAGAAAAAAGAAAACCTTGAGTATGAGGCTTTACCTGTACGGGTCGAGGACCGAAGGATAAAGGAACTTTGCGGAAAGAAGATTCCATCTGTCAAGGTCATTTGGATTACTGTTAACGGAGATGCAACATGGGGTGTGAGACACCCCGTTGCGCCCCATTGTATTATTAGGTTAAAACATTATTAACTATTTACTTAATCGCACGCTTATCGTTGAAAATCCATAAAAATTAAAACTTGATTAATAATCATATAACTTCTGTAAAAATTCAACATACCAGCGTTATAATATATAAATACACACATGTTTAACCATTACATTTCCAAAACACTGTTTAGGGTATCATATCGGTAGAATCCCTCACAGGTACTTATTTATACAAACTACTTATAACTAGCGAAAAATAAAATGTCTTATAAGACTCACTGGCCCTAAACTTACTACACTATATCATTAGGATATGTAGCTTTGTCCTCCAGTATCCGCTGCATACGGAGTTCCATCCAACTCCTCAGCAACATTCGTTTCGTACAAAGTTCCATCAAACTCCTCAACAACATATTCCTCCATCGGGTCTTCTAACGTAATAAAGCAGGCATACACAAAAATACAGAAATAGGGAGATAAGAAACAGTTCTATCATCATAAGAGGAAAAGACTCATAGTATATAATATAATAGCAGTCACAGACAAACAACACTCATCATTAACAATCATCTTTAACTCATAATACTTTCCTCTACCCTCAATCTCATGCAACTAAACTTTTATACTGACGTGGCCACCACCAATCCTATCACACATCCCTTTCCTGCCGAGGGATGTTAGTCAGTCGTCCAAGTGATGCATCCCCTCTAAAACCGATGCACATACTCATCCGTGGTGAGAATGCTCATGCAAAGCAATGACACTATAGCTGCACAGTACAGTCGGTGCACACCCTGATTCTCTCTCAAAGGTACTCATGCAAAGCAATGACACTATAACTGCACAATCTAAAACTAAATTGGGACCACCCCGTAAGAACTTCAGACCTCGTGTGTTCCCAATACACGGTTATGAACAATAATACACATGAACCTCACTGACCCGTATCAATAACAACCTAGAGCCTCAAGCTTTCCTCATAGCTTCCACTTACATTCTATATCACATCACTTCTATAAAATAATGGCTAGACACCTCTAATTCATATTCCAGCTCTCACCCAAACAAAATACCTCCGAGCAACATATATCTTTACTTAAAATTAACTAAGCAATTTATCAAACCAGACAGATCATGCATAACACAATAATCACTAAAATATTCAAACACTAAAATAAACGTCACATGCAGTAGAATACTTCAACCAACGTATCACAAATAATTTAATAATAATAAGTCAAACATCCTCAATATTATAAAATTAACCTAAGGCGATAAAACTACAATTCCCAAATCGTCATTGGTATTACGGAAAAGTTTCCAATGCGATTTTGGTATTGTCGATAACTCGACCACTAATAGGGTTTAGGTCGCCCTAAACAATTATTATAAATTATATAGTACTTATCAGTTACGACGATAGAATGGTTCTTTCTCCCACCTGAACCAACACCGATAATCACGAACTTTCAGCTCCTCGTCACAACACCACAGTTACCAAATCAACCTTCAACCCATCAATATAAGAATTAATTAATCAAACAAAATCCATCCTTAACCACAAAAGTCTAGGTTCGGTCATGACAACCAAAAAAAAGGCTAAGGTTATTTTCTCAATTCCATATTTTGGATTCTAGTTACTAAAGCCTTAACTAGCATAGATTAATTGTTACAAGACAAAAGTTTGAAACAAAATCATCTAACCTCTAGGGTTAGGGTTTCGGTCAAGTATAAGAAAATAGGATAGAAATTGTTTTTGATTGTAAGCTCTTGGATCTATAACCTAGAGACCTTAGCTAGCTTAGACAAGTCATTATTCAAGTAAAAATTGAAGAAAAACTCATTTACTCACACATATAAGGTTTCGGCTATATGAGTAGAAATTAGCTAGAAATTTCTTTTGACTGTAAACTATTGCATAATCAATCTAGAGATCTCAAATAGTTTATAAAAATCATCATCCAAGTTAACAATTGAAGAAAAAAACTCATCTAGCCTACATAGACATAGATTCGGCCCACATAGGAACTTGGAGATAGGAATTTATTTTGATCTCGAGATTTTGGATCTAGCATCTATATGTCTTAGAGAGTTCATCGAAATTGAACTCACATAAAACAGATTTTCTATGATTTTTGGTAAATTTTTTGAAAAGCTAGATCTAGAAATGGAAATTTAAGAAAATTGGATGAAAATGGATATTTAGATATGATTAATGGAGCTAAGAGGATAAGAAATAGGATCCTTACTATGAAATGAAGAACTTTGATGAAGAACTTGAATCAAAATAATCAAAGATGCAAAAGTTGTCAAGGATTGAAACTTAGAGTTTTTGGAGAGAAAATGACATGAACATAAAGGAAAATGGTGGGAATGAAGAAGTGAAGTATCTAAGTGTTTCAAGAGGGGAAGGGCTGCGTGCAAGGAGGGGTAATTTGGTCGCAAAATGCTAGGACAAAGTTGGAAATACAATGGAAGGTTGAGGGTAATTTAGTCTTTTTGTTAGGTTAACATTTAATGCCATTAATGCATCGTTAATGCATTGGTGAGTCATTAGGATGAGTCAAGGACAATATGTGGTGTAGAATTGATGAGAGGTGTGGCTGCCTTTGCACCACATAAACTAACCTTGACTTGCCTTAACCATGGTTAAAATCTAACTAGAATAGGTTAGGTCTGGTTAAGGGCATTTTGGTCATTTAACCTAAAACACATAATTCCTAACATCAATTGCTTCATAAATTCTTGATGAGTCCTCCCATAGCTCAGCTCCTCAAATGTCCGGTTTCATCTCTGCAGTTCCACTTCTGATTCTGTCGGTTTCCCGATTAGGGTTTTAAGCTCGTATAAAAGCAAAATATTTCGTTTTCGATTGAAAATTTTCCAAATAACCAAACTCGTTGGAAATATGATTTAAACATAAATCATTTCGTTCACGAGTTAAAATTAGGTTTTCTGATCATTAAAATCTTACTGTCCGTGAAAACACCGACCGTTTTCCGTTCGAACTTTTACCAAAATTCGTCCGAATAAACATAATATTTTATTTTTGATCAAAAATTTGGAAAGTAGAATTCCTCACGAACATAATATAAAAAAAATCTACAATTTCAGTTTCGAATAGAAATGGGTTGGAAATGATTTTACGAGGATTTGATGTTGTTTCGGAAAAAAGGAGTTTCCAAAAGAAAACAGATTTGGGGAAATGGATTTCTCTATGATTTGACGGTTTTATAAATGAATTTCAAATGGAAAGGATTTTCTGTAAATGAGTTTTACACAACAGTGTTATTTCTGAAAACTTGGATAAGTTGCGGAGATTTTGTTTTGAATTTGTGTTTCACAGAACGAAAATGGTGTAAACGTTGAAATATGACCCTAGTAACCGAGACGTTGTGATACTAGTGTTCTGTAATAAAAGCATGTAGATCTTTGATCCGTGTTACGGTGTTATGGACTTTGTGTCCTATTTACGGTGTAATAAACGATGTTAAAGGTGAATGATGTTTTCCATCATCACGAACATAAGACTGGTTCATTGGTCTAGGGCTTCGTGATTGAGCACTCGGACTTTGTGTCCTGTGTTGACGATGAAAAATCTTAAAATGTTGAGAACTACGAATGGTCGTAAGCCTTTGAGCTTCGACAAGGAAAGAATGAACAAAAAGAAAAGTGACGAGAAATAAAATGTTTTACATGCATTATTCGGCAGACGTACCTACGGTGTTAATATGGATATCTTGATGGCAAGGTATTCAAGACGTTGTATCATTGTGCCTTGATGGACAATGAAAATTTAATCTGGATATCTTGATGGCAAGGTATTCAAGACATTGTACCATTGTGTCTTGACGGTCAATGAAAAGTTAATCTGGATATCTTGATGGCAAGGTATTCAAGACATTGTATCATTGTGCCTTGATGGACAATGAAAACCATATACGTTGGTCACTGTGCCTAGTATTGGATAGTGCTATGGTTAATACAGTGTGCCTTATTTGGTAATCGAGCATGATCAGCTTATTTATACGGTGTTGGGATCTCCGGAGATTAAGTACAAAATTTTAGACGTTGATTATTGAAGTGTCATGTATTTTTATAAATGATGATGATTGCCGGGTATGAAACCGATTGATAAACTACTTGTTTATTTCTGAGAATTTTGCATTGTTATGATTCAATATGTATATATGTTATTTTGTATGTCGTGCATGTATTTATCGTGTTTAAATCCATATATTGGTATCTCTCCCTTGCACTATATCTGTGTGGTCTTGTGTCGTACCTTGGTACGTGACTACAGATGATGCAAAGAGGTTTCCAGCTTCATTCGGGGATATTATTCCCAATCCTTGAAGATGTCAGATGTTAGTTATAATGGTGAGAACCATGGGGGTCTTCCCCAGGAATATCTTTTAGAACGACCAGCTTAGGTTTTTGAGACGGTATTGATTAATGATAGTATGGAATTTTTATGGCTCTGAGAGCTTTTCTTTTGGATGGAAGTATGAGATTTTCCTTTTGATCATGTATAGTTTGTTGATGTAAATACTTTCAGAATAACACCATCTTGATGTATTTTGTATGACTGAAACTTCTGGATGAAAATATAAATGTTTCAGCAGGTGTTTTTTATTTTAAGATGTTGGAATTACAAAGGAGACTCTGTCGAAATTTTTGTAAAAATTCTAGCTTTTTATTCAAGTATGTTTCTAAAATAAATAGGCATGCCAGGCTAGGATTGTAAGCCTGTGTGCCGGTCACGCTTAGGTTTTGAGTCGTGACAAATTTTATATACATGACTAGAATCTATACAATGATAGATGAAAATGTGGGGTTATTATTTTAAAATAGGTTTAAGTTTTACCCAACCACAGGAAAAAATTTATACCCATTTTCTGACGCTTAGGTACTTATATAAATTATTTTCTGAAAGTAACCAGCTACATTGTTTGAGTTTTATTTTCTGCAAAACGAGTAAAGAGTTAACCATGTGGCACCCAAGTGGGGGTGTTATAATGCAAGGTTGGTGTACCCGGGTGCGGGTACGAAATATGGAGAGGGACGGTGTAACACCCTGTATTTCACTGTTTTAAATAACAGTAATACATATAACTATGTTTATAAATTTATTAGAGTTCTAGAAAATTATTTTAAATAAACAGAGTTTACCACTCAATCCTACTTGAATGTAGGAAGCTACGATTAAAATTTAGGTTGGAAAGTCAGGCGAAACCCGGCCCGTGAATTCCATTGACAGTATAATAATACTGCTCAAAAGACCTAATTTTAATTCGTTAACGAAAGACTTAAGTTTAGTATTTTATTTTCTACAATTATGTATTTTTAGATTTATTTCAGAAAAAAATAAAATAATTTACGTTTTTCAGGCGAAACACGTAATCGGGTAGACGACGGAAGGGAAATTAGAGTTTCTAAGAGCCGATAGAGGTTTTATCTTAGGATTTTGAGATGATTCAAGGGGATGAATCATATTTTTAAGTTTAGAAGGTTTTTCAGGATTAAATAGAAAATTTCGAAATTTACGCTTAAGTCCCTGAACTTTCTGTAAATTACCCTTTTGTCCCTAAATTAGTTTTTTTCGTTTTTTCAAGTGGATTGGGCTAGAATCCTTGTTTCTAACCTTAAATAGTCGTGGCTTATAAGCCCAAATTTTTCTAGTTCATAGTTGAGTCCATAAAGCCCATTTAAGTTTTTTTATCTTAGGTTTAAAGGCTTAAATCTTCAAGTGGGTCCCACAACCCATAAGAAAATGAAATCAAGCCCAAATGTTTCAAGCCCATGCGTAAGCCCATGTGAATTGTGGCTGCCCATTGTTGTTGGAATTGTCAAGTTGGTTCTAGAATTTTCCATAAGTTTCTACTTATCCTAGATTTTTCTACAAGTTTCTTGATTCTTCCTAAATACATTGAATTGTCTTTACTTGTCTTTCACTCATAAAAATCAGCCAAACAAGTCAAAGATAAGATGGCATTTAATGTGATTAAAATCATCATCATGACATTTTATTGTCTATTTTCAAACTAGTCCTTCAACTATTGGAATCTTTGCAATTTGGTCCTTGGAACTTAATTGCACTTTGATCCTTTTAACATGACAACTCATCTTCATCTAGAGTCTTCTTGATATGTCGCCACTCACACTATAAATACCCTCCTCTCACTTTTCATTTAGTTCTTTGGTCATTTGCTTCCTAAAAACTCTAAAGTTTCTAAGTTTCTTAGTTCTAAGTTTCAAAGCAAGTTTTTGGATTTCCTTCATCATTGATTCTCAAGAGGTAAATCCTAATCTTTGTTCTTAATCATGCCTATGTTCTTTAGTAAGTTTCTTGATTCAAGACTTATATCATGGTTGTTCATCATTTTCAAGTTTCAAACCCTAGAACTTTGAAAAATCATAATAAATCCTAGGAAAATCTAATGATGATGAAACTACTTTCTATCTTCTAGATATCATGTCTACTATCTAAATCCAAGAGCATGAAGTAATCAAAAATCTCTTTCTTGAAAAACTAGCCTTGGCCGAATCTATCACCTTAGGGTTGGTAGAGTTTTGTTCATGTGTTTTCATGTATGATCATGTATTCTATATGGCATGTATGACTACACACTCTAATCCATGTTAGTTTCTTAAAATGACTATTTTACTCAAAAATATTCATGTTGGCCGAACCCTAAGTGGGTGAGTTTTGTTGAGTTTTGTTCATGATTTTCATAAATGATCTTAGAAATCAAGTGTTTAGTAAGTATGCTTTATAAATCCAAGATGATTTGTTAAACTTAGAACCCTAGCTTCATGAACCTATTGAGGCCGAATCTATGTATAAAAGAGTTAGGAAGTTTTGAGTTTAAAACTTAGTTGTTTAGTTGATAATCTATGATTTAGGTTAATTAAGGATCATTAATCCATAACTTAATCATGATTAGAAGTTTTAGTTATTCAAAAAACCCTAGAGGCCGTGACTATGTATTAGGGTTTAGAATGTTTTAGTTTCTTGATTTGTAACGCTTTGGTTATAATAATTGAAGGTTAGTTGAGTACAAGTTTACAAGGTAACGAAAATTCTGAAGGAGTTTGTAAGTTGAACAAGGAGTCTTCAAGAGGTAAGAGGGGTTACCTGACGGATTATTCGGATGACCATATGTCCATGTTTGTGGTTTGTATACATTTGTTTATGTGGTTGTGGTGTCTGGTTTGTTTTATTTGGCTATGTGTTTCTAGCCGTTGATCTGTGTTTTGGTTGTTTCTCTGCTTATAATTTGTTTAATTATCTGCAGTAATTTCTTATATTGTTATGATGCATGATCTGCCTGGTGATATAATTTTGTTGATGTTGGATGTTGTTTGTGAGGCCTGGCGATTTGTCGATGCACGACCAATTAATCAGATAAAAGATTTAATAAGCTATGAAGAAATATATTCAATGTTTTATGGGAAATGTTGGAATATAATAGAGGTGGAAAATATTATTTTGGAAAAATAATGAGTTTTGAGAAACATTTTTATTTTAATGATTTATTAGTGTAAAAGTAATTTAGGAGTCACGGTGAGAGCGTAACCGTGAAAATTTTTAGTACTGCTGATTTTTACGCAAGAAATTATGTAATATTATAAAATATTATTTTGTGAAATTAATATTCGAAATTTATTTATAAAAATAAAAAAATAAAAATAAAAACAAAAATAATAATATAATATAATAAAATAATATAAAAGTCAAAGTTTGACTTTAAAAACTTTTTTTGGAAAATGATAAACAACGACAAGTTTTGAAATTATTTACAGTGAAAGTTGAAAAACAGCAGTACTTATTTTAAGAAGAACTTTAATATGAATTGATTTAAAGAGTTGAAGTTTCAGTAAAAGAGTTTTAAACGATTTGATGTTTTATAAACGAATTACAAGTAGAAAGAAATTAAGGTGAATGAGTTTTACTTAATGACTTAAAAGATGATATAGAACTTAGTAACCGAGACGTCGGGGTACTAAGGTTAGTGATGTTGTAGATTGGGTATCTACTTAAAGAGGTTAAAACATTTTTAAATGTTTTCTACTACCACGAACCTAAGCCTGAGGCATCGGTCTAGGGTTTGTGATTGAGCACTCGGACTTAGAGGTCCTGTGTTTTAATGAAGTTTTAAAAAGGTTTAAATTATGGTTGGTCAAAAGCTTTTGAGAGCTTTGACAAAGAAAGACATAACACAAAGAAAAGAGTCGAGAACAAATGTTTTCTTGCATGCATATGGCAGACGTGCTGTGATTCTACGAGTGATTATCTTGCGGCATCAAGTATATCATGTAACGATGTTCCTCATTGTGCCCGGGGTTTGGACAATGAGACCCCATCTACGAGGTTATCACTGTGCCACGATGTTGGACAGTGTGCGATGGGCGTGCCTGTGGCGGTGTGCCTGTGGCAATCGAGTCTGATCAACTCATCACGAGGTCGGGATATCTCATGAGATTAAGTACGAAGTTTTAGACGACGAATATGAAGTGTTCATGCATTCAGATTTTAAAAATAACGATGTTCGGGTGTGAGGCCCTTTGATAGATTGTGTTGTATGCCAATTTAAATATGAGAAATTAACTAATTTGAGTTTGTATATGTTTTGTTGTGTCGTACATATGGTTCTCGCGTTATGATCAAATTGTCGGTTTCTCACTCTTGCATATTTTATTTGTGGTTTCTCTTCTGGGTTCTATGTGGTGGAATTCAGATGAACCTCTTAAGGACTATGGCGTCTAGAAGAAGAAGGAGGTGTAGTTCGAGAAATGTTGATGTTGTTTCTTTTGTCGTAGTGTTTTGACCAGCTTAGGTTTAAGTTCAGTTATGTTTTGGGACTAATCTTTTTATTATAAATGTTTAAGTGTGAAACCTATGAGGCAGTATAGTTGTATGATATATATATATATGTATATATCTAAGTGTGGTTATGTGAACGTTGTTGTGATGATGTTGAAAAGAAAAAAATTTATCACCATATTTCAAAAAGACAAACGTTCATAAAACATTATTTTCCGAAAGCAACCAGCAAATTAAGTTTTTATTTCCGCAAACGGGTAGCCATGTGATGACCCGGGTTAGGGTGTCGCAGACGGTTCTTGGAAACCTTGGGGAAGTAATCCGGTCTGGAACGATCTACAGTGACCAGTGGTTTGCACCCACTTGTTATGATCCCCATGGAAGCTTGGCTATCCCGACGTCTGGCCCTGAGTATTCCAGTCGTAGGTGGACATTTTGAGGTGACCAAGATACCCCTATTAGAGATTGAGCTCATAGGAGGAAGCACCCTTATTGGTCACGGAGAGTGGAACAGTTACCTGGATAAACCAACTGACAATCTCTGGGCAAGGAAGGCCCTAGAAAGATTAAGAGAATGTCTGAGAACCATTATTCCCTGTGAGAGAGATCAACCGACATGCATAGAAGTGTGAATCCTTATAGGATTGATCCTAGATATACAATTGAGGATTGTTGTGAAAGAATGACTCGAGTGATGTTTGTTGTTTGTAGATCTCTGTTGTTTGATAACATGTTGTATTGTGCTCCAACCCCTTTTATGACATTGATTAGATGCTTATCTCCTTTCTTTCTCTATCTTCTATGTATGTTTATCGATACGATAGATGAGCAACAACAACAGGACAGGTACAGCGGCCTGGTAGGATTATCACCTAGCGCACTACCTGCAGAGGATCCAACGTAGGATCTCGGTTCTTGGTGATGTGGAGATAGTGTACCATGACGACCTTGGGTGGCAGGTCGACCACTCATAGTTTTTCATGACTTATATCGGCCCAGTCAGTTTATATGTCAGTCTTGGAGGAGGTCCTTATTTTATCTTTACCGGCCAGTATCGGGTGACCCAATGTCTACCGTTTTCAGAGATGTGGTATCTACCACGTCAGAGGGAGTTCCCTAATGATATGTGGAATATGGTGGATCGTTCAAAGGCTTGGAGCCACATGGGCATGGTTCAGAGAGGCAGGAGGAGGGGCGTGTAGACCGTGTATCACTTTCGTCGCTCCAGGGTGGTGATGAGTAGTGATGAGTCCGTTTGGGAGCCGAGATCCAGGGATGCCAGAGTCTACAGACGTCACTTCGGCGAGGGAGAGGGTAGTTCCTGGCGCCCACATCATTGATGGTGTGGAGCTGTCGAATACGTCTGCTAGGGTGTGCCTCTTTGAGCCTGTTTTCTTATTTTGATGTATTTTTAGAGAGGCGGGCCGGGTAGACCTCTGCTTTTGTATAGTTTCTGTGACGACCAGTTTATGTATCTTTTTCATTTCCAATGTCTATATAGCTTTCTTAGGTCTATGGTCCCTTTGTTGGGACCCATCACACTATAATACACGCATGTATATATATATATATATATATATATATATATATATATATATATATATATATGTGGTGAATGTTTCTGTTTATGCATGTTAACTAGTTTTTAATTCTTTAAGGTTTTTATTATTATAATATTTTCAATTGTAATAAAGCATGCTAATGATAATAACAAATTAAGGTTTAGTTAATTAGGGTTCTTCTTTAATGGGACATCGGGGTGTCTTAGCGGTGATCAAACCGGTATAAAATTGAGCGTGTGACTTTCTTCTTCCCTAACTCTTTAATTTCTTGCAAATTATTTGGATATGTTGTATGATGTAAATTTTTATGGAATGTGTTACTGTTTTTAATTAATTGTGATTGTATTGTTGTTGTCCTATTGATTCTTCTACTATCTTTCTTTGTATTGCAAGTAATCTTTCTTGAACAGTTTTTTAAAGAAAACAAGTTTTTAAAATAAAGTTACATAACCTCAATTCACCCCTCATTTACTTTATTCATGTCAATGTTTCCTACATTATTTTTGAAGGAGCATGTTGATTCCTTTAATTGTGATGTTTGTGAATTTTCCAAGCATCATCAGATGAGTTTTCCTCCATGTGGTAATAAAAGTGTTGAGCCATAGTGAATTAGGATTTATAATTGGAATTGAGTCTTGAAATTCTAATTTTTCATGTTTGGAAGCCCTTTGTGAAATTAGAATTTTAATTCCAAGGAAGTTGCATGAAATTAAAATGGAACTAAATTAAATCATTCTCATTCTTAAGCTCCACCCTATAGAAATATTGATTCCACACACACATTAAGGGAGAACACTCAGCAGAACAACACAATACAACCACTGCCGCTATTGCCATGACCACCGTCACTACTACAACCACCACCAGCATCAATCCTAGAAAATTGAATTTAAAATAATAATTTACCCCCTAATTTTTCACAACATCCTAAACATAGAATTTATTATTATTTCAACACTTGGAAAATTGGAATTGAAACTAAATTTTAAACTACAATTCCAAATTTATCTTCCAAACGGATTTTTATTTGAAAAATTTAAAACCTTAAACTCCTATGTTTCAAAACTAAATATGGTGTAATTTAATAATCCTATGTCTTAGAAATTGAAAGGAGTTTCGTAAAAAAAATGGAAAGGAGTTAGCAATGATTCATGATTAAAAAAAATTTATGTATTGAGTCCCCCCGTAATGAAATTCCGAAATCCACCTTTGTTGTGTGGCCTTATCTTACAGTCAATTTTAATAAAAAGAATTAAAAAAGCCAGTAACGCATTGTTGTCAACATTTTTTAACACACTATTTTTTTTTAACAAAGACCTTAATGCATTTCATTAATAATGAATTGGGAAATATAAAGTAGAACATGATAATAAACTTGGGAGCTAACTAGAGATGGTGTTGCCTTTGTTAACATATGGGCTACACCATTTGTTTGCCTTCCAGAAAAACCTACACCAAAGTTTGTAAAAGAACTAAATAAATTATAACAAGTTTTAATAATATGACGAAATTCTCAAAAATCATCCTTTGGTCTAACGACACTATCAGCCACCACTTGACAATCAAGTTCAAAGACAACTTAATAAGCATTGAGATTCAGGCTTTGAACCCATTGAAGGGCTTTGAAAAGTCCCATTGCTTCTCCTTTTCGGACCACTAGACAGTAGGGAATGACATTTGTTTTAGCAATCACGAAGTGACCATGTCAATATTAGTTGTCCCATTTTGAGATGAAAAACTAGCATCCACATTGCATTTAAAACTTCCATGCCTTGGAGCTTCCCATGTTGTACTTACTTCTTGCGTAATTGTTGCATGCATGGAGTTTAACGCATTCGCTGCTCTCCAGTTCTCTAGGAAGGTATGGGCACGATGGGTTATGCTATCTGGTGTAGGCATTTTATTTTCCCATAACAGCTCATTCCTCCCATTCCATATACTCCACAACACCATGGCGAATCTTGCTCTACCATCAACCTCCAAACCACGCATCACTTGAAAACAAAGATCTGCAAAGTCATTTGTTGTATTTAGGAGAGGTACAATACGATGCCAAAAACCATGATGAATCCAGCACATCTGACTAGTATGACAAGTAACGAGAAAATGCCAAAGATTCTCCAATTTCGAGCCACACATCACACAAGTACCAGGCATAGGATCCCTCTTTTTTGGAGCTGAGTTCTTGTGGGTAAACAGTTTCGGCACGCCCTCCACAAGAAAATTTTCACTCTTGCTGGCACCTTGAGCTTCCATAGCATAGCCCATTCACCCTCCAACTTCAAATGGGAGCAATCAACAATGGAATTCAGTACTAAACTATAGGTCGTCTCAACTGAATAGTGACCATCCTCACTTCTTCCTCATATCAGGTGGTCTTCACTAACCAGGGTGTTGAGGGGAGTGTTAAGAACCTGGCTTGCCAACTGAGTGGGCAAAACTGCTCATACCACGTCCACGTTCATTGTCTTCGAATTTGCAACCAAAAGATCACTAACATGCAGTGAGCGATATTCAGCTGGGTAGAAATCGGAGTATTTTAGCTCATTGCCTTGACCCACCCATGATGTATTCTAGACGGGAATATCCATACATGTACCAATAATCCAGTTTGCTCCTTCCTGAACTACGTGCTTGGACGACTGCTACAGCAAGCATAAGTTGGATTGTGCTCGAGATTAGCCTGTAGAAAATGTCCCTGTGAAAAATATTTTGATTTGAAAATTCTAGTCACAAGAGAGCTTGGTTCCACTATTAAAAAACATGCATATTGCGGAATGTAACTCCCCGTTTTTTGTATAAAGTCTGAGTGTTTATATGCATGTTTTATGTTGTTAAGTTACCTTAGAAATGTTGTAGAAGGGCTAAGTGAGATTTTTAGGCTTAAAATCTCTTTCTGGTACATAAGCACGATCGTGCTCATGTCCAGCACGCCTGTGCTTGTCAGGCATGTTCAGTGGCCGATAGAGCCACAAGCACGACGGTGCTTAAAGGGAGCACGGACGTGTTGGAAATGCACGTCCATGACGCTCTTTCTGTTTGACCGTGCTTAACGAGCACGACTCCGTGCTCGAAGTTAAGCACGACCGTGCTTAATGGGGAGCACGGTCGTGCTCGAGTCTGAGTCTATATAAACAAAGGAGACGGCGAGGGTTATGAGTGTAAACCCTCAAATTGGCACTTTAGCAACCCTAAGTGTGATGTCAGCCTCTCCCTTCACCCTTCCTTGAACCCAACCAAATCCTTGGTGTTCTTGCTCTAGTTTGGGAGAGAAAGTCACACGCGCTAGTGTCATAAAGGTAAACTAGTTATCCCTCTCTTTAATTCTTTTTACTTTTATGATTTAGAATTAACTGGTTACCCTTTTGTGTTGGCCAAGGCTTGGGAAACGCATCAAGCCGCTCGAGGGAAACTGAGTAGAGTCGTTATTGTGGTGCTAAGGGAATCGTCATACTAGGTATGGGGAAAAGGATAGTATGAACATATAGGCAAGGGGGTAGCGTAAGATGAAGGGTTACCCATGACCCTATTATTTGTTAAATGCTAAATTGACATTTTCGAATCTATGTTTGTTTGTTATTGGCATGTTTACTCATGAGTACTATAATGATGTTTATACCATGATTAATGTTTGGTTGATATGTTGTCTATGCCATAAATAATGTTGGTTAGATGATATTGTTTATGCCATTGTTGAATGCATGCTAGTTTGATGACGAACGTGTTATGTTAATAAGACTCTAATTGGTGAAAATAGGGGTTGTTAATAATCCTTGAAATTAATGGCTTAATTCCCCCAAATTGTTTCATAAAACATGGATTTAGTATTGAGAGGTGAGGTATATGCCAAATGGTTTAATCAAGGACCCTAGGATTGATTATGAGTGTTTTAGGGAGTTTTTGGCTAAGAGCCTTAACCAAATCTACCCAGATAGTACGGCCATGCTCCAATAAGAACGGTCATGCTTAACCGGGAGCACGCCCGTGCTCCCAGTTCAAATTTGAATTGGCCGCACTACATTAGCATGACTGATGTGCGCTGCGGCGCGCTCGTGCGATTCCGGCAAGTGTACCGGATTGCCGTCAAGTAATAAAAGATATCGAACCCACAGAGACTGTGTTCTCGAATCGCAATCGGTTTTCGAATCGATTAGATCTGGACTTTTTAGAGGGTTTTGAAAAAGGTTTGAATTGAGAGATAAACAAACAGAATCAATTAAAACAGAAAACAAATGTTTTTGGGGTTTTCGATTTAAATGGATTCCTAGGGATTTGGGTTACCTTTGAGGCTGTTTATGTTGCTAATCTGATTTACCTTTGTTGATTACCGAAATTGCCTTGAAGGCGAGTTTATCCTCTAATAGCTTAAGCTCCCTCTCGGGTTACAAAAGCCGTGCCCAATTGACCCGACCCCTACTCTCGTGGTAGTCGATCCCAGATTGGACCCTTTGCGTTCCGTGACAACTCGTTGCTCCGCGAGGGACGGCTTCTAACTCTCGTGATTTCAGTCCCAAGTCTGACTTCTATAGGTCCGACACCTAAGTTCACCGCTAGGTTCCTCCTTAGAATGTCTCAATCATGCAAATAACCTAAGTTCACCGCTAGGTTCCTCCTTGGATCATCCACATCTCACAAACCAGTGGCCGCCGAATTTTACGAGTGAAATACCCTAGAAATCCTAAGTTCACCGCTAGGTTCCTCCTTAGAACGTCTACGTCACGCAAATAAGTGATTGCCGAATTTACGAGTGGTTAACACACTAGAAATCAGATCTAAAACAATAACGAAATCAACAACGATTTTACATCAAATCAACAACATTTACAAAACTCGGGCAGAGCCCCAATCCCTAGAAACAAACTACTACTCCAGTCTTGCCATGGATATGACAAGCTGGGTTGACAACATAATAGAAAATACAAAAATCAGAGAAGAGAAGAGAAGAGAAGAGAAGAGGAGAAGAGAGATCTATGCCTAGAGTCCTAGTTGTTATGGATGTGATCTTCCATGCCTATGGTCTGATGCCTTGATCCTTATTTATAGAAATTGGGAAGTTAGAGTCCCAAACCAACTCAAAATCTGATCTATTTCGGTTGCTTCTGATCCAAGTAATGCGCGTCACGGCCGTGATGGCCATCACGGGCTGGCCGTGACGGTCTCTGTTTCTGGCATTTCTGCGAAATACCATTCTCTCGCGTGGCGAGCCTATGCTCGCGTCGCGAGTCCTCTGTTTGTGGCCGTGATGAATTTCACGGCTATGGCCGTGATGGTCTCTGACTTGTGGTGGTTTTGGGTCACGGTCGTGATGGCTATCACGGCATGGCCGTGACAGACTCTGACTTCAGCCTTTGTTCTTTTTCAGTTTTGCTCGATCATGGCCGTGATGGGCATCACGGCTAGGCCGTGATAGGCTCTGTTTGGCTCATTTTCTGCACTTTTAAAGCTCCATCTTCATCCAAACTCCATCATGGTTGATCTTGAGCATTTTACCCTTGATATCTGCAAAACAACACACGAAAACCGCCTTACCCGTTCCAAAGGAAAATTAACCTAAAATCTAATAAAAATATGCCTAAACTACATGAAAATGCATGCAAAATGATGGACAAAGATGAGGTGAAATCACACTCATCAAATCACCCCAAGATTAAAACTTTGCTTGTCCTCAAGCAATTACTCAAGCCATAAGATAAATCAATCAAAGCATGGATAGTGAACCAAGAACCCTAGAAGCTAATCCAAGTGATAGGCATATTCAATAAGCACTTAAGAGACAATCAATTTCTAGTCCAATTAGAAGCTTAGGTTTTTTTCAAGTTCATGTCCTCACTGATTTGGGCACTCATCTCACCTCACTCAAGTGTTTTAGGGTTTATTGACAATTCACTCAGTTTCCTCAAGGAAAGTATTTTACCATAGGCTTGACTATTAACCAAATCTCTACTTTATTTATGAAAACACTTAAGAATCAAGAGGTCTTTTCCTTTGGTTGTAATGTGGCCATGGGATTTATTGTTAGGTGGGAAAATCAAGGAAAGGGAATTTCAAGAAGGCTAGACAGATTATCAAACATTACAAAGTATGACACCTTCTAAAATACCTTTTAGAGGTTTTGATTTACTTCTCCACCTTTCTTCCTTCTTTTTTTTTTTTCTTTTCATTTCTCACTTTCTTTCGTCATCCCCTTCTCCATTTTTTTTTCTTTATGTTTATTTCATTTTTATTTGTTTGGAGAAGGGGAGATTTATAGCTCAAGAGAAATTACTTTCTAACTTTTCATCCCATACTTTTTCCAACTACCAATTACCCTTTTTGTAATACCTTAAAAGGTGCCTTACCAAGCATTATTTATCAAAGTAATTCAAGGTACCAAGAAAAGTATTTTATCTTTAGGCTCAAAATTGGGTAACTAAGGGGTAGCATTTATCATTCAAAGCTCGGGAGGCCGGAAAAATACCTAGTGCCTCAATCATATTCAAAAATGCTTTCAAAAATTTTTAAGTTTTGAAATGGTTTCAAGTCAAGTTCTAGAAAATACAGTCCATGAGGAATTAAATCACTCTATCACAAGAAATGGGGTAGATTTAGTGAATACCCCTATTTGGCTCAAAATCTTACATTTAGTAGTTCAAAAATCAGTGAGGTACACAAGTCTAAGGAACCACATGCTAATTATCAACTATCAAATGACTATCTCAAGAATTTTTATTTTTAGCCTTATCACAAGAATAATAAAAAAAATTGGGTTCGAAAATTCACTATCTCAATTCATTTGGCTCCAAGTTCTCACAATCGGATGCATGTTCTAAGTGAGGGGCAATCTAGAGAATGTGATCATACCAATCTATGCCTATGCGAATGCAATATGAATGCAACAATGCAAATGCAAAAATAAATACCCCTACCCCAGCTTGATTACTTACATTGTCTCCAATGTAAATAATCAAGTCGGAGAGAGGAGAAAAATGGAACAACTTACCGAATCGGTAGCGGGTGTTGGCTTCACATTCCAGTCAAAACTTGGGTGGAAATTGTATCACGGCCGTGAGGCTCTTCACGGGCAGGTCGTGATCGTTTCTGGTCCTCAGGAGTTGCCCTGTCACGGCCGTGATCTACATCACGGCTAGGCCGTGATGCTCTCGGATCTTGGCATCCTACTCATCACGCCCGTGATGGTTGTCACGGCTAGGCCGTGATCCTTTCTGTGCTCTTGTTTAGTTCATCACGGCCGTGACCACTGTCACGGCCAGGGCGTGATGGCCTCTGACTTTATCTTTCTCTGCTCTTCTTCCCTTTCTCAACCTGAAAACACTAGACGAACCTATTAATGATATTTTTGCCTCTTGATCTTCTCAAATTATTCAAGAGGTTAAATCAAAAACAAAAGGAAAAAGGGAAAGAAAACTTGGGTTGCCTCCCAAGAAGCGCTTATTTATGGTCTTAAGCTTGACCATACTTCCTTAAATCAACCGGGGTCGGCTGGGCGTAGAAGTGCAGGCACACTTCTCTTCCAAGGAACTCCTTCAAAAAGCTGTTTCTGCTCATACGGCCAATAATGCTTCCGCTTCGCTCTTTTCTCTCGGAGCTTCCAAGCCTTCCTTCCTCCCGGCGGAAGTTTTGTTTCCGCATGGACAGCAACTCCAACTTCGTCACCTCTGGGTGCATCATCAGCCATGCATATCTTCGGAGTTGCTTCCATGTTGAGTTCCTCTTTTACCACTGGAGACGTTACATCAATTCTGCACACATGGCTCTCAAAAGGAGGGTTGTTACAAGAGTTAGTCAACTGAAAATTTACCCTACCTTCCTCTACATTTAGAGAGAGTTTACCACTCCTTACGTCTATTACTGCTCCAGCGGTTGCCAAGAATGGTCTTCCTAAAATGATGGGGAATTTAGAATTCCCTTTCATATCCAATACCAGGAAGTCGGTAGGGATGAAGAATCTCCCTACCTTTACAGGAACATTCTCTAGTATGCCTAGAGGAGTCCTAGTTGAGCCATCCGCAAATTGTAAGGGGAATTTGAAAGGTCTCAACTCTTTGCTTCCCAACCTTTCCATGATAGTGAGGGACATCAAGCTCGTGCTAGCCCCTAAGCCACATAAGGCTGGGTCTATTTGCACCTGTTCGATCGAGCAAGAGATGGAGAAACTACCTGGGTCTTTCAGTTTAGTAGGCATTTTAATCTCTACATCTACTTGCTTTTTCCTGACCAACCTTTGTGGGAAAGGTATTGGGGGTTGGTACGGTGGTGGAGGGACATACTTCGGTTCTGGCTCTTCTTTTTCGCTCGTGTCCTCCTCCGGTTCCACCTCCATTTCAGCTACCCCCACCCCAAGCTTATCATCCCTCAAGTGTATGACATTGCAATGCTCATTGGGATTTGCTTAGGGTTGCCCCGGGAATGCACCCTTAGGTCTCGAGTACGTGCTGGCTTGTTGGGCAATCTGGGTTTCTAGCATCTTGTTATGAGTTGCTAAGTTGTCTACCTTAGATGCTAGCTCCTTTATTGCTTCGCTCATTGCCCTTCCTTGTTGTCTAAACTCCTCATTCTGTTTTGTCTGAGTTTCAACAAAACTTTCAAATAAAGTCTCGAGTTTAGATCTTTGCACCTGAGGATACCCCGGTGCTGCTCTCTTATTACCTTGACCCTCTTGGAACTCATGGTTGAGCGTATTACTGTAGTTGCCGTATGAGAGGTAAGGGTTGTTCCTTCTTTGGTTGTAGGGATTTGGGGGAGCATAGTTGGGCAGCTTCTGGTTCGTGTCATAGAAGTTGTGACAAGAGTTCACTTGCTCACCCGAAGCGCCGGATCCATGAGCGGTACCACGAGGGCATTCCATCATGTCATGTCCCTGCATTCCACAAATCTCACAAATAGTGTTAGTAGCACCTATTGCACTCACATTAGCTCTTTTAATCTTATCTAATCGTTTATTTAGTGAGTCAAATTTAGAAATAATCAGATCAATGCTACTTACTTCAAACTTACCCCCCTAAATCTTGTTCGGGTTATTACCTCTTTCGGATCCCCATTGGTGGTAGTTGGTGGCGACATTCTCGATGATGTTGAATGCCTCAGTGAGAGGCCTATTCATAAATGCTCCACCGGCTGCAGAATCTAGTGACACCTTCGAAGAGTAATCCAATCCGTTATAGAAGGTGTGCACTATTAACCACCTCTCGAGTCCGTGATGTGGGCACGACTCCAGCAGTCCCTTGTAACGATCCCAAGCTTCTGATAATGATTCTCCATCTTTCTGGAAGAAGCCGGTGATCTGGGTTCTTATGTAGGCCGTCTTGGATGGAGGGAAGAATTTCTCCAAGAACACCTGCTCCAGTTGGTCCCAAGTGGTCAAAGTGTTAGCGGGGATTTGCTTAAGTCAGGCCTTCGCCTTTCTAGTGAGAGATGAGGGGAACAATCTCAAACGCACAACATCGACTGAGGCTCCATTAATCCTGATTGCATCAGTGAACTCTAAGAATGTTTCTATGTGATCGGTCGGGTCCTCCTAAGGCAATCCTCCGAATTGATGTTGCCTAATCATGTTAATTAGCATAGGTGGTATGGTATAGTTTTCCGCCTCAATCTCTGGCCTTGCAATCCCAGTTCGCAAGCCTCTCGCATTTGGGGCTGCGTAGTCCTTCAAAGGTTTTGTATCCGGTTGATTCGCCATGAGTGGAACGGGACTCAACCTTTCTCCCTCTCTTTGTAGTCTTCTACGTCTGTGGAAGGTCCTCTCGATCTCCGGATCAATCTCACTAAGGCTCCCAAGACTTAGGGATCTTTGCATATAACACACAGAGAGATGGATACAATAGAAGGAAAAGAATTTTTTTGATTTTCGATTTTTTTTATTTCAGAAATAAAAATCAAATAAAAAGAAAAGGGTCCAGAAAAATCAATTTAAAAACTAATTGAAATTCGAAAAGGCACAGTCCCCGGCAACGGCGCCAAAAACTTGATGTGCGCTGCGGCGCGCTCGTGCGATTCTGGCAAGTGTACCGGATTGCCGTCAAGTAATAAAAGATATCGAACCCACAGACCCTGTGTTCTCGAATCGCAATCGGTTTTCGAATCGATTAGATCTGGACTTTTTAGAGGGTTTTGAAAAAGGTTTGAATTGAGAGATAAACAAACAGAATCAATTAAAACAGAAAACAAATGTTTTTGGGGTTTTCGATTTAAATGGATTCCTAGGGATTTGGGTTACCTTTGAGGCTGTTTATGTTGCTAATCTGATTTACCTTTGTTGATTACCGAAATTGCCTTGAAGGCGAGTTTATCCTCTAATAGCTTAAGCTCCCTCTCGGGTTACAAAAGCCGTGCCCAATTGACCCGACCCCTACTCTCGTGGTAGTCGATCCCAAATTGGACCCTTTGCGTTCCGTGACAACTCGTTGCTCCTCGAGGGACGGCTTCTAACTCTCGTGATTTCAGTCCCAAGTCTGACTTCTATAGGTACGACACCTAAGTTCACCGCTAGGTTCCTCCTTAGAATGTCTCAGTCATGCAAATAACCTAAGTTCACCGCTAGGTTCCTCCTTGGATCATCCACATCTCACAAACCAGTGGCCGCCAAATTTTATGAGTGAAATACCCTAGAAATCCTAAGTTCACCGCTAGGTTCCTCCTTAGAACGTCTACGTCACGCAAATAAGCGGTTGCCGAATTTACGAGTGGTTAACACACTAGAAATCAGATCTAAAACAATAACGAAATCAACAACGATTTTACATCAAATCAACAACATTTACAAAACTCGGACAGAGCCCCAATCCCTAGAAACAAACTACTACTCCAGTCTTGCCATGGAGATGACAAGTTGGGTTGACAACATAATAGAAAATACAAAAATCAGAGAAGAGAAGAGAAGAGGAGAAGAGAGATCTATGCCTAGAGTCCTAGTTGTTATGGATGTGATCCTCCATGCCTATGATCTGATGCCTTGATCCTTATTTATAGAAATTGGGAAGTTAGAGTCCCAAACCAACTCAAAATCTGATCTATTTCGGTTGCTTCTGATCCAAGTAATGCGCGTCACGGTCGTGATGGCCGTCACGGTCGTGATGGCCATCACGGGCTGGCCGTGACGGTCTCTGTTTCTGGCAGTTCTGCGAAATACCATTCTCTCACGTGGCGAGCCTATGCTCGCGTCGCGAGTCCTCTGTTTGTGGCCGTGATGAATTTCACGGCTATGGCCGTTGTGGTCTCTGACTTGTGGTGGTTTTGGGTCACGGCCGTGATGGCTATCACGGCCTGGCCGTGACAGACTCTGACTTCAGCCTTTGTTCTTTTTCAGTTTTGCTCGATCATGGCCGTGATGGGCATCACGGGTAGGCCGTGATAGGCTCTGTTTGGCTCATTTTCTGCACTTTTAAAGCTCCATCTTCATCCAAACTCCATCATGGTTGATCTTGAGCATATTACCCTTGATATCTGCAAAACAACACACGAAAACCGCCTTACCCGTTCCAAAGGAAAATTAACCTAAAATCTAATAAAAATATGCATAAACTACATGAAAATGCATGCAAAATGATGGACAAAGATGAGGTGAAATCGCACTCATCAATGACCATGCATAACAGGAAGCATGATCATGCTTTACTTAAGTGACAAGACGCCCGTGCTGTGGGTAAGCACGTGGGTGCTCCCCCAAACAGAACAGACGTGAATTAAAGGAATAAAGGGGTGCTTCACCCCAATTATCTTCAATGATGAAATAAGACACCAAACGAATAAGGACTAGTCAGATAATTTAATTAAATACTTAACAAGATTATTATGAATAATAAGTTGGTTAAGCCAGTACCCAATTGGTTACCGCATATTATTCTTTGGTGCTTATTGGCCAAAGTAGTCTCGATGCTTATTGGTCGAGGTGTTGTTAAAGTTGAATCTTGGTGCTTATTGGCCAAGGGGGCCATGATTCTTAAGGGTCAAGGTATTGATGGTGATAAATTTGGGTGCTTGTTGGCCCAAGCGGAGGTGTGGTGGATACCCATTGTTTGTTGTTGTGCTCATGCATTCACGCATTGGAGTTGTTAGTGGGGGAAGTTCAACATAGGGGAGGTGCTCCTAGAGTATGACGATCTGGTCATACATGATGATTCATCTAGGTGGATCGTGCGCCTTCGTGGTGGTAAATCCGAGAGTAAGGTACAACGGCTATCCAAGGGGTTCACCTATGGTTTGGTGAATTGCCGGTGTTGGTGCTTATTGGCCAATGTGGATATGTAACTCCGAAGTTGCCTTCCTGAGATAGATTGGATCCATATGCATAATGAAGTAGTGGAGTAGCGTTGCACCACATAGCATAAATTGGTTAAATTATCATGATGATATGAATATGTTATAAATGTACGTTGTATGTTATTATATGTTATGTTTAAATGATGCATGCTCATCTTGCTTCCTATCTCCATGCCATTATATTTCTTATACATGTTTTTACTCCCCGTTTCTCTGTTGTTATTTTGGCATATATCTTTTATACAGAGGACGGTGAGCAACCAGTTGAGGAGTGACTCCAAGGAGCCGCTACTCTTAGTTAGGATTTTCTCAGTTTTCAGTTGTAGTTTTAGTTTGTTATCCGTGATGTTTCCAGATTGGTTATACCAGGTTTGTATGTGACATTGGGGTTGGGATGTTTTATTTTATTGTTATGTTTTCTTTTATAAAATTATTTCTTTTTTTTTTCACGTTTTTGAGACATTTGTTCATGTGGTGCCTTTTCTACCCGAGAATCTTTATTATTTCAATAAATAAATGCATGGGTTTATTTTATTAGTTTCTTTTATATGCCTTTTATGCTTTATAAATACATGCGGGGCAGAGGGTGTCACATTTAGTGGTGTCAGAGCAGGTTTGTCCTATCAGGCCGTGGTATGAGTCTGTTATGAGACTTCTGTGTACTCTTGTTTGAATTGTCTATACTTGTTATAGGCAATGATGCTTAGTGTTAGGAGCCGAAAGCTTTTCCTACTTTAAGTTATCTGTATCTATTAGCTGTATCAGATATTTACAGGAACCTATGGCAGGAAGAGGCAAAAACGATCAGGCTATCACTGACGCTTTGGCACACCTTGCCAATGCGAAAGGGCAGAATCAGAACAACAACAACCGAGGACCAGCTGAGTTTCAGGGTCTCGATAAGTTCCAGCGGAACAATCCGTCATCTTTCAAGGGAGCTTATGACGTCGAAGGTGCTCTATTGTGGACGAGGGAGATTAAGAAGATCTTTCGAGCTATGGCGTGCAACGACATTCAGAAGGTCATCTTTGGGACCTTCATGCTGATATAAGAGGCGGAGCATTGGTTGGAGAACTGTCGCCAGTGTATGGAGGCTGAGGGCACGGCAGTCACTTGGAATGCCTTCAGAGACAAGTTCTTGGAGAAGTATTTCCCAGTAGACATCCGCTTCAAGAAGGAGATGAAGTTCTTGGCTCTGAAGCAGGGAAACATGTTCGTAGGAGAGTATGCTGCAAAGTTCGAGGAGCTTTCTAGGTATTACACATTGTATCAGTTTGTGACTGATGATCGTTCTAGGTGTGTAAAGTTTGAGGACGGTCTTCACCCGGAGATCAAGCGGCCGATCAGCTATCAGGAGATCCACGTCTTCCCGTTTATGGTGAACAAGTGTAAGATATTTGAAGATGCCTACAAATCCAGAGTGGCGAATTACAAATGTTCAGATGCCCAGGGTAGTAGGATGAAAGATTATAAGGATAAAGGAAAGCAGCGCTTCGCTCCAGCCGGCCGGGACTTCAAGCAGAGTGGCAAGAAGCCACAGTTCTCTTCAGACAGGTCCAGGGGTTGGAATTCTTCTACTCCTAGGCCCATCAGATGCGGCAAGTGCAACGCACATTGAGACACCCTGTTGTGCCCCTTTGTGTCATTAAATTAAAACCTTATTAATTAATTATTTAATCGCGCTCTTAACGTTAAACGTGTATTCCGAAACACGTAAAAGTTAAAAACTTAATACTAATCATATAAATTCTTCGAAATTAATACACAATAATGTTATAATAAATAAATACACACATGATTATTCATTACATTACCAATATACTGTTAACGGTATCCTCTCAGTAGGATCCCTAACAGGCATCTTAAAACAACAATTAATAGCGGAAACAAAACGTTTTATAAGACTCACTGACTCTAGACACTAAACTACATTGCTGAAAACCACATCTCATCTTCTCGCATCCAGTTCATACTGAGTTCCATCCAACGCCTCAGCATCAACCTCAGCCACAGGGTCTTCTAGTACGATCCCATAAAAAGACAGAATACAACACACAGAAAGATATAGGGTACAAGAAGTAGTTCTATCATCAAAAAGTGGAAAAGAGTCATAGCATATTATACAATAAATGTCGCAGACAATCGACATACATAACTAACAAATCATCTACAAATTAATGTACCATCCTCTACTCCAATCTCACACAACTACACTTTTATACTGACTCGGCCACCACTAATCCTGTCACACACTCCTCGTTAGGAATGTCAGTCAGTCGTCCAGGTGACGCGTTCCCAACGCCAGTGCACATTCTCATCCATGGTGAGAATGCGCATGCAAAGCAATGACACTATAGCAAAGACAAGCATCGTCAATGCACACCCTGGTTCTCTCTCATCTCTATCAAGGGTGCTCATGCATAGCAATGACACTATAGTTGCACAACTTAAATTCTAAGGTGGAACGGTCTAACGAGAGCTCTTGACCTCGTATCTTCCAAATATACGGTTGTGAACACCACGTAAACACATGAATATCAGTAACCCATATTAATAACATCCTAGTGCCTTAACCTTCCATCAAAGCATTAACACATATTCTATGTCACCCTTCCTCTTTAAAATAACTCATTTAGGTTAGGCACCTCTAAGTCACCATTATCCTTATACCCAAACAATTATCTCCCAAACAATATATATATATATATATATCTTTGCTTAAAATCCGATAAGCACAATATTAAAACCAGGAAGATCATGCATAACACAATATCAACAACATATTCCATTATCACCAAAATAACACAATATCAATTCAATAATGATAATAAAGTAAAATCAACCATAAACAATGTAAAATCGTCCTAACGTCGATAAACCTACAATCCTCGAATCACCATTGGTTTTACAGAAAAGGTTTCCAATGTGATTTTGGTTTTGTCGATTATTCAACTATTAGTAGGGTTTAGGACACCATACACAATTATTATAGAGTATACTACTTATCGTTTTCAGACGATGGAATGGTTCTTTCCCCCACTCGATTGACGTGCATGCTTTCCCATACAAGCTCCGAATGCGTCCACGCTACTGCCAAGAACCTCAGCACGCTGTCCAACAACATCCACAAATCTGCCACCATGCATCCTTACACATCCACCATTCCGCTTTCTGTCCCGATTACACGTACGAGTAACAATTCACCGGAAACACCAAATACCAACCAAATCAACAATAGGTTTTCAAATAAATAAATCTATTTGAATCAAGAGACAAAATCGATGGAAAAACATACGAGAACAACGGCTGGACTTAGGGAAAATCGGATTCAAAATAAGCTCATGAATCCTAGGGAAAAGCTACCAAAACAGGGCTACAGTTTGAGCTCCATTACTCTGGCCACAGAGATTTATTTAGAAAACCGAACGGTTTTAATGAAGAGATATCCTTAATAAACCTTCTCACAAAGTTTCATCCTGATCGAAACGGTTAAAACATCTCAAATCGTAATTCTTTGGTGACAGCTTAGATGGTATCCGGGTTGAGTTTCTCACCTCCTAGGCCTACTGTCCGAGCTTCATATATCACACTCTGGTGGTTTGTTCATAATTAGGACCGTTATATATGAAGAACCTCAAGTTTTTAATCTTATTCTAAAATTTGGGAATGATCCAGCGGTTGAAAAGTGTTTGGCGACTCCCTCACTTTCACTGCTACAACTTGGTTTCAAAGCTTCCAACAAAGGCTTCTTGCAACTATTGAGATATCTCTCTCAATTATTCTCCTCTAATCCGAAGTAGTGGTTGATAAAGAGAGTTAAGGAGATAAGGAAGATAACTAAGATCATAGAAGTGAGGGTTTACCTCTAGATAATAAAAGAAAGTGAAAGAATGCTCAAGTTGTGCAAGAACAACAATGGAGTTTTTGAAGAAAAAGTGAAGAAGAAATGGAAGAGATGAAGAAGTGAGTGAAGGGGGAGGGAGGCCACGGTTTTGAGGAGTATTTATAGGCTAAATTTAGGCTTTGTTTGGTTATAAGGAATTGGTTTAATGGGTTTTGTGAATATTTAATTAATATAAGCTTAACCATAGTTAATAATTAACTTAACTAGGGTTATGTTACTAACTAGGGTTAAAAAGTATGTGGCTCACAATTAATGTAGGTGTGACTGATTTTGGACCACATCTAATGAGTCATCCATGACTCATTGATCCTATCCATTAGCGGTTCCCGGAAATCCCATACGCAGCTCCGTCATTTACCCGATTTCGGTTTTTTAGAGGAAAATGATGAAACGAAACAAAAATGAAATAGGTTTGGTTTAGTATACATGGCTGCACGAAATTGAGGATATGTGGGAGGTCTACAACCATGTAAAATGAGTGGTTAAGAGTGCATAGATGTGTCTTGTTAATAACCGCAAAAGCTTGGGGGTATTTTGGTCATTTTACCTAAAAGTCATGATTACTAGCATTTAATGCTCATAAATGCTTGATGACTCATCCTCCATGAGTCATCATGTATGAATCGTTGTTCCGATCTCTTGATGGGTCTCTGCAGTTCCGTTTTCGTCTCCGTTGGTTTCCCGATTAGGGTTTTATGCCTGCATAAAAGTGTAATATTTTGTTTTCGGTTGAAAATTTTCAAAACAACCAAAATCATTAGAAATATGATTTAAGTATAAACCATTTCGTTCACGAGTCAAAATTTGGTTTTCTGATCATTAAAATCTTACTGCCAGTGAAAACACCCACTCTTTTCCGTCCAAACTTTTACCAAAATTCGTCCGAATAAACATAATATTTTATTTTTGATCAGAAATTTGGAAAGTAGAATTCCTCATGGACAAAACATAAAAAATCTACAAATTTCAGTTTCGGGTCAAATTAGGGTTTTCTGTCGGTATAAAATTATACTGTCAGTAAAAAAACGCAGACTGGTTTCCGTATGAGTTTTAAACCCAAAATTTCACCGTAACCTTCTACCATAAGAGAGACTATGAAAAATCAGGTTGTTACACACATGATCACTTTACTACACGGTACAAGGAGACCGACGTCATCTGCTTCAAGTGTGGAATGCCTGGCCACATCAGTCGAGAGTGTGGAGGAGCAAAGTTAGAACCTCCGAGTGCTAGCTAGAGTCAGCAGTCTCAAGCCAATCGACTGAAGACCACTGGGATAGTCTTTACTCTTAGTGGAGCAGAGGCCTCCGAGTCCAAGGACTTGATCCAAGGTATGTGCTTAATTGATGGAACTCCTTTAACTGTTTTGTATGATTCGGGTGCGACTCACTCGTTTATATGACATGGTTGTGTCAAGAGTCTTAAACTGCCTGTTACCCTTCTTGACTGTGATTTAATTGTTGCCACGCCCACAAATAAGCCTGTTCTCACTTCACATGCATGCAAGAACTGTCTCATTACCATTAATGGTAGGAACTTTACTGTTGATTTTGTATGCTTACCTTTAAAACAGCTTGACATTATTCTTGGCATGGATTGGTTAACTTCCAACCACCTCCTTCTGAATTGCTTTGATAAAACCTTGGTTTTTGGAACTCCAGTGGAGTCTAAGGATCCAAGATTTCTCTCTGCCAACCAAGTTAAGGCTTCTATGAAAGAAGAGGCATGAACGCGCTGTCGCGCACGAGCCAAAAAGCGAACGGTTTACAAAAATATGTATTTTAGGGAGTGACAACTCGAATATCGTCTCACAAGGACTCTTGGGTTGCTATTATCAGAAAAGTTAGTTTTTGGGGGATTTTGGGTTTGGAATTAAATGCAAATAAGAAAACAAAGCAGAAAAACAATGCAAACTAAATAATTATCAAATAGCTGAAAAACGATTAACCTACTGTTCTCAGTTTCCCACTATCATCGGTTCATGTAAATTCCATGCCCTAAGCAGATTCTACTCTCTTTTCGAATGTAACATCAATTAACAAGCGAAACCAATGCTACGAGACATATGTTCCTATTCCCGAATTAAGCAAACGGGGTGAAGCACTCATGAACTAAGCGAACATGAACGAACACACGCGAATTAAGCAAACGCGATTAAGTATAGGAACATACAATTATCGAAATAAATCAACACCTATTCTATACGATTCTGAATTAAACAAACAGAACATATAAAACAAGTATTGAAAGAGAATAGCATTAAGTTCAGGAATCACAAAACCTCAAGTGTAAATGGAAACCAATCGCAGTAGATTAATCAAGGAGACTAGTTCTCCATTACAAAAGAAACACAAAATGCTAAACCTACTGTTGCAACCGCAACTCTGAAAAGAAAAGAAAAGAAAGATGATAGGAGAAGATCCCCTGTTCTGTCCTAAAACAGACTTAAATACAGCTTCTGGATTCCGCTAGATCGCGAGGCGAGCATACCTTCGCGAGGCGAATAATATGAACAATCTTCAGTGTTTGGCTCTCTCGCGAGGTGAGCTTATCATTCGCGAGGCGAAACTCTTCAAATTCCAAACTGTCACAGCCGTGACCTTCAACACGGGTAAGCCGTGATGACTTCTAGTATTCCAGGGTTGGATTACTCGCGAGGCGAGACATTGTTCGCGGGGCGAGACAGAGAGGATTGCATTTTCTGGCACAGTCAGCCTTCAGGTTCGCGAGGCGAGTAGCCTCTCGCGGGGCGAAAAACTCCAGAACTGCTTCTTCTTATTACCTGAAAACAAGAAATAGCAGTAAGTACTTTATTCGACTCTAAATCGACTAAATTAACCTAAAAATACTCTAGAGAATCAAAATGCTGCTTGAAGGCAATCAAGTCTAATTTGGGTGAAAATGATATATAATTAGCACAAAACCACGGTCATACTAGCCATAAAACTAGATGAGCCAGAGGCTGATCAAAATACCCCAAACTTAAACTTTGCTTGTCCCCAAGCAAACTAAAACTCGAAAACTCAAAAAGACTCAAGACATGGCAAGCTTAAAAGATTCTATCAAATTCCGCACAAATTTCAAGCAATTTCAACAAAACAATTTCTCTTCAATGTTTCCCCCCTTTTCAACAATGCAATCCCCACATTCATCTACTTTAAACAATTGAGAATTTCATCATTCATGCAATCATTAATCTAAGCAGTGGATCCAAGTTACACACAAGATGGAGATCACCAAATTCAAACAACCGCCTTCCTCACAAGGGCATTTAGTGTTTCACTCAATCGCTCAGTTTGTCTAGGTTATGAACCTTTCACTCAATTCACCTTTCAAGAACACTTCCCATGAATTTGATTTTCATCTCAAAATGGTTCCCACGGAAAACATGCATGCAACATCAAAAGGTCTTTTAAAGGTTGTAATGGGGCATAGCTAAGGGTAGGATATACAAAGGAACTAGGCTTAAGTCCCTAGAAACTAAGAGAGCATGAAACTTTTTACACTTTGAATTTCCACTCAAATTCCTTTTTCCATTTTTTCTTTATGCTTTGGGTGACTACATCCTTTTCTTCTAATATTTTTTTTTTTAACATTTTTACACTTTTCTTTTTTTCTCTTTTTTTCTTTTTCTTCTTTTTTTCCCTTTTTTTTTCTTTTCTTTTTTTTCCAACCTTTTTATTATATTTTTTTTCTTATTCTCAGTCCCAAACAACACATCATATCCGTGTAGCCACCCCAAACTTAGTTTCTTGCAACCATTCTCTTGTTAAGCTTCCATGCTCTCCTAATCCTAAGATCGGGTTAACATGGTTTTCCAGATTTTGGGCTCATAATATAAGGTCATCAAGAATTAACAGGCTAATTAGGCTCAAAGGGCTAACAAAGGAACATGCATTAGGAAATGGTTCTTTTCAGGCCAAGTGGTTATTTACAAAGAAAATGCCTAAATCATTTGATGCAAACACATAGACATGCAAACCAAGTAGAGACTCAAGCAAATTCGGGAAAGTGCAACTTGAAAGTGATTCACACAGTTAAAAACATGTTGGAGGATCAAATCCTCACCTGGACATTTTTGCAAATTGTTTGACCGAGATTCTATCCCTAGTGTGTGCACCCCATCACCCCAAACTTATCATAAATCATGCCATCACAACAAGATATCTCAAAGTTCAGTTTTCAATTTTTCAAGTGGGGATCAAATTTTCAATTTCAAAATCTAGGGGGAAAATCATCAATGGTCAACACATGTCATGCAATCATCTATGCAAATTCAATTAAAATCCAGCAAGCTAGCCGACACAAGACTCGACACACATACTCCTGATCTTTTCAAATTATTCAGGAGCTAAAAGAAAAGAAAACAAAAATAAAGCAAGCATAATTAAAAAGGAAAAGGTTTAGAGAAAACTCATGGAGATGGTTCCACCGGGATCCCACTGTCTGTGATACAGCGGACACGGAATGCCCAAATTGCAATATGATCCTCCCGGATCCCATGGCTTGCATCATAAAGCCCAAATAATAGACAAGGGACGGAAACTTGTTCCATGGTACCCTAACTTGAAGCCTTGATATGGAAGTGAGTGCTTGACAGTTATGGTGACCTCGCCAAGTGCGGCGGACTTCTCACTCCCTCTTGGGTCAAGGTTGATCTCTTTCTCAATAAAGTCCTCCCAATAAAATCGGGGTTCAACCTCTTGGACTGGCCATAGTGTCTTCATATCCAAGGGTTCAAAATCCAGAGGATTGAACTCCATCACTGGTGGTTCCACAGGGGGAGGTGGCAAACAGGTAGAGAGGGTCTCAGGTGCTGCTTCATCTTCTGCACGTTCTTCATTCACTGCACTATCAAATCCATCACCTGTTATACATGCATAAATCTCAGCACACACCACAGAAAGGTTAGTGTTAGTATAATCAGTACATATGGTACAATAAACAGAATCAGTAAAGGCCTGAATGTCTGGAAATTCAACACACAGTTCATCAATAGAAGTATTCTTGACATCATTATCAAAATTATCCTCAGAGGAAGTATTGTCAAGAATAACTACTTGTGAATCTGTATGTTCTTCAAGGGGATGTGGAGTTTGCAGTGTAGCTAATGAGGAAACGATGGGAGCATTTTGAGTGGCAAAGTCCTGCTGATTTGCTTCCATCCTCTGTTGAAATTCGAGATTATTCCTTGCCATTTGTTGTATCATTTCTTCCAGACTGAGTTGTCATATTGTGGGGTCAGGCTGATATTGTAGCTCGCGTGTCGTTTGATTCACCAAAGATGCTATCTCATCCAAGATGCTCGGTCCTCCATGTTGGCTATGATAGAAAGGTTGCTCCTCATTCACTCCAATCATGTCAAAACCACTGTTAAACTCATAACTTCCAGCAAAGTTAGGATAACATATGCATGGTAGAGGTTTACTAAAGTCAGGATAATATATGCAAGGTGGTGGCTTATAATCAACATTAGGCAAATACCCATACATGTAATTATCCAAGGAAAGCACTAAGATTCACAACCAGACAAAGCAGCCGTAACTAATTCAGTAATACAAAAAAAAAAATTTATTTATTTTTTTTTTGAAATTTTATTTCCTGTTAATAACAACAAGAGTCCCCGGCAACGGCGCCAATTTTTGAACGCGCTGTCGCGCACGAGACAAAAAGCGAGCGATTTACAAAAATATGTAGTTTAGGGAGCGACAACTCGAGTATCGTCTCACTAGGACTCTTGGGTTGCTATTATCAGAAAAGTCAGTTTTTGGGGGGTTTTGGGTTTGGAATTAAATGGAAATAAGAAAACAAAGCAGAAAAACAATGCAAACTAAATAATTATCAAATAGCTGAAAAACGATTAACCTACTGTTCTCAGTTTCCCACTATCATCGGTTCATGTAAATTCCATGCCCTAAGCAGATTCTACTCTCTTTTCGATTGTAACATCAATTAACAAGCGAAACCAATGCTACGAGACATATGTTCCTATTCTCGAATTAAGCAAACGGGGTGAAGCACTCATGAACTAAGCGAACATGAACGAACACACGCGAATTAAGCAAACGCGATTAAGTATAGGAACATACAATCATCGAAATAAATCAACACATATTCTATACGATTCTGAATTAAGCAAACAGAACATATAATAAGTTCAGGAATCACAAAAACTCAAGTGTAAATGGAAACCAATCGCAGTAGATTAATCAAGGAGACTAGTTCTCCATTACAAAAGAAACACAAAATGCTAAACCTACTGTTGCAGCCGCAACTCTAAAAAGAAAAGAAAAGAAAAGAAAGATGATAGGAGAAGATCCCCTGTTCTGTCCTAAAACAGACTTAAATACAGCTTCTGGATTCCGCTAGATCGCGAGGCGAGCATACCTTCGCGAGGCGAATAATATGAACAGTCTTCAGTGTTTGGCTCTCTCGCGAGGCGAGCTTATCATTCGCGAGGCGAAACTCTTCAAATTCCAAACTGTCACAGCCGTGACCTTCAACACGGGTAAGCCGTGATGACTTCTGGTATTCCAGGGTTGGATTACTCGCAAGGTGAGACATAGAGGATTGCATTTTCTGGCACAGTCAGCCTTCAGGTTCGTGAGGCGAGTAGCCTCTCGCGGGGTGAAAAACTCCAGAACTGCTTCTTCTTATTACCTGAAAACAAGAAATAGCAGTAAGTACTTTATTCGACTCTAAATCGACTAAATTAACCTAAAAATACTCTAGAGACTCAAAATGCTGCTTGAAGGCAATCATGTCTAATTTGGGTGAAAATGAGATATAATTAGCACAAAACCACGGTCATACTAGCCATAATACTAGATGAGCCGGGGGCTGATCAAGGCACAAGTTTACATGATGCTATATTCCATGGAAGTAGAGAGCCCTCCTGATGTTGGAAGTGTGCCTATTGTGCGAGAGTTTCCTGAAGTGTTTCCCGGTGATGTTTATAACTTGCCCCCTAAGAGAGATGTGGAGTTTACCATAGACTTAGTGCCTAGAACTGGGTTTATCTCCATAGAACCTTATAGGATGTCTCCTATAGAGCTAGCTGAGCTGAAGAAATAGATAGAGGACTTGATCCAAAAAAAAGTTCATTAGGTCTAGCGTATCCTCATGGGGAGCGCTAGTGTTGTTGGTGAAGAAGAAAGATGGAAGTATGAGGTTATGTCGACTATCGGCAGCTCAACAAAGTGACCATTAAGAATAGGTATCCTCTTCCTAGGATTGATGACCTATGGATCAGTTGATAGGAGCTTGTATCTTCTCTAAGATAGATTTAAGGTCGGGATACCATCGATTTGGGTTAAGTCCGAGGACATCTCAAGACAGCATTTAGAATGCGTTATGGTCACTATGAGTATCTGGTTATACCCTTTGGTGTGACTAATGCTCCTGCCGTGTTCATGGATTATATGAACAAGACCTTTCACCTTTACTTGGATAAGTTTGTGGTGCTTTTCATATATGACATCTTAGTGTACTCCAAGACCAAGGAGGAACATGAGGAACACTTGAGGGTTGTCTTGCAAATCCTTAAGGAGAAGCAGTTTATGCTAAGTTGTCTAAGTCTGAGTTTTGGCTAGAAGAGGTGAGTTTCTTAGGACATGTCATCTCTAAAGGTGGGTTAGTCGTGGACCCGGCTAAGGTAGAGAATATGCTCCAATGGGAAGCACCAAAGTCAGTGACCGAGATTATGAGTCTCTTGGGTTTAGCAGGGTACTATAGGAGATTCATAGAAGGTTTCTCTAAGATAGATTTACCTTTGACCCGTCTGGCCAAGAAAGTGCAGCTTTTTGTGTGGACTCTAAGTGTGAGGAAAGTTTCCAAACCTTAAAGGATAGGTTGACATCAGCACCAGTGTTAGTTTCACCCGATCCTAGTGAACCTTTCATAGTATACTGCGATGCTTCTAAGCAAGGTTTAGGTGATGTGTTGATGCGGAATGGTAAGGTAATAGCATATGCATCTATATATGCAGTTGAAAACCCATGAGAAGAACTACCTACCCATGATTTGAAATGATGAGTTGTAGTATTTGGCATAAATATCTGGAGGCATTACCTTTATGGAGTGAGGTTTGAGGTCTTTAGTGATCATAAGAGTTTGCAGTATCTATTTTATTAGAAGGAGTTGAATATGAGGCGGCGTAGGTGGATGGAGTTTCTTAAGGACTATGATTTTGAGTTGACCTACCACCCAGGAAAGGCCAATGTGGTGGCAAATGCTTTGAGTAGAAAAACCTTACACATCTCCGTTTTTATGGTTAGGGAGATGGATTTTATTGAGGAATTTAGGGATTTGAGTTTAGCTTGGGAAGTTACCCCTAAGAGTATTAGGCTTGGAACCTTGAAGGTCACCAATAGTTTGATGGATCAGATCAGAGAAGACCAAAAGATAGATAGGTACCTCTTAAACCAGAGGGAGTTGCTTGCTCAGGGTAGAGACCTTAGTTTTATGGAAGGAAGTGGTGGAGTCTTGAAGTTTCAAGATAGAGTTTGCATACCTGACGTTCCTGAGCTTAGGAAGTTGATCCTTGAAGAAGGACATGGGAGTGGACTGGGTGTGCACCCAGGTGCCACTAAGATGTATCAGGACATAAAGCGTATGTTTTGGTGGCCTAAGATAAAAAAGGATGTCACTGAGTTTGTCTATGCATGCTTAGTGTGCCAAAAGGATAAGATAGAACACCAAAAGCCTTCAGGAAAGTTGCAGCCTTTGAGTATCCCAGAATGGAAGTGGGATAGTATCTCTATGGATTTTGTGTCTGGACTCCCTAGGACTCCAACTGGTTGTGATGCTATATGGGTTGTTGTGGATAGATTAACTAAGTCTGCTCATTTCATCCCTATGAATATGAAATATCCCTTAGAGAAGTTGACCAGATTATACATCAAAGAGATAGTTAAGCTACACGGTGTACCTTCTAGCATAGTGTCAGATAGAGACCCTAGATTTACCTCTAGGTTTTGGAATAGCTTACACGAGGCTTTAGGGACAAAGCTTAGGCTGAGTTCAGCTTATCACCCACAGACTGATGGTCAGAGAGAACCATTCAGTCCTTAGAGGACTTGCTTAGAGCTTGTGTGCTAGAACAGTCGGGCGGTTGGGATAAGTTTTTGTCCTTGATAGAGTTCACCTACAACAATAGCTTCCATTCCAGTATTGGGATGGCACCTTATGAAGCTCTTCATGGGAGGAGATGTAGGACACCCTTGTGTTGGAATGAACCTGGTGAGAATGTGGTACTAGGACCAGAAATAGTGCAAGAAACCACAAAAAAGTAAGCATGGTTCAGGAAAAGATGAAAGTGGCACAGAGTAGGCAAAAGAGCTACCATGATAAAAGAAGGAAGGCCCTCGAATTCCAGGAAGGTGATCATGTGTTCTTGAGTATTACTCCAACAACTGGGGCGGGTAGAGTGATGAAAGCGAGGAAAGCTACTCCTAGATTCTTTGGTTTTTACCAAATTCTGAAAACAGTTGGCGAAGTCGCCTACCAAATAGCCTTACCACCTTTCTTGTCCAACCTTCACAGTGTGTTTCATGTATCCCAGCTTCGAAAGTACATTCATGATCCTAGTCATGTGATAGTACCCAACACAATTCAGTTAAAAGAGAACTTGACATTTGAGGTACTACCCCTTCGAGTTGAGGATCGGAGGGTGAAGCAGCTAAGAGGCAAGGAGATTCCTTTGGTTAAAGTGGTTTGGAGTAGGGCTACTGAGAAAAGTGCTACATGGGAGAAGGAAAGCAAGATGATGGAAGCATATCCACACCTTTTCAATCGAGGTGAGTAGAAATTGCGAGGACGAAATTTTTATAAGGGGGTGGAATTGTAACACCCCGTTTTTCGTATAAAGTCTGAGTGTTTATATGTATATTTTATGTTGTTAAGCTACCTTAGAAATGTTGTAGAAGGGATAAGTGGGATTTTTAGGCTTAAAATCCCTTTCTGGTATATGAGCACGCCCGTGCTCGTGTCCAGCACGTCCGTACTCGTCAGGCGTGTTCAGTGGCTGATGGAGCCACGAGCACGGCCGTGCTTAAAGAGAGCATGATAATCTTCTAGATTATGTAATTTTTGTGTGCTTATTGAGCAGATTTATGCTCTCAATTGTGCTAATTGATTGAGTTTTGTCCCTAAGTTTAGTTAATTTAGTTTTAATAATGTTTTACGTATTTTAGTTTAATTTTATATTTTTAGAGTTGATTTAATAGTGTTTTTTTTTACTTGTTTATTTTTGTAGGAAATAATAAAGATGAGATGGAATTATTGAGAGATCAATTTTAAAGAAAAGTGTTAAAAGCCCATTTAAAATGAAAGAAGACATTGTGAATTAATTGAAGGAAGCTCACTTGAAGTCTGGAAGGCAAAGTGCTGGACAATTGAAAAATCAATGTGATTGCAACTAAAAGAAAAAAAAAGAACCATGCACAACACACAAGCAAAAGGCCCACGTGAAACAAGGAAACCAATTGGATTTGGACAAAAATACAAGTGGGCTTGTGCCTTATGGGAAGCTCCAATTAGAATGAAGAAAAGCCAACAAGGCCCGGAGGTGAAGCCAGTGTTACTTTTGTGCAATTGGACATTGGATTGGAAAAAAGAAAAGAAACATAAGTCCACAACAAGCATCAGGAAGCCCACATCAGCTTGCAATAGTGAAAAAGAAATAGCAAAGAACCTAATGAAGAGGGAGAGAGCCGCACAGTGGGCGTTAACAGAAGACACGAGGGTGGCGCACAGGGAGCTGCACAGAGATTCATCCAGTAGTGCTGATGTTCATTTTTGTGGAGTTTTCTTTGCTCCCTTTATCTTTATTTTATTTTATTTTATTTTAAGGTTTAATATGTCTAGTTAAATCCCTTCTTGTTGGGGTTAGGTATTTACTTTTCTAAACTTAGTTGTATCTTGACTTGGTTTTAATTCAAGTTCCTTTTTCTTTATGAGTATTTGATTCTTTTCTTAATGCTTTTCTTGGCTTGACCACCCATGGAATGATTTGTTGCTTTGGTAGACAATGGGACAATTGATGTTAATGCATGTTGATGAATCAAATACCAGTAGTTCATGAATCTAGGAATAGGTCTTGAAGTGCTTGCAATCTTTTAAGTCTTGGCTCTTTATGCAAAATCTTATGTTATTCCACCTAAGGAATTAAGGTTTAATTTGGGGTTTTAGGCTCATTCCACCTAAGGAATTAGGGTTTGAGTATTTTTAAAGGCTTGATTGTCATAAATGAACTAGGACTTATGTTAGTAACCATTTCATTGCAATTGAGGGAAGATTAGTGTAGTATAACCCCAACATTTTTATCCATTTGTTAATCACAACTCTTTGTGCTTTTTAAGTGTTTGTTAAAAATCCAAAAGACCAAAAATATTTTATTGCTTTTGTTGCTTTATTTTATGTTTTGAGCTCTCTTCATACCAAATATAGGTCTAGATAGCTGTTTAACTTGTGAATTGGTACTTGGCAACTAATCCATATGGACGATATCCGGTCCCACCACCGTATTACTTGTTTACAACTAGGTATACTTGCCAAAATCGTATCAGAGCATGGCCGTGTCAGAAATGCGCATCCGTGATGCGACACCCTCCACCCTGCACGTTAATATAAAACATTTATCTAAAAGAGGTAGTATAAAAACATGCATTTATTTCTTAAAATAAAATCTGGATAAAAGATACCACATTGTAACATCTCAATGCGGAAGGAAACATAGTTTTAAAAAAAGACAAAACATAACCATAACGTAAACATAGTGTAAACATAACCCAACCCCGATGTCACATACAACGGTCTTTGGTATAACTGCTCGGAATAAAATCCTCGGAATACAACTGAAACTGAAACTAAAAACAACTATAACTACTGATAAATCATAGCTAGAGTCGCGACTCCTCAGAGTCAATCCTCCACTGGTTGATCATCATCCTCTGCAAAAAGAGATACATGCCAACAACAGAAAAAGAGAAAACAGGGAGTAAGAAAACATGTAAACACATCGTCATGGAAGTAGTAGGCAAGATGAACATATATCATAGCATGGCATAGCAATACACAACATATAACATCAACATCAATAATCACATCAACATATCATCTCAACCAATATATGCTATGTGGTGCAGTACTACTCCGCTACTCAGTTATACGTGTGGATCCAAACTATCTCAGGAAGGCAATTTCGGAGTTACATATCCACATTGGCCATGAAAGCACCAACGCCGGCAGTCCGTCAAACCATGGGTGAACCCCTTGCATAGCCGACGCATCATAACGAGGATACGCCACCGCAGGGGTGCACGGTTCACCAAACCTTGGGTGAATCGCCGAGACTTGGTCAGATCATCGTACTCTAGGACGACCTCCCCTATGTTGAACTTCCCCCACTAACACTTCAACATATGAATGCATGAGCACAACGACAGACAAGGCAACCACCTCCTTTGCTTGGGCCAATAAGCACCCAAGGCTTATCACCAACATCCACATTAATATCAACACCCTAACCCTTAGGTCAAGGCCCCCTTGGCCAAAAAGCACCAAGGTTCAACTCATCAACACCTCAACCAAAAAGCATCGAGGCCACTTTGGCCAAAAAGCACCAAAGCGTAACAATGTGTGACAACCCAAAGGGTACCGGCTTAACCAACTTATTATCCTTGTTTATCTTAATTAACTTTTAATTAAGTTATCTAACACTTCTTCATTCGATTGGCGATTTATTACATTATTGGGGACATTTGGGGTTAAACACCCCTTAGTTCATTTAATCTCAGATTCCGACTAGTAGGGAGAGCATGAGCCTGCTCACCCCAACACGGTCGTGCTGCCACTTAGGTGGAGCACGGTCGTGCTCATTGTCCTGCACGGTCGTGCTCAATGCGCTGCCATCTTCCAGAACTCAACTGGGAGCATGGGCGTGCTCCCTGTTCAGCACGGCCGTGCTCCTAGGCCAGTCGTACTGTTCTGGGAAGATTCAACTTATGTTCTTGGCGCCAAAACTCCCTAACACTCTCAAATCAGATCCTAGGGTCCTTTGACTAATCCAATTGGCATCAAACCTCACCTCTCACTAGCAGTTCATGTCTTATGAAATATTGGGGAATTAATCCCTAAACCATTACGTTAATTAAGAGTCCTTATTAATTCAATTAGGGTCCTATTAACATTTCAACTGTAGCCAACACTCAGCCAATCAACATCATCAATGACAACAGTCAACAACATTCTCATAACATCATCATTAATAAACCAATGGCATTCAACATAGCAATATTCATCAATATACACTATTTGGCATATAACATCATTCCAATCTAACAACTATAACAGATATGCATATCAACTAACAATTATAGAAATTAATCCATACAATCAAACGGAAAATGGCATTGACAACAGTTTAGGCAAAATCATTGATAACATGTAACATTCATACAGATAATCAAACAATGGGGTCATGGGAACCCTTCATCTTACGCTACCCCCTTGCCTAATGAATACACTATTCTTCTCCCCATACCTGGTATGAAGAATCCCGTTAACTAACGCAGATCACCAACTGGCTCCCTCGAACGGCTCGACGAACAATCCCCAAGCATATGCTAACACGAAAATGTTAACCAATTAGTTCCCAAATCAAGAACAAGAAAAGGGAAACTAAAAGGGAAGAATTATTACCTTACTACGATTGGCACTGACTAACTAGACGTTCCCACAAGTCTCCAAAGCTCCAACAACATAATGGGTTTAGAGAAAATAGGGAAGAAATGGTTTGTTGCCCACTAAGGATTCTCTTTGTGCCAAAATAGGGTTTATGAGAAAACCCTCTGTTACTGTTCTCTTTTTAAAGGCATAGACCCGAGCACGGTCGTGCTCCTCCTTGAGCACGACCTTGCTCAACTTAGAGCCTACGAGGCGCGGTTTGCCTTTGAGCACGGGCATGCTCACCGTTGAGCACAAGCGTGCTCAACTTAGCATCAGCGAGACGAGCTAGCCCAACGAGCACGGTCGTGCTCTAAGTTGAGCACAGCCGTGCTCTAAGTTGAGCACGGTCGTGTTTGTGACTCAAACAGTCACAAGATACAAGCCTAAGAAAGGGATTTTCCACCTAAAACCCCACTTAGCCCACTCTAAACCTTCCTAACAAACAAGGCACACACAAAAAACACTTAACGAAAAATGGGGTGTTACACGTGACGCTCTTTATGTCTGACTGTCTCGAAGTTAAGCACGACCGTGCTTAATGGGGAGCACGACCGTGCTTGAGTCTGAGTCTATATAAACAAAGGAGACGGCGAGGGTTACGAGTGTAAACCATCAAATTAGCACTTTAGCAACCCTAAGTGTGACGGCAACCTCTCCCTTCACCCTTGCTTAACCCAACCAAATCCTTGGTGTTCTTGCTCTAGTTTGGGAGAGAAAGTCATGAGCGCTAATGTCATGAAGGTAAACTAGTTATCCCTCTCTTTAATTCCTTTTCCTTTTATGATTGGGTTGGTTACCCTTTTTGTGTTGGCCAAGGCTTGGGAAACTCATTGAGCCGCTCGAGGGAAACTAAGTAGAGTCGTTTTCTTGGTGCTAAGGGAATCGTCATACCAGGTATGGGGAGAATGATAGTATGAACATGTAGACAAAAGGGCAGTGTAAGATGAAGGGTTACCCATGACCCTATTATTTGTTAAATGTTAAATTGATGATTGTCACATGTTCGAATCTATGTTTGTTTGTTATTTGCATGTTTATTCATGAGTGCTATAATGATGTTTATACCATGATTAATTGTCTAGTTGATATGCTGATTATGACATAAATAATGTTGGTTTGATGATATTTTTTATGTCATTGTTAAATGCATGTTGGTTTGATGACAAACACGTTGTGTTAATAAGACTCTAATTGGTTAAAATAGGGCTTGTTAATAATCCTTGAAATTAATGGCTTAATTCCCCAAATTATTTCATAAAACATGGATTTAGTATTGAGAGGTGAGGTATATGCCAAATGGTTTAGTCAAGGACCCTAGGATTGATTATGAGTGTTTTAGGGAGTTTTTGGCTAAGAGCCATAACCAAATCTGTCCAGACAGTACGGTCACGCTCCAGTAAGCACGACCGTGCTTAACAGGGAGCACGCTCGTGCTCCCCCAAACAGAATAGACGTGAATTAAAGGAATAAAGGGGTGCTTCACCGCATGTTATGCTTTGGTGCTTATTGGTCAAAGTAGCCTCGATGCTTATTGGTCGAGATGTTAAAGTTGAACCTTGGTGTTTATTGGCCAAGGGGGCCTTGACTCTTAAGGGTCAAGGTGTTGAGGGTGATAAACTTGGGTGCTTGTTGACCCAAGCGGAGGTGGTGGATACTCGTTGTTTGTTGTTGTGCTCGTGCATTCACGCATTGGAGTTGTTAGTGGGGGAAGTTCAACATAGGGGAGGTCGTCCTAGAGTACGGCAATCTGGCCATCCGCGATGATTCATCTAGGTGGATCGTGCGCCCCCATGGTGGTGCGTCCAAGAGTAAGGTGCATCGGCTATCCAAAAGGTTCACCCATGGTTTGGTGAACTGCCGACATTGATGCTTATTGGCAATGTGGATATATAACTCCGAAGTTGCCTTCCTGAGATAGATTGGATCCACATGCATAATGGAGTAGTGGAATAGCGTTGCACTGCATAACATAAATTGGTTAAATTACCATGATGATATGAATATGTTATAAATGTACGTTGTATGTTATTATATGCTATGTTTATATGATGCATGTTCATCTTGCTTCCTATCTCCATGCCTTTATGTTTCATATATATGTTCTTACTCCCCGTTTCTCTGTTGTTGTTTTGGCATGTATCTCTTATGTAGAGGACAGTGAGCAACCAGTTGAGGAGTGACTCCGAAGAGCCGCAACTCTTAGTTAGGATTTTCTCAGTTTTTAGTTGTAGTTTTAGTTTGTAATCTGTGATGTTTCCGGATTGGTTATACCAGCTCTGTATGTGACATCGGGGTTGGGATGTTTTATTTTATTGTTATGCTTTCTTTTATAAACTTATTTCTTTTTATTTCCGTGTTGTTGAGACCTTTGTTCATGTGGTACATTTTCTACCTGTGAATTTTTATTATTTCAATAAATGAATGCATGTGTTTATTTTATTAATTTCTTTTATATGCCTTTTATGCTTTATAAATGCATGCGAGGTAGAGGGTGTCACACGGAACCCTAGACCACCCCAACGTTTAGACAGAAATTTTGTCCCATGAAAGCTATTTGATCCCTTTTGACTCCCTATTGGCCGGCCCCCACCAAAATGAATTTAGCATTTTTTGAAACTCATCACTAAGGGCTTGTTTGTGAGTTTGGAAGGGGAAGTGAGGGGAGGGCTTTGGGAAAGGGATAAGGGAAGAGAAGATAGCCCTCGAAAACCCTCCAAATTCCTCCTCTAGTTCATTTTTTTTAGTCCCCCCAAATTGGAGGACTTTGAAGAATTTTGATTCTTTTGTTAAAAAATAAACCCCATTCAAGATGGTGGAGCATCCTTCCCTTCCCTCGTACCTTTCCCCTTTCTTCCTCCCAAAACCTTCCCCTCCCTTCCCCTCTAAAACTCACAAACAAGCCCTAAGGGAAGGAGGAATGAGATACATACTCATACAATAAGTGGGGACGCTGGGGCTACGGACTTGATTAAAACTTCCCTACCAGCCATAGAGAGATTTTTACCTTTCCATGAACTCACGTTCTTCCAAACCCGATCTTTAACATAACTAAAAATCTCCTTTTTATTTCTACCAACCATGGACGGAACTCCCAAATACAACAACCAACTGCTCAGGAACCCCATTGATATTAGATAGGCACTCATGGTTTGTCTACTTTCTTAAAAAAGGAAGGCCTACTGACCTTCCATTATCGTCGAGGAAAGGACACGAGGAAGAACATTACCAGAAAAATCATAGCCTATTTTTCCATATTAAGTCTTTGACAACATTAACCTCCTCATCATTAGCCCTCGTAAAAAGGAACTTGTCATCCGCAAAAAAACAGATGAGTAATGATAGGGGCTCTTCTACAAATCTTCACCCCGCAGATATGGCCACTACTCTCCTTTTTTTATCAAAGGTGAAACCATTTCTTCTTTTTCTTTTTTTGGTTAGATTTAATGTAGGATCTATTAAATTATATGGGTCTACTCCTTATTGAGCGAGTTCTATTAATTCTATCTAATAATAAGTGTATGAATGCAAATGTGATACTAAAGTTGCTTTTCTGGTAAACACTCGAGGATTAATCGATCACAAATTAAAAGTATAACTTGCAATAACTACTTAAAGACATTGTTCATGATGTGCTGCAAATGATTGATATTGTGATGCATTTGCATGCTATTTGCTTTTAAAAAAAATATCTTACTTAAAAACACTGATATCATAAATCAGCTTTAATAAATTGTACATAAATGAATAGAGTAATATTCCACCAAATCAATGCATAATCTTAGGTAGCGTTTGGTATAAGATTTAAAAAAGTATTCCCGAGAATGTTGGCAATAGGATAAAAGTTTTCCATGTTTAGTACAAGTTTTAAAATTTTATTCTCAGGCATAAAACATTCCCGGGAATGTATTTTACCTGGGAATAAAACATTTCAGATACCAAACGTCACCTTAGATGAGAGAAAATGAAAACCACCTATCGATCATATGATAAACTTCCTTGGGCTTAAATGTCTGGGCCACATGTCCGGCGCCCTGTATTACAGACAAAAAATAATAATTATCTAGTTTATTCACAGAGAAATAAAATTACCAATTAAATTAAAAATAATAAAAAACAAATTGCTAAATAAATTCATATAAATAGCATTCTCAAGTTCGGATTGTACTTGCCTTCACGGTCACGTATGTTAAGTAGTGGTCTTCTTTCATTTTGTAAATTTCGGTGAATCTGTGAAATATTCAAAGGACCACGTAATTAATGCAACAATGATAGTTTCTTTTTTCACCCAAAAGGAACATATAGAAATACGAGCTTTGAGCGCATTTTTTAATTAGAGGAATTGTAAATGAAAATAAACCTGCAATTGATATTTATTAGTGGGGAAGAACAACGAAATTGCATAATAGTAAGCATGAGGAGTACTATTTGGACAACTAATCACTCAACATCGTATAGGCACCGTATTTCTTTCTTTCACTTTTACTTCTAGTTAAATTAAAATAAATAACTAAAATAATAAAACAAAAATGATGTTATAGGGACATACGGTGTCGGGTGTCAATGATGGTTGTACAAATAACATATTCATAGTAAGCATAGTGTTAGATATCGAAGTGAGAGAATCTCGATGTATTGATGAGTCTCATTGTAATGAGCTGAATTTACAAAATGAATAGATTTACATATATATAGCCATAATTAGCCTAACAGTTTTGTAACTACCTCTAACAATACTTAAACTAACTGTAACTGTAATACTCCCCCTCAAGTTTGGGGCAAAAATGTCTAAAGCACCTAACTTGGACAACAAGGCAGAAAATTTACAATGAGAGAGGGGTTTAGTGAACACATCAGCTAGTTGTTGAGCAGTTGGAAGGTAAACCATCTTGATGAAACGTGCATTGACATGTTGTCTTATAAAATGATAGTCAATGTCAATGTGCGAGACCTTTCATTTGAGGTAGGATTTGCAGCTAGTTGGATTGCTGATTTGTTACACACATGACCATAATGAATGGAACTTCAATTTGGAACGGGCGCAGGAGCTATTGCAACCATAAGAGTTCACTGGGGAGGCTTGCCAAGGCTCTATATTCTGCCTCTGCAAAAGATCTTGCCACAGTTGGTTGTTTTTTTGACTTCAATGAAATCAATGAGGACCCCAAGTAGACACAGAACCCGGTTGTTGACCTGTGGGTGACGGTGCAATTGCCCAATCAGAGTCAACATAAGCAGTGAGTTTGGTGTTAGCTTGAGCTGAGAAAAAATGCCCTGTCTTGGTGATGATTTCAGATACTGAAGAACATGATGAAGTGCAGTGAGGTGAGGAGTTCTAGCCTTGGACATGAACTGACTCAATTTGTTCACTTTGCAAAGATGATATCGAGGCCTAGAGATGGTTAAGTACATCAATCGCTAAGAAGCTTACTATACATTGAGGGATCATCAATGGAATCACCATTTGAGTTATTCAATTGCAGATTGGCTTCCATTGGAATGTTGGCAGGTTTGGAATGGATGAATCCAGTGTCCTCTAGAAGTTCCAATGTATACTTCCTTTGACTGAGGTGAATCCCTTTTGAGGATTTGGCAATTTCCAAGCCTAAGAAGTACTTGAGGTTCCCAAGGACTTTGAGTTTAGACTGTTTCTGTAAATCAAAATTGGCGTTGGATACCAAGGATTGGTTTGGGTGGCAATGATGATGTCATCCAAATAGACAAGAAGGAGAATGAAAGACTCATTTGACCTTTTATGAAATAGGGAATAATCTCTTTGTGGGTGATGAAATCCAAGTTGGATGATGGGCTGTGAGAAAATTTTTTTGAACCACTGTCTTGAGGCTTGCCTCAAGCCATAAAGAGATTTGTGCAACTTGCAAACATGATGTCCCTGTTGAGATGGATAGCCAAGAGGTAGATCCATGTAGACCTCTTCAAAGAGGTCACCATTCAAGAAGGCATTATTGATGTCTAATTGAGACATATGCCAATTTTTCTGTGCTACCACTGCAAGTAACACTCTGACAGTGATCAGTTTGGCCACAGGAGAGAAAGTCTCCAAGAAATCAATCCCCGTTTGTTGCGTGAAGCCTCTAGCCACCAAACGAGCCTTGTGCCTTTCAATTGAACCATCTGAATTGAACTTGGTCTTGAAAATCCATCTACAACCTATAGTTTGTTTGCTAAGAGGTAGAGGAGACCATGTGTTATTTGCCTCTAAGGCTTGAATTTCATCGGTCATAGTTTGCTCTCCATTAAGGGTATCTAACTGCCTGATGATAATATTGTGGTTCATAGTGTGAGTCCACATTGGCAATGAAGGTGTGATAGGTGGGAGAGATGTGTTTGTAGGTGAGATGTTGATGTAAGGGATATATGGAATTGTGCACATAATCCTGTAGGGTGACGTGCACGACTAGATCTTCTAGGTGGATCGGGTGCAGGGTTAATAGGCTTAGGTTGGTTAGGTGCATGATTAATAGGCTCAAGTTCTGGATCAGGGTCAGGGTCAGGGTCAGGCTCAGTGTTTGGTGAAGGTGGGGCTTGGTTAAAATTAAGCTCGGGATGAGTTATAGGGTTTGGGAATGTATCCTTAATTGGCACTGGTAAGACAGTGGATTGAAAAGGATCAGGTGCAGTGTGTAGCTGATTTGTCTCAAAAGGAAATTGATCTTCAAAGAATGTGACATCTCTGGAAATCACAAATTTCTTGCTAGACAAGTCATACACTCTATAACCTTTGTAACCAAGGGGTAGTCCATGAAGACGGCAGGGAAAGTCCTTGGAGAGAATTTATTTCTTTGATGAATAGGAATGGCAGCAAAACATAGACATCCAAACACTCTAAAGGCTTAGTAGCTTGGCAGTTTGTTGTATAGCAATTCATAGGGAGATGCATTCTTTAAAGAGGGTGAGGGGACCCCGTTGATTAAGAATGTTGCAACATTGACACATTCTCCCCAAAAGGCAACTGCGACCTTGGATTGGAACATCAAACTCGGGCAACATTCAACAAGTGTTGATGTTTTCTTTCAACCACGACATTCTGCTCAGGTCGATAAGGACAACTAAACTGATGCACCGCGCCTTGATCTTGTAGGAATACAATCATTTAGAGTTCTTTCGCACTATCAGACCTTAGTTGTTTAATAACCTTGTCAAAATTAGTCTTGACAAAACTAAAAAATCTCTTAATAATAGAAGGAGCCTCAGATTTATACTTCAATAGGTATAACCAAGTAAATCTAGTACAATCATCAACAATTGTCAAAAAGAATCTCTTACCATCATAAGTGGGGTGATGATAAGGATCCCATATATCCACATGTACAAGATCAAATGAATGAGCACTGAAATTGTTATTGGAAACAAAGGATAATCTCCTAAACTTTGATAAAGGCCATACTAGGTAATCATTACAGGAAGTTGATTGTAAGTGTATATCAACCTTATTACAGAAAACTTTCAAAACCTTTTCAGAAATATGACCTAACCTGGCATGCCATAGAGCATGATCAGGAGAACTAGACTTATTTGTAATTGTACAAATGTGTGAATGAGTATTAGGAGTGTCTACTGACTGTGTATGTGAAGTGTGGACATGTTTAGCTTGAGTTGGACTGGGAGAGTGAAGGATGTAAAGGCCTTGATGAAGTTCACCTTCTCCAATCTTCCTCTGGTGCAGTGTGTCCTGGATAATGAAAGAAGACTTGTTAATGACCACATGAACATCGGGACCGAGCATAGAAAACTCATGTGAAAGTAGATTAACATGAAAAGAAGGTATGTACAGAACAATATGTATAACCAAGTGGGGGTTAAGTTGGACAGAACCAGTACCTACCACTTGCACTAAGGATTGATTTGGCAAAGTGACAAACCTATTTTTAATGACTTGGAAATCAAGAAAGACATTATCATGACAAGTTATATGAGAGGTAGCCCCTGAATCAAGTATCCAACAATTTGAATTCTTGAAAACAGAACCAAGAATGGACAAAGATGTGCCTAAGGACAGCTTACCTACAAAAGGATCCATTTGATCTTGTACAGTACACACTGGAACTCTTGCAAATTGAGCTTGCAACTTAGCAAGCATGTACTGACACTGTTGAGGGGTCCAAGCATCATCTTCACTGCCATCAGTGATTGGTAGAGGCTTGGTACTTTTTCTGACCAGGTGGATAACCATGCAACTTGAAACACTTATCCTTGGTGTGCCCTGTGATGCCACAATGAGCCCAAACAGGCCTATCACTCTTCTGATTTTTGTTCTTGTTCTGTGGATGCTGAACAGTGTAAGCAACCTCAGTGGAAGGAACGATCTGAAGACCAACCTCTCTTTGACTCTGATCTTGAATCAACATTGAAAAGACTTGTTCAATTGGTGGAATAGGATTCATCATGAGAATTTGGCCATGAGCATGAGAAAAAGACTCATTGAGCCCCATCAAGAACGCCATGACAAATTCATCCTGAAGAAAATCTATCAAGGGTTGAACACTACCACAATTGCAGTGATGAACCGACCTATATTCACCAAGTTCTTCCCACAAGCTTTTGAACCTGGTGAAATAAGCACTTACAAAACTAGAATCTTGGTTGCAATGGAGAAGTGCCTTCTTCAATTGGAAGATTCGAGGACCATTCTTCTGCTTGAAGCGATCTTCAAGATCCTTCCATATGGCTCCAGCAGAAGTGGAGTAGATCACACTGGTGCTAATCTCCTTCGTGATCGAATTCAAGATCCATGAGGCAACAATGCTATCATTGCGTTTCCAAAGATGATAATTCACATCTTCTGCAGGAGGTGGTTGAGGAACAGAGCCATCAACGAAACCTAACTTGTTCTTGCCATCAAAAGCAAGAATCATGGAGCGACGCCATGTGACGAAATTGGTACCATCAAGAGGTTGCGAAACAAGGACCAAACCAGGAAGGTCCGAAGCATGAATGATAAGAGGATTTTGATCTTCCATTGTAGGAGCAAGAAGCTCAAAGAAGAAACAGAAATGGAGGAAGAGAGAATGCATAAATCGCAAGGAGAGAGAAAAGAGTATGCGGAAGCTCTAAACAACTGATACCATGTTAGATATCGAAGTGAAAGAATCTCAATGTATTGATGAGTCTCATTGTAATGAGCTGAATTTACAAAATGAATAGATTTACATATATATAGTCATAATTAGCCTAACTGCTTTGTAACTACCTCTAACAATACTTAAACTAACTGTAACTAACTAGTAACCATAAGACATAGTTTTTCTACATAATCACCCAATTTGATACTAGTCGGCTATCAAAAAAAAATATTTGATACTGGTCGTGAATCAGTTTCATATTATCTACAAATTATGATAATTTTAAGTAAAGAAATTTTTCATATATATTTTATGAATAAAACATAACATGCATTATTTTTTAGCCACGTTAATTTCTTTTTAAATTTTCATAGAGGTGTAAAAAAATAATATAGATGTTATGTTTTTATTAATAAACATCACTACAAGTAAGCTCCTAAAGAATTTTATAAAAAAAAATTCTAAAAAATTGTCAACTTAATTTTGAAAGGTATACTAAATTAAACTTAAATAAGTATATATATTTGTCTATATAACCATATCATTGTTAGGTAGCTCGGATGTAACTGAGTATAATTCATATTTGTTATGTAAATAATATCTACTGACCATATGAATTAATGGTAATTAGGATTGTCAGATATTATATGTTATTTATGTAATAATTGTTCACTACTACCTTGATTGTATATTGATTTGTTCATGGCTTATATAATAGATTCTCCATGTAGTTGAAACACACAAATTATACCAATAGTCTCTTGTTTTCTCTCATCTCAACATGATATCTAAAGCCTAACAAGTGGCAACCCTGATTCATGCCTACCTGGTGGACCTACTGCCCATCAGTGAATTTTTCCACAAAACCGTGCTCTCTTTTATGATTTTCACCTTCTTTGGTGGTTGTGTTCTCCTTCTGACATCACATCCTGTCCAGTCTGCCGCTGTCAATGAACGTCCTCCCATCGTCGGCCACTATCCGCCACCATTTCCAGCTGACGACCCCACCGTTTGAATCGTCGGTGGCCGATCTATGCAATCGTCTGAACCTCACTGATAGACACCGTCGAACATGCCCCTGGCATTGTTCGCCTCTTTCCCGCTCTGATGCACGCGTCACTCTTTCTATGGTAAAAAGGTTGATGTTGAATTGAGTAGCATTATCAAATCCACTATTCACTCTTCTCTAAAGTAGATCTTTCTTGCCCATCTCACCTGTGAATCCGTTTGGGAGCAAGCCAAGGTTCGTTACACAAACAACACACAACGTCTCTATGGAGTTTGTAGAATCTCATGAATGTCATTGCTCCTCGCTAGTTTGATGGTCCTATTTCTGTTTATTTGGGAAAGGTTCATAGTCCTTACATGATTTCAATGAACTTTTGCCACCAGCCGACACTCCAGCCAATGAACTTGAGAAGCACAGTAGCTTCTTCGTGTTGTTGGTCCTGCATGGTTTGCCTCCATAGTACTTCGACATCCGTGATAAGATGTTGGGTTCTCCTAATGTCCCATCTTTGACCACGTCTTGGTCGACTTTATTTCGGGTCCGGACCAAAATGTCACCTAGCTCTGATCTCCCTCCTACTCCTATCTTCGAGCTAACTCCTGCTCATGTTGATGCTCTTGTGTCCCAGGGCAGTGGTTGTGGTTGCACTTGTAATACCCAGGTGCCGACGAGGATGGGGAGTGGTCGCCGGTGCAAGAAGGCACGGATAAGGAGCGGCTCCTGGTAGGCTTCTAGGCGGAGGGACGCATGAATAAACCAATTACACACCTGAATGAGAAGGATCCTAAGGCTGTGTAGGTATGGGACTATACAGTTGAGGAAGGCATATATGAATTGATTGGTACTACCTATACCAACAAGATGCATCTTCTTTTGGGTAGCTCATCACTTAAGAACTCCACAGTTAAGCGAGCTTGACTTGGAGCAATTCTGGGATGGGTGACCTCTTAGGAAGTTTTCCCAGGATGTGTGTGAGTGAGGACAAAGCACGCTGAAAAGACCCATGTTGGTCTGTGGGGTCAGTCGTCAATCCACAGAGCAGCTAGGGATGCTACAAATGGTATCAGAGCGGCACCTCTCCCTGTACGGTGTGGTTCGGGGACGAACCAAGTGGAAGCTGGTGGGCATGTAACACCCGGGTGCCGACGAGGACGGGGAGTGGTCGCCGGTGCAAGAAGGCACAGACAAGGAGCGGCTCCTGGCAAGCTTCTAGGCGGAGGGACACGTGAATGAACCGATTACACACCTGAATGAGAGGGATCCTAAGACTGTGTAGGTATGGGACTATACAGTTGAGGAAGACTTATATGAATTGATTGATACTACCTATACCAACAAGATGTATCTTCTTTTCGGTAGCCCATCACTTAAGAACTTCACAGTTAAGCGTGCTTGACTTGGAGCAATTCTGGGATGGGTGACCTCCTGGGAAGTTTTCCCAGGAAGCGTGTGAGTGAGAGGACAAAGCACGCTGAAAAGACCCGTGTGTCTGTGGGGTCAGTCGTCAATCCATAGAGCAGCTAGGGATGTTACAGCACTCATGATGGTTAGTCTGGTAAACTTCGCCTGAACTGCGATCACTGTCACTGCTTGGGCCACACTATTAATAAGTGTTGGACTTTGCATGGTCGTCCCGCCCGCACTACTAATGTGTAATATCCGATAATCTCAATAATTTAATTGACATGGTAGTACATATTTGACACATCCTTTTTTTTAAAAGTAAAATAGATGTGTAAAAGCATCCTTTGTAGTGAAAGGCATCCCAACCAAGTTGGCACACGGACACACTACCAATCATAATAAGCTGAATTAATGACATTAGTGATTAAATGGGCTTATGGCCTTTTACTTACCTTAGGGCCCGAGTGGCTAATATAAGAAGGGATGACACTCATTCCTCTCTCAATTTTCAAAATCGGAAAAATAGAAAAAGGTTAGGGTTAGAGAGGGAGATGAAGAGCTTGAAGGAGAAGTCAACAAAAGAGGAAGCTTTGAAGAATTGAAAGCTCAACTCATTCTGTGCATGAAGAGAAAGTTGTAGAAGAGTCCTCAAGCTTTCCAAGAGTCTCAATCTTACATCATCACCATCCTCCTTAGTTTGTCACCATTTTTGGTAAAAGCTTCAAGGTAAAGGAGTTTAATGTTTTCCTAAATTTCTCTTTTTCCATCTTGTTCAATCTTTTTAGTTAATGTTCATGTCCATAAAATTGAAAGGCAAATAAAGGTTATGACTATTTGGTTGAACCCTAGAAATTGGGGGTTAGAAAACTCCATTATTGGAGCTTGATGCTTAATGTTTTCTTAGGGATCTTGATTTTGGGGTGAAATTATGAAAAACCTCTAATAAAAAAAATTATAACCAGGGTTGTTGATAACGGATTGAGATGAAATTGGTCTCATTTAAAGTTAATACACAGAGGTACATAAGTGTATAAATTTCGTTATTGCACTCTGACAGCCTACATTCAGAAAATCATATATTGAGTTATAAAACTCAGGTTGAGATTAAACTTGTCGCATTTGAAAATTGAAATATAGAAGTATATTGTGGTAAAATTGTGATTTAAGGAGACCTGAGGAGGTCCCAAATTGATCTGGAAAATAGAGTCTTGTCTATCTAGAATGTACTCAGACAGTCTTTACTTCAAAATTTATATATGGAGTTATAGACATCCTTTTTATGTGAAACTAGTGTCATTTGAAAGTAGACATATAAGTTGAAACACACGGGTTATACCCAAGGTTTACAAAACCGGACCGGTCATCGAACCGGTGAAGGCAACGGTTCGAGGTTCAATGGTCCAATCGAGGTTGAACCGTGGTTGAACCGGTTATAATTAAATAATATTATTTTAATTTTTAATATAATATTTATAACAATATTAAACAAAAAAACAACATAACAACTAAAATTATTAAGCACAATTTTTATTATTTTGAAATTAAACTAAATAAATATAAAGATATATGTTAAAATCATCTTCATAGGGAAAACCAACCCAAAATCTACAACCAGCCCACATATGTTAGAAAACAAAAGAATTGGGTTTTGACTAGGATGATCCAAATCCTTTTATACTATTTTTTTTTTATTTTTTATTTTAAGAAAACCGGTTCAGGCCGGTTCACTACCGGTTATGACCGGTTTTACCGGTTTTGAACCGGTTTTCCGGTTTTTGCACCGGTTCAATGCATGACCGATTTTTCCTACTGACCGGACCGGCCATAGTCCCGGTTCCCGGTCGGACCGGCCGGTCCGGTTTTCAAAACCCTGGTTATACCAATAGTCTCTTGTTTTTCTCTTATCTCATCAATATTCATATACACACATGCATGTAGGTCATGCTCCAAGTAAAACCTACAATGAGACCAAATGTGAAGCCTCGATGCAGGGAAGGAATTTTGTTTGATGAAAGATGAAGACACCATGTATTCAATGGAAAATACCAATTTAAATTTTACTTAATCTTTCGTATTTTACTCCCAATTAGTATTCTTGACTTCTTGTTAGGATTTAATTGGGGTCATGGTATTTTTCTTCTTCTTTTTTCCTTTTAATGGTGTTGTTTCCCACTTAAAAGGAGCCAAGTTCGGTAGATATGTCCTCTCTTGTATTCTCTTGGTGGGACTTTGTTTCCCTAACATTCATAGCAATGAACTCCTATCTATGGTAGAAAAAATATTACCCGGCCACTTGACCATCAACAAACCATGCACGCCATTTGTCATGCAAGCTCAAGTTGAACGACTTTATCCAATATTGTGTACCAAGGTGTGGTATCGACATGTCAAGATCAGAACTGCAATTATCAGCTCAAAAAGAAATGTGATCAGCTAAAATATGTAACATTTCAAGTCCAATTAATAAATGAATGCAGTCATACTTGTATATAAATGAAGAGATATGCCAAGAAACATTCATGAAATTTCCATCAGTACTAAAAAAGTCTAACAGTGTTGAAAGTTACCAGTAAACAAGCGCTTGAATATTGGCATTAGTGAGATTTCGATAATATTCTACAACGTTTAGTTTAGTTGTTGTGTATGCCAAAGTCTTGTTGCATCTCAAGAACTCCTCCTTAGTTCCCTATTTGGATGGCATTAGTGTTGAATTAATTGCTTACTCAGCTCCATGAACAACTTCAATTAATTTCATTAAGGAATCCTTAAAATAGAAATGACCCAATGCAGCATTACCTTTCTTATATGAAGGGCCTTCCTCACATTTTCATCATTTGCCCATATGTCAATGAGGATGTGACTATAACTCTAAAAGACATTTGGTAACTTCAAGTTAGCTCTGCTACCTAGTCTTAAGAAAGAGGAGTTCATTTCTTTTACATGAATTCAGTAACTACATCATGTTCAAATCCATTAACAAGTGGTTCCCAATTTAAGATGTACCATGCATCCCATATAAACACCATGGTATATGGGTCCAATTGTGGAGCTTCTACCTTAGATGCATTTGGCATATGCATCCAAGGCACCTAGTGTTTTTCCTTTCAGATTTAAGCCCACTTATGGAGTGTGACATTAGTCATTATCTGCCACTCTTCTAAAAAGAGCATGCAAATATCATCCCCATGAGCCACACACTAGTTAAGAGAAAAAAAGAGAGATTACTTAACTCTACACCAGAATTCTGGACCATCTTGAACTGGTTGTATAATTCCTTCGTTCACAGCAGGCGTAGTAACGCAAAGCGGTTCCAAAATTTGTTGTGGGTTTATATAACGAACTAGCTGCAAATGAGTGGGTTACTTGATAATTTTCCTGTAATATGTAGAACTCAATGTGACTAGGCCAAATAAATGCACAAGTGTCATACTAACCTCAGAGTAAGCTTCATAATCTGCGACACACTTTGTGTTTTCCGGATCAATGTTTACATAATTACCGTCACAATTTTTTTTCATCGACTGCAAAAGTGTTTTGAAGTTAAAGGTATGTTTGGTGACATATAAACATCAAAGCATAGCCATGTTCCTAACTAGTAGTAAAGAAAGAAAACCAGAACATTAGAGTTTTGCTGTAGAAAAGTTGTTTCTCTGACAAATGGATAAATAGACGATGATAGAAAATAACCTCATAGAGTTCTTCTGGTATAAGAGTCATATGGTATGCATATAAAACTTTCATGTTCGAGTCCTGATAGAAGTCAACAGCTGGGCTTGCGATCACATAACCCTAATGTTAAATGAGATAATTAGGATACTAATTTAGAAAATATCTAGCAAAAGAGAAAAATACTCCCAAAAAGAGTGTGTCCTTTTGTACTTTAATGTTCATGAGTGGCACGCGTCTTGCTATGTAACCTGCCATTCAAGGAAGCATTGAAGAAATTGAAAACCACAAACATTTGGGCTAAGGCCAAATTTAGGCTATCAAATTAACATTGTTTACTATTCAGTATTTACCTTCATATACTTTTTGAACAAGAGGGCCAGTAGTTAATCCTGAATATGAGCCACCACCAATGTAAAATGGATTTGAGCCAAACTTTGGATGATCAATAAACCACTGCAGTGAAAGTTGAAACTCGTTACAAGAGAAGAAAAATCACGTGTATCACTGATTCTGCCCAAAATTTTAGATGCGAAAATGTCAACTTCGATCCAAATATTTGGACAGAGTGAAGATCTGCAGGTAAAAGATTTATATTTAAACTTCATTATATTCAAATACACTGTTATGTTTTAATTTCGTACTTTCAAACTGTAGGTTTTCTTTTGAATTTAGCATAAATAATCAACCGGCTAACAAAAAAAAATACCAATACATTCGTACCATTAATAATTGAAGGGAATATCATATGCCAGTTAATTGTGTTCATATATTATGATACATTAAAATTCATTACTTCATTGTCTAAAAAAGTTTTACACACTGTCATTGTCACTGGAGGCAAGCCACAGCCCAATTTCATCATACTCAAGTCCAAATTCACACAGTAGCCACAACAGCTGCTCAGCTCTAACTTCCAGTTCCTTGATCTTAGATTCTCAACAAGTCCAGAGAGCTTTTTCTGTCCACAAATGCCCAATTTTTATGAATGTGTGTTTCATTTTTCCACTATCCATCAACTGTTACCTCTTCTTCCAATACCTCTCCAGCATTACTGGTTCCATTTTATCATTTATATTCTCTAACTATGTCCATCTCCATCTATCTGATTCGTCATAGCCCTCACCTGCACACCATCCTTCTTCCAGTGACCATCCTTCTCCCGTACCTACACACCATCCTTCTTCCCATAATTCTTCATCTCCTATCTCCCCTCCTTCTATCCACTAATTTCCATCAATTAGACACTACTAGAACTAGGATAGCTCCATTTTACTTGCAGAATTACCGCTAACTCTAAGAACAACGGTACACCCTAATTTCTCCTCAGGACAGCAATATCATTCTCACAGTATCTCCCTTCTCCATTTCATAGACATTTTTTCCTAGGCATTTCTTCCATCACTGAGCCACAAACTTACCAACAAGCTACTATTCATCAAACACACTGCTAATAGCTTAGACGTTGTCCTTGTAAATGTCTGACTTAATTTTATCTGGCAATAACCTTGCAAAGATAAATGCTATGAAGCATATGCTGGACTATCAATTTAAGATCAAAGACCTTAGAAATCTCAAGTACTTTTTAGGTCTTGAAATTGCTAGATCACAGAAGAGAATTACTATGTGCCAGAGAAAATGTGCTCCGGAAGTTCTTCAAGACTCTGGTCTGGTAGGTGCTACGCCAGATAGCACTCCGATGGAACCTTTTCTTAAGTGACAGAAGGATACTGGAATACCTTTTTATATATGTATCTTCCTAGAGAAGACTAATTGGTACATCGTTGTATTTAACAACTATCAGGCCTAACATATGTTGTTCTCAGTTCAACAACTGAGCCAGTACTTGGATCATCCTAGGATGGAACTCCACCAGGCTGCTATAGGAGTTCTTACTTCTTAGATATATATAAGGTCCTCTAACTAAGGATCTTTTCTTTCTTGCTAGTTCTGATCTCATTTTGGACAGAAACAGTGACTCTAATTGGGGTGTATGTTTTTGACAAAAGCAAGTAAATTATAGGGTACTATTTTTTCTTGGACCGCCACTCATTTCTAGAAAAGTAAAAAAGCAAACTACTCTGTCTTGTTTCCACTCATGCTGTTGTATGATCTATCCATCACTTTGGTTCCCAGCTAGGCATGCTAAATGCATACTTCCCATCTTGACACTGGTGAGAGTTGTCACTGGACTCAAGACTCAAGTCACAGACCAAGTCAACTAGTCAAGACCCAATTTCATCAGACACAAGTCCAAAGTCACACAGCAGCTCAGCTTTAAAGGACTTACCTAGTCAGCTTGATCTGTTAGGACTCTTGGGACTAATTTTTTATTATGTCTAATTAGCATTAGTAATCATTAGGGGTGTTCATCAACCGAGCCGAAAAACCGAAAACCGAACAAACCGAAAACCGAAAAAACCGTAATTTTTTGTTGGATTGGGTCGGATTTTGGATCCTATAGTGAAATCCAATCCAAACCGATCTATTATATACATATACTATTATTTTTGAAATTATAGTATTACTCATACTTAAACATTACTCTTCATACTTTGATGTCCCTCATTTTCTTTAATATTTTTGTTGGAATGACATATATAAGACTATTTAGAATAAATATTAATGTCTTGAAGTTATATTTTATTAAAAGTTTTGATGCATAGCATATATATATTTGATTGAGTAATCATGAAAAATAGAAAAACAATTAAGTAAATTTGAAAAATAATTAGCTACAATTTATTTGTAGCCTATTCAAGGAAAAAAATAGGATAAGTGGGAGTAGATATAGAGAATTAATATAAAACAACGTATTAAAAAATATCAATAATTTTTTTCTTCTCAAACTTCCAAATTAAAACGAAGATTATCTTTTATCCACTATTAAAAAAGGACACTTGACATTAGACAAAAAAAATAAAGTATGACAAAAACCGAATTATCCAATCCAATCCAAACCGCATTTGATTGGATCGGATTTTTTTAAGGAAGCAAATCGATCCAATCCAAACCGCACGATGTTTTCATCATTGGATCGGATGGCTTTTTAGCTCAAAACCGATCCAATCCAATCCGCGAATACCCCTAGTAATCATCATTAACACTGGTTATATATATGGCACCATTCAGTTAACTATCAGTTCATTTCTTATCACAAATTCAATTCTCATGTTCTCGAAAATTTTCACAATCACCTAATTATATATTTTCACATTATTAACACAGTTTAACTTTGATAATAACTATCTAAAAACTAAACAGTCAAACACTTCTAGTGATAATAAATATCTACATGTTACATTGATAGTAAATCCAAATTAAATCTTGAATTTGTGAAGCATAAAAGTAGAACAGTGGTTTACCTTTTGTAAGAAAGTATATGTATGCTCCACCCATAGTGCGTCACTGCTGTAGTAGCCTTCTTGCGTTTCTGAGTAAGAAAATCCAGTGCCCACTGGCATATCTATGTATATCATATTCAACATCTTTGACCATGCATATGGGTTCAATTCAAGTTTCGGAAGGTTCCCACTGTAATTGCGATCCATTACTAAAGGCCCTGCAAATGGTTAACCACTTAACCAACAAGCAAAGTCCAATCTTAATATTCTATTTTGTGCAGAAATCTTTGTTACTTTTTTGGTAAATTTTTTGGTAAAACAGGTAGATTGGTCCTATACGTTTATTTGATTTTTTCATATTAGTCCTATAAGTTTTTTATTTTTCAAATTGATCCTACATGTTACCTTCCGTTACGTACAAGACCAATCTACCTATTTTGCCTTTTTTTTATATTTTTCGGTTAAATAAATAGAAATTAATTTTTGTCTAGTTGGCGTATTTGTTTTACTAACATGATATGATATGATTACTTGTTCCAAAAACACCTAACATTTTTTTTTCATTGTACAATTAATCTTCTTGGGAGTTAATGAGACATTATACTCAATAACAACTTTTCCAAGTTCATTTTTTAAAAAAAAAAAATTAAGCCAGGATTGTATCGTTTAAGATGCGATGGAAACAGCTTATTTGGAACTATGAGATTAGCTTATAAATATGAAAATTGATTATTGAAAAACTTTAAGACCTTTCAAGAAACAAGACATAAGTTTTATCCTGTTTACTGAAACAACCCTAATTCTAATGTGGGGAAAAAAAGGTAGCCTGCTTATTATTATTTTTATGAAAGCGATTTACCATTTTCGAAAAAGAATGCAGAAAGGCCAGAGCAACCAGGACCTCCAACGAACCAAAGTAAAAGTGGATCTATCACGGGGTATCTTTGAGACTCCACAAATAAGTAAAATATTTGCACCTCTTCTCCTTCTCCAACTCCTATGTATCTATACAATAAAAACAAGGAAAAGTTAAAACACTCACATAGATCTAAGCATCTCATATATTATATATATCAAAATAACTAAGTAACATTTTTAGAGAATTTTGTAAATTTCTTACCGATACACATTTGGTACATGCCTTTTGCTAAGAGGAATGCTATTTGTACAACTAATCACTCAACACTGTATAGATACCGTATTTCTTTCACTTTTGTTTCTAGTTAAATTAAAATAACGAATATGTTATTTGGACAACCATCTTTGACACCCGACACCATATGTCCCTGTGAGATCATTTCTGTTTTATTATTTTGGTTATTTATTTTAATTTAACTAGAAACAAAAGTGAAAGAAAAAATTCGGTGTCCATACGGTGTTACGTGATTAGTTGTCCAAATAGCACTCTTATTTATTTTAAGAGGAGTGCTATTTGGACAACTAATCACTCAACATCATATGGACACCGTATTTCTTTCTTTCACTTTTGTTTATAGTTAAATTAAAATAAATAGGAGTGCAATTTGGACAACTAATCACTCAACACCATATGGACACCATATTTCTTTCTTTCACTTTTATTTCTAGTTAAATTAAAATAAATAACTAAAATAATATAACAGAAATGATGTTACGGGGACATACGATGTCGGGTGTCAAAGATGGTTGTACAAATAATAATCATCCATCTTTGACACCCGACACCGTATGTCCCTTTAACATCATTTCTGTTTTATTATTTTAGTTATTTATTTTAATTTAACTAGAAACAAAAGTAAAAGAAAGAAATACGATGTCCATATTGGGTGATTAGTTATCCAAATAGCACTTCTCTTATTTTAATTTAACTAGAAACAAAAGTAAAAGAAAGAAATATGGTATCCATACGATGTTGAGTGATTAGTTGTCCAAATAGCACTCCTCTCCCTTCACAATGTTAACCTAACTTCACCTCCGAACACAACCCAAAAAACTAAATACACATATTAAACTCAGATATCCAGTCATCGTAACTAAAAACAACACAGACTAAGCTATACAACAACAATAACAATAATTAAGCATCTTTCAATTAAAAGGGTCACTATAATGTCTTGTCATAAGTCATGTCTATAATTAAAGTGTTTACATTTAAATCTTTGCTTTCGCCTATTGTTTTTCTTGATTCCCCGCAATCTCTTGCAATTGGCCTACAACTCATTTGATTTAAAGTCTTTACTGAGACTTCTATAAGTATGTAAACCAAAAAAAAAAAAAAGACTTCTATAAGTATTCTCTACACACTCCTAAACCGCCTAAAGCAAAATTCTACTATAAGCTATGGTCCAACATATATTATGAATCAAAATCAGTGTCCAACTAATCATATAATTACTGTATGTCTAAAATAAAGGCAATCTCACTTTATTTTCATCATATTGACAAGCAGTTATTAATAAATAAATAAAACATCGTGCGTTTGGCACTCTCCATTTAATAAATATATACGGGTATATGAATGAATAAATTAATAAAAAATAATTTAAATAAAAGAAGAAGTGAACGCACCCAGTTTCAAGCTTGAATGGGAGATCACCGTTGTAGCCGGGCAGGTTCTTGACAATAGAACCCGGAGAAGCCATGAATGGCAGAAGCAGTAGAACAAATATGACCACACTGCTACATATCAAACCCATTGCGTACTACACAGGAAGATTTGGTTGTTTTTATTATATGCATATTAAACTTCCTTGAACTACTACAAAGTTATAAGGTAGCTTATTTGACCGAACCGGATTCGCTCCTGTTGGGAACCCGTCCAGTGCCCCTCCAGCCAAAATCCAATGGCTGCCGTCATGTGTGGGGAGAGAGATGAAGATGAAGGATGTGTGAGAGAGAGATCCAATGGAGGAAAACTGTCGCTGGACCGTCCAGCAGCAGGATCGAATCCAGATTCTTATTTGACTAGTTTCCAAGCTTGTTTGGTTAAAATAGAAGTGTTTGTTAAACAAACTTATCTCATTAACTTATAGTTTTTCTTTCATAAGCTAATTTATTTAGCTTATAACTTAATTAACTTTTCTCTCATTTTTATCCTTATTAATTTAATGCAATTCTCATTTTATTATAAATCTCATAAATATATATAATTTTACTAAACGCTTCAAATTCAATCAGTTAATTTTTCATCTATTAGCTATAAGCTTTCAGCTAAAATATAGCTTATCAGTTATAAGTTAACTTATCAGTTATTTTTGTCAATTATAGAACCATAATTTCTGAATGTAAAAAAATTTCAATTAAATTTTTTTATATAAAATTATTTTTAATTTTATCCTTGTCGTTTATAGTTAATACTTAGACTTTAACAATAATACACAATGATCAAATTTAAAATAATTGAATATAGAAGGATTGAATTGAAAATTATTTTAGGTGCACTGATTAACTTAAAAACAAAGAGCGTCCCATAGGGATAAAAAAAATATGCTTTAAATTACTAAACTAGTCAATTATACGAGCAATTTTTATTTTATTGTTTTGGATAAATAACAATATTTTTTTTTAGAAAGAGCAATATTATTTTATTTTTTTTAATAATTATAAAAATGTCACTTTTTTTTCAAATATTTATAGTGATAAAATTGTTTTTTTCAATGTTCTTTTTTCAAACTTTAAAACACAAATAATGAAAACAATACGTTCACAAAAAATTACAAAATATTACTTTATTTTTATTTTGTTTCTACAAATTTTTAGAATTAGAAAAGAGAATAAAATTAACATAACATTTTCACAAATATTAATAAAAACACTAAATGAAAATTGAAAACTGAACCAGCAGACAAAAATAATTGATTTTGCAATTTACCACTATCTTATTTTCATTTTTAGAAATAATTCTAAAAACTCACTTGATTTACATGGTGTTTTCCTTTTTCCAAAAATTTCCTCCATAAACAGGATAAGAAGCTGTAAACTTTACAACAAACAGACACTAGCCAAACGAATTCAACACATGCTACAGGGGAAACTCTAACCAGCCACTCTGTCCCTCTCTCCCTAACCGAGTCTCCTAAGAATTTCAAAGGAAACTTATAGAAATTAATAACAAAAAAGAGAAAATAAAAATGAGTGGCGAATTAACACTCACCGGTGAAGGGTCCTGAGTTTGTGTTTCTGAGAAACCGTAATTTGGTAGCAGGTCAACTGGGCTCAAAGAAGAACAGGCTGGAATGAATGAGAGTACATATATAAAGAAAGAGGATACGCCGTTTGCGAGTGCCGTGGATATTCTCTTGAGACTTTGGCTACCTCCAAACCTACCAAGTAAAAGTAAAACAAACAAACAAAAATAATGTGAAAATGAGAGAGAGAGAGAGCGCTTCGACGAATAAGAAGATTGGTTACTGTGCTATGCAGATTATTGATAGAGCAAATACACTATCGCCAGAAATTTTACTGATATATATTTTGGTGGCTTGTATTTTAGTTGGGGTGGTACACACCCATTTTATGGAGTTTTGTTTGATTATGACAGTGATGTACTACTACTGTCTGGTTCTGGTGTTTTTTTTTTTGTCTTATTAAACCTATTAATATATTCAAAAAAAACTAGTAATATTTTTTATTGTAAAAAAAAAGAAAACTATTAGCATTTTTCTCTCTAA